>OV702287.1:233702694-234304778 GCA_916181665.1 Avena sativa
GTCATACAGAACAACACAATTCATGAATTGCAATGCCCTAAGTAACTAGCAAGAGAATAAGTGATGATGTTCATCGAAAACAAATAAAGTGTTATTGTGTTTTTCGTTGTCGTCAAACCTAGCATTCAAGATTTGTTTTAATAATTGTTATTTTGTTCCGGTATTACGAGAACAATGGTTGTTCAAATAATTACCGTATTCCATAAGGATGGATGAACTTTTACAAGTCTAGTTGGAGAAATCACATCCATAAACATTATTGCTAAAATGTCGTAAGACAAATGATTGGAAGATCACTTATGAAGTGACATTGCTGTTTGAATTATATTGGAAAGTAAACATGAAGAAACTCCATGTTGATGGATTTTTGGAGTCTTTTGATTTTGATCAATTGACGCTTGTGAAACTTTCCTCGAGATAATTGAAACTCCGTTCATAGGCCAAAGAGGAACGGATGACTAGCTGATACGTTGCTAACGTATCCATAATTTTTGCTGTTCCATGCTTGGTTTTATCTACTTTCTCATGTTTTGTCCATACTTTGGAGTACTTTTCATATGATTTCTTGGAATAACCTATTAACAAGAGCCACAGTGCCAGTTGCCTGTTTTCTGCTGATTTTGGTTCCAGAAAGTCAGAAAATGAATATTCTCGGAATTGGACCAGACAAAAGCCAAAGTCGTTATTTTCCTAGAGGATTCACAGAGCCAGAAGGAGAGACGAAAGGGGGCCACAGGGTGGCCAAACCACCCCTAGGCGCGGGTCCCCCCAGGCCGCGCCAGGGCATGGTGTGGGCCCTCTGGCTGGCCACCGACCTCGCCCCTTCGCCTATATATTCCTCTCAATACAGAAACCCTAAATCGTCAATCAGAAATCCACGAAAAGTTCTGCAGCGCCGCCGCCACCAAAGGGGAGATTCGGGGGATAGAAAGTCTCTGTTCCGGCACCCTGCCGGGACGGGGAAGTGCCCCCAGAGCCATCTCCATCAATCTCCACCGCCATCTCCATCGCCGTTGCTGATTCCCATGATGAGGAGGGAGTAGTTATCTCTCGAGGCTAAGGGTTCTACCGGTAGCTATGTGTTCATCTCTCTCTCTCTATGCATGATCTTATTGAGATCATGAGCTTGTAATCTATAGATCTACCTTGCTACTCAAGTGCTTTAATAGATCTCTGCTCTCCCCATGTGTGTGAAAGTGACAGCATGCACACCATGGTGGCACTTAGGCTAGAGATTACAAATACTTATTATGAGTTATATTTGGAGTTGGATGTCTTTATGAAATTGTGGTGTTTGTTTGAACGATCTAGTTCTCAAGGTGACAGTGTGGGGTTATCTAGATGGAAAAGGCTTACTTTGAGGTGTGCTGTTATAGCCCTACCATCGATTAGAGTGTCCAAGCGGAGAGTAGTTAAGAGTAGTGTCATAAAGAAGAATATATTTATATGAGAGTGTTCACTAGCGAAAGTATGATCCCTAGGCCTTGTTTCTAAGCATTGATACATCGTTTGCATTTAGATCTGTTACATGTTTGCTTGCTTCTATCTTTATTCCAGTCTTACTTTAGTCTTTTCCATGCCATCAAGCTATTTTCTATCACCGTTACCACTTATAATTATCTATACCACTTGTATTTCACTATCTCTTCGCCGAACTAGTGCACCTATACACCTGACAAGTGTATTAGGTGTGTTGGGGACACAAGAGACTTCTTATATCTTGATTGCAGGGTTGCTTGAGAGGGGATACCTTTGACCACTTCCTCCCTGAGTTCGATAAACCTTGGGTGATCCACTTAAGGGAAAACTTGCTGCTGTTCTACAAACCTCTGCACTTGGAGGCCCAACAACTGTTTACAAGAATATAAGTGCGTATACATCAAGCTATTTTCTGGCGCCGTCGCCGGGGAGGTAAGGTAAAAGGTATTCACACCGGAGGATTAAAGAAGAAGAACCTCCCATGGCAAACGCCTATTTTCTGGCGCCGTTGCCGGGGAGGTGAGGTAAAAGGTATTCACACCGGAGGATTAAAGAAGAAGAACCTCCCACGGCAAACGCCTATTTTCTGGCGCCGTTGCCGGGGAGGTGAGGTAAAAGGTATTCACACCGGAGGATTAAAGAAGAAGAACCTCCCACGGCAAACGCCTATTTTCTGGCGCCGTTGCTGGGGAGGTAAGGTAAAAGGTACTCACATCCTCCGGTGTGAGTGCTCGAAGTTATTTCCTTTAGATTTTGCAATTTTGTCTTTTTGTTTCTTGTTTTCACTAGTTAGGCTTAATGGAAAACAACAACAAAATTAGAGAGCTTTATAGTATTTATCTTGAGTTAGGACATGAAGTGTTTGAAGAGAAAATTAAAAAAACTATGGAACTTTATTTGCATGCTAATAGCAATGTTGTTAGTATGAATTCTTTGGACACCATTATTGTTAATGCTATGGAAAAGTCTAAGCTTGGGGAAGCTAGTTTTTATGAAAATGATCTTTTTAGTTCCCCAGCTTTGGAAGATAGCTATTCTATTGCTTATGATGATACCAAACCTCCAATATATGATGATTACAATGATGAATATGATATTTTCAGTCCACCTACTATTGAGGAGAAAATTAATTATGATTACAATATGCCTCCTATATTTGATGATTATGGTGATGAGAATAATAATGATAGCTATTTTGTTGAATTTGCTCCCACCACAACTAATAAGAATGACTATGCTTATGTGGAGAGTAATAATTATTATATGCATGTGGATCATGATAAGAATGTTTTATGTGATAGTTATATTGTTAATTTTATTCATGATGCTACTGAAAGTTATTATGAGAGAGGGAAACTTGGTTTTATGCATCTCAATAATATTAAGTTCCCCTCTTTATGTTGAAAATTTTGAAGTTGCACTTGTTTTGCTTTCCTATGCTTGTTGCTTTGTGCTTTCATGACTTGTTTCTTTACAAGATTCCTATGCATAGGAAGTGGGTTAGACTTAAATGTGTTTTGAATTTGCTTCTTGATGCTCTCTTTTACTTCAATTCATATTCCTTATGTGAGCATCTTCTAAAACTATCATGCCTAACTTAAAGGCGTTAAAGAAAAGTACTTATTAGGAGATAAACCAAAAGTTTTAGATGAGTCTTGGAAGTCATTACTTCAGTAATAACCGCTCCTTATCCTTTTTATTTGCTTTTTGTGCCAAGAGTAACCTCTAATGAGAGAGAAGTAATACTTGGGAAAGTTGTTGTCCGGAAACAGATTTCTATGCTTCACCGTAAAACTTCGTGTAAAATCTTTGTACGTCCTTTTGAGGCGTGCATTTTTGTGCTTCCGCCCCAGGTTGTTATCTAACTTTCATTAGTTCAACACTTTTTGATTTGAGCAACAGAAGGTCTTCGAAAAAATTCGTCTTTACCTGTTGGTCTGTTTTAACATATTTCTGCCATTTTCTGCATTTGTTTCTTGTTGGTTCCTTTTGAGGTCTTTTTGGGAATTGAGCTTTTTGAGGGAAGTGCTACAGTAGCTTGTGTTTTAATGGAAGTATTATTGGAGTTGGAACTGAACCCAAAGACTTATTATCTTGAGTGCACTAATGTTGCTAATAAAGATTGTGTGAAGTTTTGTATGAAGGAAAATTTCAGGTGTATGGAAGGAATGAGTAATGAGATGAAGGATGGACTAAAGCTCAAGCTTGGGGATGCCACGTGTGTCACCCCAAGAAATATCCAAGAAGTACAAGCATCAAAGCTTGGGGATTCCCAAGGCATCCCCCTCTTCATAAATAAAAATCTCAGGTTTCTTCCAAACACTTCATTTTTATTGTTTCATGCATAGTTGTGTTGTTCTTGGAGTGTCTGTTTTTTCGTTTACGTTTTGGTTTTTCGTTTGCTTGGTTTGCTTAGTTTGCTGAATAAATTGGTTGGACCCCCTCTTTCATACATTGGTTTTCAAATAGTTTGGTTTGGTTTGGAAAAGAGTAGGAAAGTTCATGCTTAAGTGTTAAAGAGAGCTTGTTTTTTACTGTGGCCTATGCTTTGTCATGCCATGCTTGATATTGTTTTGGCTTTATGCTTAGTATTCTTTGTTGTAGCATGACTTGTTATAGACAGTTGAGATTGCTTAATGTGCCTTGGATGAATCATGCGTTGTTTTAGCATATTAAAGCATATTATAGTGGTATTCTCCTTTGATGCTTTATTTGGGTTGACTTGGCGCATGCTCATACCATGTTATGACTATCTCAAGTCACCATAGCCTTTATGATCCTTTAGTTTTCAACTTGTAGTATCACTTTATGCTTTGATCAATGATGTTTTGTCGCTCTGCATTATTATGGCCATTATTGCTCTCTTAGTTTTTTGCTGCCAGTCTTTTGCTAGCCTCCGCAACCAAGTATGAGTTCCACTCATGCATCCAACTCCCTAAACCAAGTTATTCCAAAGAGTCCACCATACCTACCTACTATCATATGCTATTCCAAGTATATTCATGTTTTTATCTACCTTCCGAATTAAACTTGTTATGTGAAAATTAGTGATTAAAGCTCTCACGAACTTGATGGCACACTTTACTTTTCTTGCCCTTAATAAACTTGAACCATTGTGTCATCTATGTTGTATATGCTTGCACTTATTTGTTGGGGATTAGCATAACCATGTTGTCATGGGGAACGCTTTCAACATTGCACTTGTACTTTGTACCTAGTTGATATCATGCTCTTTTGTCTATGGATGTCATCGGTGTGAAATGAAAGGGGAGCTTGTAAGTCCATGGAGTTATGTATATGTGTTAGAGAAACGCCTGGGCCGTTGGTCTAATCCATGTTATCATGGTGGAAACCTGCAGCGTAACCATAATGAGCTGTCTATGAAGCATTCTTCTTATAAAAAAAGTGTCATATATTGAGAAAAAAGAGAAAAAAAAAGAAAAAAACAGATTTGAGAAAAGAGGAAAGAGAGAAAAAAGCACCATATTCCCATGGTAAATAAGAAGATTGCTGAGATGCTCGTTGTCTACTTGCCTTGTCATTTTGATATGGGGATTCTTCCGTATCATCGGGCAAGGGGTACCTCGTTGGCGGTTCTCTATGATACACATGTATTACGATGACAAGAACTTACCGATGACTAAACTTGAGTAGCATGAGGAGCGTCCCTCGTATTCAAGGGACATGAGATTTCTAACTTATACTTCGTCAAGCATGTACACCATAGTTTGTTCACTTTAACCTTAATCACTCCAAGATGCTTATGATAGGGGCAATGAGAGCTGAAAGCTAATAAGTACCATAATTTTTGGAAGCTCTTTATGAGACTTGAATCCCTGCTTCCTTCTATGAAGGCCTTTCTTCCACTTTTATATTGAGTCTCCACCTTCTATCTTTATGCAATTTTTAAGAGAGCATAGTGGCCATTCTTAGTTTAATGTGCATTGTCCCAAGACTTGTTGATTGATGCATAACTTTGATATTGCTTGCTCTTGAACTATTTATATCTAGTCACCCTTATAAACTTTGAAGGTGTCCTATGCATTTATGTTTGCTACACTATGAGGGACAAGCTGAATACATTCTCATTATGCTTTCTTTATGTGAAACAAACAAACTTCTTTCAAAAGCATTGTTATTCATGAATCTTTTGTTTTTGTCTTTTCATGCTACCACATAGTTGCTATGTCTTATTGTTAGAACTATATCTTTCATGCTCATGTTTAGGGTACTTTGATCCCAGCTATCAATGCTTTTACAATAATGATGATCAAGATTGTGATGGTGCATGTCACCTCAAAAATTATTCTTTCTTTTTATCACTTACCTACTCGAGGACGAGCAGGAGTTAAGCTTGGGGATGTTGATACGTTGCTAACGTATCCATAATTTTTGATGTTCCATGCTTGGTTTTATCTACTTTCTCATGTTTTGTCCACACTTTGGAGTACTTTTCATATGATTTCTTGGACTAACCTATTAACAAGAGCCACAGTGTCACCTGCCTGTTTTTTGCTATTTTTGGTTCCAAAAAAGTCAGAAAATGAATATTCTCGGAATTGGACCGGACAAAAGCCAAAGTGCCTATTTTTCTGGAAGATTCACGGAGCCAGAAGGAGAGACGAAGGGGGGGCATAGGGTGGCCAAACCAACCCTAGGCGCGGGTCCCCCCAGGCCATGCCAGGGCATGGTGTGGGCCCTTTGGCTGGCCACCGACCTCGCCCCTTCGCCTATATATTCCTCCCGATACAGAAACCCTAAATCATCAATCAGAAATCCACGAAAAGTTCCACAGCGCTGCCACCACCGAAGGGGAGATTCGAGGGACAGAAAGTCTCTGTTCTGGCACCCTGCCGGGATGGGGAAGTGCCCCCGAAGCCATCTCCATCGATCTCCACCACCATCTCCATCGCCGTTGCTGATTCCCATGATGAGGAGGGAGTAGTTCTCTCTCGAGGCTAAGGGTTCTACCGGTAGCTATGTGTTCATCTCTCTCTATGCATGATCTTATTGAGATCATGAGCTTGTAATTTATAGATTTACCTTGATACTCAAGTGCTTTAATAGATCTCTGCTCTCCCCATGTGTGTGAAAGTGACAGCGTGCACACCATGGTGGCACTTAGGCTAGAGATTACAAATACTTATTATGAGTTATATTTGGAGTTGGATGTCTTTATGAAATTGTGGTGTTTGTTTGAACCATCTTGTGCTCAAGGTGATAGTGTGGGGTTATCTAGATGGGAAAGGCTTACTTTGAGGTGTGTTGTTATAGCCCTACCATCGATTAGAGTGTCCAACCGGAGAGTAGTTAAGAGTAGTGTCATAAAGAATAATATATTTATATGAGAGTGTTCACTAGCGAAAGTATGATCCCTAGGCATTGTTTCTAAGCATTGATACACCATTTGCATTTAGATCTGTTACATGTTTGCTTGCTTCTATCTTTATTTCAGTCTTACTTTAGTCTTTTCCATGCCATCAAGCTATTTTATATCACCATTACCACTTATAATTATATATACCACTTGTATTTCACTATCTCTTCGCCGAACTAGTGCACCTATACACCTGACAAGTGTATTGGGTGTGTTGGGGACACAAGAGACTTCTTGTATCTTGATTGTAGGGTTGCTTGAGAGGGGATACCTTTGACCACTTCCTCCCTGAGTTCGATAAACCTTGGGCGATCCATTTAAGGGAAAACTTGCTGCTGTTCTACAAACCTCTGCACTTGGAGGCCCAACAACTGTCTACAAGAATAGAAGTGCGTAGACATCACTAGCTTATTGGAAATTGTGCATGCTGATGTGCATAGTCCATTATGTGTAGCCATATGCGATGGATATTTTTGCTTCATATGCTTTCTCCAGAAATTTGAGTGAATATATCTATATATTTACTTAATAAGGAAGAAGTATGAAACATTTGAAAATTGTTCAAAGACTTTCAAGATGAAGTGAAAAATCATTGTAACAAGAAAATAAAAGAGTTTATGATTTGATCATAAAGGAAGATATTTGAGTTACAGGTTTAGCAAAACACCTAAGATTTCAGGAATTGTTCCATGAATTTGCACTTCCCAATAAACCACAGGAGTATGGTATGTTCGAGAGATCAAATCAAACCTTGTAAGACATGGTAAGATCAAAGGTGTCATTTATAAAACTGCCATTATGTTTTAAAGATTAAAGCTTTAGAGACTACCGCTTTTACCCTGAAAAGAGCACCATCGTGATCCGTTGAAATGACACCATATGAGTTATGGTTTGGGATAAAACCCGAATTGTCTTTTCTTAAATTTTGGTATGCTATGCATAAGTAAAATGTTTACAACCAAAGTCGGATAAGCACGTCTTTGTAGGTTATCCCAAAGAATTTGTTGGGAATTCCTCCATAACACCGAGGACAAAAGAGTTTATCGCTTGGAACGTCAAGTTTCTTGATAAGGAATTTTTTGAGAAAAGTTAAGTGGGAGGACAATAGAACTTTGATAAGGTTGTTAAACCTTAGCTATATGTGCTAAGTAGTGTGATGACCCACAAGTATAGGGGGTGTATCGCAGTATTTTAGAGGGAAGGGAAACCCAATTTATTGATTCGACACAAGGGGAGCCAAAGAATATTTATAAGCCCTAACAACTGAGTTGTCAATTTAGCTGCACCTGGAAACAATCTTGCTCACGGCAGTTTATCAGTAGCAACAGTTTTGTAGTAGCAATAGTAAAGTAATAGCAGTAGTAACAATTGCAGCAAACAATAGGATTAAAGCGCGGTAGGCATAGGGATGGATGGACGGGCGTTGCATGGACAAGACAATTCATATAGCAATCAGAACATAGGGCATTTGCAAATAAATAATATAAAGCATCCAAGTACTAAATAATCCTAGGCATGTGTTCCATATATAGTCATACGTGCTCGCAATGAGAACTTGCACAACATCTTTTGTCCTGCCAGCCCGTTTGCAACGGGGCCTCAAGGGAACTACTGGCAATTAAGGTGCTCCGTTTAATAGAGCACCGGAGCAAAGCATTAACACTCTGTGAACACATGTGATCCTCACATCAAAGACATTCCCTCCGGTTATCCCGATTTCTGTCACTTCGGGGTCTTTGGTTCCGGACAACAACGTGTGTATACAACTTGCAGGTAAGACCATAAACAATACTATCATAATGAATCAATAACATGTTCAGATCTGAAATCATGGCACTCGGGCCCTAGTGACAAGCATTAAGCATAACAAGTTGCAACAAAGTCAAAAAGTACTAATAAAAGATACTAGGCACCATGCCCTAACAATCCGATGCTATTACATGAATGATCTCATCCAATCCCTACCATCCCTATAGCCTACAACGGGGGATTACTCACTCATAGATGGGGGAAACATGGATGGTCGATGGAGAAGCGATGGTGATGATGATGGCGATGATCTCCACCAATTCCCCGTCCCGGCAGAGTGGCAGAACAGAGTTTC
This sequence comes from Avena sativa, assembly GCA_916181665.1. Lineage (NCBI taxonomy): Eukaryota > Viridiplantae > Streptophyta > Magnoliopsida > Poales > Poaceae > Avena > Avena sativa. The sequence goes on from OV702287.1 coordinate 233,711,655, forward strand.
TGGTTCCGAAACGCGAAATCTGGTGGTGGCGGCGCAGCGGAACTCTTTCTGGAAAAACGTCGAACCCCCCTAGGTTTTTAGGTCAGGAGGCAACTTATAGGAGAAGAGGGGGCCGAGGGGGTGCCTGGGGCGGCCAGACCACCCCTTGGCGCGGCCAGGCCTGGCCTGCGCGGCCAGGTGGTGTGGTCGGGCCCCAGCCCCTCTCCGTCTCGTATTCTGGCTCCTGGTGTCCCTCGATGAAAAACTGACTTTGCTTTTGTCCCGTCCAATTCCGAGAATATTCATTTTCTGACTTTCCTGGAACCAAAAACAGCAGAAAACAGGTAGCTGGCACTATGGCTCTTGTTAATAGGTTAATCCAAGAAATCATATGAAAAGTACTGCAAAGTGTGGACAAAACATAAGAAAGTAGATAAAACCAAGAATGGAACATCAAAAATTATGGATACGTTTGCAATGTATCAACATCCCCAAGCTTAACTCCTGCTCGTCCTCGAGTAGGTAAGTGATAAAAAGAAAGAATAATTTTTGAGGTGACATGCACCATCATAAACTTGATCAAAGTATTTGTAAAACATATATAGCTGGGATCATAGTACTTCAACATAACATGAAAGATTAAGTTCTAACAATAAGACAAAGCAACTATGTTGCAACATGAAAAGGCACAAACAAAAGATTCATGAATAACAATGCTTTGCAAGACGTTTGTTTGTTTCACATAAAGAAAACATAGCATAGTGGCATTCAGCTTGTCCCTCATAGAGTAGCAAACATAAATGCATAGGACACCTTCAAAGTTCATAAGAGTGACTAGATACAAATAGTTTAAAACAAACAATATCAAAGTTGTGCATCAATCAACAAGTCTTGGGACAATGCACATAGAACTAAGAATGGCCACTATGCTCTCAAAGTAGGTGCATAAAGATAGAAGGTGGAGACTCAACATAAAAGTAAAAGAAAGGCCTTCATAGAAGGAAGTAGGGATTCAAGTTTCATAAAGAGCTTCCAAAAATTATGGTAGTTATTAGCTTTTAGCTCTCATTGCCCCTATCATAAGCATCTTGAAGGTGATTAAGGTTAAACTGACATAACTAAGAGGATATGCTTGACAAGTTATAAGCCGAAATCTCATGCCCCTTACTTACGAAGACCAAACCTCATGCTACTCACCTTTAGTCACAAGTAAGCTCTTGTCATTGTAGGTACATATGTATCATAGAGAACCGCCATAGGGGTACCCCTTGCACATGATACATGAGCTATCCCATAATCAAAATGACAAGGCAAGCAGACAATGAGCATCTCAACGATCTTTTTATTTGCTATTTTCATAGGTTTTTATTGAGGATGCTTCATAGAGTGCTCATTATGGTTATGCTGCAAGTTTCCACCATGATTAGGCATGGCTTAGGCTATCGGCCCAGGCGTTTCCCTAACACACATACAAACTCCATGAACTTACAAGTTCCCCTTTTATTTCACACCGCCGGGATCCATAAGCAAAAGAATCATGATATCAACGGAATATAAGTGCAATGTTGAAAGCGTTCCCATGATACATGGTTCTGCTAACTTTAACTTATAAAGTGCAAGCATATACGCAACAAAGATGGACGCAATGGTTTAAGTTTATTAAATGCAAGAAAAGTAAAGTGTGCCATCAAGTTCGTAAGAGCTTTAATCACTAGTATTCTCATAACAAGTTTAATTCGGAAGGTAGATAAAAACATGAATATACTTGGAATAGCATATGCTAATAGGTAGGTATGGTGGACTCTTTAGAATAACTTGGTTTCAGGAATTGGATGCATGAGTGGAACTCATACTCGGTTATGGAGGCTAGCAAAAGACTGGGAGCGACCAACTAAGAGAGCAATAATGGCCATAATCATGCAGAGCGACAAAACATCATTAATCAAAGCATAAAGTGATACTACAAGTTGAAAACTAAAGGATCATAAAGGCTATGGTGACTTGGAATAGTCATAACATGGTGTGAGCATGTGCCAAGTCAACCCAAATAAAGCATCAAAGGAGAATACCACAATACTATGCTTTAATATGCTAAAACAACGCATGATTCTTCAAAGGCACATTAAGCAATCTCAATTGTTTATAACAAGTCATGCTACAACAAAGAATACTAAGCATAAAGCCAAAACAATATCAAGCATGGCATGACAAAGCATAGGCCACAGTCAAAAACAAGCTCTCTTTACCACTTAAGCATGAACTTTCCTACTCTTTTCCAACCCAAACCAAACTATTTGAAAACCAATGCATGAAAGAAGGGGTCCAACCAATTTATTCAGCAAACTAAGAAAACAAAGCAAACGAAAAACCAAAACGAAAACGAAAAACAAGACGCTCCAAGAATAACACAACTGTGCATGAAACAATAAAAATGAGGTGTTTGGAAGAAACCTGGGATTTTTATTGATGAAGAAGGGGATGCCTTGGGCATCCCCAAGCTTTGACGCTTGTACTTCTTGAATATTTCTTGGGGTGACACGGGTGGCATCCCCAAGCTTGAGCTTTAGTCCATCCTTCATCTCATTACTCATTCCTTCCATACACCTGAAAATTTTCCTTCATACAAGACTTCACACAATCTTTATTAGCAACATTAGTGCACTCAAGATAATAAGTCTTTGGGTTCAGTTCCAACACCAATAAAACTTCCATTAAAACACAAGCTATTGTCGCACTTCCCTCAAAAAGCTCAATTCCCCAAAAGAACTAAAAAAGGAACCAACAAGAAGCAAATGCAAATAATAGCAGAAATCTGTCAAAATAGACCAGCAGGTAAAGACGATTTTTTTTGAAGACCTTCTGTTGCTCAAATCGAAAAGTGTTGAACTAATGAAAGTTAGATAACAACCTGGGGCAGAAGCAAAAAAATTCTCGCCTCAAATGGACGTCCAGAGATTTTACACAAAATTTTACGGTGAAGCACAGAAATCTGTTTCGGGACAGCAACTTTCCCAACCATTACTTCTCTCTCATTAGAGGTTACTCTGGGCACAAAAAGCAAATAAAAAGGATAAGGAGCGGTTATTACTGAAGTAATAACTTCCAAGACTTATCTAAAACTTTTGGATTATCTCCCAATAAGTACTTTTTTAACGCCTTTAAGTTAGGCATGATAGTTTGGGAGGATGCTCACATAAGAATTATGAATTGAAGTAAAAGAGAGCATCAAGAAGCAAATTAAAAACACTAGTATAACCCACTTCCTATGCATAGGAATCCTGTATGCAAATAAATTTGCAAAGAACAAAGTGACATGCATAGGAAGATAAAACAAGAGTAACTTCAAAACTTTCAGCACATAGAGAGGTGTTTCAATACCATGAAAACTTCTACAACCATATTTTCCTCTCTCATAATAATTTTCAGTAGCCTCATGAGTAAACTCAACAATATAATTATCACATAAAGCATGCTTTTCATGTTCTACAAAAACATAATTTTTATCAAGCTCAAAAATAGTGGGATTAAAACCTTCAAACCAACTTTTAACAATTCTATAACAAGATAACTGATCATTCAATATAGGACCATCGTCTAGAGCTTTATCATAAACAATTTATAAGCAAAAATCTTTAGTACCATGCATCTCGAAGTTAGGCACAAGTAAAGGATTATCACAGATAACATGAGCGTAACATTCATCCTCCTTTGGTAAGCATGGGGGACAATCAAATAATGTAAGGGATAAAGAGTTAATCTCATTAGAAGGTAGGCATGGGTAGCTAATCCATTCTTCCTCCTTTTGTTCATCACTCTCCTCCTCTTTTTCATCTAATGAGCTCTCAACTTCATCAATTTCTTCTTCCATAAGATCCTGCAAGGCATTAATCTCTTCCATTTGTGGAAAGCATCTATTAATATATTTAAGAATATAGCCATTTTCTTCCTTCTAATTATCAAAGCAAAATTTAAGTATATCATAAACCTCATATTTATAAGGTGAATCATCAATATTTTCAAGCAAACTAGCAAGTTCAAATGCACCCTTCTAAGCAATAAATTCCTCAATTTGTTCCACATTATAAAAGTCATAATTTTCTTTAACATAAGAAGATATGGTAACATCATCATTATACTCATTGAAAAGGGAGGTGTTTGTACCTCCTACAACAACAAGATTTATCAAAGCAATAAGTAACATTATAAGTAGAGCACACGTTTATAGCAATGGTATACAATTTATCAATTTGTTCCCATAAGTGTTTCCCTTTTTGTGACAAGCGGTGTTCCTTATAATAATATTTTTGTTCTTCCGTGAACCCACCTTGCCAATAAGATTCAGTTTCAAAGAAACCAACCATTGATATAAAGCATGATAAAGCAAGACAATAACAGACCAACGAAAATAACAACTAGAGTAGGAACTAATTTTTTTGTATTTTTGATAAAGAAACAAGCAAACAAGGCGGAAATAAACTAAGCAAAACAAAAATAACAAAGTAAAGAAATTGGTTATGATTATGCTTGAACAATAGTGATTCCAAGTGAACTTGATAAATAAAGCTATGCTCCCCGGCAATAGCGCCAGAAAATAGTCTTGATGACCCACAAGTATAGGGGGTGTATCGCAGTATTTTCGAGGGAAGTGAAACCCAATTTATTGATTCGACACAAGGGGAGCCAAAGAATATTTATAAGCCTTAACAACTGAGTTGTCAATTCAGCTGCACCTAGAAACAATCTTGCTCACAGCAGTTTATCAGTAGCAACAGTTTTGTAGTAGCAATAGTAAAGTAATAGCAGTAGTAACAATTGCAGCAAACAGTAGGATTAAAGCGCGGTAGGCACAGGGATGGATGGACGGGCGTTGCATGGACAAGACAATTCATATAGCAATCAGAACATAGGGCATTTGCAGATAAATAAGATAAAGCATCCAAGTACTAAATAATCCTAGGCATGTGTTACATATATAGTCATACGTGCTCGCAATGAGAACTTGCACAACATCTTTTGTCCTGCCAGCCCGTTTGCAGCGGGGCCTCAAGGAAACTACTGGCAATTAAGGTGCTCCTTTCAATAGAGCACCGGAGAAAAGCATTAACACTCCGTGAACACATGTGATCCTCACATCAAAGCCATTCCCTTCGGTTATCCCGATTTCTATCTCTTCGGGGCCTTTGGTTCCAGACAACAACGTGTGTATACAACTTGTAGGTAAGACCATAAACAATACTATCATAATGAATCAATAACATGTTCAGATCTGAAACCATGGCACTCGGGCCCTATTGACAAGCATTAAGCATAACAAGTTGCAACAAAGTCAAAAAGCACTAATAAAAGATACTAGGTACCATGCCCTAACAATCCGATGCCATTACATGAACGATCTCATCCAATCCCTACCATCCCCATAGCCTACAGCGGGGGATTACTCACTCATAGATGGGGGAAACATGGATGGTCGATGGAGAAGCGATGGTGATGATGATGGTGATGATCTCCTCCAATTCCCCATCCCGGCAGAGTGCCAGAATGGAGTTTCTGGTTCCGAATTGCGAAATCTGGTGGTGGTGGCGCATGGGAACTCTTTCTGGAAAAACATCGACCCCCCCTGGGTTTTTAGGTCAGGAGGCAACTTATAGGCGAAGAGGGAGGCCGAGGGGGTGCCTAGGGCGGCCAGACCACCCCCTGGCGCGACTAGGCCCGGCCTGCGTGGCCAGGTGGTGTGGCCGGGCCCCAGCCCCTCTCCGTCTCGTATTCTGGCTCCTGGTGTCCCTCGGTGAAAAACTGACTTTGCTTTTGTCCTGTCTAATTCCGATAATATTCATTTTCTGACTTTCCTGGAACCAAAAACAGCAGAAAACAAGCAGCTGGCACTGTGGCTCTTGTTAATAGGTTAGTCCAAGAAATCATATGAAAAGTACTCCAAAGTGTGGACAAAACATAAGAAAGTAGATAAAACTAAGCATGGAACATCAAAAATTATGGATACGTTTGCAACGTATCATAGCGCAGTGCCGGAAAGTGTCCCGGTGGCGGCCACAATGCTCATGGCTCCCGTGATTACAAAGGGTGTGATCTTGGAGATTAGATTTCCTATTTGAACCGTATGCATCGGGTAAGAATCAAATAGTGAGATTTGATAAACAAGTCATTATTGTTTTGACAATGATGAACCAACTGCATGCAAAGAAGCGATGATGGGCCTTGACTCCATAAAATGACTAGAAGTCATAGAATCCGTGATAGTATCCATACACGAGAAATCAAGTTTCTAAACTTGGAAGACCCTCCGGAAAGGCGTGAAGCCTATCGGTCGTGTTTGGATCTATAAAGAAATAGACATGGATGTTTAACATCTATGAGATAGTCGACATGTCGGAAAGAAGTTTACAGGCAATGTTCAAAGAGTTGATTATGACAAGATTCGATCTTTCATAGCGATATTTAGTCTTGACAGATTAATGTAGCAACCACTACATATAATTTGGTGTATGATAGTTGAACAAACAAAACAATGTTCTTCTAATAGAATGGTTACCTAGGACGTGTACAAGACACGGTCCGAAGGGTTTTGTTAATTCAAAGGATGCTAAAAGGGCATGCAAACTTCAATAGTTGAAGTGAGCATAGCGGAGTTGGAATCTTCACCATGATGAAAATGTTAAAGGAGTTCAATTTCATCGGAGACGCTAAAGATGCTTACATTTGCAAGAAATTAAGTGGGAGCGCCGAGATAAATTTCAAATACATTATGCATAGTACATATTATTAATTGTAAATGGTGTATCTTTTATTGACACAAGTTAAGAATTTCATTAAAATAGGACTTCGATAAAAGACTTGGGAAAAATCGGAATATTTGGCATCAATATCTATATGGATAGATTGAGGCGCTAATATGGTTGTGCCAGACATACATATATGAGATATTGAAAGGGTTCGATATGGAAACAACAAGAAAGGTTCTTGCTGCATGGAAAGGATTGTATCAAGATTCAAGTGTTTCAACACTTGGTGAGTAAAATCACATGAAGATTTTGATCGATTATACCGTGATATGTATATATCAGATATGTCCTATGCTCTAAATGTTATGAGCACATACCAGAATGATTCATAAGATGATCATTGGACGATAATAAAGATATTCTTATGAGCTTTGGAAGAACTAAGAATATATCATGTATAAGTGACAAATAGTTAAAGGTAGTTCATTGTAAAGTGTTACATTGATACTATTTTTGTCACAAGATACAAATTAAATTTATCTTAATTTAGACTATGGGTGGCACAATGTAATGGAAAAGATGTTCCATGATGGATTTGGATGAGTTCCAAAGTTCAGACATTGTGACAGATACTACAACAAAAGGCTAAGTATATGACTGCCATAGTAGCAGCAAAGGAGAGCATTTGTGTTAAGTAGTTTGTTATCGAACTAGGTGTGGTTCAAAGTAGGCTAATACTATGAAGATATATTGTATGACAATAATATCAACATATTTTAACCTGAACGAACTAAAGGTCTCACCAAAGGACCAAATTTATACAATGCCATCTCATTTGAGAATGAGTGATGCATAGAGATGTAAAGACATGCACATACACACAGACCTGAAACTGTCAGATCCAGAGATTATGTTAACCACTAGCAATCGCGTATATGCAACACTAGAAAGCCATAGGTGTTCAATACGCACAATTTTTCAAACTAGATTATTGACTCTAGTGCAAGTGGGAGACTGAAGGGAATATGCCCGAGAGGCAATAATAAAGTGGTTATTATCTTATTCCATGTTTATGATAAATATTTATTTGGCATGCTATAATTGTATTAATTGGAAACATTAATACATGTGTGTTTAATAAATAAAATATAAAGTTCCTAGTAATGCCTCTCATATAAACTAGCTCGTTGATTAATAAGATGATCAAGGTTTCCTGATCATGGACATTGGATGTTGTTAATAACGAGGTCACAACATTGGTAGAATGATGTAATGAACATTCATCCGAAGTATAGCATTACGATCAAAGTCATTATGTTTATATTGCTATAATATCATACGAAGTAATCATAGTCCTTAGACCATGAGATCATGTTAATCACTAACACCAAAAGAGTATCTTGATAACATCAAACGTCACACCATAACAGGGTGACTATAAAGGTGGGTTCAGTGCTACGAATGTGTTATGTTGAGGCTCATGGATCAAGAGTGGGATTTGTCCATCCCGATGACGGATAGATATACTCAGGGCCCTCTCGGTGATATCACATTGAAATAGCTTGCAAGCAAGTGATGTGATCACTAGAATGTTATATCACGGGAACGAGAAAAGAGTGCATGCCGGTAACGAGATCAAAATAGGTATCTGGAGATGATCGAATCTCAGACATATAATATATCGCGAGACAAAGAGATTTAGTTACGACATTAAAGGTTCACACGATCACAAGGGTCATCGTTGAATGTGTGAGAGTCAGTACGGATCTCCAGGTCCCGTTGCTGATTATTGATCGGAGAAGGGTCTCGATCATGTCTGTATTATTCGCGAATCGTAAGGTGACACACTTAAGGGATACCGACACCATTTGGAGCAAATATGTTTCAGATAAAGATTTAAGAAAATGCTAGAATCATTTCGATGGAAACCGAAATTGTTTCAGGTAAAATTGCAGAAACTGGTTCTGCATGTGATATTGAAATATTGCAGGGGGTTTTATGTGAATGTTTGTTAATTAATGTAATTAACAAAAATTCTAAAAATAAAATAAAAATAATTTTATTTAATGAGAGCTTGCATTAAATTTGGTGGAAATTTAATGGAGGTGAGTAGAATTTTGAGTGGGAGGCTAATTATGCGAATGGAAGCTCCACCCACATGAATGTGGAAGAGGTGGGGGCACCTCCTTTGGCCGCCGGCCATGGTGAGGGGCTACCCTTCTCTCCCTATAAAAGGCTCCCCACTCCCTCCTCTCATCTCACACCTCCTCGTGAAGGATCTCTCTCCCCTCTAGTTATTCCCCATGGTCTCGGATTAGCGAGATACATGTTCCTGCTGGCTTTATTTAGAAAGGAGTTGCTGCTTTTGCTGCTTTGCTGGAGTGAGGGATGGCGGTTGTCGGGGTACCAGACGTGTGTGCGATCACAGATGCACCATTGCTTTGCGGTACTAGACTTGGTGGTGTTGGATCTGATGGACGTGTTGGAGCTGGACCTGCTGGACTTGCTGGTCTTCATCACGATCTTGAGATCGGCAAGTGTACGACTACATCATCCATAAGTTCCATCTCGTTAACAAAGCTTTGTTGTCTTCGAGGGTATGTTCTCTATGGATGTATATCCACCCGTTGTTTGTATCTAATAGATACATCTTGGCGTATAATAGTTCCCATCGTAGGAAATTTTGTTTTCTATGTTGCGAACCCTTCAAAGTCCCCGAGCATGGAAAGTCCGCGAGTACGGCGTTTAGCCGGAAGGAGTGGACAAGGCGGCGAGTAGCGGGTAGCAAGCTCGATCGGACCATTGGTCGGACAGAGTCACGTGGCGGAGTTGCTTTGGTGAAGACGTGCGGTAGTCGGTAGTATGGCGAGCTCACGGCGGGCGAGTCACCAAATGTGGCGATTCCGCAGCGGGAGGATCCACGAGCGTGTCGAGACCGCGATGGACAGAGTCGCCGAACGTGGCGAGTCCACGACTGGTGAGTTCATGGAGGGCGAGTCCCCGAACTTGATGAGACAGTGAAGGCGAGTTCGCGGCGGACGAGTCACTAAGCGTGATGAATCCGCGAGGGGCGAGTCGCGACAGGCGAGGCGAGTCCTCCGAGCGTGGAGATTCCACGAGGGCGGCGAGTCCCCCGAGCGAGTCCGCCGATTCAGATTGTGTCACACACGTATTGCAAAACAGACATATATATAAAGATTAGATCAAATAAAATAATCGATCAATACAATAATCATGAGGAAGCTTCGTTGGATGTCAAATTAATTCAACATTGACGAGACGAGCCGATCTCTGGATGCATCGTGAGACTATGCTGGCCGATCTCGTACGTATTACATCAGAATAGTGCGCCGCCAGACTTGATCCTCCTGATATTTGCACATACAAATTGATTATTAGACATAACCGAATATTATAAGTAGAATATGCTTAAGTGGAGAGAGATATTATTTATCCCAATCGGATGCATATACTGCATCGCTCTTGTTATTGCTTCTCTGATCCAAAATTTAATCTGGAGTCAGCTAGCGGTACGGGTGGCTTTGATCATGCACGTCGAGCCGCCGTGCATCACCATCGAGTCCCGTGTGTGAAATCCACTGATCCAAGTGGATCTGCCATCGTACGTTTAGCTGACTCTTTCTTAAGCCTGGGGACTCGTGCCGCTGATGACCCAAACAGCTGCCGATGAAGAAATCCGGCGCGTCGACATGGATGATCTGACCATATGAGATCTGGCTGTTGTTGGCGATGAATTTGAAGATCCCGTCCAGATCATCACCTCTAAGATTGTCTCCGGTAGACGCCAACTGTCGTGGTATTGGCCACGGCAGATGCTACGAGATAGCTTACGTAGAGGAGGCAAGGCGATAGAGGAGGCAAGACGATGTAGGAGAATCCGGGAGCGAGATTGACACACAGGTTCACGTCTCTTCGATGGATGATCGCTACGTTCTGCTATCAATCCAGTATATGTTCATAGATTGGTTTACAATGAAGTCGCCGAAGACGGTGAGAGAGACTAGATCTAATATGATGTGTGAGAGATATCCTCCAAAGGGGTGCCCCTGGTGGTTTTATATATGCAGCTAATTAGGGTTTACAAGTGCACTAATGGGCTTTGTATTGGAGTCGTCATCTTAGGCCTCCAGTCGACGAGTCGTTTGGGTCCAGTATGCGCCAGTCGCTATACTTGGCGAGTCGATTCGTCATGGGCGATTCTGTTTCATAGGTATACCCCGATTGGTTTTCCCCATCATTGACAAAATAATGCAATAAAATGTAAAAAAACCTAAAAACAATACCATCGATGAAGTATGGTTAGAGAATAGTTACCGGCAAGGACGTACAATGGGTAACAACCGGTGGAAAACTATGACCAGAAAGTTAAATACCGTTGCGAAATTATCGTGGAGAAACATCTATTGAAAATCTACGGTTCGACAATCATCGCCAGGTATTATTCTTTGAACTAGGGATTCGTCTCGAAAAATTACTGATAGAAAATCGCCGTGAAAAATACTGTAATACACATGTTGTACTCGAAAACTATTGTAAATAATCGATGGGGTCTTTTTTCAAGGTCTATTGCGACATTACTGTCGATTCGAAAAATTACAACCATTAAATTACTATGAAAGCTAAAGATATGTACCCAAAAATTACTGTTAACAAAGCGTTAGAGCATCTTTAGTGGCTTGTCTAAATTTGGTAGTCTATATCTTCAGATAGATAATGGTGTAAAAAATTCCTTTTTACACGACTTTATTTTCTAGGGGATTGTCTAAATTTGATAGTCTATATGTCCATCTGCACACAAATAGTCAATATACATAGCAAATCAGTACAACAAATGCTCTGATTTAGCGCGGGAACAAGCTCGCGAGCAACCAACTTTACTTTAGACATGGTGACTCGGTTGTCCAAATATGGACACCGAGTAGCTAGTTTGAAGGATGTCTAAATTTTAAACCACCGGATACACAAGCCACCGGAAGCATTTTTTGATTCATGGTGGTCTATATTTGGCTTAGACTACCGGATACACTAGCCATTAAAGATGCTCTTAATAAAAATATTGTAGCGTGCAGTAATCATGTTGTGCAGGAAACTACCGTGGACCATAAAAATTACTGCAGTGCGCACTATGACGGATTGTTCATGGTGCTGTTTTGGCTGCTAGATTAAAATCTATCAATCGAAACAACACGGGCACTTCTCATGTCCGCGGTACTGTTCATTTGAACACTAGACGAAGCAAGGAGAGGCCACAAAAGCAACATGCTTTAATATATGTGCAATGAGTTGGGATGATTTTCTATTGTCCCAAAAAGTGTTGCAATGAGTGGCCTCGGATCGCAACTTTAAGTCAGGTTAGAGATTAGGAAGACAGCCTGACCAAAAATGATTTAAACTAACCGACACCTAGATGTCTTGAAGTTTATCAAGGAATTTATCGGCGTAAAAATTTCGGAAAAACTAGATGTTTTGAAATTATATTGTAGCTTAAGCGTGAATGAAAGCGAGCTATTTAAGATCATGGGCACGCGCGCTTTTGTGGCCATCTGATATTCACTTTAAGTCATCTTAACCATCCAGTTTCAGGTATTGACCGAATTTTTTGTTACGATGGTGACCGTCAATTATTTTACTTACGAGCTGGTCCCTCCTGTCCCGCCTCCACCCACATCTCGATCATGTTTCCCTCCACCCGAGCTCCCGCCCATCCTAGCCCCTCCTACGTCTCCCCTAGCAACGTGTGTCGCCCCCTCCGCTCCCGAGCTCTCCCTCTAACCTCCGATCCCTCCACCTCCTCCACTCACAATTACCTCTTCTCCTATCATCTCCTCCCCTCCGGACCTAACGCGTCCCCTTGCGTGAAACCCTAGCATGGGTGACAAAGCAGCTGAGTTGAGATGGTGCCTCCGCGTCTACCCCTCCTCACCTGCGACATCCCACCGACTGCCGGGACTTTGCCCCAGCGCCCCTCCCCACAGGACCCTCTTTTCCGGGAAGCTCCTTCCCCACGGTCAAGCTCCGCCGCTAGGTACTTGCCCTTGCTGGTCTCTACTTCTTGGTCGCTCACCCCCGGAGCTTGAAGGCGGCGGCCCGGTTCTTTCAATGCGCCCTTTTTTTCCCATGACGCGTTCTCCTCGCCTCTCCTTCTCAAAAGGGCTGCCTCCTCCAGTCGTCGGTCTGCACAACACAATATCAAATGAGGGAAAACCAGAAATAAGGGTCCGCTTCTTGTGTCTAAGGTCAGATCTCTCAGTTTTAGACATGTCTAACACATAAATGACACATTTGTATATCGATTAGAACACTAAACCCCACAATTGCTCATATATTTAATTTATGGTAACATAAACAAAATAAGATATGTTACCAGCAGTGAGTATAACACATATACCACATTCTGCCAAATAGACTATAAACGACGCGGCGAAGCACGTATGTCCACCCGGTAATTTTGAAACTTCTTAGAAAAAGAAGAGAAGGGATGAATCCAAATCACAGCTTTAAGTAAGATCTGCTAGCTAAGAATGGCCGATCTAAACAAGTGACTGACGCCTACCTTAATTAAGTTGCGTGAAATTTACTGCGAAATTTCTACGTATGAATTTTTATAAAAGAAATATATGTCTTTGAGATCTTCTCTTATTGAAACTTCCTTGAAAGAAAGAGATAGGCGCTTGAGATTGCAACCAGCTGTGTGGTCCCGTGGCAGGTTTCAAAGGTCATCACATACAAGTCTATGTGCAAACTTATACTCTCTCCGTTCCAGAATATAAGAGCTCGTTTGGCTCTCATTATTTTATTTTATTTAGTAAAAATGAAATAACATTGATGATATTATTTTATTTGGCAATTCCACAGAAAATGATAGAGTACCAAAAAAATTAAGATTAAGCATAAAATGCAAACCATGAAATTTGCAAATTAATTTCTTAACCAATTCAGTGATAGCCAAACAGGTTGATTCTTGAAATCACAAATGAATTCATTGATTCAATCCTCAAATAATGGAAGCGAAACGAGCTCTAAGATATTTTAGTTTTGTAAAATGAGTGTATCTAACCTTATTTATTGTGAAGGTTCATTCCAAACCTACCTGAAATAAACCTATGTCTAAAAAAGTCTAAGGTTCATTACAATATATTTTAAAAGAAAGGGAATATATTGTAGTGTAAAAAAGAGAGTCTAGGTGGAAACTCGGAACTTTAGTAGGTGCCACGCCTAATCCCGAGTTCCTAACCCAGATTATTAGAACAAAATATACGCAAGCAGAGCCAAACCTGAGCCGCCCTCCCTCGAATCATTCGTTTGTTGGTTCATTCGATTGACGAGCAACTAACCCACCGCCCACCACGGACCCCCCAACGACGACAGCCAGGACGGCGGCGATCTCGGAAGAGGCGTCCCCTTGCCCGCCTCGCCAACCCAATCCCGCCATTGTCCTGCGGTAGGAGCCTTCTGGATCTCGGATGGCGTCGGCCAAGTCCTCGCGGTCGCGGCCGGCCGGCCATTCCGGGGTGTTCCCGGCTGGCGGGGCGGCGTTGGGGGCTGGCAGCGGTGGAGGCGGCGGCGCCGGTGGCGATGGCGGGGTGCAGCTCGCCGACAAGCTCAAGATCTTCAAGACCGACAACTTCGATCCCGACGCCTACGTGCAGTCCAAGTGCCAGACCATGAACGAGAAGGTGAGACAGCTCTCTCGGATCCGGATGGGGGCTGGGCGCGCGCTCGATCCATCCCCATTTGCGTTTGCCGACTCTGGATCGCGAATGGTGGGAATTTGGGTGGTGGGAGGGACTTTGCGGTACGAGCCTGTGATCGTGGTTCGTATGGGGGAGGGGGACGAGAAAAGCGATTTGGTGGCTCGATTGGTGTTTCACATTTAGGTCAAATGCGTTATGGGGGGCATTTTTCGGCGCTATCATGTTCTGCATTATTGAATTATGCTATGTATGTAGAGATTTTGGTCAATGATTATATGATGTATGTAGGTGGATAATTCTGACTGTTTGGATGCAAGTATCTGACAAGCTTGTGCTTGCAATGTAGGACTAAATGAGTTGGAGTTGTCTCAGGCGGTAGGTGTGAATATTTTACTTTAGCTGGTGGTAAAACTTGATTCATCGATTGTAAAGGCATCGTGTTTTTGCCTGTATTATACGTCGAAACTGAAAACCTGGCATGCTCTAAACATCTATAAAAATCATTTTGCAACCTGATATGCACGCTTGAATAGAAGGATTTGGAAATGCTTGGAGTTCTGTTTCTAGCATACTACCATTCTGGTAAATGCATTATAGTGCAGGTAATGCTTGTGTTTTTTATACCAGGCTAACAAGATCTACAGCCACTTCACTACAGTATATAAATTTTCCGTAGTGCATTATGATGTAGGCTGCTAGTGCAGTATTTGTTTTCATAAAAAAATTGCATTCTCACCCGTGTTAAAATACCCACTTTGTGTCCATACCTGAATTATTCTAATTTACCGGCTGAAATCTCTGCATTTTGCTTCCAAGTTCGCAAAAGCATTTCAAGATAATATTTGACTGCTCTTTTGAACACGTCACTGTTATATTCCTTACTCCTTAGTCTTGAATTTTTCTTAACATTATTCTACTATAAGCTGAAACTGTACTAGAGCTTCATATGAGTTCCAGATTAAAGTGCACAACGAAAACTAGCTGACGGAATCAACTTCATTACAGGAAATAAGACATTTGTGTTCTTATCTGCAAGATCTAAAGAAGGCTTCAGCTGAAGAAATGCGCAGAAGTGTTTATGCAAATTACGCTGCATTCATCAGGTCTGGCAACTGCCCCAAGAATGAGAATTGTGCCTATATCCGTTGTCACATGTGTGCTAGAAATGACCCCCCCCCCCCCCCCCCAATCATGATGGCACATAATAGCTGTGTTATACTGTATTTATTGTTGCGACATTATTGTCTACTGTTGTTTAGTTTTGTGTAAGGCCTACAGGAACAACTAACAGCACGACACATCACAAGAGTGTATCTTCTAATTACTGATGCCAATATTTCTATCCACTATTATGTGCTGCATTAGTACCACAGTAAAAAACACTGAAAACCTTGTGGTCCTTTAATAATGAATACTAGGCTGCTCCTATGCTTATATCAAACCCCTTATACCAATAATAGTTGCTTATGCAAAGGCTTGCGCCTCTTTTAGAATACTGTCTTAAGATTCTTTGTTCTCAGAAATTCCATTAAACTTCTTGGGAATGGCTACGATATGTAAGCACCAGTTCGGTTTGGAAGTTCCTGAAGTGTTCTCTTCTTTCATATTTTCATACATATCCGACTTGTTAGCTGAGTAGTGAGTGGATGGTTGGAAAAAAATTGTTTGGTAAGCACGTAGCATACAATCACACGATCATACACAGTATAATCAGTTACTTCCTATTTTCTTTACATCTGCATCCTTTGTGTTTTAGATATGAAGGCTGTAAGTACTAGCTATCATGTATTTGGTTTTGTTTCTGTCCTTATCAGAAGAGTCAAGGCTCTGACAGTCAATAGTTCAGTAAATGTGTCTTTTTGAAGTAGTACCTGCTCTATTAACATGAATCTAGAATTTTGGTATAATCATTTTATGTGCAAAGTATCTAATTTGTGGCATCTAGGATCATAGTTTTGTATCCATGAATTCACTGTTAAATACTTCCTTTTATTTATTTCTGTTCTTTGCCTTACAATATTATTTCTACGTCCCCACTAATATATGAAAACTGATCTCCTGGTCATCAGAACATCAAAGGAGATATCAGACCTAGAAGGAGAGTTATTATCGATTAGAAATTTACTCAATACACAGGCAGCTTTAATCCATGGTCTATCTGAAGGAGTTCAGATAGATTCTCTGACTTCAGGCACTGAAGGTTCAACAGAAGAGGACAAATCCAATGTCGAAGATCAGGAGCCTTCAGAAATACAGAAATGGTCCGCAGATTTCCCTGACATGCTTGACGTTTTGCTAGCTGAGAGAAGGGTGGATGAAGCGCTAGATGCACTAGATGAAGCGGAGCGAATTGCTGCAGACGCAAGACGTACACAAACTCTTACTGCAGCCGAAATTTCGGCTTTGAGAGGTGCTGTCTCTGATAATCGTCAAAAGCTGGCAGACCAGCTTGCTGAAGCTGCTTGTCAGTCGTCTACTCGTGGCATTGAACTTCGTGCTGCCGCTTCTGCTCTTAAAAGGCTTGGTGATGGCCCTCGAGCTCACAGTCTGTTACTTAGTGCACATAATCAAAGGCTTCAATGCAATTTGCAAACTATACATCCATCAAGCACTTCATATGGTGGGGCATACACTGCAGCACTTGCTCAACAAGTTTTTTCAGTTGTAGCTCAGGCGCTCAGTGACTCTGTAGAAGTCTTTGGTGATGAGTCATGCTACGCTTCTGAGCTGGTTACATGGGCTACCAAGCAGGTCTTGTCCTTTGCACTTCTGGTAAAGAGGCACGTATTGTCTTCTTGTGCAGCTGCTGGAGGCTTGAGAGCAGCTGCAGAATGTGTTCAGATATCACTTGGCCATTGTTCCTTGCTGGAAGCTCGTGGGCTGTCTGTTTCCGCTGTTCTTCTGAAGCAATTCAGGCCCAGTCTTGAGCAAGCATTAGCTGCTAACTTAAAGAGAATCGAAGAGAGTACTGCTGCCCTAGCTGCAGCCGATAACTGGACACTTACTTACCCCCCAAATGGTATTCGCCCATTAGCTAAATCTTCTGTTGCTAATTTGGCACTTCAACCAAAGCTCTCTACCAGCGCACATCGTTTCAATTCGATGGTTCAGGTAATGATTGATCCACGAGTAACATGCATGCATCTTTCCTACTTGTTGTTTTCATTGAACTGGTAGTGACCCATCCTTCTTGCATGGTACTGCCGAATATGGCATAATAATATTATTTGTTCTTTTTTTTGAAGCTTTAACTACTGTAGGGGAGACCCCCACAGCCTTTTATTAAAGAAAGAAGAACAAGGTCTTAATTACAAAAGGAAAAGAAGAAAAGACAAACTAAACTATGCAATTACAAGAGATTGTCAATCCATGATGACAAAATGGAAACTGTACACTGCCTGACCCTATGTTTGAGAAGAGAAACGTCACAAATGAACCTGCTTTCCAACCTATGAATGTTGGTCTCAATCCTTTGAAGATCCTATCATTTCTTTGCTTCCAGATGTTCCAGCAGGCTAGAATAACAATCTCAACAAAACAGGGACCCCGAAATCTAATATTATTTGTTCTTTACTAGACAAGAAATAGTTACAACCTAAGTTAACATATATCTCGATTAAACTTATGTTGATTTGGTTAGTTCGCATAGATGCTTATCTCGACTACAAGGTTTTCAACCTAGTCGAGTCGAGATTCCACCCAACCAACTAGTCGAGTAGTCACGGGTAGCCTGAGACTAGTCTGGAAGTTGTACAAACAGAACAGCGCTGGAATGAGATAGGGAAGAAGAGAGCAGGAGAGACCATGTGAGTGGAGGGGATGATGGGGAACAGGAGACAACACCGGGTATTGACCAGGAGAGGTGTCGGGGGACGTGGATATCTGAGGTGGTGGCACATCTTGTGGTTGTAGCATCAGCTGTGGCGTGTCTTGGCAGTAGATGAGGTGGTGCTGCAGGAGGTCTCTGGAAGACCACTGGTGTTGGGCATTGCCGTTGCAGCACCACACCCTGTAGGCTAGTCACTGAGCTTAGGCGGTTGGCCTGGACCAGCTAGGTGTTAGTCTCTGACTAGTCATAGGCTTGAAAGCACCGCTAGACTATCCTATTCCTGTGAAATAGCTAAATTATTAAAGTAACAGGAGAGCCTGTCAAGTGCATTCATTTTATTTTGTTTGCTTTGAGGGACCTATTGCAGTTCCATAATACGTTAATACTAAAGTAGGAGTATGTGTTTTGTGGGAATTAAGAATTAGGAATGTAGTCTTGGAAGTTGACAGACGTGGGAATATTTAATTCTTTGTCCTTTGTCTTACCTATACATTTGAGACAAACTGCACATTATATTGATACAGTAGGATTGCAGACATTCAGTGACTGAAAAAACCATAGAGCTCCCAACAAAGTCGAATCAAACAATGTCTTGTAGAGATTGGAAGCATAAATCATCAATGACATTCATACTTTAAGTGCCAGCCTACTTTTCCAGAGCTTAGAGTTATTTAATACTTGGTTTCATAGATATATAGGTGAGTAAATAGCAATATAAGAAATTTCTAATACAAACTGCTCCCATTGCACTCGGTTTCCTTGAAAGGGGCAACTATCTTGTATCTTTGTCCTTTCAACCATAGTGTATGACTTCATGAAAATGTCTTTATAATACCTTTCAGGATTACTTTGAGGATGTTGCACCACTCCTTAGCTTGCAATTAGGGGGTTCGACAATGGATGGCATTGCAAAAAATTTCAACTTATACATCAATTTGCTCATAAGTGCATTACCTGGGTCAATGGATGACGAAGCTAACTTAGAGGGTTTAGGTCATAAAATTGTTAGAATGGCAGAGACTGAAGAACAACAGTTGGCTTTATTAGCCAATGCGTCTTTACTTGCTGAGGAATTGCTGCCTAGAGCTGCTATGAAGCTATCATCAATAAACCAGCCCATGGATGATTTGCGAAAGGGGGCAGATAAACAAAACCGTGTGCCTGAGCTACGGGAATGGAAAAGGAAACTACAACGGATGGTGGACAGATTGAGAGATAGTTTCTGCAGGCAGCATGCTCTCGAACTAATATTTACAGACGAAGGCGATACCCATCTCAGCGCAGAAATGTATATTAGTATGGATAATACTGTCGAAGAGCCAGAGTGGGTCCCGTCTCCAATTTTCCAGGTATTTACAAGCTACATATGTTTATTGTCTCTTGAGAATTTAAACTTAACAGCATATGCCATTCAAGTCGTTTATATTGATCCTTGATCCTTGAGCCATACCTTTGCTTGCAAATCTTGTACTCCCTCCGATCCATAATAAGTGTCGCTGATTTAGTATGGAGTAGCTTTTAGAAACTTTTCTATATGTTGCTTAATTCATGGTTGCAACAGCGCCTCATTCGGTGGTGTGCTATGATAAAATGATTTTCTATCTCATTGTTTGTGCAATTGGTCATTTTAGTTCTTATATATTACTCATTCTATCGTGAGTTGGTGATCATATAACTAGAGGACAGCTATAAACTAACATTAACAGGGTTCATGGAATGATCCAGAGATTGTAAGGGATTAGAGTAGATGAAACAAATATACAATTTTGAAAAATTGGGCACCTTCATTGTGATGTTCCACGCACATCGTTATAAATTGCGTCAGTATGCTATCTATATGATTGCTCCGTTGAAGTCAGTGTGGCATGGTGTGAGTTTGTCCTAAACATGGTCTATGGAAGTTTCTTATTATGTGCTGTCCATTGCAGGAACTGTATGCAAAGCTAAATAGGATGGCAGGAATGGCTGCAGATATGTTTGTTGGTAGAGAAAGATTCTCTACTTTGCTAATGATGCGGCTCACTGAGACAGTTGTGCTTTGGCTCTCAGAGGATCAGGCTTTCTGGGAAGAGATTGAACAGGGACCAAAGCCTTTGGGCCCACTTGGTCTTCAGCAGGTAAGTTCCTCCCCCCCCCTCCCCTCCCCCTCTTCTTTGTTTTAGGTGTACATGTTTTTTTTTTCATTTTCCCCCTTCGTTTGCAGTTCTACCTGGATATGCAATTTGTCATCATCTTCGGGCAAGGTCGATTTTTGTCTAGACATGTACATCAAGTCATATTGGACATCATTGATAGAGCAATGGGTGCCTTTTCTGCCACGGGAATGAATCCTGACAGGTATTATGCCCGACTCCTATTTATACTTGTATTGGTTCAAAACCAAGTAACTCATTCTGTATCTGCTAACTTCAGAAAAAGGTAAATTATCCACTACAGTTGTTTAGGATCATTATTCTTGCACGCAAATGCATTCTTCGAAAACTTTGATTATGTTTGCATGTACTCCCTTCGTTTCACATTATCCACTATCTATCAATTATAATCTTTGCTATGTACTCCCTTCGTTCTTCAAAAATTATCCACTACTCCCTCCGTTTCAAAATATAAGATGTTTTAGCTTTGTGAAGCAAATGTATCTAGATGCCTATTAGTATATACTAGTTCGTAGTGAACCTAAACACTAAAAGAGTCTAGATACATTCCCTTCACAAAACTAAAACATCTTATACTCCCTCCGTCTAGAAATAACTGATTTGGGTTTGTCTAGATTTGAATATATCTAGACGCTTTTTAGTGTATAACTGAAGCTAGAAATAACTGATTTAGTGTATAAATACATTCGAATCTAGACAAACCCAAGTCAGTTATTTCTGGACAGAGGGAGTATTTTGAAATAGAGGGAGTACCTGTCAATTATAAGCTTTGCCATGTACTCCCTTCGTTTCACATTATAAGACGTCCTGGTGGTTCAGTTTGCAGTGCTAGGTCTGTCTTATAATCTGGAACTGAGGTTGTACTTGATGCAAGAGAGATGTCTTATAATACATTGAAACTTTCTTTGGTCCAAATTCATCACAGTGACTCGCCTGTTTGGATCACAGTATTACCCATTAGGGCATGTTTGAGGGGCACTTTTTGGATATTGTTTTGTTATTTAGTTCAAATTGGTGTGCATACCGAAACTTAACAAAAATATGATTCTAGATCTGAAGTTGCTTTTGCTGTAGACTTCTGAACTTCCGTCGGTATACTTGGTTTTGTGCAGTGTCCTTCCTGGTGATGATTGGTTCATGGATGTCGCTCAAGAGGTTGTCGGCATGATCAGTGGAAAGGGTAGAGCTGCCAATGGGGACAGGGAGATTAACAGCCCGACTGCCTCAGTTTCCGCACACTCCATGTCTTCGTTCAGATCCCATGGCAGCTCTTAGTTTGCAGGCTAGTATTTTTGTAGGCAGGTCAATGTATAATAAGCAATAGTATTCTCTCTCCTTTCATATTTGCTTTTATTTTTCTTCTGCTTTTGTTTTCCTTCTTTGTTGTATATCTGTTGTGGTAGCATAGATGGATAACGGGTTTAACTTAGGAAAAAAGAATCCATAGCAATTGTGTCACGGCGTTGAGGCCTGCAAGCGGTGCGTCTTACATGGCATGAGCAATCGCCGTTTCATTCTTTCATTAGTTTTTCTATAAGAGTGGATAAGATATGGGCGTGTCGTCCTTCATCAAGACTAGATCATTTTGCTATACTGTAAGAAGTTGATCATTTCATATTACTTCTGGCACACATCTTTGTCTTTTTTATACAAGCCACATAAAATGTCTTTTCTCCATGAAACTTCATGTACTAACATAGAATATCAACATGTACACCCGGGTATTTTTTCTAAATTTTTAAATATTTTGAAATACATCGTTTTAGCGGTTATGGGGTAACCCCGTGGGTGGCCCGATCTTCACGGATCTTGTGGTCAAACCGATGGGAAAGCGAGGGGAAAGGGAGAAGGTAGCGGAAGCGGACGCACACCTCGTGAAGAACACGATGAACACACGCAAAACTCACACGATACAAGGCCGATGCTCTCGCCGGTGGCCACCGGTCCGATACGTGCTCCTGTCAATCCCAAGCGGATAGGGAAGAACACCTTGGAGAGGGTCTTGACGTCTTGGCAAAGGACACCGATGCCAAGGCCTTGTACAATGAGGGAGGCGCGATGCAATCTCCAACGAGGTGGTGACGATAGTCGATCCCCTTTGATAGAAGGGGATGAGGCAAAACTAGAGATTTCACAAGGGGAGTTTTCTTTAGTCTATCATCTATGCCTAAGGGATACATGAGAAGGTGGGGGCTCTATTTATAGGCCAGCCACAAGTTCAGGGGTAGTTTAGGCATAACACTAGGGTTTCGTGCGGAATAGAGGGGTACATGGGCCAAGGGCCCAGATGTTGGCTCGCAGGCCCATCACTTAGGCCAGATGTTGGGGATATACTTTCCGGGTATCCTCACTGACCAGGGTGGCCCACTTCGGGTTAGAGCTTTGCTTCACGGGCGGCCCAGTCAGGGAGAAAGACGGAGTCCAATCCGGCTACGGGAAGGCCCAGAAGACTTACCACTTAGGCCCATAATGTTACTTGTAGTTCAAGATGTACTCTGTAACCGACTCTTGGTCGTAGCCGGATAGATCTCTCCTGTAAACCCTAGGCCGGATATCTATATAAGCCGTCCTAGGGAGAGCCTTTAGGACAACACCTCAATAGTCTACAATCTCAACTCGCACAGGCGAAACCCTTGTAACCCATATTTCGGCTCTGCCGTATTACTGGATTGCTAGCAGGAGTAGGGTCCGTCCAAAGCCGACGGATTCGAACCTGGGTAAACTTGTGTGCTCACCGTCCTGGAACACCGTACGTCTCACACCCCTCTCTTCCGCAAGCCTCGAGGACCCCCTCATGGCGTACTTGTCCTCAATCCGACGACAGTTGGCGCCTACCGTGGGGCAAGTGAGCTTCGGATCTGCGTTCCGAGCGGAATCTGCAAGAATCGGAATGGGCGAGACTATCGCCGTCGGTCGCATCCTCTACGCCAGCGACGTCCCTCTCATCGTTCTCGACGAGACTTGGATTCTGGCTAGGGAGGCCGTGACTGCCTACACAATCATGTCTTTTGGCGAGATCGATGTTTACATCGGTTTCGCTGAACCTGCCCAACCCACCCCAGCGGTGATGATAGAGGCAGAAGAATCTTCTAGGTCCCCTTTGTCTGCGGAGGCGACAGAGTTCCGGATCTTAGAAAATCCTAAACCCACCCAGCCCGCAGCAGTTGCGGAGATAGTGGAGAAATCCGAGCCTGAAGAAGACCTAGCGGCCCAAGTCGAATCTGGAGTGGATCTCCCTGGAGGAGCCGGATCCCAGATTGACCCGCCCGCGGAAGTTGAAATCCAGGAGGAGCATATCAATGACACTGATTCCGGCTCTGATGAGGCCGGGACAGACAGGCCTTTCCTAAGGTACACATTACGATGCATGATACTGCAAGGCGAAAGCGCAGATGCAATTCTCGAAACCATCAAAAGTTTCGACATGGCTGATCGCGAAAGCCGCAGGTACCTCAGGAAGCACGCGTCGCACTTCGTCAGATACGTGGGATCCGGATCCGGCTCTGCCGATGCTGGAGAAAACACCGACTTTGTGCTAGAGGCAATTGGAACAAACGCCGACGTACCCGCATCCTCGGATGAATCGATGACGTCAGCGGATTTCCGAAAGTTCTCCGTGGAATATGAAGGGGAGTATAACTCCAAAGCTACAGAAGAAGGAGAAGCCATGGATGAAGGATCCGGGGAACACTCTCCCAAAGCGCAGGATGACATGGACGTCGGAGATAATCCCGAGGTCCAGATGTCCGAAAGTACCGATCAGAGCTTGACTCCGGGAAACGGACCCAAAGCCGTCTTTGCTACCGGCGCTGCCAAGAAGGCAAAGAAGAAGAACAAGAAGAACAAAACCCCGACAAAAGACCCTCTAGCTGAGGAGGTGATTGACGAGGAATACAAAGAAGACTCGGATGGAGCACTTATCCTAGACAAGCCGGAAAAAGAAGAATCGGTGGATGGACACGTGATCACCGAAGGTGCGCGTAAACTCATCGATGTTGCATTAACCACACCTATCCCTACAGCTGCAGAACTTACCGCTGAAGAGCTGGACGAAAGGGCCCAATCCCCAGAAGCGCGTCGTCAACAACTCCTCGATGAAGCCAAAAACATCGAGGTGGAGAAGAAACGCATGGCAACCAAGGACTACATGTCTCAGTTGCATCAGAAGACACGGAAGCGTCACACAGATGACAACCAATTCCCACATATCCGTGCCGTCCTTTTCAGAGATGAGATGGGGAAGCCACGGAAAGATAGCAAAGGAGATTGGGTATATCCAACCCCAGTACAGAATACCGTGGCGGCCCGAGAAATTCTATCGGCTAATCCAGGACCAGAGGAGATCCGTTTGGGTATCAAGCTACTCAACAAGGGACTGGAGCAGCAAAAGGTAGCCCTGTCCGTAAGTCAAAAACTGGTCTCGGATTCCGACCAATGTCGAACAGATCCGGCATGGGCTGACGTAAGACCCCACCGTGTTCCGGAGTAGCATTATCGCCCCGAACGACGGGAGGACAATTATTCGAGAACCGGATCGTCAGGACAGCATCACAGGACTACACGCGACTGGAGCAACGTCGCACCAGCGGCCGAGAAAGAGGCCATCGCTGCTCTGAATCCGAGGAATCCTCCCCGACGAGAATCTAACGATCGAAGGGGAGAAGATAAAGAGAAATGTCGGGAGGAGGATCGTCAAAAAATGCCACCTCCTAGACATACAAGCCGTCCGGCTGAGCCCCACCATGGTGGGAACGACGGACGAAGAAACGACGCAAACCACGCCGGAACAAGCAGGCAGGGGGCTCGTCGTAGTCAAGACCCTCCTCAGAATCGGAATAATGACGTTTCGAACGGAGGCCGGCGATCGGCCGGAAACTATCCAGCTGCCCCACCCTCTCCACCACACAGTCATCACAACGGCTCCCAAGGAGGGCAAGGAGGACGACGTGGTGGAGGAGGTGGTGGCAGAAGCCGAAGTCCGGCTCCAAGGCACCGCAGCCACAGCCGACATTCGGGACGATCTTTATCCCCGAACGACGCAAAGCACATGATCAACTCCAACATAGAGGCTCAGAGCTACGGAAACAATGATATCTATGTGGGCCCAAAGTGCTTCGGACCACGCATCAGAGCTACAAAATTCCCGGAAGGATTTTCTATCTCAAGACATATCCAAGCCTACGATGGCATTGCTCGGCCAGATACCTGGCTACATGATTTCTTCCAAGCTTGCTGCATCGCCAAAGGCGGAAACAGCCTGGTCGCAACCCGATATCTCCCACTTATGCTGCGGAAGACGGCATGACCATGGCTCAATGAACTTCCGAAGAACACCATCCATAACTGGTATGACATGCAAAATGCATTCTTTCGGAATTTCGAAGGCACATATCGGAGGCCCTGTATGGTCGGAGACCTACATTGTTGCACCCAGAAAGCCGGAGAAACTTGCCGGGACTACCTTGGACGATGGATCGACACCAAGAACTCCTGTGAAGGAGTAAATGATCAAACTGCGATTGAAGCTTTCATTGCAGGTCTCCCAATTGGTCTACTGCGTCATCGCTTGAAGTGTGACAAGGTCACTGATTTGGGAGAGATGATAGAAACAGCGAGCAAGTATGCAGATGCTGACGACGATGCAGAGGGATTGCTCAATGCCCTAGCTGTGCCTCAGTCGGCAAGACAACCAAAGCAACAAGCTCAGAAGCACAAAAATACGTCGGAAGAAAAACCCAACACAAAAACAACGGTGGTTACTACTGTTTCCGGGTCTGGAGGATGTGGCGGAGGCCGCGGGCGTGGCCGTGGTACTTCAAGGGTCCAAGGTAGAGGAGAACAGCAACCAGGCAAAACCTACTCTTGGGCCGACATTGCCAATAACCCATGTGTGCATCACCTAGACGCCAATGGGGGCTCGTCCCACACCAACGCTGAATGTCGTTTCAATGACGACATCAAAAGAGATGACACCGCGGGCTACAAAGCTAAGCGGAAGAAGGGAAAGAAAAATCTCGAAAAGGACAAGGAGACCAAGGAAGATTCCGACATGGAGGAAGTTGATCTTCAAATCCCAAGCCAGAAGGGAAGAAAACTTTTCCCACCAAGAAGGACACTTATGTCACTTTCCTCGGATCTCAATCAGCAAAGGTCAAGAAAGCAGTTCTACACGAGCTCAATGCAACAGTTCCGACTGTCCCCTAGTATCTGGACTGGTCGGAAGTGGCAATCACGTTTGACCGCGACGATCATCCGCCTAAGTTACATAGGCGAGGAAAATACGCCTTAATCGTCAACCCACTTATTGACGGTTATGGTTTCTCCAAGACCCTCATGGACGGTGGTAGCAGCATCAATATTCTCTATGTCGAAACGCTACGCCGGATGAAGATCTCGGAGACCCAGCTGAACCATAGCTCTGTGATCTTTCACGGAGTTGTCCCAGGAAGACAAGCTAATTCCCTGGGAGAGATTACTTTGGATGTTACCTTTGGAACTCCAAAGAACTATCGGACAGAAGCACTTTCCTTCGAAGTGGTCCCGTTCAAGAGCGCATACCACGCTATATTCGGACGTCTGGCTTACTGGGCTTTTATGGCTCGTCCTTGTTACATTTACAATATGATGAAAATTCTAGGTCCCAACGGCGTGATGACCATTAGGGGAGACCCGAAGAAAGCGCGAGAGTGCGAGGATGGAAATGCCGCCTTTGCCGAAGCTATGCTGCACGCCCAGGAGTACCAGGAGATCAAGAAGAGCATAGATCCGTCCAAGATGCCTGCAACAAAGAAGGAGGTTACAAAGCCAAATTCGGAGTTCAAGGCATCAGAAGAGACGAAGAAAGCACCGTTGAAGGATGATGACCCCTCCAAGGTGACCCAGATAGGCGTAGGCCTAGGTAGCGCATAGGAAATCACGCTCGACAAGTTTCTCCAAGCAAATCAAGATATCTTCGCATGGCAGCCATCTGACATGACCGGAGTACCTAGGGAACTTGCCGAGCACTCTCTAAATGTAAACCCGAACGCTAAACCCGTCAAATAGTCCTTATGACGGTTTGGCGACGAAAAGCGTAAGGCAATAGCTAAGGAACTAGCGTGGCTCGAGTTAGCCGGATTCATAGAAGAGGTCATCCACACTGAGTGGTCGGCCAATCCTGTAATGGTCCCTAAAAAGGACACCACTGATTTAAGGATGTGTGTTGATTATACTGCCTTGAACAAGGCTTGTCCAAAAGATCCGTTCGCTCTGCCTAGAATTGATCAAGTTATCGATTCTATGGCAGGCTCGGAACTCCTCTGTTTTCTTGACGCATATTCCGGCTATCACCAAATCCGGATGAAGGAATCTGACAAAGTCAAAACTTCATTCATAACCCCTTTCGGAACCTTCTGTTTTGTTACGATGCCCTTTGGGATGAAGAACGCAGGAGCTACGTACCAGCGCACGATGCAGCGTTGCCTCCATGACCAACTCGGACGCAATGTACATGCATACGTGGATGATATCGCGGTAATGTCCAAAAAGAAGGAAACGCTGATATCCGACTTGGAGGAAACATTTGCCAATCTATAAAAATACAACATCATGCTTAACCCGAAGAAATGTTTCTTTGGAATACCAGCCGAAAAATTGTTAGGTTTCATCGTGTCTCAAAGAGGCATAGAGGTGAACCGAGACAAAATCAAGGCTATACTCAATATTTCCAGGCCAACTCGCCTGAAGGATGTACAAAGACTAACTGGTTGCATCGCTGCGGTCAGTCGATTTGTAAGCCGGCTTGGAGAAAGAGCCGCACCATTATACAAACTTCTGAAAAAGACCAAAGATTTTGTTTGGACTGATGAAGCTGAAGCTGCACTATAAGACCTGAAGAAAGTACTCTCATCTACCCCTATCCTTGTAGCGTCGGAACCGAAGGAACCGATGTTGCTCTATCTTGCTGCGACAAATACGGTCGTTAGTATCGTCATGGTGGTGGAGAGACCTGAGGAAAATCAGGAACACCTGGTGCAGCGTCCGACTTACTTTGTCAGCGAGGTTCTGACATAATCAAAACAGCGGTATCCGCACTATCAAAAGTTGGCTTACAGTGTTTTTTTAGTATCTCGTAAGTTATGACACTACTTTCAGGAGCATCCAATTACCATGGTGAGAACAGCTCTCATGAGAGATATAATCAACAACAGTGACGCCACAGGACGCATCGCCAAATGGGGCATAGAGCTTTCAGCTTTCGACATTGAGTATAAACCTCGGACAACAATAAAATCCCAGATCCTTGCCGACTTTGTCGCTGATTGGATAGAGACGAAGGAGAACATGATCCTCCCTGAGTTGGAATATTGGACCCTCTTTTTCGATGGGTCTAAGGCTCGAGGGGGCTCGGGGGCTGGCGTGGTGCTCAAATCACCCCAAGGAGATAAACTTTTATACGTGTTGCAGATCCACTTCACAGCGACAAACAATATTGCCGAGTATGAAGCACTGCTGCATGGAATCCGGATTGCTAAGGATATTGGCATCCGACGTTTGATGTGTTACGGAGATTCGGATCTTGTTGCTCAGCAAGTGTCGGATATTTGTAACGCAAATAAACACATGGCAGCATATAAAGCTGTCGTGGATGATCTATCTAAATCGTTCGAAGGGTTTGAAGTTCAACACATCCCTCGAGCAGAAAATGAGGAAGTAGATGCACTATCTCGGATAGGTTCTGCGCGGAAAGAGGTCCCGGATGGCGCTTTTCTAGAGCACCTCAAAGTTCCCTCAATAAAGGGAGTAGATGAAGAATCTCCGACCAAATCCGACTCATCTTTGATAGCAGTTCTGGCTGTAATTCCCAGCTGGACTCAACCCTACCTCGATTATTTGGTAGATGGCAAATTACCCGAATATGAGGTGCTGAGCTGGCAGATTATCCGATGAGCAAAAGCCTATACTATTTTTAAAGGTGAGCTCCATAAACGGAGTGTTTCTGGGGTTTTTCAGCGCTGTGTATCTCCGGAAGAAGGAGTGGAAATCTTAAGAGAAATCCACGAAGGCGAGTGTGGTCACCACGCTGCAGCCAAATCTTTAGTGGCAAAAGCTTTTAGACACGGATTTTTCTAGCTTACAACTCAGGCAGATGCCGAACGATTAGTCAAGATGTGCAAAGGCTGCCAAAAGTACGCCAAGCAAGCTCATGTTCTGGCTGATCAACTGCGAACAATACCTATAACATGGCCCTTTGCGATCTGGGGGCTTGATATGGTAGGACCTTTTAAATGAGCTCCAAGTGGATTTACTCACTTCTTAGTGATGGTGGATAAATTCACCAAATGGATTGAGGCTAAACCTGTCACTAGTTGTGATGGAGCAACAGCCAAAAGATTTGTCGAGGATGTTATAATCCGATATGGTTATCTGCATAGCATTATCATGGACAACGGGAGTAACTTCTCTATGGGAGAATTGGCTGAATTCTGCAACAAGCAAAATATCCGGCTTGACATTGCGTTAGTCGCACATCCACAGGCTAACGGACAAGTCGAAAGAGCAAATGGTTTAATTCTACAAGGCCTAAAACCGAGGCTCGAAGCACCACTACGACATGCTGCGGGGGCTTGGGCAGAGGAATTACCCTCTGTAATTTGGAGTTTACGAACAACTCCAAACAGTTCAACAGGATACACACCTTTCTTCTTGGTCTATGGCGCAGAAGTAGTTCTTCCTAGTGATTTGATTCATACTTCTCCTAGAGTGGTCGCGTATATCGAAGAAGATGCCGAGATTTCTCGACAAAATGATCTCGACTTAGTCGAAGAAGTTCGCGTCGTTGCTGAAA
The DNA here is from genome assembly GCA_916181665.1 of Avena sativa. Classification (NCBI taxonomy): domain Eukaryota; kingdom Viridiplantae; phylum Streptophyta; class Magnoliopsida; order Poales; family Poaceae; genus Avena; species Avena sativa. Next base: position 233,741,894 of record OV702287.1, read on the forward strand.
TGAGATCTACAGCCTATCAGCAGAAGTTACACAAGTATCATAGCCAGAGAGTCAGAAACAGATCCTTCAACAAAGGTGATTTGGTTCTCCGGCTTGTGCAACAAAGAAAGCACAAACTTTCCCCAGTATGGGAAGGGCCCTTTTTAGTTAGTCGAGTATTGCACAATGGATCGTACTACTTAACTGACATGAGGCCAGTCAAAGAAAGACCTGCTACTAAGAAGAGAAAGAGAGCTGGAGGCAGTACAAATCCGGATGAGTTAGACAGACCGTGGAATATTGCTCAGCTACGTCCCTTTTATTCTTAGTTTATCCTTCTTTGTAAACAAAACATATATATGTACATGATTCTCAATTTTTTCTGAGAAGTTTTTACCATCTTATTTCCGAATGGTCATGTCATAGTCGAAAATCCTAGAATGCTTGAAAGTACTTTATGCTCATGTTCGTTCTGGTTTAGATTTCTGATTCTAAAATTGCTACCCTCGGGTATAAATCTAAAGTTTCTAGTCTTTGCTTTGGTTATTTGTCTGATTGCTGGATGCGGGCATTTTCCGAGTAGTGAATTGTTGGTACTGGAAGCCAGCTTTGTTTCCGATTTTAAACTGGTTTAGCAATTGAGCTCCGTTGCTCGGCAAAGTTTCCGGCAGAAGGTTTAGCTGGCTCACGAAAGGGACGAGGCGGAAAGCCAGATAAACGATAAGTAGAGACGAAAAAATACAAGTGCTTATGTAAACATTTCAGGCACACAAAAAAACTCAAAGCCAAAAGTGCTGAATAGATCAAAAGCTTAGCACTAGCAAAATTAAAGTACTGCATATTTACAGATGCATCATGTTTTTACGGAATAATACAAAAAATTCTGATCTATGATGCAGGAGGAGATGAAGGAGCTTCCGGCTCACTGGAGATTCTGCCTTGATATCGTTCCGAGATGTCCGCATCCGAAGTGGTGCGTTCATCGTCGGAAACTTCTGTTGGTTCTTCCGGAGGAGGAGGCGGAGTATCTACGTGGGTGAATAAGGGGATCTCGTAGCTGGTCAGGTCAGCCACGTGACACCCATATCCGGCGCAGGAGTGCATGATGGCTTGAAGGTCCTGCTCCTGGCCGTCTTCATCTACCTTGCAGTACCCTCTGGTCACTTACCATATTTCCATGTTTCCATGGTGGCTCATGACCATGGTGAGAGCGTTCTGCGTAGGAGTCCGCGTGTAGGACATGTTCCAGTCCCGAACAAGTTGCGGCATCTCCTTTGCCTTGTCCCACACCTGAAAATCCGACATGCTTGGCATGTCCGGAATCTTGAGAGCTTCGCCGATGTCCTCAAGGGACTGGTGGAAGTCATGAAGCAGGTCACCGACTTAGGTAAGCCGGTGGGTGCGGGGCTCGGAGGAGGAAGAGTCCGTCAAGTTCAGAGGACCTATACACAAAACAAGTTAAGAAAAATCCAACATTGATAGAAGTCAAAGAAAAAGACAAGTCAGATAGATGGAACGTACCAAAAATGACGTCGTCAATTTTGGTCTTCTCCTCCCGGAGACTCTGGAGTTTAGCCCGGAGCGCCTGGGACATGTCCTTCTCTCTGCTAAGCTCATTCTTGAGGTCTGAGATTATTTTATCTTGAGCAGCGATCTTGCAATCACGCTCTTCAGTAGCCATGGAGGAGGATTCAAGGACTTGAGCTATTCTCTTTTCATGATTTGCCTTGAGCTGGTCCAGCTCTTGGCGAAGCTCCTTGTTCTCCACCACCAGAGTCTTGAGGTTCTCGGCCTCTTCAATCATGGCGACGGATTGTTTCACCAGTGCTTTAAGCCAAAAAGAACAACAGTTCAGAAAAATTCGACATTGAAAATATAAAGACAAGGTTTGAGTCTCGGAATGTTTACCTTCGATCTCATCCTTGGCAACTTTAAGTTCAGCATTCTTAAGCCAGAGAGCATTGATCTCTGTCCGCTTATCACAGACATTCTTCAATAAATCCTGATTATAGGAACACACTTTCTATAAGTCAGAATACCCAAAGTCAGAAAGCTACTTAAGACTCGGGCTAATATTTTTGCTAATATCAGCACGAGCCTTGGGGGCTACACTAGTTTGTTCTTTGGCATCCTAATAAAGCATAAACCCGGATTGTTTATCCTACTTCATGCTTGGGGGCTAGAGGATATGATATAAAATACAAATAAAGGAAAAACAGGAGTTGGAATTCCGACTTACATATTGTTCGCGAGTGAGTTTATCTAAACTCGTGTTCACATTAACGGTGACCTTCTCGGTGAGAGTCAGAGGAATCACTGGGGCTGTTGGAAGCTCACCAGTCCTAATCCTCTCGTCGTGGAGGCGCACCTGGGCAAGAAGGTCGGAGAACTTGACGTCCTCTGCTTCTTGCGCTTCTTCCTCGGCGGATAAGGTTCTCTTCTCCAAGCATTGCTTGGCGAGCCGCTGGATTTCTTCAGCAGATTTCCGGGACAAGCCAAACTTGGCAAGACCCAGATTGCTCAGGAGGTTTTCGGCGAAGGTCTCTGCCAAGGGATCATTACCCAAAGAGGGTTCACCCTTATCTAGATCTGATGCACCCATGGTGACGTCAGTTTGCGACCCAAGGTTCGCAGGCCCCGTTGAAGGAGCCGGATCTTCTGCGGCGTCTGGAGAGATCACCGGCGTTGCAGAAGGTTGTGGGGCAGGAGTCGGAGGCGCCACAGCAGGAGAAGCTATGGTAAGCTTAGTTTGCCGCAGTGGCTTCGAAGGAATCCCTTTCCCCTTGCCCTTGAGGAGCGGTTTTGCTCTGAGAATGTAGTAAAGTCGGAAACATTACATCTCGGAAAGAAATTCGAGTAAAGTACGAAGGCGGAAAATTGTGATTGAAAGTTACCTCTTCACAACGAGCACCTCCTTTGTGCCGACAACCACTGTCAGAGCTTTGCGCTTCTTGAGTGCAAGATCCAGCAATGGGACCACTTCTACCTCCTGAGAGAACTCCGGAGGATATCCTTCGAGCGGAGCAAATTCCGACTCAGGGAGGTCAGCAAGCTAAAAAGAAGAAAACATATCAGTATTGCGATATAACTCAAAGATTGGAACACATAAAAAGGTGTACTGATAGAAGCTTACCGGCACTACGGGGTTATCCGCCGTGTGCATGTCCAGAGAAACCTCTGGGATTCTCCTCTTGATCCGCTCCCGGATCAGCCACTTGATCTGGCTTATGTAGCCTTGAGTGGTGTAGGCTTTGGAGCTGATGCAGAGGGAGTCTTTCGGGGACGACGTGATGGAATGCATCAGTCGGGTTCCGTGGTACTGGAGGGGCTGGATCTGACGTGAGGCCCAGCACTGGACCAAGTCGGATCCTTTCAGATCCTTGTGTTTGATCAAATGTTCGATCCACCTCTTAGCGAGGATCAGATTGTCGGTGAGAGCCGGAGCGGCCTCGTCCCAGGATGGTTGGGCCGTGGCGGCTCCGTCGATGAAAGCCGGCAAAGCAGTGGTTTTGCCGGGAGCCGGAATATCCCTATGATAGAAAAACGTGGCTGGCCATTGTTTGACCGAATCACTAGCTAGAGTTTTGGGATACGCGCGCTCGCGTCTAAGAGAAAAGCTAATAGTGCCGGTGATATAAGGAACACCGGCAGTAATGGAGTTTCTCCGGACATGAAAATAGTACCAAAAAAGAGTCAAACTCGGCCTAATGCCGAGAAAGCCCTCACACAGCGAAGCATACGCGCTCATCTCTAAGAGAGAGTTAGGAGGAAGATGATGGAGTTGAACTCCGTAATGATCAATCACCTCAGAGAAGAACTCCGAGGGAGGAAACGACAAACCTCTATCGAGGTGGGTGCCGAAGTGGACCCGCTCGCCGTCGCGCGGGCTGGGGACGGTTTCCTCGAAGCCGCTCCACCAGTCGCCGGCAGCGAGAAGCCCCTCCTTCTCCACGTTCTTGAGGCCCTCCTCGTTGAGCGCGCAGGGGATCCAGAGCCCACGGAAGCTCTCTTTCTCTGCCACTGCTTCCGTCGCCGCCGCCGCTGCTGCTGCCGCTAAGCCGGAAGAGGAAGATGAAGCCATTTCTCTGGTGAGTGGTTGACCTAAAAGGGGCGGTGCTGGGAGTTCTGTGGGGAGGAACAGGGGAGCTCTGTGCGCGCAGGGAGATTGGGAGGAAAGGAAAAGGCAAAGGACTGGTGGAAGAAGACGGAAGGAATCCTAACCCCTTATATCCACCTAACTGTGCCAAGATTCGTGCAAATGCTATAGTGTAACCGCCACGCATCGTGAAAGGAACTGGGAAGGACCCACGCGATGATTGCATTGCCTCGATCTCCACGCATGCATTGAAATGGCGCCTCGGTTCCGCGAACCGCGGACCCACCAACGGTCGTGCTGACGGAATGCCTGTCAGATGACATGACTTAACCATGACTTGTGTCAGGTGGCGTTGGGAACCAAGTTCCAGCTTAGTTTGAAATCAAGCCAGAAAATCCGAGTAACCTACTGATAGGTCCGACTTATTTTTTAAGAACCGGATCGTATTTTTGTTGTGAAGTTTCAGGAACCCTTCAAGATTCTGCAAGCCGAAGATCAAGCTAGACGATGATAAATTCGACTTTGGATCTTGGAGGCCTCCGGGGGCTGCTGTTGGGGATATACTTTTCAGGTATCCTCACAGTTCCTCACTGACCAGGGTGGCCCACTTCGGGTTAGAGCTTTGCTTCACGGGCGACCCAGTCAGGGAGAAAGAAGGAGTCCAATCCGGCTACGGGAAGGCCCAGAAGACTTACCGACTTAGGCCCATAATGTTACTTGTAGTTCAAGATGTACTCTGTAACCGACTCTTGGTCGTAGCCGGATAGATCTCTCCTGTAAACCCTAGGACGGATATCTATATAAGCCATCCCAGGAGAGCCTTTAGGGCAACACCTCAATAGTCTACAATCTCAACTCGCACAGGCGAAACCCTTGTAACCCATATTCCGGCTCTACCGTATTACTGGATTGCTAGCAGGAGTAGGGTCCTTCCAAAGCCGGCGGATTCGAACCTGGGTAAACTTGTGTGCTCACCGCCCCGGAACACCGTACGTCTCACACTCCTCTCTTCCGCACGCCTCGAGGACCCCCTCATGGCGTACTTGTCCTCAATCCGACGACACCAGACAGTCCGGGTCGAGTTGACCGGACAGTCCGGGGTGGCCGGACACTCCGGATAGGGTCCAGGTAGTGTCCGAACTAGCCTTCTGAATGTCCACGCCGGGTTGGGGCTGGGCAGGCCGGACACTCCGGCTGCGCCGGACACTCCGGCTGGATTCGGGCGGACTCTCCGGTTTTGGAGCTGGCTATTCCTGGTCCATCTTCTTGGTTGACTTGGGGACGATCTTGGGGACTTGACGTTGTAGATGTAGTATCGTCCGCAGGACGGGCTACATCAACTCCCCCCTTTAAAAAGAGTCGTCCTCGACTCTTCATGCACATCACTAAGAAGATGATGTCGAGAGACCTTCTTGATCCTGGGGTTCACCATACAGTCGTCCTTGAGAAGCTTGATGTGGCAACTCTTCAATGTTCCTTCACCTTCCATGAAGCCTACAAAGTTCACAACAAAAGCGAAGCAACACTCAAAGAGTAGCAAATTCATGAAGATTATAACATGAGTCCTCAAGTAGAAGGAAGTCACCTTATAATGTAGAGATAGACCATTGAAGGGTAGCCCTAGGTAACTCTCTTCGATTCGTCTTGTCAACTCTTTGTCCATAGAGGTTGACACGTATGCAATTGTACCTTCACACAACAAAGACCAAGCAACATATGTTCGTTTGTGATAGAGGAACATGTCATTTGTGGCATGTCCATTCTTGTTCACAACACTATTAGCACAACTCAAGTATAGCAAATGGGTTACATATGCATGGTCAAAGTGCATGGAAATTGACTGAACATCATCCAAATGTGGGAACTCAAAAACTCCATATAACATCTTAGTGTGGCACTCAAAGCAATTGAATAAAATATTGATCAACATCTTTGATGCAAAGCTAGGAGAATTTGGCAAAAACACATGAGGAAGAATATCCAGAGAAACATCATTATGTGTGTAAGCCAACCATTGGAAAGAACAATTGTTCAATATGTTGGATGCCATACACATATCATCAAAAGCCAAAATCATGGGGGTATGAGTATCGCAAGAGGAAACACAAGCAACATGTTTGCAAACAAACCAAATGAAAGAGCAAGTGGTTGTTATGTTTGTTGCAACAACAATACGAGAGACTTGGAAGCTCTCATGACAATACATGCTCAAAATGGCATTATGGTTGCACACAAAACATCGGAAAGAGAAATTGTTCAACATTTTTGTGGCAACACACAAAGCATCAATATCCAATAACGAAACATGATTGTCACAAGGTGAAAGAATACCATTAACATGCTTGCAAGCAAACCATAGGAAAGAGCAATTTGTCAACATGAAAGATGCAAAGCATGCAAAAGGTATCAGAGTTAGGTTCGATCTTGAACTCACTTGGGGGATGCTCTCTAGAGCTCTTTTTGTCAACTCATGCTCAACCGAGGTTGACATTCTTGTGCGGGTACCTACACACATCATAGATAAAAGGAAGAACGTGTGTGCATGATATAGAAACACATCATCTGTCATGATGTATCTCTTCTTGTGCACATCACCATGAGTTTCAATCAAGTGTAAAATATATGCATGGTGAGTATGCAAGTGGGGAACATGCTTCTCATGGCATTTACTAAAATCTCCAAAACTTGAGAAAGCTATGGGGGCCATCTCAATATAAACCATATGAGAATTATTGTTGCAAGCAAAACAAGTGAAAGAGCAATTATTCAACTTATTGCAAGCAACGGGAGATATTGTAAAACATTCATGACAAAGCATGGTTCGAGGAGTACCATTGGTAACATCATTGCAAGCAAAACATTGGAAAGAGCAATTGTTCAACAAAGTGCAAGAAATGATATCATCAATGTAAAGTTTAGAGCATGGCATGTCTATGGCAACATCATCACAATCAAATAATTTCACATGCTCAACTTTATGCAAAGGCAAAGTATCACATGGAAATACCAATGAGTCATATGCGATATCAGAAACATCATCCATAGCATGCCAATCATCACAAGTCATCATGTCCACTAGTGGGATCATGGCATCATCAACACCCTTATTTTTACCTTGTTCATACCTCTCATATGAAGTGGGTGTCGTGGTAGCATTGGCCTCCATGTGGGTGACTTCTTCATCATGTATGGGGATGGCATCATCTTCATCCACCATGTTCATCTTCTCGGTCGGAGGCATCATCCTCTCCATGGAACCTAGGACATCACGAGAAAACACACTAGAGGTAGAGGGTAAGTCGTTAGAAATCAAAGTGGTCTCACATGACCTATCAACTACCACTCTCAACTCACTCATGCCCTCCAAATGGGAGCACTCAATCTCACGTATGGTGGAGTCACTCATCTCACTCTTGTTTTCAATCAAGTGGGCTAAGTGGCTCTCATACTCACATGGGATTGGTACCACATCATCACTCAAGCACATAGGGATAGGCTCGGTTCTCTCAACTCCTTGCGCCTCCTTTGGTGAAGGGAAAATCCCATGCTCACCATTCTTGACCTTGTCGTCGCCAGCTTGTGGTGTAGGCCCTTGTCTTGGAGCTTGCTCATCCTTTGACATGGCCTCCTTGGCTTGCATAGACATCCTCTTGGCGTACTCGTCCAACTTGGCAAAGTAGAGGTCTTCGTCTTCCCCATCCATGAAGTTGCATGCGTCATCTAGGATGTCAAGTTTGGGCGTTGGAGCTTGATGGCATGGAGGAGAGCTTGCTCTTGGTGCCATTTTGGTCATGCCACGAGTCGTAGAAGGAGCCTTATGATGGTGTCGATGGAGGTCATTGGCGTGCCTTGCCAAAGGTTGATGTAGATGGCGCACTTGGTTATCCACATGACGCTCGTGACAATGCTCCTTGTTCTTGGCACTCTTCTTTTCATGGTGGTGCCTTCTTGATCTTGGTTGAGCATTATGGATGGTGCTCAACATGTATTCTCCGTCTTCATGGTGAAGATGCCTTGAACGATGTCTTGTATCCTCTTGATGTTGGTGATGATCTCGAGAGGATGTTTGTCGATGAAGATTCTTGCCTTGAGGCGCCTTGTGTGGAAGATGATGTTTGGGCACCACTCTTCTTGGAGTAGATGACATTTTATGCCTTGGAGGTAGATGCACTTGACGCCTTTGAGATGGTCGTGCTTGGCGCCTTGGAGATGGTGGTGCTTGACGGCTTGGAGGTGATGGCGCTCGTTGCCTTGGAGATGGTGGTGCATGACGCCATGTAGGTGGTGGCGCTTGACGCCTTGGAGGTGGATCATCGAAGTAGGTGGTGCCCTTTGGTGTGGCATGCTTGGCCTTGAAGGTCATGGTTTCTTGATGATGTGTCTCCGCTAGCTTGGCGTAGTAGTCCTCCATCTCCAAGCGGTGGATGTATTCTTCATGGCTCATGGAAGAGCCCTCGAAGTGGGTGAAGCTCGCCATGTCCTCCATGCTTGGTGAGGCGTCGTCGTTGTAGCAGTCGAAGTCATCCATGCTTGGGGAGTCGTTGTTGATGTAGTACTCCATATCACCCAAGCATGTGGAGCCATTGTCAGTGTAGTGCTCCATGTACTCCATGCATGTGGAGCCATTGTCGGTGTAGTGCTCCATGTACTCCATGCATGATGAGACATTGTCGATGTAGAGCTCAAAGTCATCTGATGACCCACAAGTATAGGGGGTGTATCGCAGTATTTTCGATAAGTGAGAGTGTCGAACCCAACGAGGAGCAGAAGGTGCTGGCTAGTGGTATGGATCAGGAATTCTCTGCAAATACTTAGCAAACGAATTTTTAGGGTTTTTTGATAAAGCAAGTAAACAAAGTACGAGTAAATAAAAGACAATAGGAATAAATGCAGCAAGTGTCCCAATCCTTTATGCAGCAAAGGACAAGCCGGTTGTATTACTTAAGATGACCAAACGTTCTCGAGGACACATGGGAAGACTGTCAAGTGCTTTCGCTTCATATAGTTGATTCATCTTCTTTAGCTTGCTAAGTGTTGTGTGGGTGAACCTGTGCTAATGTCCCGACCTTCCTAGGACTAATACATACTTGTGATTATACCCCTTGCAAAAGTACAAGAAAGTAATTAAGGTAGAAACCTAACCACAACTTTAAACTCTAAGACCCTTACGTCCCTTGTGCAGTGGTTTCCTAACGGGGGTTCAGGTTTCTGTCACTCTGGCAACCCCTACGATTAGTAGCCAAATACACAATGCATTCCCCTAGGCCCATATAGGTGAAGTGTCATGTAGTCGATGTTCACATGACATCACTAGAATAAGTACACCACAACTAAAATATCAAACTATTGAATCTTTCTCAACTCAACTCCACTACTAACAACATGACTTCTCCCATGTCCTCAAGAACAAAACGAACTACTCACAAGACATCATATGGATCATGATCAGAGATGGAATAATGATGTATAACAATCTGAACATAAACAATAATTCAATGGTTCACTCAATAGCATCAACTACAAAGAGTAATCAACACCGGGAAAGTTTCCCCTAAGAACTATGCAAGATTCAACCCAATTGTTACAGCAATATGGAGATGGTGATGAGGGTGCTGCTGCTGATGGTGGTGGTGATGATGATGATGATCCCGGTGAAGTCCATCTTGATGGTGGTGTTGATGGCGATGATCTCCCCTCTCCGGGAAGGAATTCCCCCGACAGAAATCTGTCTGTCGAAGAGATCATTCTCTCTCGGTGTTTTTTGCCCCACAGAGGCGGCGGAATATTTCTCTGGTTGCTCCCCGAGTCTTAGGGTTTTGGGAGGAATATATACGCCAGAGGGGAGAGCCAGAGGTGGGCCAGGGCGGCCACACCACCTAGTGGCGCGACCTAGGGTGCCCCGCGCCATGGGGTGGTGTGGCCCCCCTGTGGACCATCTCCACTCCCCCTTCTAGAAGCCTTCGTCTTTTGGAAAAATAGGATTTTCCGTATATTTTCCCGAATTTTCTGATCTTCGCGAATTTTGCCTCCAAACAACACCTTTTCCATCAGAATCCTGACTACATCGGTCCATGCTCCAAAAGTCATCAACCATGCAAAAACAGATGAAATAACATAAGTATCATCTCTTAATATGAAATATATCAATGAATAACAGTGAATTATGATATAGAATAGTGATGCAAAATGGACGTATCAACTCCCCCCAAGCTTAGACTTCGCTTGTCCCCAAGCGAAACTGAGCTCAATAAACATGACCTCAGGTTTATGGAGTGAAGAGTCGATAAAAGAATACGGACAAGAAGCATCACATTCATCAATACATAGATCATAATAGAATACAACTCACTATTATATAACTCAACTTGCATTAAGTAAAGGAAACACAATAAAGATACATAAAGTGAATCATAATTGGTAATGGCAAACTTAGCTCTTGGTCGAAGAATAGTTGATAATTTGCTGGAGTTCACAAATAACTGGTTTTCAATGATAGCTTTCAAAGTAGTAGACACCAAGATAAGAGCAATGTGCAAAACAAGGAACATAAGAAACATGATTGAATAAATCATCATATGAATGAATGAAACACAACAACTCAAAATACTTGCTGAGATAGAAGGGAATAGGTTTACTAACTCAACTAAAAAGGTAAAAGAAAGGCCCTTCACAGAAGGAAGCAGGGATTGCAAGTTTCATAAAGAGCTCCCAAAAATTATGATACTTACTAGCTTTTAGCTCTCATTGCCCCTATCATAGGCATCTTTAGGTGATTACTGGGTCATTTTAGATCATGTTTATCTCATTAATTCCAATAGTGTAGAAATGGTTTCTAGAAGCTCATTTGATATTTTTTTACTTTGGACATGGTTGGTTTTTTATGTGAGATGGTCCTAAATATATTATCTCATATTGGATAATTTTCTTGGATTTTATTTCGAAGGAAAAGTATTTTTAAGGATTTATTTCTTGTTTCTGCCATTTAAGAAAATGGGCAGAAAGAATTATTAAAACTCTTTAAAAATATTTATTTTTGAAGTGGGAAGATAGGGTATGATATATGGGCCTCAAAAGTGCTTAGAGTTGGGGAAGTTCTTTGTCAAAAATCAAACCTTCCTTTGTAGATGGAGTTTCTGAGATTTCGCCCATTAAACGAATTAAATAGTTTTTGATCCATAATAATTATGGATAATATTGGGTAAATATTTATATCCAAGTTAGATGATGTCCACATGCTGTATGAATCATTTCCCACCTTTTGTTTTGAGGATTTAACTTGATTTGGAAGGAAAACAAGGGATACAGGATCTTGGGCACTATTACTTTTATACCATCAAAACATGGTTGGATCTTGGAGCTCAGATCTCACCTTGGGTCATGGGATAGATGGATGGATATACCAATTGGTGTAGCTCACCATGGTATAGAAGTTTGAGGTTGATAAGGATTGAGCCTTCCTAGGATTGATACCAAACTTTGAATAAATTAAAGGTGTCATAGCAGATTATCAAGTAGCCTTTAAAACCATGTGGGTTTTAGAGGCACAAGAATCCAATTGAAACAAGTGAAGTAGGGATTGATATAACTTCATGATTAGAGTACAACCATGCAAATAGTTGGTACAAAGAGTTTGGCATGAAGGTGTGAGCTTCTTCCAAACTAGGCATGTTGATAAGATTGGCAGAGAAGATTATTTTCTTGCCTGCAAAACCATCAAGAACAATTGGGTTGGAGGATGATCTAGCTAAGGTCAAGAGTGGGGCTTGGTAGTCCTTATGATGGTCTCCAAGATGGTTCAAGTTCATTTCCAAAAATGCACAAGGGTTGGAAATGAGGGAGACTCAAAGATGAGACATTGATAGTAGTTTTCTAGACTTGGCCATTTTTGGCAGATCTAGAGTTTTTGACTAGAACATAAGAGGGGATGATTTGGAGAGGATGCTAGGTTCCAAAGCATCATCAAGTGGATGATGTTTAAGGGTATATTGAGTAGAATAGATTCATGCTTGATATTCGTCTTCATTGACTTGGAAGCTTCTAAATTAGATCTCTTCAGAATTGCTTTGGTTAAGGGTTTTAGATGATCACCAAGTGTCTAGAGATCGGATCCAACTTTGTTAACTTTCTTAGGGTGGATAGGATTAGTTAGATGCTAGAGGATGAGCCCTTAGGGTAGCTCATTTAGTTCCTAAGAAAACAATTCAAGCAGCAGATCAAGGCAATTCATCTTAGCAGATCAATACAACTCATGTTTTAAGCAAAACAAATCTAATACTATGGTTACCATCAGGCCTAGCTTGAGGTAAGGATGGGTAGGTGGAAAGGTTGGATTTTGAGTAAGATGAGTTGGTATCTCTACCAAGAGTGTAATTCAAAAGATTTATGGAAAGCTTTTGGGAAAACCTAGATGTAAGAGTAGTTGGAAGTTCTGTCTTGAAAACATAAGGAGGTTATTTTATATAGCTCTCCATAGTTTGATCAATAGAATCTAATAAAATAGTTTGGGTTGCAAAGGCATCTTGGCTCGGTTTTGAAATGCCAGAACATTTGAGAATATGTAAGAAAGAGCCAAGGTAGGTTTGTTAATTAGCTTTGGTCAACTGATGTTGAGGTAAGAAGTATATCCTATGTTATACATTCAAATGCATAAGCACAAACAAACACAAGAAAACACTGCAACACTTAACAAGAAAAAGTTTTTGTTCCCCCTAATTTTTGCATTCTGGACAACTAATCAGGGTTACTGAAATTGGGATGTTACAGACCTTTCCCCCTTAAAAGAATCTCGTCCCAAGATTCAGGAGAGTAAGGTTAGGGGATTTTGTGTTGGAGTTAGTGCCATGTGTTTCTCGCATACTAACTTGTCGGCTTTGTCTTTGAACAGGGTCACTACAACGGTGAGGTTGAATTTCACCTTTTTGAATGCACGAGTGTTGAGCAGGCTTCAATCGGGATTGCGAGGGGTGATCTTACGTCTGTAAGGATTTACGGCATTTCTCGTAAGGGATTATCGTATCCTAGTTGGGTCTAACAACTGAGGTTGCTTCTGACAGATGATTAGTCTATTTTTGTGGGGAAGACGCAGGTCTTTCCCCCTTAGGGTTAAACTAGGGTAGCTCGGGAATACGTCAGTCTTTCCACCTTAGAGCTTCACTAAGATCCTTCGAGGGTGGTGCAGATCTTCCGTCTTGAAGTGCGGGCGTGGTGCTAAAAAAGGTTGTATCTCCTAGGGTCTTGAGTTGAGCTCCTCGAGTGTCATTCTATTGCGTGAACTTTGTCATGGGTGGTTTCCTAACAAAGTTTGAAGGAGTTAGCTTAGGCAAGTTAGCGGTTAACCATTCATCTTGATAGTCTTTAGTTGAGGTGGGGAGGTTATCTTCGGAGAAACGCCTTCACTTGAATTCCTTACGTTGTCTTTGCTTGATGGCGGATGAGACTCGTTGTCTTCATGCATCCTTGTATTCTGGATTTTGGAGTCTTCTAGCCTTCTGGTGAGGAACTTCCCGTCGGTTTCGGTAGGGTCGACTTGAATAGTTAGTCTCCTGAGGTGGCGGAAGCTCTAATATACTGAAGGTTAGGGTAGTTAGGTCTTCACTTCTTGTCTTGGTGGGTATGTCTTGTGGTTTTCTTGTCGATCATGGGGTTGACGACATCCAGTGTTGGTGACTAGTCTGGAGAGTTGAATTTGATGGGGTAGGCCATCCTTCTGAGGAGGAGTATTCGAGTTGTTCTAACTTGATGATGTCGAAAGATAGGTTCTTGCGATGCTTTTCTTCTCCTCACTCCAAAGGTTAGTAGGGTTCTCGTTACTAACAACAAATAGGGGTTCCTGAGGCACTGGGTGGGCTATCGATCCTCGAGTCACATTTGCTCAAAGCCAAAACAATCCACAACACACATACCAGGTGAACAGAGCGACGAGGTCGCAATGTTCTTCTCAAACAACACACATCAAGAAACACCATATGCACTTAGGCAAACAAACACGGCCTACTGTAGGGACCAAGGAGTTAAATACTCGTGATATAGGGGAATCCTAATAATAGGACCATTAATCCTAGAGATCACGTTATTGAGGTCTGGGTCACTATCTTGCGAATCAAGCCTTTGTCGTGTCATCAGACGCTTCTCGATAGTGCAGTACTTGATTTCTTCTGGCTATGGGGATTCCGCTTGTTGGGCGATCTTGTAGTCTCCTTGTGTTTGTTGGTAGTTGCTCTCTTCATCTCGTTCTCATCATCTTCACCCAAAGTCCTAATTGTTTAATATCTTATGTTCAAAATTTGGATGAGAGATAGAGGAAATCATTTTCTAAATCATTTAACTTAGGGTAAGAGAAGAAGTAGAACTTTTCGAAGATCATTGAGAAACTAGTTTTTGAAAGCCGCTGTTTTCAAAGTAGTGTTCTTGTCTAACAAGAAAAAGATTTTGTTCCCCATGATTTTTGCATTCTGGACAACTAATCAGGGTTGCTGAAATTGGGATGTTACAGTCATTGCATGTGTGTTCTTTTCACAAACCACATATGGAACCACCATTGTCATTGAAATGTGTCTTCTTTTCACAAACCACATCTAGTGTCATTGCATGTGTGTTCTTTTCACAGACCACATATGGATCCACTAGTCATTGCATGCTTGTTCTTTTCAGAGACAACATATGGACCCACTAGTGTCATTGCATGTTTGTTCTTCTCATTAACCACAGCAAGAGTCATTGCATGTGTGATCTTTTTACAAACCACATATGGAACCACCATTGTCATTGAAATGTGTTTTCTTTTCATCAACCATAGCTAGAGTCATTGCATGTGTGTTCTTCTAACAAACCACATGTGGAACCACCATTGTCATTGAAATGTGTATTCTTTCATTAACCACATCTAGTGTCATTGCACGTGTGTTCTTTTCATAGAACACATATGGATCCACCAGAGTCATTGCATGTATGTTCTTTTCAAAGACCACATATGGATCCACCAGAGTCATTGCACGTGTCTTCTTATTATTAACAACAACTAGGGTCATTGCATGTGTGTTCTTTTCACAATCCACCTATGGATCCACCAGTGTCATTGCATGTGTGTTATTTTCATTAACCACATATGGATCCACTAGTGTCATTGCATGTGTGTTCTTCTCATTAACCACATCTAGAGTCACTGGATGATGTATGTTCTTTTCACAAACCACATATGGATCCACCAGTGTCATTGAAATGCGTGTTCTCTTCATAGACCACACATGGATCCACCAGTGTCATTGCATGTGGATCCACCAGAGTTCATTGGATGTGTGTTCTTTTCACAATCCATCTATGGATCCACCAGTGTCATTGCATGTGTGTTCTTCTCATTAACCATAGCTAGAGTCATTGCATGTGTGTTCTTTTCACAAACCACATATGGAACCACAATTGTCATTGAAAGGTGTATTCTTTCATTAACCACAGCTAGAGTCATATTTATTCTTTTCACAGACCACGTATGGATCCACCAGTGTCATTGCATGTGTGTTCTCTTCACAGACCACATATGGATCCACCAGTGTCATTTCATGTGTGTTCTTTTTATTAACAACAACTAGAGTCATTGCATGTGTGTTATTTTCATTAACCACATATGGATCCACCAGTGTCATTGCATGTGTGTTCTTTTCAGAGACCAAAACTAGAGTCATTGCATGTGTGTTCTTTTCACAAACCACATATGGAACCACCATTGTCATTGAAATGTGTATTCTTTCATTAACCACATCTGGAGTCATTTCATGACTATTCTTTTCACAGACCACATATGGATCCACCAGTGTCATTGCATGTGTATTCTTTTTAGAGACCAGATATGGATCCACTAGTGTCATTGCATGTGTGTTCTTTTGAGAGACCACATATGGATCCACCAGAGTTAATAGCATGTGTGTTCTTTTCACAATCCACCTATGGATCCACCAGTGTCATTGCATGTGTGTTCTTCTCATTAACCATAGCTAGAGTCATTGCATGTGTGTTCTTTTCACAAACCACATATGGAACCACCATTGTCATTGAAATGTGTATTCTTTCATTAACCACAACTAGAGTCATTTCATGTGTGTTGTTTTCATAGACCACATATGGATCCACCATAGTCATTGCATGTCTGTTCTTTTTAGAGACCACATATGGACCCACCAGTGTCATTGCATGTGTGTTTTTCTCATTAACCACAGCTAGAGTCATTGCATGTGTGTTCTTTTCACAAACCACATATGGAACCACCATTGTCATTGAAATGTGTGTTCTTTTCATCAACCATAGCTAGATTCATTGCATGTGTGTTCTTCGCACAAACCACCTATGGAACCACCATTGTCATTGAAATGTGTATTCTTTCATTAACCACATCTAGTGTCATTGCATGTATATTCTCTTCACAGAGCACATATGGATCCACCAGAGTGATTGCATGTCTGTTCTTTTTAGAGACCACATATGGATCCACCAGTGTCATTGCATGTGTGTTCTTATTATTAACAACAACTAGAGTCATTGCATGTGTGTTCTTTTCACAATACACCTATGTATCCACAAGTGTCATTGCATGTGTGTTATTTTCATTAACCACAGCTAGAGTCATTGCATGTGTGTTATTTTCATTAACCACCTATGGATCCACTAGTGTCATTCCATGTGTGTTCTTTTTATTAACAACAACTAGAGTCATTGCATGTGTGTTCTTTTCATTAACCACATATGGATCCACCATTGTCATTGAAATCTGTATTATTTTCAATGACAGCCGTTGGCCACAAACAATTGGGACATAGAGATAACTAGCAACCGCTCCGGGCTTCTAGAAGACCTGATCCCCGATTGTTAGGCGTCGTTGGATCGGGGTGCGTGGATGATAAGGATGTCCTTCATGAGGGAAATCCGCGAGAAGTCTGTTCTGCGAACTGATTGGTTGTGGCAACCACGCTGGGCCTATGTCCTTGCCCTTATCCCCTTAACCTCGGGGCCGAAGCTCAGATCGTGTTCCTTCATCGCCATGGAGAGGGTGAGGCTCAAACTCAGCTTGCACGAGGCTCATATGTTCACCCACTACGACATACTCGCATCGCTATTCGGGAGGCTTCTGGCCGGCTTCGAGCTCAGCTACGCCGGGGTTCCTGTCACGCCGCTCTTACGCGACAACGCGTTGGCGAGGCAGATCGAGGAGCGCTGCTGCCAGCTGCCGGAGAGGAAGAGGGAAATGGCACGATACTCGCGCACGAGCGCATACTGGTGAAAGTTGTTCAAGAAGGAGCGGGTTGCGTTGATTGAGCTGTGTGGAACCCACCGGCGGGAGATCCACCCGGATCTGCCAACCCCGAAGAGAGGCAGCGCTTCTGGGTAGTGCCTGGGTGTACGACCTCCATCGTTATCGATGCGGCACGCCATGAAGAATCCATGAGGAGGAGGAACACTGCCGGGAATGTCGGCATCGATTCCAACACGGAGGAGGCTGGCGGCGACGCGGACAACATCATCGATGATGGAGACTGTGGGAGCATCATAGTCGATTAGGGCCACTTAAGCATAAATTAAATTTATGTACGGTATCTTAATGCCCTCTTTGGATCTGGGTCACTTGAGTCATAGTCGATTAACGTCATAATCTATATATGTTGGCCATGTTTTAGTTGTCTTTGTCTTTGAAAGTAGTCGAAACTCGTCCGATCCTAAAAATAAAGTTCGAGCGTGTTGTAATAGTGTACTACTCTTGTCTAGATATAACTGACTTAGCTTTTTTTTAGATATTTAAGCGTGTCTATACCCAAAACATGTCTAGATACATGTTTTAGGTCTCTCTGTCTTTCAAACTAATCAAAAGTCGTCAAATTCTGAACAAACAAAGTCATTGCGTTCACATCTGATGGGACAATACGCTGACTCTGCTACTTGATGGCACATCCATAATTCTGGAGTGCGCCATAGGAGATGGGAATCCAAGGGAGATGGGAACTAGTAGCTGCGTCCATACGCAGGTAAAAAATTAATGTAATAATATTTAAAAAATTGTAATCTGGTCCACATGACCCCATCACAGACACGTTGCACGCGCCAGAAATAAATAAAGACGACACAACTAGTTTAGTTTCAATGATATAATTCAACATACGATGTTACTGTGCCCGCATCTTTCTGCTCCTCTTATTAGTCTTCTAGCCCACGCTGCATTAAGCAACAGTTGATGAGGATAAAAAATGATAAAATGGCAAATAAAACAATTTTTAAGCTTACCTTTCATCTGGAGAATCGTACAAAGATGAAATTGGCAGGGATTTATTATTTCTCCTGCAGTTAGCCGAAAGATCCTCAAGAACATCCTCAATCACCCCTGCAACTTCTTCATATTCTAATACACCTCCATTATTTGGCCTTTCCTCCCCGTTCTGCTTACCCTTTTGTTTATTTTCACACTATTTTCTCGCTAGCACCTCCGCTTCTTCATAAATTGGCTACTTACGTACGTTTTCCTCCGAGTTCTCATCACCGTTTTTCTCCACCTGCTGCACTTCCTCAAGTTCTTCGTCTTTGCGCTGCTCTTCCTCTAGTTCTGGCTGAGAAGCCTCATTTTCTTCCACCGGGATGTGAACAAGGACAAGATCATGTGTAACTGGGTTTTGCACAATCTCTTTGATGCAGCCCGTCCTATGGATGCTCCTACATCTACACCAATAAGTCCCTCAAGTGGACCCATGACTCGTGCCCGAGCCAAACTCCTACAAGCTAAGGTGAACTCGCTCCTCTCCTCATGCCAATTTGATACATCCTTGGATGGTGTGCTACTTCATGCAACTACTCTGTGCATCATCAGGTACGAAGCCCCAACACATCACCAAGCACCCAAGGATGGAGAACAAGGAGCAGAGCGTGAAGCAAAAGTCGTTGGAGCTGCTCAGACCGGAGTCTCTGGCCTGTGCACACCGGAGTCTCCGGCCTGCCACAGTCTCCGGCCTGAAGAACCCGGAGACTCTGGCCCACCCTCCGGTCTGACCCCCTGCACCAGGCTCCGGGACAATCTGAATGCCCCTCCGGAGGCTCCACCGGATTCTCCGGCCTAGACCGGAGTCTCCGGCCTGCACACCGGAGTCTCCGGTCTGACCGACGCCAGGCATGTAAAAGGCCTTTGGGCCTTCGGCCCATGTACCCCTTAGTCCGTCCAGAACTTGTCTTTTATTCCTAAAGTACCCCTGTTTAAGTGGCTGGCCTATATATAGTTCCCCACCTCAATTGTAAACCCTAGGCATAATATTTGGAATTAGTGGAAACCCCTTGTGGATCTATCTAGTTCTTGCCTCATGCTCCTTTGACAAAGGAGCACCAAATATCCCAAACCTCGTTGGAGTTTGCATCGCGCCTCCACGTTGTACAAGGCCTAGGCATCGGAGTCCCTTTGCCTAGACGTCAAGATCTCACCGAGTCTCCCATCTCGGCGTGCCTGTTCAAGAGAGAGTCCTCCACCTGTCGCTGATCCTAGGGATTGTGCCGGACCGTTCACCCTGGCGTGAGCTATTGGTGTGTATCGTGGTTTTGCGTGTGTGTGTTCATCGTGTTCTTCGTGCATGAGTTCGTCGTGTTCATCCACCCCTCCGTCCCCCGCACTCCATCCTTGATTTGAGTGGGATTCGTGAAAGATCGGTCCACCCTAGATGTTTGCCCTCAACATATTCGTATCAAGAGCTTTGTTGCTCACAAATTCCCCCACAAATTTTTCTTCTATCCACCAAAAATTCGAAAATCCCCAAAAAATAGCCCATATTTGCCTTTGGATCGATCTCTTGATTTGGAGTGTTATTTGTGGTTTTGATCCAACCAAACCTTGTCTTAGGAGTTGGTCCAGCTTTATCCTGCGTTTTCCCAGCCCAATTTGGCCAATTTTTCGAGGATTTGAGGACCCAAGGCATGGATTTCCGCTCAAGAACATGAGCAGTTCACAATCTGACTCCAGAACGGAGTCTCCGGCCTGCACACCGGAGTCTCTGTCCTATGCACACCGGAGTTTCCGGCCTGGACCGGAGTTTCCGGCCTGAAACCCCGGAGTCTCCGACCCCGACGCCTGATTTTGACAGTTTTGCCTCTTATCTTGCATTGGCTAATTTCCTCTTCTTTGTTTGTGCTCATGTGCGTGTCATCAACTAACAGCAAGCTTCTGCATCGACAACTCCATCTCTCATCGACACCACGACCTACAAACATCATCCCGCACCACTGATGCCAAGTTCATCATCACCAATGAAGGTATAACTTGCGTCACCTTGTTAAGCCCTATCTTCCTTTGTGTGTACCTATCCCTCGAGAGTGGCTCATCTTGTGTTTGCTTGATCATTGTGCACTTGTCCTTGGATAGTGAGGGTGTAAAACCAATAGCAAGAGTGACTTGGTAGCATCAAGGGAGAGCAAAAAAAAAGAAAGGAAAAGATACAAAGCAAAATAAAAAAGAAAATAGTCTCCCATCGCAAAAGCGAGTCTCAAAGCTTGTAAGCAAGAGAGAAAGAAGAGCGCCCAAGGCAAGTGCACAAATCCGTTGCTCATTTTTCTTCTTTGCAAACGAGCCACGGTCTCTCCTTGCATTGGCACGACAACAAGCTTAGTCTTCGTTAGGACATTTTGTTTGGTCATTTTCATAGTCGTGTCAATCCCAACAATCTCCACGTGTGTGTATATAGTCGTAGGTTCCCGTCACCCCTTTGAGTTGTTGACCTTTGCCGTTGACTTGAGTTTTGTTGGATTTTACCCACTTTTGACTATCCCTTTTCTTTTGGTTGGTTCTTTGGCATTCCACAATCCTAACCTACCACCAACAAGCTTTTGAGAGTTAGTTCTTTCTTTAGTGTGAGTTTTCTTTGTGATGCAGCCCGTCCTACGAACGCCTCTGAATCTACACCACCAAGCCCCCCAAGTGGATCGATGACTCGCGCCTGAACCAAGCTCCTCCAAGCTAAGGTGAATTTGCTCCTATACTCATGTTACTTCGATACACCCCTGGATGGCTTGCTACTTCATGCCCCGACACTATGCATCATCAGGTATGAAGACACGAGCCAGAGGAGCGACGTTGCAGCCAACAGCTGCTAGGAGATCGTGGTACTACCAGCCCCTGGAAGCGGTACTACCGCTTGTGTAGTACTACCGCTCATGGACAGCGGTACTACCGCCCCGGGAAGAGAGAGATGGATCCCGAAGCCATAGATCACACCGGTACCTGCGAGCAGTAGTACCGCCTTCAACCGGTACTACCGCGCGCATCTGAAGACTCACGCCAAAGCATCTGTCCGCTCCGGTACTCCCGTACCTGGAAAGCAGTACTACCGCGTCCGACCGGTACTACCGGACACCCCAGGGCCTGCGCATCTAGCTAGGCCCTTTGGCCTTGTAACGAACCCCTTTTGATATTTTAGTTGCCTAAACTACCCCTGAACTTGTGGTTGGCCTATATATAGCCCCCACCTCTATTGCAAACCCTAGGCATGATATTTGGAATTAGTGGAAACCCCTTGTGGATCTATCTAGTTCTTGCCTCATGCTCCTTTGACAAAGGAGCACCAAATATCCCAAACCTTATTGGAGTTTGCATCGTGCCTCCGCATTGTACAAGGTCTAGACATCGGAGTCCCTTTGCCTAGACGTCAAGATCTCACCGAGTCTCCCATCTCGCCGTGCTGGTTCGAGAGAGAGTCCTCCGCCCGACGCTGATCCTAGGGATTGCGCCAGACCGGTCACCGCCGGTGTGAGCTATTGGTGTGTATTGTGGTTTTGCGTGTGTGTACATCGTGTTCTCCGTGCGTGCGTTTGTTGTGTTCATCCTCCCCTCCTTCCCCCGCACTCCATCCTTTATTTGAGTGGGATTTGTGAAGATCGGGCCACCCTAGAGGTTTGCCCTCAACATATTGGTATCAAGAGCTTCGTTGCTCACGAATTCCCCCACAAATTTTTATTCTATCCACCTAAACTTTCGAAAATCCCCAAAAAAGAGCCCCAAATTTGCCTTTGGATCGATCTCTGTATTTGGTGCGTTTTTCATGGTTTTGGTCCATAGATTTATTGCTTGGGGTATCGATCTACCTCCTTTGTGTGTCCCTAGCCCCAATTTTGTTCAGTTTTCCGCCAATTTGAGGATTCTTTGGGCCGATTGTGCGTTTAAGTTCGAGATCCACGTGCCCAGGAATCCACGAAGCGGTACTACTGCCAAAACGAGAGGTACTACCTGCGAGCGGTACTACCGGCTGATCACAGCGGTACTACCGGTCACCGGTACTACCGGATGTTTTGAGCGGTTGTTGAGGGAAAACCGCTAGGGTGGCCCAATCTTTCACGAATCCCACTCAAATCGAAGACGGAGTGCGGGGGGAGGAGGGGTGGACGAACACGACGCACTCACGCACGAAGAACACGATGAACACACACACGCAAAACCACAGTACACACCAATAGCTCACCCCGATGATGACCGGTCTGGCGTAATCCCTAGGACCGGCGTCGGGCGGAGAACTCTCTCTCAAACCGGCATGACAAGATGGGAGACTTGGTGAGATCTTGATGTCTTGGCAAAGGGACACCGATGCCAAGGCCTTGTACAACACGGAGGCATGATGCAAACTCCAACGAGGTTTGGGATATTTGGTGCTCCTTTGTCAAAGGAGCATGAGGCAAGAACTAGATAGATCCACAAGGTGTTTCCACTAATTCCAAATATCATGCCTAAGGTTTACAATAGAGGTGGGGGACCATATATAGGCCAACCACAAGTTCAGGGGTAATTCAGGCATTAAAGTAGAGTTCTAGGCGAAGTAGAGGGGTACATGGGCCACAGGGCCCAGCTAAGGCTCGCAGGCCCATCTTTAGGCCGGAAAGTCCAGTGTGGCCGAACACTCCAGGTAGTGTTCGGGTAGTGTCTGAATTGGACTTCTGAATGTCCATGCCAGGTTGGGGCTGGGGCAGGCCGGACACTCCGGCTGAGTCGTGCCAGACACTCCGGCTGGATCCGGGCGGACACTTCGGCTCATGCAGCTTCAGGAGAGGTGCAGCTTCAGGGCTCATGGGTCGACACGGTGGGGGTTCGTACCTGATGATGCACAGAGTAGTGGTATGAAGTAGCAAGCCATCCAAGTGTATGTCAAAGTCACATGATGAGAGGAGCGAATTCACCTTAGCTTGAAGGAGCTTGGCTCGGGCACGGGTCATCGGTCCACTTGGGGGACTCGGTGGTGTAGATGTAGGAGCGTCCGTAGGACGGGCTACATCAGCTCCCCCCTTGGGAAAGAGTCGTCCTCGACTCTTCATGGTTGTCATCTTGAACATCGCCATGGTATGGTGAGAGATCCTAGATGTTGAATGTATTGCTTGCAAGGTACTTGGTTGTTGATTCGTTTGAGGACCTTGAAGGGACCATCTCCTCTTGGCTTGAGCTTGGAGTCGCGGTCTTTGCTTAGGTGTATCCACACGAGATCACCTTCTTCAAATATCAACTTCTTCTTATCCTTGTTTAACCTTGAAGCTCGGCAAAGGACTTGTTGCTCGATAGTAGCTCTTGTTTCTTCATGCAGTTTCTTCATAGCTTGTGCGTGCTTCTCGATGTCCATGTTGGTGCGCTCATGAAGAGGTAGTGGTAGGATGTCGAGCGTGGTGAGGGGCTCGAAACCATAGACGATCATGAAAAGGGACTCATCTTGGTTGTTGAGTGCTTGGCTCGGTTGTAGGTGAACTCGGCGTGGGGAATGCATTCCTCCCAATCCTTCAAGTTTTTCTTGATCAACACATGTAGAAGAGTTCCGAGGCTTCGGTTGACAATCTCGGTTTGTCCATCGGTTTGAGGATGCGACGCAGATGAAATGAGGAGCTTGACGTCGAGCTTGTCAATGGGGGTGTTCCATAAGTAACTCATGAATTTGACGTCATGGTCGGAGACGATTGTTTGTGGCACACCGTGAAGAAGGACGATTTCCCTGAAAAACAAATTGGCAACATGTGAAGCATCGTCGGTCTTATGGAACGGTATGAAGTGTGCCATTTTGGAAAAGCGATCCACGACAACAAACATAGAATCATGAACATGCTTAGATCTAAGGAATCCTAACACGAAATCCATGCTAATGCCGGACCAAGGTGTATGAGGAATAGGCAATGGCATATAAAGACCATAAGGGTTAGCTTGCGACTTAGCTTGAACACATGTCGTGCATCGTTGAACGTAGCGCTCCACGTCGCGCTTCATCTTGGGCCAAAAGTAGTGAGTGGAGAGCATGTCCAATGTCTTGTCACAGCCAAAGTGACCCATAAGGCCTCCACCATGAGATTCTTGGAGAAGCAAAAGTTGGAGCGACGATTTCGGAATGCAAAGCTTGTTTTGTTTAAAGAGAAAGCCCTTATGCAAATAGAAATCATCAACTCCTTTGTCAATGGAGCACTTTGCGAAAATTGGTTCAAAGAACGGGTCGGAAGCATACAATGATTTTATTTCCTCAAGACCCAACATGTTGATTTCAAGTCTCGTAAGAAGGCTTGTGTGCTTGCGAGACAAAGCATCCGCAGCTACATTATCTTTGCCCTCCTTATACTTGACAATGTACGGAAAAGATTCCCTGAACTCAACCCACTTAGCGTGTTTCTTGCTCAAGTTAGCTTGGCCTTTGAGATATTTCAACGACTCATGGTCGGAATGTATAATAAATTCCTTGGTCCATAGGTAGTATTGCCAAACTTGAACACGAACTAAGGAAAAAAGCTCTTTGTCATAAATTGGATAATTAAGGCGAGCACCATCAAGTTTCTTGCTATGGTAGGCTATAGGACGTCCATTTTGCATAAGGACTCCTCCAATGCCAATACCACTAGCATCACACTCTATCTCAAAAGTTTTTGTGAAATCCGGTAACGCAAGGAGAGGTGCTTTCGTGAGCCTCTTTTTAAGTTCATCAAAAGCTTTTTGTTGTGCTTTGCCCCACACGAAGGTGACATTCTTTTTCATCAACTCGTTGAGAGGACAAGCAATGCTGGAAAAGTCTTTCACAAAGCAACGATAGAAACCGGCCAACCCATGAAAACTTCGGAATTCACTCACATTTGCTAGGATGGGCCAATCTCGTATGTCCTTTACCTTGGAAACATCAACTTCAGTTCCCTTCAAAGAAACGACAAATCCAAGAAAAATCAACTTGTCTTTAGTAAAAGTGCACTTGGAAAGATTAGCATAAAGCTTTTCATGTCGAAGGATTTGCAAAGCTTCCTTGACATGTGTTATATGGTCCTCAAGTGATTTGCTATAAACAAGAATATCATCAAAATAGACAACAACAATTTTTCCAATGAGAGAACGCAAGATATGATTCATGAGGCGCATGAAGGTGGATGGGGCATTAGATAAACTAAAGGGCATAACCAACCATTCATAGAGACCAAGTTTGGTCTTGAAGGCAGTTTTCGACTCATCACCTTCAGCCATGCGTATTTGATGGTAACCACTACGAAGATCAATTTTCAAAAAAATAGTGGCTCCACACAACTCATCAAGCATGTCATCAAGACATGGTATGGGATGTCAATAACGCACGGTGATAGCATTGATTGGACGGCAGTCCATGCATAACCGTAACGTATCATCCGTCTTTGGAACAAGAATCACGGGTACGGCACTTGGACTAGTGCTAACTTGTATCAAACCTTTGGAGACAAGTTGGTTGATTTGACGTTCGATCTCCTTCGTCTCCTCCTGGTTCGTGCGGTAGGCGGCGCGGTTTGGAAGAGGTGCGCCGGGGATGAGGTCAATGCGATGTCCGATGCCGCGAAGAGGAGGTAGTCCAAGTGGGAGCTCTTCGGGGAACACATCCTTGAATTCCTGCAAAACACTCATCAAAGATGGAGGAACATTGGTTAATTCATTAGTTCCTTGCGCTAGTCCCTTGCAAAGGAGGACATAGTGCAAGATGGATGGGTTGTTCCGAACATCTCTCATCTCACTTTTGGTGGCAAGGAGAACACATTTAGTTTTTCCACTCGAGTTTGGCTTGTGGCTCTCACTTACTATGAGTGATGATGATATATACAAGGATTATGATGATTCTGACTGCCTGAACTGGAAGGAAATATTGAGTCAAATCAATAATGACTATCAGGTGAATTCATTCCTAATTGAACCTGATGTTTTACTTAATGAGAACTTTATACTACCTAAGTCTATGCATCTTTGTATGATCAGGTTTATTGATAACACAAGCGTTGCGCGAGGAGGAGGAGAGTTGCAGCAAGAAGGACAAGCGCTCATTTCCAATATCAACAAGTGCGCGAGGGAGGAGCGGGAGGCATGCGCACTAGGAGGCAATGAAGAAATCACGTATGAGCAAGATAGAGAGATGGCGCACCAAGAATTACATGTTTGAGGTGTTCCACGACGTTTGGACTGCGTGCCAATAAGGCCGAACCCATATATGGTTCGGTATGTATCAGTTTGAGTCGAACCGAGTCAGTTTGGGCCAAGTTATGGCTGTTTTTAGGCCCGTTTAGAGGGGAGGACGCCCCAGCCCTCATATAAACCTCTGTAGCCGTCAGAAGTTAGGGTTTAGACCACGTTAAAATATTTTGGAGTTGTTTCTTTCATAGAACCTCTGGAATTACCCTGTGTTCGAATCTACCAACTATAATTGAGTGTGATCTGTTGTTCCATTGGGAATTACTAGATTGCATACTACCGTTCGTGGTCACGGCTGCGTGCGCAAGAGTGTGGTGTTGTGAATATCCTATAAGGTTCGAGATCTGTTGCACTGGCATCAGGGATCGAGCGGGAGAGATTATAGCTACGCACTAGTTATCTATCATCCACCATCATCACCGCCATCCGCTTACTGAGAAGATCGGGCCACCCCATATCATCTTGGTATCAGATTTCCAGTGTTGCCTCGGTAAGCATCCACAAATCTATCCATAGATTAGTTGTTTTTGTCCTATATAGAAAAAGCCAAACAAAAATATTAGGGTTCATAGTTCATTGCCATAGCCTAGATAACACTGTTCGTGAGTTCTAGTTGCTGATCGTAATCCTTTTGTATAGCCTTTCTTCTAAATCTGAGTCGTAGTTTTTTGTCTAGTTTTTGTCTGTTTTTGATCCGTTGACGGAGTCTCTAGACTATTTCTAGATTGTTCGTCGTGTTCTTGAGTCTTAGATCTATTAGATCTGTTTTCTTTTAGTCTAAGGTTGTAGATCCATTTGAAAGAAGGAGAAAAAAAAACGCAAACCGATCGGATCTAGACTTGTACGTGAGTTTGCTTCATGCTGAAGTAAAAAGAAAAAAAAATCCAGATCGTAGCTGACTTGGTGTACGTGAGCCTTCACATGAAGCAGGAAAAAAAATTCGGCTCGCTGCCTCACGCCTGACCGCAGACGTGTCTGTGCTCCAGCGTGAAAGCAAAAAAAAAATATCCGAAAAAAAATTGGACCGTCACTGCACCACAGACTAGTCTGTGCTAGTACGAGAAAAAAAAATCTGCCGCCATCCTACCGCGGCAGGATTTTAAGCCGTTTTTCTGCCGTGGCAGAGATCAATTCTCAGGTCAATTTTTTTTTTTTGTTATTTTTTTACTGAGTCCACATAGCGTACCTATCTTTGTGAGCCTTAGTAAACCTTTCTTTGTGTCTAAAACTATCCTACGAGACTAGCGTGCTTAGTGCTCTGCAGGGTGCTCAGTTTAGCAATCTTGTGCCCGTTTCGTTGAGACATTGCTAGCGTCTCTCCTTGTGCATTGCAACACGAGCATTCCTCCAACATACCTTACTTTATTGAGGTCATTTTCATAGTTGCAATTGCCCCATTTATCTCCACCGTGTGTTTCCTGGGTCTTTGTCATACGATTAGCACTAGGACTTGTTTGCGATGTAGTTAGGATACCATACCTACAGCTCCACCATAAATAACCTGTGTGTCCTGCGATCATTCTCTATACCTTTGGTATTCACTTCATCACATCAGTGCATCAGTCCTTGATTTCGAATTAGTAAGCATCACTATTCACTTTGGAACGGTAAGATCTGCTTTCTTGTCAGTTTTTGAGTGAGTTGTGAGTGTGCCACCAAAATAGTTTTGTGTTTTTGCACTAATGTACTAATCATGACTTCTACTAGTGTTGATGTGATGCAGAAATCAAATGATGTTTACCATGACTATTTAGCTATTGTGGTTGGCATGGCATATGATCCAACTACAATCAAGTGGCGATTGGAAAGTTCTGCCACACCCGCAGAATATCAGATTTGGGAAATTGATATGGGATTTGGTTTTGCGAGATGTCGTACTTTCGATAGCAAGTTTAATAGCCATATAGAATACATTCTTGCTCACTGACGTGTGGATGAAGAGGTAGCTCGTTGGTGGAAGGACGCAAGGATTGTGTATGGTGTCATGGGTAAAAAAAATCCTTTGGGAAGATTTCAAGCAATTTTTACGTTCTATGTTTTTGAAAAACTACAAATGGCCTATTCCAGAAATTTTTAGAGTGGACACTAATGAGACATGTGAGTTGTCTACTAACGTAATCATGTCTACTCCTAGTGTTGTATCTTGTGATGTGCAGGTTGCTTTTGAAGAAAGGGAGCCGCCTATTTTACAACCTGCATCACACGATCTGGTATTGTCACTTGAGGAGGATGTCGTAGTACCTACTACAGCTGAGAAGATTGTTAATGACATTGGTACTGATTTGGAGCTTCAGCCAACATGTGCAACATATTGTGAGTCTATTCCTTTACTGAAGCCTCCTTGTGATTTGCCTTGCACTACTGTTTCAGCACCATGTGATAGTTTACCAAATTCAAATTTTGATCATGTGGTACTAATTACACATAAAGAAATACTTGCTCGAATACCACCTGCTGATATTGTGTTTTCCATCATGCTAAATGAACCTATGAGTATGAGTTGTGCTATGGACAAGATTTTTGAAATTTCATGTCTAAATTCTAGAACATATTCTCCTTGTTTCACTTTCAATCTAATTGGTGAATATAGCATGCATGAAAATTTTCTTGTGGATCACATATGCATTACATGTGATAGAATCGTTGAACTGAAACATGCTGTTTCCAGCCATACTTGTTGTGTGTCGATGACTTGTTGTGGGACATATGCTGAAATTTGTGATAGTATGAAACTAAAGTCAGATCTAGTTGATATAATGCAGCCAACACAAGTAATTTTACCTATGTTGGATCGTTGTAATCTTGATAGAATAGAACCCAAGTTTTCATATCCTTTGTGTTTGTCCCAAAAGTCTTTGTCTAGCTGTGCTACTGCTCTATACTTCACTTATATTTGCAAATGGAGTTTCATCTTCCATACTGGACAACATGATCATGTTCATATTAATCAGAGTAGCGCAATTGAAGCATGGTGTGAATCAATTTGGTTTTCACACATAATGAATTGGTTAGATCTTGTCTACAAATTTGATCATAGATCTTCTTTAAGAAAACTAAATTTAATATTGAAGAACAAGACTATCGATTTAGTTGTTTTTCACCATGATCATGATTCTTTGTACTTCACTTATACCAGCAATTTAAGTTGCTTGATGTATACTGGACATACTTTTCATGTGAACAACAATAATACAACATGTTATATATACATATACTTTGTGTAGACGCTGTTCTTTTTGTTTCTCCCACTTTCAGCTTACCTAAAGCCGAGGACGGCTTTTCATGAAGAAAGGGAGGATGATGAGGATATATACAGGGATTATGATGATTCTGACTGCCTGAACTAGAAGGAAATATTGAGTCAAATCAATAATGACTATCAGGTGAACTCATTCCTAATTGAACCTGATGTTTTACTTAATGAGAACTTTATACTACCTAAGTCTATGCATCTTTGTATGATCAGGTTTATTGATAACACAAGTGTTGCGTGAGGAGGAGGAGAGTTGCAGCAAGAAGTACAAGCGCTGATTTCCAATATCAACAAGTGTGCGAGGGAGGAGCGGGAGGCATGCGCACTAGGAGGCAATGAGGAAATCACATATGAGCAAGAGAGAGAGAGATGGCGCACCAAGAATTACATGTTTGAGGTGTTCCATGATGTTTGGACTGCGTGCCAATAAGGCCGAACCCATATATGGGTCAGTGTGACTCAAACCGAGTCAGTTTGGGCCAAGTTATGGCTGTTTTTAGGCCCGTTTAGAGGGGAGGACGCCCCAGACCTCATATAAACCTCCGTAGCTGTCATAGTTAGGGTTTAGACCACGTTAAAATATTTTGGAGTTGTTGCTTTCTTAGAACCTCTGCAATTACCCTGTGTTCGAGTCTACCAACTATAATTGAGTGTGATCTGTTGTTCCATTGGGAATTAGTAGATTGCATACTACCGTTCATGGTCACGGCTACGTGCGCAAGAGTGTGGTGTTGTGAATATCCTCCAAGGTTCGAGATCTGTTGCACTGGCATCAGGGATCGAGCGGGAGAGATCATAGCTACGCACTAGTTATCTATCATCCACCATCATCACCGCCATCCGCTTACTGAGAAGATCGGGCCACCCCATATCAATGAGGTGGTTCTCTCTCTCACCGCTCTTCTCACAAGTAGGATTTGTGCTTTGCACCCTCGCTAAAGCCTTTGCATTGTCCGCAATTATTTGGCTAGGAGTCATTGGTTGCAATACACATGTTTTGTTGAGCCATTTGAAGGTGTATACATTGGTGCGACCATCATGTTGAGCAACCTTGTCAAATTTCCATGGTCGACCAAGAAGCATGTGGCAAACTGTCATAGGAACCACATCACACTCCACCGTATCTTTGTAAGGACCAATGGCAAAGGAGACCGATACTGTATGCTTGATCTTCACAGACCCTTGGTCACTTAGCCATTGCACGTGGTAGGGGTGCTTGTGCGGATGGAGGGTGAGGTTGACCTTCTCACACAACTCGGTGCTAGCAAGATTGTGTTAACTCCCTCCGTCTATGATCACCTTGATAGATTTGCCATTGATGCCGGCTCGTGTTTGGAAGATATTGGAGCGTTGGTCTTCATGCTCTTGTGCTTGAGTGGTCAAGATCCTTGTGATGACAAGCGATGGACTTGCGTCATGTTCACACATGAGGAGTTCTTTGTCATCTTCCACTCGTTGTCTTGCCATTGCTTCCTTGACTCGGGCATCAAATTCATCTTCACTCAAGTACTCTTCATCACCATTGTCATGGATGAACAAGACTTTCTTGTTTCCACATTCGGCCGACTTGTGTCCTTTGCCTCCACACTTGTAGCACTCACCATTGAAAGGTGTGTCACTCTTTGCTTGTTTGCCACTTGGGGCAGTTTTCCTTGAGGAAGTGTGGGCTTGAAGGAAGCCTTGGAGGTACTTGAGGAGCTTCCATTGAATGTTGTTGGTGTAGCGGCTGAAGCTTGCTTGTAGGTGAAATACGTCTTGGGCTTGTTGTACTTGATGTCCTCTTGCACTTGAGGTTCAGCCTTTGTTGCGATGCGCACAAGCTCAACCATGGTGTTGTATGTTTGGAACTCGACGATGCACTTGATTGGGTGATTCAAGCCAATAAGGAAACGTGCCATTAATTGCTCCATGCGCTCATCAATGTTGGTGCGAATCAAGTTGAGTTCCATTTCCTTGAAGTACTCTTCCACGGTCTTTGTCCCTTGACGAAGCGATTGGAGGTTGTTGAAGAGGTCACGCGTGTAATGCGCGGGGACAAAGTGGGATCTCATATGAGCCTTCATGTCAAGCCAAGTTGTGATTTGCGGTTCTTGTCTTGCATCACGAGCAACTTGAACTTGTTCCCACCAAACGTTGGCATAATCATCAAACTCAAGCGAAGCCATGGAAACCATCTTCTTGTTGCTATAGCAGTGCATGCAGAAGATCTTGTCGACCTTGAGTGCCCACGAGAGGTATTCTTCGGGGTCATTGGATCCGGTGAACTTGGGCATTGTGAACTTGAGCTTGCCAAATGTTTCTTCCTCATTGCGGTCATGGTAGCGATTGTTGCCATTGTGATGATGGTCTTCATCTTCCATGCGATCATTGCAATGATCTTGTTGTGGTTGAGGAGAAGGAACTTGGTTCTCGTGACCTTGTTGCGGAGCTTGCTCTTGATATTGTTGTTGAGGCGCTTGCTCTTTCTCTTGGCGCGGTTGTTGATGATGTTGAGGCACTTGGGCCTCATGAGGGTGTTGAGGATGTGGACCCTCATGATGTGGTTGATGACGAAGAGGAGGCTTGTTCCTCGGTTGGTGATGTAGATTAGGCATATGGGCCTCACGACGAAGATCATGGTCTTGAGCATCTTGACATGGTGGGCGTCGCTCAACTTGTATCACTTGATGCTCCAAGTTTTGTTGAGGTGGAGGAGGCGCCTCGTGATGACCATGGTGTGGGTGCAGACGTTCATGACATTGATGATGACAAGGAGGATCTTGGAGAGCTTCACGTCGATGACGAGCTTGATTCTCCAAATTGGAGTCATCACTTATTGTGTCAAGTATGTGTCACGGTCGATGGTGGTAGACATGCGGTTGCACTTGCGGTTCTCCTTGTGGTTCCTGTTGTTGGATCACTAATGCACTTGCATGCTGATGGTGTGCTTGTTGCCTTGCTCGTGTCCTTGAAGAGAAATCACCATCATAGCTTGACGTTGCGGCGTGCCGTGGGGAAGGTATATAGTTCGAAGAACTTCCATCTTCAACCATGGGGGTATCACTGTGTCTTGGAGCACTTGGATGTAGATCTTGTCGAGGAGGAGCATGACGCCGTGAAGAGCTAGAAGAGCTTGATGCGCGTGAATGTGATCTTGCCATTCCATCGATGAGGCATCGAAGATTGTCATTTGTTTCAGCGACGGAGCATTGAAGCGCTTCATTTTGGTGGTCGGAGTTGTGATGCATTGCGTGCATTTGTCGTTCGACGTCGTCGAAGCGGTTGTTGATTAAAGAGGATATCCCTACGATTGATATAACCGTTGAACCTACAACCACACTTCCTCACGTTCCACAATTCCAAGGACCTCTCACAAGAGCTCGTGCACGCCAACTAAATTATCAGGTACTTTCGTTTCTAGGAACTATTCCTAATATTCATGAGAATATGATGCTGCCTAAATCAGATGTGTGTATGTTACTTAGGAATGATGTGATGCGGCCCATCCTACGGACGCTCCTACATCTACACCACCAAGTCCCCCAAGCGGACCGATGACCCGTGCCCGAGCCAAGCTCCTTCCAGTTAAGGTGAATTCGCTCCTCTAATCATGTGACTTTGACATACACCTGGATGGCTTGCTACTTCATACCACTACTCTGTGCATCATTACGTACGAACCCCCGCCGCGTCGACCCACGAGCCCTGAAGATGCACCTGTCCTGAAGCTACCTGAGCTGGAGTGTCCGCCCGGAACTAGCCGGAGTGTCCGGCGCGACTCGACCGGAGTGTCCGGCCTGCCCCAGCCCCAACCTGGCGTGGACATTCAGAAGACCAGTTCGGACACTACCCGGACACTATCTGGAGTGTCCGGCCACCCCGGACTGTCTGTTCAACTCGACCCGGACTGTCCGGCCTAAGTGATGGGCCTACGAGCCAACATCTGAGCCCTTGGCCCATGTACCCCTCTATTCTGCACCAAACCCTAGTTTTATGCCCAAACTACCCCTAAACTTGTGGCTGGCCTATAAATAGAGCCCCCACCCCTCATTGTATCCCTTAGGCATAGATGATAGACTAAAGAAAACCCCCTTTGTGAAATCTCTAGTTTTGCCTCATCCCCTTTTACCAAAGGGGATCGACTATCGTCACCACCTCGTTGGAGTTTGCATCGCACCTCCCTCGTTGTACAAGGCCTTGGCATCGGTGTCCCTTTGCCAAGACGTCAAGACCCTCTCCAAGGTGTTCTTCCCTCTCCGCGTGGGATCGAGGGAGCACGTTGACCGATCTTTCCTTGCGAGGATTCTATCGGACCGGTGGCCACCAGCGGGACCAATCGGCCTTGTATCATGTTCTTCGCGAGTTGTGCGTCCTCTTCCGCTACCTTCTCCCTTTCCCCTCGCTTTCCCATCGATTTGACCACGAGATCCGTGAAGATCGGGCCACCCACGGGGTTACCCCATAACATCTGGTATCAGCAGCTTTTGGTTGCCACGGATTTCTCCTCGATTTGGTCTTTCCCCCCATAAATTTGAAAATCCCCAAAAAATCGCCCCAATTTCATGTTTTGGATCGATCTGTGATTTGAGTGCGTTTGGTAGGTTTTGATCCGTGGATTACTTGCTAAACTTGTTGGTCTACCTTCTCCTGCATTTCCATAGCCTAATTCCTTGATTTCCCTCATCAATTTGAGGTTTTGGTTCGAGTTTTTCCCCCAAAACTCGTCCAGTTCGTGTTCTGGAAGTTCTGGTTCGACCGGACCGGACTGTCCGGCCAAAACGGACCGGACTATCCGCCCCACCGGAGTTTCCGGCCTAAACGGACTGGAATATCCGGCCTGGCCGGACTGTCCGGCCTGCGCGCACCGGACTGTCCGCCCCCTTCAGACAGAAAAAATGTTTCACCGTTTTGAGCATAACTTTTGCATACGAACTTGGATTTTGGTGTTCTTTAGCTCATTTTGAAGAGGAGAAAGAGATCTACATCATCATCTCGTGGTTCATGCTATCTACTCCATCCAAATTCGGTGAGCAAGGCGGAATCCACCAATAAAGGGTGAAGATCGGCGACGAAAGGTATAAAAATTCCGCGACTTCTCCCCACTTGCATCCCTTTGTGAGCCACACTATCTTTGCATTCAACAAACACCTATTTAGACTAGTTCCTCCTATGATTGCTTGGGCTATGCACATTTGATACCTTGTAGAATTCCGAGCAAAAGTTGTGAGCGCGCTATCTCATATATTTATCTTGTATAGTTGTTGGCACAAGGAAGAGGCAAGTGAAAAAGAAAAGAAAAAGAGAAAAAAATAGAAAAAAGAAAAAGAATAGAAAGAGAGAAACAAACAAGTGCCTCATATAATAGGAAGCGCAAGCTCGATGAACATCAAATAGGTGGTACTTATTGTGCATATCTTGTAGCCAACCAATTTATTGCAATCGAACTAGCGTCTCTCCTTGCACTTGTGCGACACGAGCTTATAGTCTTCGCTAGGTAATCATTTGGTTCTTAGCTCACGTTCTCCGTCGCCCAAGTCCCATTTATCCCACCGTGTGTGTTTCCTTGTATATAATTCCTATCTTGTGGATTGACTTGTTTTGCTTTGTGATCATTGTGGTTATTTACTTGCCATTACAACATCTTGAGTTTGGATTGTTCTTGACATGCCACCTTCCATACCTATCCACCATAAGCTTTGTGTGTGTGTTTTTTAGTGGTTAGTTGGTTTTGGTGTTCCGCGTGAACTTCACTTTGCTTGGTTTTGATTGCTCTCAAGTGTTGCCACTTGCACGATACTATCTTCCAAGGTAGAGTAAGGTTTAGTGTTGCATTCCTAACCCCCTACCACTTCCATATACACCACTTGGTCTTGTGAATCATGTCTAGGGACTCCGGAACCAAGGATGATATCTATGAAGAATCCATGATGAGCCACCACGACTACGACTCCACAAGTATAGAGGACATGATGGAGCACTACACCGACAATGGCTCCGCATGCTTTGAGGACCCGGAGCATTGCACCTATGACGGCTCCACATGCATGGAAGACATGGAGCACGTCATTAACTATGGCTCCTCAAGCATGGATGACTTTGAGCTCTACATCGACAATGGCTCATCATGCATGGAGTACATGGAGCACTACACCAACAATGGCTCCACATGCTTGGGTGATATGGGGTACTACATCAACAATGACTCCCCAAGCATGGATGACTTCGAGTGCTACAACGACGATGCCTCACCAAGCATGGAGGACATGGAGAGCTTCACCCACTTCGAGGGATCTTCCATGAGCCATGAAGAATACCTCCACCACTTGGAGATGGAGGACTACTACGCCAAGCTAGCGGAGACGCATCATCAAGAAACCATGAACTTCAAGGCCAAGCGTGCCACACCAAAGGGCACCACCTACTTCGATGATCCACCGCCAAGGCGTCAAGAGCCACCACCTACATGGTGTCATGCACCACCATCTCCAAGGCGACGAGCGCCATCACCTCCAAGCCATCAAGCGCCACCATCTCCAAGGCACCAAGCACAACCATCTCCAAGGCGTCAAGTGCATCTACCTCCAAAGCATCAAGTGCCATCTACTCCAAGATGAGTGGTTCCCAAACATCATCTTCCACACAAGGCGCCACAAGGCAAGAATCTTCATCGACAAACATCCTCTTGAGATCATTACCAACATCAAGAGGATACAAGACATCATTCAAGGCATCTTCGCCATGAAGACGGAGAATACATGTTGAGCACCATCCATAATTCTCAACCAAGATCAAGAAGGCACCACCATGAAAAGAAGAGTGCCAAGGACAAGGAGCATTGTCGTGAGCGTCATGTGGATGACCAAGTGCGCCATCTACATCAACCTTTGGCAAGGCACGCCAATGACCTCCGTCGACACCATCATAAGGCTCCTTCTACGACTCGTGCCACCACCAAAATGGCACCAAGAGCAAGCTCTCCTCCACGCCATCAAGCTTCAACGCCCAAACTTGACGTCCTAGATGATGCATGAAACTTCATGGATGAGGAAGACGAAGACCTCTACTTTGCCAAGTTGGACGAGTACGCCAAGAGGATGTCTACGCAAGCCAAGGATGCCATGGCAAAGTATGAGCAAGCTCCAAGACAAGGGCCTACACCACAAGCTGGTGACGACAAGGTCAAGAGGAATTGAGAGAACCGAGCCTATCCCTATGTGCTTGAGTGATGATGTGGTCCCAATCCCATGTGAGTATGAGAGCCACTTAGCCCACTTGAGTGAAAACAAGAGTGAGATGAGTGACTCCACCATACGTGAGATTGAGTGCTTCCATTTGGAGGGCATGAGTGAGTTGAGAGTGGTAGTTGACAGGTCATGTGAGACCACTTTGATTTCTAATGACTTACCCTCTACCTCTAGTGTGTTTTCTCGTGATGTCCTAGGTTTCATGGAGAGGATGATGCCTCCGACCAAGAAGATGAACATGGTGGATGAAGATGATGCCATCCCCATACATGATGAAGAAGTCGCCCACATGGAGGCTAACACTACCACAACACCCACTTCATACGAGAGGTATGAACAAGTTAAGAATACGGGTGTTGATGATGCCATGATCCCACTAGTGGACATGATGACTTGTGATGATTGGCATGCTATGGATGATGTTTGTGATATCACATATGCTTCATTGATATTTCCATGTGATGCTTTGCCTTTGAATAATGTTGAGAATGTGAAATTGTTTGATTGTGATGATGTTGCCATAGACATGCCATGCTCTAAACGTTACATTGATGATATCATTGCTTGCACTTTGTTGAACAATTGCTCTTTCCAATGTTTTTCTTGCAATGATGTTGACAATGGTACCCCTCAAACCATGCATTGTCACGAATGTTTTACAATCTCTCCCATTGCTTGCAATAAGTTGTATAATTTCTCTTTCACTTGTTTGTCTTACAACAATAATTCTCATAGGGTTTATATTGAGATGGCCCCCATAGCTTTCTCAAAGTTTGGATATTTTGATGATTGCCATGATAAGCATGTTCCCCACTTGCATACTCACCATGCATGTTATGGGTCTCCTTGTGGATTCACCCTTGGAGTGGCCCGATCTTCACGGATTTGAGGCGGAAGTGAGGGAAAACACGATGAACACGATGAACATAACTCTAATGCAAGGTAAAGATACAAACACACGCCAAATCACACCCAATTCGATTTTCTCCCTTTGGTTCGAACAACCAATCCAATAGAATCCTTGGCGAGAGACCTTGCGGTAGAATCACCAAAGGAGAGATCGGCAAGCGGACGGTAGAATCCAAATCAAGGAGAGAGTAGCAACCAAGTAGAATCCCAAAGGGGAGAGACCAAGCACTACTAGAATACTTGATAGGGAGAGACCAAACACTTGAGGAGGGTCTTGACAACTTGGAGAAGGGCACCGACTCCAAGGCCTTGTACAACTCATAGATTTACTATTGAGAGGGGGTTCCCATCTAGGGTTTGGCACATGCCTCAATTCATCATCATCTCTAGGGTTTCAAGGAGGGGGTGGGGGCATATATATATATAGGCCAGCCACGAGCTAGGGGTAAAACAGGCATAAGCAGGAAGTTTGGGGCGTTACATGGGCCAAGCCCAGCTTAAGGCACGCAGGCCCACGATGCTCGGTCCGAAGACTCCGGTGCGGGGTCTGGAGACTCCGGTCTGTCTCCGATGTCGCCTCCGGAGGGGGTCTCAGACTGTCCCACGCGCAGGTTTATGGCTCGGTTCGGAGGCGGGCTGGAGACTCCGGTGTGGTAGACCGGAGACTCCGGTCTGCTGGTCCGGAGACTCCGGTTCTGCTTCAGCAGCTTCTTGCGTCTTCTCTTCCAGGCCTCTTGCTTGGGTGTCTTGTCTTCAGGGCCATCCTTGCTGCATCTTCTTGGCATCATGTTCATGGACCTAGTCACATCATGAGCATTTGTCTAAAGTAGGATTCCATTCGCATCATAACCAACAAAAGGCAAAGCGTGGAAGGAGTTCACCTTTGGAGTGATGATTAGCATGGCATGATGTGGACCAAAGGTGGTTTCCGTATGTTGGGCCACATCAATGCATATTTTTCAAACTTGATTGACACTAATGGTGATGTGCACAAGAAGAGATACGCATGATGGATGATGTGTTTCTCTACCATGCACCCACCTTCTTCCTTTTGTGTTTGATGTGTGTAGGTACCCGCACAAGAATGTCAACCTCGGTTGAGCAGTTGACAAAAAGAGCTCTAGAGAGCATCCCCCAAGTGAGTTCAAGATCGAACCCAGCTCTGATACCTTTTGCATGCTTTGCATCTTTCATGTTGAAAAATTGCACTTTCCTGTGGTTTGCTTGCAAGCATGGTGATGGTATTCTTTCACCTTGTGAAAATCATGTTTCGTTGCTATTGGATATTGATGCTTTGTGTGTTGCCACAAAAATGTTGAACAATTTCTCATTTCGATGTTTTGTGTGCAACCATAATGCCATTTGAGCATGTATTGTCATGAGAGCTTCCAAATCTCTCGTATTGTTGTTGCAACAAACATAAGGACCACTTGCTCTTTCATTTGGTTTGTTTGCAAACATGTTGCTTGTGTTTCCGCTCGTGATACTCATATCCCCATGATATTTGCCTTTGATGATTTGTGTGTGGCATCCAACATGTAGACCAATTGTTCTTTACAATGGTTGGTTTGCACACATAATGATATTGTTTTGGATATTCTTCCTCATGTGTTTTTGCCAAATTCTCCTATCCTTGCATCAAAGATGTTGACCAATATTTTAGTCAATTGCTTTGAGTGCCACACTAAGATGTTATATGGAGTTTTTGAGTTCCCTCATTTGGATGATGTTCAGTCAATTTCCATGCACCTTAACCTTGCATAGGCATCCCGTTTGCTATACTTGAGTTGTGCTAATAGTGTTGTGAACAAGAATGGACATGCCACAAATGACATGCTCCTCTATCACACACGAACATATGTTGCTTGGTCTTTGTTGTGTGAAGGTACAATTGCATACGTGTCAACCTCTATGGACAAAGAGTTAACAAGATGAATCGAAGAGAGTTGCCTAGGGCTACCCTTCAATGATCTATCTCTACATTATAAGGTGACTTCCTTCTACTTGAGGACTCATGCTATAATCTTAATGAATTGGCTACTCTTTGAGTGTTGCTTCGCTTTTGTTGTGAGCTTTGTAGGCTTCATGGAAGGTGAAGGAACATTGAAGAGTTGCCACATCAAGCTTCTCAAGGTCGACTATATGGTGAACCCTAGGATCAAGAAGGTCTCTCGACATCATCTTCTTAGGATGAGCATGAAGAGTCAAGGACGACTCTTTTTGAAGGGGGAGCTGATGCGGCCCGTCCTACAGATGCTCCTTCATCTACACCACCGAGTCCCCCAAGTGGACCGATGGCCCGTGCCCAAGCCAAGCTCCTTCAAGTTAAGGTGAATTCGCTCCTCTCATCATGTGACTTTGACATACACCTGGATGGCTTGCTACTTCATACCACTACTCTGTGCATCATCAGATACGAACCCCCGCCGTGTCGACCCACGAGCCCTGAAGCTGCACCTGTCCTGAAGATACTTGAGCTAGAGTGTCTGCCCCGGAACTAGCCGGAGTGTCTAGCGCAGCCGAAGTGTCCGACGCGACTCGGCCGGAGTGTCTGGCCCGCCCCAGCCCCAACCTGGCGTGGGCATTCAGAAGACCAGTTCGGACACTACCCGGACACTACCCGGAGTGTCTAGCCACCCCGGACTGTCCGGTCAACTCGACCCGGACTGTCCGGCCTAAGTGATGGGCCTACGAGCCAACATCTAGGCCCTTGTCCCATGTACCCCTCTATTCCGCACCAAACCCTAGTTTTATGCCCAAACTACCCCTAAACTTGTGCCTGGCCTATAAATAGAGCCCCCACCCCTCATTGTATCCCTTAGGCATAGATGATATACTAAAGAAAACCCCCTTTGTGGAATCTCTAGTTTTGCATCATCCCCTTCTACCAAAGGGGATCGACTATCGTCACCACCTCGTTGGAGTTTGCATCGCGCCTCCCTCGTTGTACAAGGCCTTGGCATTGGTGTCCCTTTGCCAAGACGTCAAGACCCTCTCCAAGGTGTTCTTCCCTCTCCGCGTGGGATCGAGGGAGCATGTTGACCAATCTTTCCTTGCGAGGATTCTATCGGACCAGTGGCCACCGGCGAGGGCCATCGGCCATGTATCGTGTGAGTTTTGCGTGTGTTCATCGTGTTCTTCGCGAGGTGTGCGTCCGCTTCCGCTACCTTCTCCCTTTCCCCTCGCTTTCCCATTGATTTTACCACGAGATCCATGAAGATCGGGCCACCCACGGGGTTACCCCATAACATGATGGGCCTAGCATGGATGAGAGGGACAAGCATTGGAGCATGATCATGCATGGAGATGATGGTAGCAATCGTGTGAGGATCCAGGATGACGCTGCAAGTGAAGATTTCAGAACTTTGAAGCCACCATAATGAAAAGATGAAGACATGGACAAACTAGAGAGCTACACACTTCAAATTTTCGTCCATGTGATTAGATGGTGCTGCGTCACCTTTAAATATGGGCCAGGCCCATGTATTTTTCGTCCAAATAAAGGGGTTGAACTTTTAGAGTCCATATAGTGGAGGAAACCGGCCTGGAGATGGATTTCGACCTCCTCCCCAAGACTGGCCGAAATTCCCTTCTGTTCCTCCATATATACTCCCATTAGTTCATCGTTTAGACTTGGATTTTGTTTAGTAAATGACTTAGCCACGAGCTACTCTTCGCCATAGGCACAAGTGTCAAACCGACCTTTTGTACTACGCACAGACAGAATCCCACCTCTTCAATAAAGCTTTCATCTAAATTCGCAATATCTTGATTGCATCTATAATTCTTGCTGGTTCTTCGATTGCTTGCAGGGATTGATCCTCATGATCAGGTTGATCTAGCTCCGGCGTGATCAATAGCCTCGGAAGTTGGTGTATCGATTTCTAAGGCGCAACGTCTCGCACGTTTGTAGTCGGATCGTCAATGTCGACCTCCACCATAATCAACAGATATCATCTCATCGAAAGATCGGGAACCTTTACCCTATCAAGTGGTATCAGATTTCAGGTTTCTCGGTGAGATCTTACGGTTTTCATAGTTTAGATTGCATTTGTTCTTCTTCCTATAAACCATAAAAAGCCAACAAATTAGGGTTAGATCTGTATCCTAGAAACACTTTCGGGCCTATTGCATCGTTTCTTTTCAGTATTTGCTTTGTTGAGTTCTAGTCTGCATCGTCGTGTCCAGTGCTAGTTTTAGATCTAGATCTTTAGAGTTTCGAGTTCTGGTCACAGTCATCACCACCACCACCACCGATTCCACCATCACCACCGATTCCGCTATCACGACCGCCATACACTTGCTACAACCCTACGCCCACATACCGCCTCCGCCACCACATATCCTTGTTCTAGTCCAGTTAGGTTTGTTATTCATTTTCCTGCTCTTGCTTTCAATCATTGTAGATCCGATCCGAGTTGTAACTTGATCCGAGTTCCAGAAAGTTTCGTCCAGAAGGGAAGAGGAGGGGAGAGCAAAAAAAAATCAGCCTATACTGTTTTTAGGCTTCTGGGATCGTTTTGAGCTATACGCCATTATAGTGAAAAAAATTTGGCATCTGCACGCTTTCTAGAGAAGTTTCGTGTAGTTTTCGGAAATTTCAAAAAAAAAATTCTTGAGCCTATTCTGATATTCCACTTTGCTGGTCGAAACTAGTGATTTGCGCCTCATTCGCACGCTGTTCAGAGCACTAGTGCATGTTGCTTTTCGGTGTAGCGGCGTGACTCGTAGTGTTCTAGGCTCGCGTCTCTAGCTTGGGATAGTCTAGGACTAGCACAGTACCGTTGTTGAGCTGTTATTCAACCTTGCATTGCTGTTTTGAAATTGTGTCTACAGATATTGCAGCCACCCAGAACTCCACATATTCCTACACCGTGTGTTGACACCACCTGACA
Organism: Avena sativa; assembly: GCA_916181665.1. Taxonomy (NCBI): domain Eukaryota; kingdom Viridiplantae; phylum Streptophyta; class Magnoliopsida; order Poales; family Poaceae; genus Avena; species Avena sativa. The sequence continues at coordinate 233,784,675 of OV702287.1, forward strand.
ATCGCTCTATTCAATCTTCCTGAAGCTTGATCACGACGGTTGCTGCTCACCACCTGCTGTAGGGTAAGAACGGGTAAGAGTCTTGGTTTGCTTGATAGATTAAGCGCTTTCCACCACTCTTCCTGTTGTATCTCTATTATATACCTGTGCTTTTTGCGTACTAATCATGCCAACAGAAAACACTGAGACACAGCCACTGGAGGGTGAAGCCTTGCAGGCTCACGTCACCACACTTTTGGCTGACCATATGCAGGATGTGGACAAGCGTTTTACTGACATGATGGAGCAACTCGAGGGACTCGAGACCGCCTTCACCACCAAACTCGACGCTAAATTCCAGGATGTGCTAGCACGCTTACCTCCACCACCGACGGCTCGCGCTCCTCCTCCACAGCCGACTTGTGGGGCACCTACACCGCACTTGTTGGGACATGCACAGCGCATTCTCAAACATCCGGCTAAAACTTCGGCTATGGGTGCTGCTGCTGCCGCGGGCACTGCTGCTGCTGGCGTTGCAGGAGCTACGGGCGTCACACAGGCCCGTGATGCTCAGTTGGATGATTATTACAGGGAAGATGAGGACGAGGGCGAGTACGCGAACGACTTCACAGTTGATCAGCCAGCTGGTCGTCCTAGGCAATACAATCCCCACATTCGCCGTCCACCCCTTTTTCCATTGGTACGTGATGATGACCATGTTGCTAAACTGAAATTAAATGTTCCTACATTTAATGGTCGCTATAATCCTGATGCATACCTCTCTTGGGAATTAGAATTAGACCAGCGTTTTGCATGCTTAAATTATCCCGAGGATAGACGTGTTAGTGCTGCTACTTGTGAGTTCACTAGTTTTGCTTCCATATGGTGGTCTGAATATTGTCGTGCTAATCCTGCTAATCCAATCACTATGTGGGATGCTTTAAAACATGCTATGCATATTCGTTTTGTTCCACCATATTATCAGCGTTCCATTCTTACCAAATTAGCACATCTAGATCAAGGCAAAAATTCTGTAGAGGATTACTATCAGGAGTTGCAAACTGGCATGCTGCGTTGTGGTATAGAGGAGGATAATGAAGCATTAATGGCACGATTCATAGGTGGGTTAAATAAAGAAATTTAGACCATTCTTCGATATAAATCTTATCACACTATTACTCGTTTGTTCCATCTAGCTTGCAATGCTGAATGTGAAGTGCAGGATCAATGTGAGGCGATACGAACTAATTATTCTGCAGGGCGTTCTACTTGTAGATCACCGAATTCGGCGTCACGGGCTGCTGCACCTACACCTCTAGCGAGCACCACCTCCGTTTTCTTAGTTCAAATCAATCATAAACTTTATACAAAAAGGAGTGTCAAAAGCATATTATTAGCATAAAACCATCAAAAATTATAGATACGTTATGGACGTATCAACATCCCCAAGCTTAGTTCCTGCTCGTCCTCGAGTAGGTAAACGATCAAAACAATATAATTTTTGAGGTGACATGCAGACAACACAATCTTGATCATCATTATTGTAAAAGCATTGATAGCTGGGATTAAGGTACTCTAAACATGAATCATGAAAGATAGAGTTCTAATAATAAGACATAGCAACTATGTTGTAACATGAAAAGGCACAAACAAAAGATTCATGAATAACAATGCTTTGCAAGACGTCACATTAACTAAGAATGACAAATATACTCTCTTAATTGGTGCATAAAGATAGAAGGTGGAGACTCAATATAAACGTGGAAGAAAGGCCTTCATAGAAGGAAGCAGGGATTCAAATCTCATAAAGAGCTTCCAAAAATTATGGTACTTATTAGCTTTCAGCTCTCATTGCCCCTATCATAAGCATCTTGAAGTGATTAAGGTTAAAGTGAACAAACTATGGAGTATATGCTTGACAAAGTATAAGTTGGAAATCTCATGTCCCTTGAATACGAGGGCCACTCCTCATGCTACTCAAGTTTAGTTACCGGTAAGTTCTTGTCATAGTAAGTACATGTGTATCATAGAGAACCGCCAACGGGGTACCCCTTGCCTGATGATACGAAAGAAGCCCCATATCAAAATGACAAGGCAAGTAGACAACGAGCATCTCAGCAATCTTCTTATTTACCATGGGAAAATGGTGCTTTTTTCTCTCTTTCCCCTTTTCTCATCTCTTTTTTTATTTTTTTCTCAATGTCTATCTCTTTTTTTATAAGAAGAATGCTTCATAGATTGCTCATTATGGTTACGCTGCAGGTTTCCACCATGATTAGGCATGGATTAGACTGGCGGCCCAGGCGTTTCTCTAACACACATACATAACTCCATGGACTTACAAGCTCCCCTTTCATTTCACAGCAATGACATCCATAGACAAAAGAGCATGATATCAACTAGGTACAATGTACAAGTGCAATGTTGAAAGCGTTCCCCATGACAGCATGGTTCTGCTAATCCCCAACATATAAGTGCAAGCATATATAACATAGATGACACAATGGTTCAAGTTTATTAGGGGCAAGAAAAGTAAAGTGTGCCATCAAGTTCGTCAGAGCTTTAATCACTAGTTTTCTCATAATAATTTTAATTCAGAAGGTAGATAAAAGCATGAATATACTTGGAATAGCAAATGCTAATAGGTAGGTATGGTGGACTCTTTGGGATAACTTGGTTTTATTTGGAGTTGGATGCATGAGTGGAACTCATACTTGGTTATGGAGGCTAGCAAAAGACAGGGAGCGACCAACTAAAAGAGCAATAATGTCCATAATCATGCAAAGCGACAAAACATCATTAATTAAAGCATAAAGTGATATTACAAGTCGAAAACTAAAGGATCATAGAGGCTATGGTGACTTGGGATAGTCTTAACATGGCGTGAACATGCGCCAAGTCAACCCAAATAAAGCATCAAAGGAGAATACCACCATACTATGTTTTAATATGCTAAAACAACGCATGATTCTTTCAAGGCACATTAAGCAATCTGAATTGTTTGTAAGATGTCATGCTATAGCAAAAATCACTAAGCATAAAGTCAAAACAATACCAAGCATGACATGACAAAGCATAGGCCATAGTCAAAAACAAGCTCCTTTTACCACTTAAGCATGAACTTTCCTACTCTTTTCCAATCCAAACCAATCTTATTTGAAAACTAGTGTAAGAATGAGGGGGTCCAACCAATTTATTCAAGCAAACTAAGCAAAGCAAGAAAACGAAAACTAAAAAAAACAAAGACACCTCCAAGAACAACACAACTGTGCATGAAACAATAAAAATAAAGTGTTTGGAAGAACCTGAGATTTTTATTGATGAAGAAGGGGATGCCTTGGGCATCCCCAAGCTTTGACGCTTGTACTTCTTGGATATTTCTTGGGGTGACACGGGGTGGCATCCCCAAGCTTGAGCTTTAGTTAATTCTTCATCTCATTACATCATTCTTTCCTTAACACCTGAAATTTTTCCTTCATACAAAACTTCACATAATCTTCATTAGCAACATTAGTGTACTCAAGATAATGAGTCTTTGGGTTCAGTTTCAACGCCAATAAAACTTCCATTAAAACACAAGCTACCGTAGCACTTCCCTTAAAAAGCCCAATTCCCCAAATAGAACCCAAAAAGGAATTAACAAGAAGCAAATGCAAATAATGGCAGAAATCTGTCAAAACAGACCAGCAGATAGTAACCGATTTTTTAGAAGACCTTCTGTTGCTCAAATTGAAAAGTGTTGAAATAACGGAAGTTGGATAACAACCTCGGGCAGAAGAACAAAAAATTACAGCTCAAACCGACATACAGAGATTTTACACGAATGTTTACAGCGAAGCACAAAAATCTGTTTCGGGACAGCAACTTTGCCAAGCATTACTTCTCTCTCGTTAGAGGTTACTCTTGGCACAAAAATAAAATAAAAAGGATAACGAGAGGTTATTACTTAAGCAATAACTTCCAAGACTCAACTAAAACTTTTGGGTTATCTCCCAATAAGTACTTTTCTTTAACGCCTTTAAGTTAGGCATAGGAGCAAGATTCAAGAATTTTTGAATGAATAAGCATTAAGATCAATACCAGAAATATCTTTCTTTTTCAAGGCTTCATGCATTCCTACAAGTTTTTAACTGAAAAGCTTCCATGGAAAGATTTGTTTTGGTTTCATAGGCATGAACACAAGTTTTCAAGGTCGACCCCCACTTAACCATTACTCATCTTTCCAATCACTTTCCTTTTTGAAAACGTTTTTAGGTAACAAGTACAACTAATTTTTTTGTAATTTGCATTCCCTATCCATACTAAGATAGAGAACAACTTAAAACTGAAAGTAAAATCTACTTAGAGATAAAGCAAACAAGTGCACACAATAATATTCATCCACACGCTATTGCTCCCTGGCAATGATGCCAGAAAAGGTCTTGATAACCCACAAGTATAGGGAATCATGTGTAGCCTTTTTGATAAGTAAGAGTGTCGAACCCAACGAGGAGCTAAAGGTAGGATAAATAATCTCTCAAGTTCTATCAACCACTGATACAACTCTACTTACACTAAACGTTTGCATTATCTAGGAAATAAAACTAGAGCAACAATACGAGTAATAGAGATAGCTTTGCATGATAATAAATAACAAGAAAGTAAAGCTAGTTGCTGCAGCAATAAAATACACTAAACTAACAGAACCATGAGTGTGGAGTAGTGGTGGCTTTGTCCAAGTTTAAATAGCAAATAGATCGGGTTTATTATCTTCGATGCAGTTTTCTATGTGGGAGAGGCTAAATATACATGCGCTTCACTACTTGGAATTACATGTACTATATGATTGGATTGTTAGCAAACATCCGTAAGTACTATTCAATGCATTAAGGTTTCCCCAACCATAGCCTTAAGTTTAATGGTCCTCTTACTCCCATACGTGCAATGTTCCGGTTCGCGTCCTCAGGTTTCTGTCACTCTGGCAGAACTTCCCCCTTCCACTTACACATACTACAAACCCAATGATGTTTAATCCATGAGCGCACAAATATAGTGGACACCAAAGGACTGTACCATATCAACATACAACTCTAATGAACCAAAGACGTTCAACCATTCAATCTAAGAACAAAGAAACTATGCAAACATGACATAGATCATAGGATTATAACTTATAACATCAAACACCATGTTTACATAGGACGGTACAGAGGTGTGTGGGAGGATGAACCACTGCATACGAGGAGGATTAGGTGATGGAGATGGCGGAGAAGGTGGTGAAGAGGGCGGCGGCGTCGCCGGTATCATTGGGGAGCACCGCCCCTTAGCCCCCTTCCTTCATGGCTTCTTGGGAGCCCTCCCCCATGGAGATGGGATCCATCGGGGAGGCAAAAACGTGGCTTTGGTGGCTGCAAATTCGTGGGTGGAGATGCCCTGGGTGAATTAGGTTTCCTCCCTTTATTTAGCTTCTCGGATTCCCGTCACCCCATCTTGGGCTGGAGTAAATCGGGCCTAAAAGGCCCTTCGAAACTCAGAATCAGCTAAATTTTATATTCAGAACGTTTTTCGTGAAATTTCCAACAACTTTGTAGTTGAAGAGTTTTCCGTTTGACGCCGTCTTCGACCCGAAACGTGACCATCTTCAAAACGAGTTCTGAGACAGATTTCGGGAAAAATCCCAATTTGACTCCAACAAGGTTTTCACTTGTATTCTTAGTAATTGCTACACATCAAAGTGTAAAACAAAAACATTGTGCACTTTTGCAACTATTAGTATATTAGTCCAAATAAATCATAAACTTTATACAAAAAGGAGTGTCAAAAGCATATTATTAGCATAAAACCATCAAAAAATATAGATACGTTATGGACGTATCAACGACTTGGCATAAGTTGGAGCCCATGATGTGGTAACGACCGAAGGTCGGGTTAGATCATTCTCCAAATTGGAGTCATCACTTGTTGTGTCAAGTATGTGTCGCGGGCGATGGTGGTAGACTTGCGGTTGCACTTGCGGTTCTTCTTGTGGTTGCTCTTATTGGATCACCAGTGCCCTTGCGTGATGACGGTGTGCTTATTGCCTTGCTCGGGGTCTTGAAGAGAAATCACCATCATAGCTTGACGTTGCGGCGTGCCGTGGGGAAGGTACATAGTTCGAAGAACTTCCATCTTCAATCACGGGGGCGTCATTGCATCTTGGAGCACATGGATGTAGATCTTGTTGAGAAGGAACATGACGATGTGAAGAGCTTGAAGAGCTTGATGCACGTGAACGCGGTCTTGCCATTTCGTCGATGAGCCGTCGAAGATTGTCATTTGTTTCGGTGACGGAGCGTTGAAGCGCTTCATTTTGGTGGCCGAAGTTGTGATGCATTGCATGCATTTGTCATTCGAGGCCATCGAAGCGGTTGTCAATATTCCTGAACTCGGCTTCCGTCTCGCCAAATTGTTCATCTTGTCACGTCTCAAGTGCTTGGCAACAATCACAGAACTCTTGTCGGACGATGAAGTGACTTGCGCGCGTCATGTACGGTCCATGTTCTTCTTCTTGGGAAGGTGGTTGGCTCGACTCACCGTGCCTATCCATCATGCAAAACACACAAGTCTTGTATATGGAAGTTGAATATGGTGGTGTTAGCCTTGTACATCACCTTGAGGATTGCACCAAACTAGAAACCACAGGTGAGAGCTATAAGCGTGCAAAGTGGAATTGCAAAGAAAACTCACACTAAAGAAAGAACTAACTCTCAAAAGCTTGTTGGTGGTAGGTTAGGATTGTGGAATGCCAAACAACCAACCAAAAGAAAAGCGATAGTCAAAAGTGGGTAAAATCCAACAAAACTCAAGTCAAAGGCGAAGGTCAACAATTCAAAAGGGGTGACGGGAACCTACGACTATATACACACACGTGGAGATAGTTGGGATTGACACGACTATGAAAATGAGCAAACAAAATGTCCTAACAAAGACGAAGCTCGTTGTCGTGCCAATGCAAGGAGAGACCATGACTCGTTTGCAAAGAAGAAAAATGAGCAACGGATTTGTGCACTTGCCTTGGGCGCTCTTCTTTCTCTCTTTCTTACGAGCTTTAAGAGTCTCTTTTGTGATGGGAGACTATTTTTCTTTTTCTTTTGCTTTGTATCTTTTTCTTTCTTTCTTTTTTTGCTCTCCCTTGATGCTACCAAGTCACTCTTGCTATTGCTTTTACACTCTCACTATCCAAGGACAAGTGCACAATGCTCAAGCAAACACAAGATGAGCCACTCTCGTGGGATAGGTACACACAAAGGAAGATAGGGGTTAACAAGGTGACGCAAGTTATACCTTCGTTGGTGATAATGAACTTGGCATCAGTGGTGCGGGATGATGTTTGTTGGCCGTGGTGTCGATGAGCGCAGGGTTTGTTGATGCAGAAACTTGCGGTTCGTTGACGAAACATTGACGACATGCACACGGGCACAAACAAACAAGAGGAAATTAGCCAAAGCAAGATAAGAGGCAAAACTATCAAAATCAGGCGTTAGGGCTGGAGACTCTGGGGTCTCAGGCAGGAAACTCCGGTCCAGGCAGGAGACTCTGGTCCAGGCCGGAGACTCTGGTGTGGATAGGCCCAAGACTCAGGTGTGCATGCCGGAGACTTCGGTCTGGAGTCAGATCGCGAACTGCTCATGTTCTTGAGCGGAAATCCACGCCTTGGGTCCTCAGATCCGCAAAAAATTGGCCAAATTGTGCTGGGAAAACACAGGATAAAGCTGGACCAACTCGGTTTGGTCGGATCAAAACCACAAATAACACTCCAAATCAAGAGATCGATCCAAAGGCAAATTTGGGCTGTTTTTTGGGGATTTTCGAATTTTTGGTGGGTAGAAGAAAAAATTGTGGGGGAATTCGTGAGCAACGAAGCTCTTGATACCAATATGTTGAGGCCAACCTCTAGGGTGGCCCGATCTTTCACGAATCCCACTTGAATCGAGGATTTAGTTCGGGGGAAGGAGGGGAGGATGAACACGACAAACTCACGCACGAAGAATGCGATGAACACACACACGCAAAACCATGATACACACCAATAGCTCATGAAGGCGGTGACCGGTCTGGCTCAATCCCTAGGATCGGCGACGGGCGGAGGACTCTCTCTGTCGAACCGGCATGGCGAGATGGGAGAATCCGTGAGATCTTGACGTCTAGGCAAAGGGAATCCGATGCCTAGGCCTTGTACAACACGGAGGCATGATGCAAACTCCAACGAGGTTTGGGATATTTGGTGATCCTTTGTCAAAGGAGCATGAGGCAAGAATAAGATAGATCCACAAGGGGTTTCCACTAATTCAAAATATCATGCCTAGGGTTTACCATGGAGGTGGGAGACTATATATAGGCTATCCACTTAAATAGGGGTACTTTAGGAATAAAAGACAAGTTCTAGACGGACTAAGGGGTACATGGGACGAAGGTCCAAAGGCCTTTTACATGCCTGGCGTCGGTCAGACCGGAGACTCCGGTCTAGGCCGGAGAATCCGGTGGAGCCTCCGGACCAACCTCTGGAGGGGCATTCAGATTGTCCCAGAGCCTGGTGCTGGGGGTCAGACTGGAGGAGGGGCCAGAGTCTCCGGGGTCTTCAGGCCGGAGACTTTTGTAGGCCGGAAACTTCGATGTGTGCAGACCGGAGACTCCGGTCTGAGCAGCTCCAGCGACTTTTGCTTCACGCTCTGCTCCTAGTTCTACATCCTTGGGTGCTTGGTGATGTGTTGGGGCTTCGTACCTGATGATGCATAGAGTACTTACATGAAGTGGCACACCATCCAAGGAGGTATCAAATTGGCACGAGGAGAGGAGCGAGTTCACCTTAGCTTGTAGTAGCTTGGCTCGGGCACGAGCCATGGGTCCACTTGGGGGACTTGTTGGTGTAGATGTAGTAGCATCCGCTGGACGGGCTGTATCACTTCTCCTCATGGTATGTTCCTTTGCATATTTCCTATTCGAATAGGCTTTTTCTCCCTTTCTTTCCAATTTCCTTTATTCCATGGGCCTAATAACTCTTCTTTGTATGTTGTCTAGGGTCGTCCATTCAAGCCGTTCATATTTTATCTGACGATGCTGGGGAGTTGTTAATACCTTTGGTGTCATGTCCATGTCACACTTGCGTTGTACATCCATGCTTTCCTAATGGAGTAATTGGTCTCATAATGGAGGAAGAACCGCATGTAATCGCCAGACGCCCCCTCGGCACTATTTTGTTTCCTTCCGAGACTCTTTTTAAACGAAATCTTTTGATGTTTATTTCTTGCTCTCTCTTTCTATGTTTTTCAGTTCTTTCCCCGGCAGATTATGTTCTGTTCTCCCCTCCTCCTCCGGATTCTCAAGCGAGGAAAAGGAGGAAAACATCATGGCCATGGCGCGGACGAACCTAAGAAGAGTCCTTGCAGTGGAACCGACAAGTGATGACCGACGATGCAATTATTAGGTGATGAGGACATCCCTACAGTTACACCTACCCCAATTGATAATGATGATGTTCCAATTGCAAAGAAAGATTAATCCAATGAGATAAGGATTGGACCAATCACAAGAGCTCGTGCTAAGCTACTAGAACAACAGGTGTACTTGTTTCTTAATGAACCTGGTGTTGTAATTAATGAGAATTTTATACTACCTAAGTCTTTGAATTATTGCATGATCAGGTACTTAGGAGAAGAAGGCATAGCACGGAGTGAGGAGCTAATGGAACAAGGCGTGTTGATCAATGAAGAATGCGCGAGGGAGGAGAGGGAGGAAGCGCAAGAAGCTGTCCAAGATGAAGATCAACCGAGAGAGCAAGTTCTCTGCCATGGCAGAGAAAAGCATCAGTTCTCTGCCATGGCAAGGTGCCGTGGCAGGGAAACTGAGTCCGGCTCTGCCACGACAGGCTGCCGTGATAGAGAAACCGGCTGAAAGTCTGCCACGGCAGAAGCATTAAGGCTAAACCCTTTTGGGTCAGTTTGTATCAAGTTGGGTGGGACCAACTCGAGTTTCCCCTTAGGCCGCCACCCCCTAAACTCACAAATAGATGGGGGCGCAATAGTTAGGGGTTTTAGACCATGTTAAAATATTTTGGAGTTGTTTCTTTCATAGAACCTCTGGAATTACCCTGTGTTCAAATCTACCAACTATAAATGAGTGTGATCTGTTGTTCCATTGGGAATTAGTAGATTGCATACTACCGTTCATGGTCACGGCTGCGTGCGCAAGAGTGTGGTGTTGTGAATATCCTACAAGGGTCGAGATCTGTGACACTAGCATTAGGGTACGAGCGGGAGAGGTCATAGCTACGCACTAGTTATCTATCATCCACCATCAACATCGACAAGAGCTTGTTGAGAAGATCGGGCCACCCCATATCATCTTGGTATCAGATTTCCTCATTTCCTCAGTAAGCAATCCACAATCCATCCATAGATTAGAGAGTGTTTTTCGTCCTATACAGAAAATAGCCCCACAAAAAAGATTTGCCATAGCCTAGATTACATCGTAGACGAGTAATAGTTGATGCTCATGTCTTCCTTTAGTTTAGAGCTAGATTTATTTTCGTTGTTTTCTTCTTGTTCTAGCTGAATCCATCTTTGTTTCCACCGCCATAGATAGATCCGATCTAATCTAGAGTCCCAGTGTTTTACTCCTGGCCGTGTCGGTTTGTGTTAAAAAAATTACTTACCGTGTTGAGGGAAAACCTCTAGGGTGGCCTGATCTTTCACGAATCCCTCTCTCAATTGAGGATGGAGTGCGGGGGAAGGAGGGAAGGATGAACACGACTAACGCACGCACGAAGAACGCGATGAACACACACACACACACATGCAAAACCACGATAAACACCAATAGCTCATGCCGGCGGTGACCGGTCCGGCGCAATCCCTAGGATCGGTGTCGGGCGGAGGACTCTCTCTCGATCTGGCACGGCAAGATGGGAGACTCGGTGAGATCTTGTCATCTTGGCAAAGGGACACCAATGCCAAGGCCTTGTACAACACGGAGGCACGACGCAAACTCCAACGAGGTTTGGTGATATTGGTGCTCCTTGGTCAAGGAGCATGAGGCAAGAACTAGATAGATCCACAAAGGGGTTTCCACTAATTCCAATATCATGCCTAGGGTTTACAATGGAGGTGGGGGACTATATATAGGACAACCACTAGTTTAGGGGCAATTCAGGCATTAAAGTAGAGTTCTGGGCGAAGTAGAGGATTACATGGGCCACAAGGCCCAGCTAGGCTCATAGGCCCACCTTCAGGCTAGACAGTCTGGGTCGGAACAGCCGGACAGTGCGGGGTAGCCGGACACTCTGGGTGGAGTCCGGGGAGTGTCCAAACTGACGTTCTGAATGTCCACGCCAGGTTGGGGCTAGGGCAGGCCGGACACTCCGGCCGAGTCGCGTCGGACACTCTACCTGCACCGGACACTCCGCCTGGATTCAGGCGGACACTCCAGCTCAGGTAGCTTTAGCTCAGGTGCAGCTTCAGGGCTCGTGGATCGACGCGGCGGGGGTTCGTACCTAATGATGCACAGAGTAGTGGTATGAAGTAGCAATTCATCAAGGTGTATGTCAAAGTCACATGATGCGAGGAGCGAATTCACCTTATCTTGGAGGAGCTTGGCTCGGGCACGGGTCATCGGTCCACTTGGGGGACTCAGTGGTGTAGATGTAGGAGCGTCTATAGGACGGGCCGCATCAGCTCCCCCCCTTGGGAAAGAGTCGTCCTCGACTCTTCATGGTTGTCATCTTGAACATCTCCATGGTAGGGTGAGAGATCCTTGACATTGAATGTATTGCTTGCAAGGTACTTGGAGGTCGGTATATCAATGATGTAGGCGTTGTTGTTGATTCTTTTGATGACCTTGAAGGGACCATATCCTCTTGGCTTGAGCTTGGAGTCATGTTCCTTCGGGAAGCGGTCTTTGCTTAGGTGTATCCACACAAGGTCACCTTCTTCAAAGATCATCTCCTTCTTGTCCTTGTTTAACCTTGAAGCTTGGTGAAGGACTTGTTGTTCGATAGTAGCTCTTGTTTCTTCATGAAGCGTCTTCATAGCTTGTGCATGCTTCTCGACGTCCATGTTCGTGCGCTGATGGAGAGGTAGTGGTAGGATGTCGAGCGCGGTGAGGGGCTCAAAACCATAGACGATCATGAATGGACTCATCTTGGTTGTTGAGTGCTTTGCTAGGTTGTAGGCGAACTCGGCGTGGGGAATGCATTCCTCCCAATCCTTCAAGTTTTTCTTGATTAGCACACGTAGAAGAGTTCCGAGGCTTCAGTTGACAACCTCGGTTTGTCCATCGGTTTGAGGATGCGACACGGATGAAAAGAGGAGCTTGACACCGAGCTTGGCCATGAGGGTCTTCCATAAGTAGCTCATGAATTTGATGTCACGATCGGAGACGATTGTTCGTGGCACACCGTGTAGATGGACGATTTCCCTGAAAAACAGATTTGCAACATGTGAAGCATCGTCGGTCTTATGGCACGGTATGAAGTGTGCCATTTTGGAAAAGCGATCCACAACAACAAATATAGAATCATGACCATACTTAGATCTAGGCAATCCTAACATGAAATCCATGCTAATGTCGAACCAAGGTGTATGAGTAATAGTCAATGGCATATAAAGGCCATAGGGATTAGCTTGCGACTTAGCTTGAACACATGTCGTGCATCGTTGAACGTAGCACTCCACGTCGTGCTTCATCTTGGGCCAAAAGTAGTGAGTGGAGAGCATGTCCAATGTCTTGTTACGGCCAAAGTGACCCATGAGGCCTCCACCATGAGATTCTTGGAGAAGCAAAAGTTGAAGCGACGACTTCGGAATGCATAGCTTGTTTTGTTTAAATAGAAAGCCCTTATGCAAATAGAAATCATCAACTCCTTTGTCATTGGAGCACTTTGCGAAAATTGATTCAAAGAACGGGTCGGAAGCATACAAAGATTTTATTTCCTCAAGACCCAACACGTTGATTTCAAGTCTCGTAAGAAGGCTTGTGTGCTTGCCCTTCTTATACTTGACTATGTACGGAAAAGACTCCATGAACTCAACCCACTTAGCGTGTCTCTTGTTCAAGTTAGCTTGGCCTTTGAGATATTTCAACGACTCGTGGTCGGAATGTATGATAAATTCCTTGGGCCATAGGTAGTGTTGCCAAACTTGAAGAACACGAACTAAGGCAAAAAGCTCTTTGTCATAAATCGGATAGTTAAGGCGAGCACCATCAAGTTTATCGCTATGGTAGGCTATAGGACTCCGTTTTGCATAAGGACTCCTCCAATGCCAATACCACTAGCATCACACTCTATCTCAAAAGTTTTTGTGAAATCCGGTAAAGCAAGAAGAGGTGCTTCGGTGAGCCTCTTTTTAAGTTCGTCAAAAGCTTTTTGTTGTGCTTTGCCCCACACGAAGGTGACATTCTTTTTGGTCAATTCATTAAGGGGACAAGCAATGGTTGAAAAGTCTTTCACAAAGCGACGATAGAAACCGGCCAACCCATGAAAACTTCGAAGTTCACTCACATTTGTTGGGATGGGCCAATCTCGTATGTCCTTTACCTTGGAAACATCAACTTCAATTCCCTTCGAAGAAACGACAAATCCAATAAAAATCAACCTATCTTTAGCAAAAGTGCACTTGGGAAGATTAGCATAAAGATTTTCATGTCGAAGGATTTGCAAATCTTCCTTGACATTTGTTATATGGTCCTCAAGTGATTTGCTATAAACAAGAATATCATCGAAATAGACAACAACACTTTTTCCAATGAGAGAACGCAAGATGTGGTTCATAAGACGCATGAAGGTGGATGGGGCATTCGATAAACCAAAGGGCATAACCAACCATTCATAGAGACCAAGTTTGGTCTTGAAGGCGGTTTTCCACTCATCACCTTCAGGCATGCGTATTTGATGGTAACCACTATGAAGATCAATTTTTGAAAAAATAGTGGCTCCACACAACTCATCAAGCATGTCATCGAGACATGGTATGGGATGTCGATAACGCATGATGATAGCATTGATTCGACGACATTCCATACATAACCATAACGTATCATCCGTCTTTGGAACAAGAATCATGGGTACGGCACTTGGACTAGTGCTAACTTGGATCAAACCTTTGGAGACGAGTTGGTTGATTTGACGTTCGATCTCCTTCATCTCCTCCTGGTTCGTGCGGTAGGCGGCGCGGTTTGGAAGAGGTGCGCCGGGGATGAGGTCAATGCGATGTTCGATGCTGCGAAGAGGAGGTAGTCCAAGTGGGAGCTCTTCGGGGAACACATCCTTGAATTCCTGCAAAACACTCATCAAAGATGGAGGAACATTGGTTAATTCATTAGTTCCTTGCGCTAGTCCCTTGCATAGGAGGACATAGTGCAAGATGGATGGGTTGTTCCGAATATCTCTCATCTCACTTTCGGTGGCAAGGAGAACACTCTTAGTTTTTCCACTCGAGTTTGTCTTGTGGCTCTCACTCACTATGAGGTGGTTCTCTCTCTCACCGCCCTTCTCACAAGTAGGTGTTATGCTTTGCACCCTCGCTAAAGCCTTTGCATTGTACGCAATTATTTGGCTAGGAGTCATCGGTTGCAAAACACATGTTTTGTTGAGCCATTTGAAGGTGTATACATTGGTGCGACCATCGTGTTGAACAGCCTTGTCAAATTGCCATGGTCGACCAAGAAGCATGTGGCAAACTGTCATAGGAACCACATCACACTCCACCGTATCTTTGTAAGGACCAATGGCGAAGGAGACCGATACGGTATGCTTGATCTTCATGGACCCTTGGTCACTTAGCCATTGCACGTGGTAGGGGTGCTTGTGCGGATGGAGGGTGAGGTTGTGCTTCTCACACAACTCGGTGCTAGCAAGGTTGTGGCAACTCCCTCTATCAATGATCACCTTGATAGATTTGCCATTGATGCCGGCTCGTGTTTGGAAGATATTGGAGCGTTGGTCTTCATGCTCTTGTGCTTGAGTGGTCAAGATCCTTGTGACGACAAGCGATGGACTTGTGTCATGTTCACACATGAGAAGTTCTTGGTCATCTTCCACTCGTTGCCTTGCCATTGCTTCCTTGGCACGGGCATCAAACTGATCTTCACTCAAGTACTCTTCATCACCATTGTCATGGATGAACAAGACTTTCTTGTTTCCACATTCGGCCGACTTGTGTCCTTTACGTCCACACTTGTAGCATTCACCATTGAAAGGTGTATCACTCTTTGCTTGTTTGCCACTTGGGGGCAGTTTTCCTTGAGGAAGTGTGGGCTTGAAGGAAGGCTTGGAGGTACTTGAGGAGCTTCCATTGAAAGTTGTTGGTGTAGTGGTTGAAGCTTGCTTGTAGGTGAAGTACGTCTTGGGCTTGTTGTACTTGATATCCTCTTGCACTTGACGTGCAGCCTTTGTCGCGGTGTGCACAAGCTCAACCATGGTGTTGTATGTTTGGAACTCGACGATGTGCTTGATTGGGTGATTCAAGCCAATAAGGAAACGTGCCATTGTTTGCTCCATGTGTTCATCAATGTTGGCGCGAATCAAGTTGAGTTCCATTTCCTTGAAGTACTCTTCCACGGGCTTTGTCCCTTGATGAAGCGCTTGAAGGTTGTTGAAGAGGTCACGCGTGTAATGCGCGGGGACGAACCAGGATCTCATGTGAGCCTTGATGTCATGCCAAGTTGTGATTGGTGGCTCTTGTCTTGCATCACGAGCAACTTGAACTTGTTCCCACCAAAGGTTGGCGTGATCATCAAACTCAAGCGAAGCCATGGCGACCATCTTCTCATTGCTATAGTTGTGCATGCGGAAGATCTTGTCGACCTTGAGTGCCCACGAGAGGTATTCTTCGGGGTCATTAGATCTGGTGAACTTGGGCATTGTGAACTTGAGCTTGCCAAATGTTTCTTCCTCATTGCGGTCACGGTAGCGATTGTTGCCATGTTGATGATGGTCTTCATCTTCCATGCGATCGTTGTGACGAGCTTGTTGACAATCTTGTGGTTGAGGAGGTGGAACTTGGTTCTCGCGACCTTGTTGCGGAGCTTGCTCTTGATATTGTTGTGGTTGTTGGCGGTGTTGAGGCGCTTGGGCCTCATGGGGACGAGGGGGTGGAGCCTCTTGACGCAGTTGACGACGAAGGGGAGGCTTGTTCCTCGGTTGGTGACGCTGGTTAGGCACATGGGCCTCACGGCAAAGATCATGGTCGTGAGACTCTTGACATGGAGGGCGTCGCTCAACTTGTATCACTTGACGCTCCAAGTTTTGTTGAGGTGGAGGAGGCGCCTCGTGATGACCATGGTGTCGGTGTGGACGTTCATGACGTTGATGACGAGCAGGAGGATCTTGGAGAGCTTCACGTTGATGACGAGCTTCATTCTCCAAATTGGAGTCATCACTTGTTGTGTCAAGTATGTGTCGCAGTCGATGGTGGTAGACTTGCGGTTGCACTTGTGGTTGCTTTTGTGGTTGCTCTTGTTGGAGCACTAATGCCCTTGCGTGATGACGGTGTGCTTCTTGCCTTGCTCTTGGCCTTGAAGAGAAATCACCATCATAGCTTGATGTTGCGGCGTGCCATGGTGAAGGTACATAGTTTGAAGAACTTCCATCTTCGACCACGGGGGCATCATTGCGTCTTGGAGCACTTAGATGCAGATCTTGTTGAGGAGGTGCATGATGACGCGATGAGCTTGAAGAGCTTGATGCGCGTGAACGTGGCCTTGCCATACCGTCGATGATGCGTCGAAGATTGTTATTTTGGTGGCCGAAGTTGTGATGCATTGCATGCATTTGTCGTTCGAGACCATCGAAGCGGTTGTCAATGTTCTTGAACTCGGCTTGCGTCTCGCCAAATTGTTCATCTTGTCTTGTCTCAAGGGCTTGGCAACGTTCACGGAACTCTTGTTGAACGATGAAGTGACTTGCGCGCGTCATGCGTCATGTACGGACCTTGATATTCTTCTTGGGGAGGTGGTTGGCTCGACTCACCGTGCCTATCCATCATGCAAAACACACAAGTATTGTATATGGAAGTGGAATATGGTGGTGTTAGCCTTTTACCTCACCTTGGGGATTGCACCAACTAGAAACCACAAGTGAGAGCTATAAGCGTGCAAAGTGGAAATGCAAAGAAAACTCACACTAAAGAAAGAACTAACTCTCAAAAGCTTGTTGGTGGTAGGTTAGGATTGTGGAATGCCAAAGAACCAACCAAAAGAAAAGGGATAGTCAAAAGTGGGTAAAATCCAACAAAACTCAAGTCAAAGGCGAAGGTCAACAACTCAAAAGGGGTGACGGCAACCTACGACTATATACACACACGTGGAGATAGTTGGGATTGACACGACTATGGAAATGAGCAAACAAAATGTCCTAACGAAGACTAAGCTCGTTGTCGTGCCAATGCAAGGAGAGACCATGGCTCGTTTACAAAGAAAGAAAAGTGAGCAACGGATTTGTGCACTTGTCTTGGGCGCTCTTCTTTTTCTCTTGCTTACAAGCTTTGAGACTCTCTTCGGCAATGGGAGACTATTTTTCTTTTGCTTTTTCTTTGTGTATATATATATTTTTTTGCTCTTCCTTGATGCTACCTAGTCACACTTGATATTGCTCTTGCACTCTCACTATCCAAGGACAAATGCACAAAGCTCAAGCAAACACAAGATGAGCCACTCTCATGGGATAGGTACACACAAAGGAAGCTAGGGGTTAACAAGGTGACGCAAGTTATACCTTCGTTGGATGATGAACTTGGCGTCGGTGGTACGGGGTGATGTTCGTGGGCCGTGGTGTCAATGAGCACGGGAGATGTTGATGCGGAAGCTTGTTGTTAGTTGCTGACACGCACACGGGACACGAGAAATCAAAGGAAATTAGCCAATGCGAAAAATGAGGCAAAACTGTCAAAACTGGCGTTGCAGGCGGACACTCCGGTCTGTCTGGGCCGGACACTCCGGTCAGGCCAGACACTCCGGTCGAGTTCAGCCGGACAGTCCGATCGGGCCGGACAGTCTGGTCGAATCGGTTCGGACACTCCGGCTCGGGTTTCCTGCTCATATTCTTGAGCGGAAATCAACGCCCTAAGTCCTCAAATCCGCAAAAAACTGGCCAAATCAGGCTAGGAAAACGCAGGATAAAGCTGGACCAACTCCTAAGATAAGGTTTGGTCGGATCAAAACCACACATAACACTCCAAATCAAGAGATTGATCCAAAGGCAAATATGGGGCTCTTTTTTGGGGATTTTCCAATTTTTGGTGGATAGAAGAAAAATTTGTGGGGGGATTCGTGAGCAACGAAGCTCTTGATACCAATATGTTGAGGGCAAACCTCTAGGGTGGCTCGATCTTTCACGAATCCCTCTCTCAATCGAGGATGGAGTGCGGGGGAAGGAGGGAAGGATGAACACGACTAACACATGCACGAAGGACGCGATGAACACACACACGCAAAACCACGATAAACACCAATAGCTCTCCCCGGCGGTGACCGGTCCGGCGCAATCCCTAGGATTGGCGTCGGGCGGAGGACTCTCTCTCGGACTGGCACATCGAGATGGGAGACTCGGTGTAACACCCTCGAATCGGCCCTATACAAGTTCCAGCGCTTGCCGCCAAACCCACATAGAAACGTCAAGGACACCCACCAGGCACTTGCGTGTGGGTGGAAAACGAAGTAATAGCATTACACAATAGTTCACGATGGAACCCACAACACATATATATACAACAATGACTCCAGGAGTCAAGAATACAGATATACAGTACAAAGATCCAAATCACCTTGAAGACGATACAACATCCGAGTACGGATAAGATGCAAATGGGGCTAAGAGCCCTAAAGAATAACCAATGGCGTCCATAACCCTGCCCAGGCCAAGCCGGAAGGGTAACCCTGCTAATGACGTTGATCGCAAACCTGCTCAAACAAAAGGGGGTTCCGGCAAAGGGCGAAGGAAAAAGAGGAGCATCAGTACTAAGGCCAGTACACGCCGAGCTAGAATTCGGCGGCTCTCGCCTACATAGGTATGGCGGACTGAAGCGGCAGCGAAGCATGCACTAAACAACCTATAGAGACTCAATAAACTGTCGGCTATTAGAGAGAGATAAGAAAGACCTATTCGGAACCAACCTTATACTAACAACAATCATACCCATCCTGGTGTTCCCTCTCGAGACCAAACGAGGAAGTCAAACCGAGAAACTCACACAGTTGGCAGTTTTATTCATTCCATTATAGTTGAAGCGCTTACTAGTCAGATATAGATAGCATGAGTCATCCTGATAGCATAAGTAGTGGGCAGTTTTAGTTACCCATTCAATTGTAGTTGCAGTACTTACTAGTCAGATACATTTAGCATGTGACATCCCAAACCCAGCAGTTGTTGGCACTTTTATTTCATTCCATTGGAGTTGCGATACTTACTAGGTAGTGAAGCTGATTACTAGTCACATATTAAGTCAAATTTATAGCACTACTTTAGTTACTTGTCTATGATCGAGATACGGTGCTCCAAGTCATCCATAACCGCGGACACGGCTTTCAGAAAGATTTACCCTGTAGGGGTGCACAAATAGTAACACACACACGATCAACCTCGGAAAAACCAAATCAAAACCCAACGAGGCTTTCATGACAAAGCAATCACAGGATTCATAAATTATTTCAGGGGGCCACCCCACTAAGCTACCCGCAACGAAGTTGGCCGGCTCCGGAATGGACCCAGGGTTTGCGAGAACGGCTGTAAACGACTGGGAACACGAAAGTGTGACTGGGCTTGTCGATACCGCGAAATCGTGCCGTGATCCAAAACAGTACAGGTGCTCCACGCACAATCTTAAATAAAGCAGTAAAGCATGGCATAAGTACAGGATAGTAATAAAACCCCAAACTAGTTTGTGGCCCTAAGAAATAAGAAATGAATCAAGCTCTGGCTAAGGGGGATTCATAAAGTCTCCTGTATGTGGATAGTGCGAATAGTCAAGGAACAGGTATCAAGTACTCGGGGCCTACGGGACACAAGTGGACATGAAAAACCAAATAGCATATATTGCCCACCGGTGCCTCTTTCATTAGTTATCCAGCAAATTAATAGTTGTATTTAAAGTCATGAGCCTCTCCACCGTAAAGCATATGACAACATTCCAACAACTGTGTGGTTCTTCACGACACGGGATCGCACCTGAGCAAGCGACTACGACTTGCAAGACCATTTATCTACCAAACAACTGGTAATAGGAGGTATCCAAGGCAATATAAAGGCTGCACGGAATATATATGGTACGGAACACTAAAGCATCGCGACACGGATAACAATAGATCAACAGGAGGAAATAAAGACTATAAATGCAAAATAGGTAGAAAGGGGGAGAATGCTCGCCTGGGAAACATTGTCGAAGATTCACCGGAGATCGGGTCGACACTCGCATCAACTCATCGGCCTAATCCATGAAGAAGCGAAACACTAGAAGAAACACCGGATGCACTATTTAATACTACGGCAGAAGACCGAGCATGATGCATGTATGATGCATGACATGTCAAAGATGCGATGCAATTAGGCAATATTAAGCGGAACCGGGGTCCCGATAATTAATTAGAAGGTTCAAGTTATTTAGCTACCCTGCAATTTAAATGTTGACTTATCAGGCAAAACATGGCATTGGTTCGCTACACAAATTTAAATGGGGTTCATATAAGACTAGAATAGCCTGCATATGGTCTCCATATTTAATTTAGGTGAATGGACAGAATACCCCCAAACCGCAATATGTATGCAAGCATGTTCAATTTATATGCAACAAGATATATGGCAATTTATAAAATAGGACCAGGTTAGGTAGGGGTCACACATTGGGGTTCGGATCCGGGGTCTCGGGGTTCGACGGGGATCGGTCTTCGGATCCGAGAGAAAGAACTTAGCGCGCTGAGGTTCAGTCTTTGCGATCCAGGATCAGGGTCTTCGGGTTCTGACCATCAGATCTGTGAAGGGGAACTTGGCGTCCTATGTAGATGACCGTCGTTCAATGGGTTCAGGAAGGAGATCTTCTTGTACGTGAAGGAGGTCTTGTCAAACGTATCCCCTTCGGTGTCAACTTAGGGTCTCGGCTTGTTTTGTCGATGGTGAACTTGAGTTCGCCTTGTTGTTCTTTTTCAGGTAGAACGCCTTAAATCACCAGTATTCACCACTTCGCTTCATCTGCACCTCATCTTCTCACAACCAAATGCCAACAACACAAATCAGCACAACATCTTACTTCACAAGAAGCCACACCAGTACCGGAGGAGAGATACATCATCATAGGAAAAGAAACAAAGGAGGAACCACAAGGGAGGTGCCCACCTGCACGGTCATCCTCTGAAGAAAACGAGCGCTACGGCGGAGGGACTCATGGGGCGCGGACTGTAGAGCTCGAGTTCACGAGCAGGAGGGCGTGGAGGCGAGAGCTTGCAGGGCAGCGTCGTCCTGGTGCCGGGGAGGGTCGCTGGTGGCAGCGGCACACGACGGAGCTTGCGGGGCAGAGGAGGTCCCGCGGCGGCGATCGCGGTGATGAGGGAGCGCCGGAAGTGGGGAAGGGGCGTGGAGCGGCCGCACGGGTTGCAGGGGCGGCGAGGTAGACGAGGAGCGGGCCTGGCTCGGTCGGCCGAGGATGACCTCGGGCAGAGCGGCTGTGGCGGTGCTGAAGAGGATGCGCGGCGGCGTCCCTGGCGCGGCCTGTGGACAAGGAGGAGAGCAACGGCGGGCGCCAGGTCACGGCGGCGGAGCACGACCAGAGGGCGAAGGCGAGGAGGGCACCTCGCTCCTGGCGGCGGCGAGCAGGGGACGGGGTGGCGGCCGACGAAGGGACTGAGTGGTGGTGGGTCTCGCTGGCGGCGACGGCCAGACCTCGAGAGGGAGGGCGTTCCCGAGTAGAGAGGCAAGGGAAGGGATCGCGTGGGGGTAGGTGGCGAGAGGAAAGAGGGAGCGGGGTCGTGCAGGGTGGGTCCAGCTATGTCGGACGAGACGGGGTCGCACGACAGGTGCATCACACAGCGGGGTGGAGGCGTGCGTGTGGTGCCGCTCAGCAGCTGGGTGTGCGGTGGCTGTGGTAACGTGACAGGCGGGGTGAGGTGCTCGCATCGCTGGGTGCGGCTTGTCGGTCGGGTCGGGTTGTAGGCGTGTCGCGACGCGTGCGCGCGGATAGTGCGGTAGTGTGTGTGTCCGCTGCGCACTGGGTGTGGCGGCGGGGCTGTGGACTGGTAGGTGGGGTGGTGGGTTAGGGCAGATTTAGTCTAGGGTTTGGTTGGTCTAGTTTGGGCTAGGCCTGCCCGGGTAGTAGGTAGTCTGGCCTACGGGCTGGGCTGCCTCCCCGGTTAAACACTTTATAAAATAGTTTTCTTTTATTTATTTTGAAATATTCTTTTGTAAAATAGTTTAGACAAATAAAAGATCCAGACGGACCGAGGGTTTTATGTTTGAAATAGAGAGGGGGTCTTTAGAAAACAAAGATAGGCTTTTGGAAAATAGTTTTTACGCAAAAGATGCATGATGACATGATGATGCTCAAATGCAATGTGGCAGGACGACATGAGCATGCAGTCATGATGATGCGCAACACAAAAACATAGCGATTTTCTAGTAGTAGTTTTAGCGGGGCGCTACAATTCAACACCACTAACAATGGATCTCGCCCTCGAGATCCGCCTCATGGTACAGGGAAGAAGGCCGACAATCTGAACCTTCTCGCTTCGTGTAGATCCTCGCGACACCACTAACAAAGATTCTTACTCCATCTTCAAATCGGTGACACCACCAACAAGGATTGTTGCTCACATTCATCAAGAGAACTCTCCGGAGAACAAAGGACGAAGGTAAAGCCATCAAAAGGTAAGGCCACCTCTAACTTCAGTGGAAGGAGTAATTATAGATCCACCGATTCAATGTACACGAGCAATGTTAAGAGTAGTCGGATGGTGATCAGTCCATCGCGCACCCGAAGCATTACTCTGCACATGAATAGGAGAATTATGCAACCAACTCTCGGAATTTTAGATTGAAGATCTTCAAAAGCGGTGTCCTGAAAACAAAGGAGTGATGTAGGCTCTTCATCGGATCTAATGTAGAAGATGTCGTCGCGTTGGAAAACACCGGAAGGTACAAAAGAAAGATTTCAGTGGATTTTGATCGATCGAATGGTACAACAGATGAAGGTTACTCAGATAACACGAAGACAGGATGTGGAAACACCATTGCAAGAGGAAGGAACCTAAACCCTGAAGGTACGACAGAAACCCAACCACGAGAAATCCTGGACTTGAAGAAAGGCAAGATAACAGATTCAAAACTCGCAAAGGTAAGAGGAGAATAGCATAGGGGTAAGGAGTAAAAGCAGAGCTAATCAGATCTATCCAACCGATTTTGCGAAAATAGTTTCGACACTCTACATCGGTCGTTAGCTAGGTTATCCTACAGACTGGACCAGTGGGGTATCGCAACTGCTGAGCTCTGATACCACTTTGTAACACCCTCGAATCGGCCCTATGCAAGTTTCAGCGCTTCCCGCCAAACCCGCATAGAAATGATTCAAGGACGCCCACCAGGCACTTGCATGCGGGTGGAAAACGAAGTAATAGCATTACACAATAGTTCACGATGGAACCCACAACACATATATATACAACAATGACTCTAGGAGTCAAGAATACAGATATACAGTACAAAGATCCAAATCACCTTGAAGACGATACAACATCCGAGTACGGATGAGATGCAAATGGGGCTAAGAGCCCTAAAGAATAACCAATGGCGTCCATAACCCTGCCCGGGCCAAGCCAGAAGGGTAACCCTGCTAACGACGTCGATCGCAAACCTGCTAAAACAAAAGGGGGTGCCGGCAAAGGGCGAAGGAAAAAGAGGAGCATCAGTACTGAGGCCAGTACACAGCGAGGCTAGAATTCGGCGGCTCTCGCCTACATAGGTATGGTGGACTGAAGCGGCAATGAAGCATGCACTAAACAACCTATAGAGACTCAATAAACTGTCGGCTATTAGAGAGAGATCAGAAAGACCTATTCGGAACCAACCTTATACTAACACCAATCATACCCATCCTGGTGTTCCCCCTCGAGACCAAACGAGGAAGTCAAACCGAGGAACTCACATAGTTGGCAGTTTTATTCATTCCATTATAGTTGAAGCACTTACTAGTCAGATATAGATAGCATGAGTCATCCTGATAGCATAAGTAGTGGGCAGTTTTAGTTAACCATTCAGTTGTAGTTGCAGTACTTACTAGTCAGATACATTTAGCATGTGACATCCCAAACCCAGCAGCTGTTGGCACTTTTATTTCATTCCATTGGAGTTGCGATACTTACTAGGTAGGTATAACATGACACGATACACCCCAGTTCCACCAGTTGTTGGCAGTTTTATTATCCATTCCATTGTAGTGAAGCTGATTACTAGTAACATATTAAGTCAAATTTATAGCACTACTTTAGTTATGCTTGTCTATGATCGAGATACTGTGCTCCAAGTCGTCCATAACCACGGACACGGCTTTCAGAAAGATTTACCCTTCAGGGGTGCACAAGTAGCAACACACACACGATCAACCTCGGAAAAACCAAATCAAAACCCAATGAGGCTTTCACGACAAATCAATCACATGATTCATAAATTATTTCAGGGGGCCACCCCACTAAGCTACCCGCAACAAAGTTGGCCGGCAACGGAACGGACCCAGGGTTTGCGAGAACGGCTGTAAACGACTGGGAACCCAAAAGTGTGACTGGGCTTGTCGTTACCGCGAAATTGTGCCACGATCCAAAACAGTACAGGTGCTCCACGCACAATCTTAAATAAAGCAGTAAAGCATGGCATAAGTACAAGATAGTAATAAAACCCCAAACTAGTTTGTGGCCCCAAGAAATAAGAAATGAATCAAGCTCTGGCTAAGGGGGATTCATAGAGTCTCCCGTATGTGGATAGTGCGAATAGTCAAGGAACAGGTATCAAGTACTCGGGGCCTACGGGACACAAGTGGACATGAAAAACCAAATAGCATATATTGCCCACCGATGCCTCTTTCATTAGTTATCCAGCAAATTAATAGTTGTATTTAAAGTCATGAGCCTCTCCACCGTAAACCATATGACAACATTCCAACAACTGTGTGGTTCTTCACGACACGGGATCGCACCTGAGCAAGCGACTACGACTTGCAAGACCATCTATCTACCAAACAACAGGTAATAGGAGGTGTCCATCTATCTTCAAAGTCATGAGACTCTGAAGAGGATGCGCGGCAGCGTCCCTGGCGCGGCCGGCGGGCGCCAGGTCACGGCGGCAGAGCACGACCAGAGGGCGAAGGCGAGGAGGGCACCTCGCTCCCGGCGGCGGCGAGCAGGGGACGGGGTGGCGGCTGACGAAGGGACCAAGTGGTGGTGGGTCTCGCTGGCGGCAGTGGCCAGACCTCAAGAGGGAGGGCGTCCGCGAGCAGAGAGGCGAGGGAAGGGATCACGTGGGGGTTGGTGGCGAGAGGATCGAGGGAGCGGGGTCGTGCATGGTGGGTCCAGCTGTGTCGGAGGAGACGGGGTCGCATGGCAGGTGCATCACACGGCGGGGTGGAGGCATGCGTGTGTGTGCCGCTCAGCAGCTGGGTGTGTGGTGGCTGTGGTAACGTGACAGGCGTGGTGGGGCGCTCGCATCGCTGGGTGCGGCTTGTCGGTCGGGTCGGGTTGCAAGCGTGTCGCGGCGCGTGCGCGCGGACGATGCGGTAGTGTGTGCGTCCGCTGCGCGCTGGGTGTGGTGGCGGGGCTGTGGACTGGTAGGTGGGGTGGTGGGTTAGGGCAGATTTAGTGGACGAGCAGGGATCTTGGGACGGTGGCGACATCAAGCGGCTGAAGGGGAAGCAAGTCAAGGACGACACCAAGTGGTGGTGATACATTATGTGTTTGAACTAGATTTTAGTTTCTAGTTTATTATGTGTGTGATACATTTAGTTACTTCAATACAAAATTTTGACCAATTTAACTTGTTGATGTATTTCTTGACAATTATAATATAATCGAGCACTAGAAATATTTTGTAGTGTGCATGAGCATGATCAGTAAATATAATTGAACACTAGAAACTTTAAGGCACTCCATATAAAGGAGTAGATTAATATATAAGGTTCACAAGAGACACCACGGATATATTGTCTTCAGTTTATCAGCAGGTAATAATTAACTAGAACAAAATAAAAGCAGGGGCTGCAGCAGGAGGCCGGGACACGAAGACGCCTAGCAGGGCAGGGGTTTATCGGCAGGAGGCAGCGACAGCCTAGTCGATGGGATACAGGCTAGTCCTGACATACTCCCAGAGGAATTTGCCGTAGGCTGCATGCCGCGCCAAGGTAATCGGCCTATGCCTTATGCCTCCGCCTCTGCCAACGCCCTCCGCGTGCTGGATCATGCTGTTGAGATCCACGTTGATTGCTCTACCACAGAATGGGCAAAACAGTCTCCCTCTACGGTGGAAACAGATTAGCCCACACCGTAACCGCCTCAACACATAGCGGCTCTTGTTGTCCCTGGATTCCTTCCTATCGTCCACTTCATCATCATTCTCCTGTTGATTTTTAAGAATATAACTTAGAACTCATACATATGATTGAATTGTATTACAACTCAAGAATCGACAACATGTATATGTAAGACAATATATCCGTGGATATCAAAGATAAAGCATCTCAGCAATAGTTTGATCGGTTCATATATCATTTCATCTCACCACAATGACAAATAATTGCATCAGAGTGAATGTACGATAAATCTAGGGGCCTCATAAGTTTCTTCAGGGATGGAGTCAGTGAACCAAGTAACAATTGCACAACCTGTAATGTTTTTGTACATCGCCCCAGGTTCACTAACTCATCCCTGAAAAAATCTAACACCAATGTGTCTGCCTCTCTTTTGGGGCAAATTTGAATCATTGGCCACAATAAGAAATTGAAATGTAATAATACAAAACATTATTCAGGGATATACATAGTCAGGTACAAAAACAAGCCTCAATATTGTAATTATAAATTAAAAACCAAACAATTAATCTTCAGGTGCATGTTAAAAATACTTATGATCAAAACCGTTCATATACATATGCATCATACCAATCATTAAAAGATCAGAAACAATTCAAGGATCATATATGTAGTTCCATATGAGAATAAATCTAGGGCCTCATATTTGTTTCAGAGATGGAGTTGGCGAACCAAAGTACCAACATCACAACCTATATTGTTTGTGTGCATTGTTGCCTCAGGTTCACCAACCCATCCCTAAAACACGACACCGTCATACGTGTCTCCCCTTGAACTCTTTTGGGGCAAATTTCAATCATCGGCCTCGGTGACAAACTAAAATGTAATTCTTATACACTGAATGCATTGAATAGGTAATTCGAATATCATAATTAAAGATTAAGGCCTCATAAGTTTCTACAGGGATGGCGTAAGTGAACCAAGTAACAATTGCACAGCCTATATTGTTCTTGTACATCGCCCCAGGTTCACTAACTCGTCCCTGAAAAATCTGACACTGATGTGTCTGCCTCTCTTTTGGGGCAAATTTGAATCATTGGCCACAATAAGAAATTGAAATGTAATCGTACACAACATTATTCAGGGATATACATAGTCAGGTACAAAAACAAGCCTAAATATTGTAATTATAAATAAAAAAACCAAACAATTAATCTTCAGGTACATGTTAAAAATACTTATGATCAAAACCATTCATATACATATGCATCATACCAATCATTAAAAGATCAGAAACAATTCAAGGATCATATATGTAGTTCCATATGAGAATAAATCAAGGGCCTCATAATTTGTTTCAGAGATGGAGTTGGAGAACCAAAGTACCAACATCACAACCTATATTGTTTGTGTGCATTGCTGCCTCAGGTTCACCAACCCATCCCTAAAACACGACACCGTCATACGTGTCTCCCCTTGAACTCTTTTGGGGCGAATTTCAATTATCAGCCTCGGTGACAAACTAAAATGTAATTCTTATACACTATGAATGCATGGAATAGATAATTCAAATATCATAGTTCTATGAATGTAGAATAAAGATTGCAGCCTCATAAGTTGCTACAGAGATGGCGTAAGCGAACCAAGTAACAATTGTACAGCTTATATTGATCGTGTACATGGCCCCAGGTTCGCTCACTCATCCCTGTAAAAATTTGACACCAATGTGTCTGCCTCTCTTTGGGGCAAATTTGAATCATTGGCCACAATAAGAAATTGAAATGTAATCGTACCAAACAATAATCAGGGATATACCAATGCATCATACAACGCATTCATATATCAGAAACAATAAAAATATTATATATTTAGGTTCCATATGAGAGAAAAATTAGGGCCTCATTTTTTTCAGCGATGGAGTCAGAGAACCAAAATACCAACAGCACAACCTATATTGTTTATGTGCATTGTTGCCTCAGGGCCACTAACCATCCCTAAGAAAACAAGACCATCAGATGCCCTTGCACTATTTTGGGGCAAAATTGAATCATTCGGCTCAGTAAGGAATAGAAATGTAATGTTATAGGCCTGCTGTGTATCGAAATCAAAACTCAACTAGATGGCAGATGAGCAGATTGGTATTTTGTGACTAGACGGATTGGGGTTCTGTGACTAGATGGCAGATGCATCAATCAACCGATCGAATCATATATATATACTACCCTACTTCAAGAGCAAAACAATTTGTACACGATTGAGCAAATCCTATGTATGAACAGTGAAAACTGCGGCTGCGACTAGAAAAGCTAGCAATGTAGTACCTCGGACTCCTCATCAGGGACCTCCTCCTCGAACTTATCATTCTCCGCGATTGCGTCGAAGATTTCTTGAACGGCGATGGGGTCGTCGATGTAGATCACCGGATTGCCTCCGCCTGTCGCCTATCCCCCATCCAAATCTGCAGCTGACACCACGACGTTGTTGGCCATGATGTTGTCCGCCACCTGCTGCTCGGCAGCGACGGCTACTACCGGCTGCTCGGCGGCGATGGCTACCACCTGCTGCTCGGCGGCAACGGCTACCAACTGCTGCTCGGCGGCGACGGCTACCAACTGCTGCTCGGCGGCGACGATTACTAGCTGGACGGATGAATTCGCACCCTCGACAGCGCGGCGACGAGCGACGTTCATGCCTGGAGAAGACGCCTCCGTCTACTTGGCGACGACCAAGCCATCTGCTGCTTCGCCTTCAACTGGCTTCACCTCCGGATCTTCTCCAAGCGTACGCTTCATGGCGCACCAAGGGAAGGAGGTAGTGCAAACGAGGGAGATTCGGCGCACGCGGCAGGTGTAGATTGGGGTCTTGGGACTAGACAGACTGGGGGAAATGACACGAGATCATGGAAGAAGAAGGTCGAGGGGGGCTATAAACACCAGACTGTTTGTAGTCCTCGAGTGGACACGTGTGGTGGGCGGGGGGGGGGGGCTACCACAATCTCCACCCTTTTTTTCGGTTCCCTTTTTTTTGAAACAGCCACTATCTCCACTTTAGAGCTGCATTTAAAACATGCTCATGGCAGACCTCGATTCCACTGCATGCAAGTGGCGTGGAACTAATTTCTAGCAACGTTAGATCTACTCGAGGGGGGCCCTTGACTCATGGAATTTACTAGCGGTAGGGCCCGGTTGGAAGTGAGATTGAGAGCGTTGCGTATAAATGGGATATGTCTGATTAAAATCAAGTGGCAATAAATTTTAGCGTCCCGTCGACAACCGTGCAATCGATGACCCCGTTACCCTGTGCATGAGTTGTAGTAGCAGTAGTAGGCTTTTCAGACTTGATTAAACTTGACATGACCGCTAGACGACTTTTTCCATGGACGGCATCGTGTTCCTTCCTGTAGAAGTCTCGCGGAGGGAGACGTCGGTGTTGTCTCACGCTGTACTGTGAAGGGCACGAGGTGTGCAACGATCATCGTTGGATGGCACAGAATCAACGGTTGGTGCGCACGATCCGCGTGACAACTATGACAGCCAATCAGGGAGTAGTAGATAGGATGAGCATAGTTTTGGGCTTCTACGAAAGATAGAGAGGGGGGGTGGGCAAAACTAAGTAGTACCACATAAAACCAAGGGCAAAACTGAGTAGTATAAAAATGGAAAGTGTCTTGTACAATGAAATACATCATAGAATACATCAAATTATTCCAAGATAGATCAACTAGAGTTCATTGGATGTGTGTTAAACCATGCATGGATCCACCAGTGGCATCGCATGTTTGTTCCTCTAAACAAACCACATAAGGATCCACCAGTGTCATTGCATGTCTGTTCTTTTCATGAACCACATAAGGATCTACCAGTGTCATTGCATGTCTATTCTTTTCATGAACCACACCCAGTGTCATTGCATGTGTATTACTTCTATAACCACACATGGATCCACCTAGTGTGCTTTCATGTTTGTTCCTTCCATAAACCACATAAGGATCCACCAGTGTCATTGCCGGTATGTTCTTTTCATGAACCACTCCTAGTGTCAGTGCATGTCTGTTCTTTTCATTAACCACACCCAGTGTCACTGCATGTCAGTTCTTTTCATGAACCACATAAGGATCCACCGGTGTCATTGAATGAGTGTTCTTCTCATGAACCTTCTTCTTCCATGAGCTCGTGTCATTCCCCCCACCTAGAGTCATTGGATGTGTGTTCTTCTCATGAACCACACATGGATCCACCGGTGTCATTGCATGTCTGTTCCTCTAAACGAACCACATAAGGATCCACCAGTGTCATTGCGTGTGTGTTCTTTTCATAAACCACACCCAGTGTCATTGCATGTGTGTTCTTCTAAACAAACCACATAAGGATCCACCAGTGTCATTGCATGTCTGTTCTTTTCATGAACCACATAAGGATGGGCCCACCAGTGTCATTGCATGTCTATTCTTTTCATGAACCACACCCAGTGTCAGTGCATGTCTGTTCTATTCATGAACCACACCCAGTTTCACTTCATGTCTGTTCCTCTAAACAAACCACATAAGGATCCACCAGTGTCATTGCATGTCTGTTCTTTTCATGAAACACATAAGGAACTACCAGCGTCATTGCATGTCTGTTCTTTTCATGAACCACAACCAGTGTCATTGCATGTGTGTTACTTCCATAAACCACATATGGATCCACCTAGTGTCATTGCATGTCTGTTCTTTTCATGAACCACACCCGGTGTCATTGCATGTCTGTTCTTTTCATGAACCACGGCTAGAGTCATTGCATGTTTGTTCCTTTAAACAAACCACATAAGGATCCACCAGTGTCATTGCAGGTCTGTTCTTTTGATGAACCACATAAGGATCTACCAGTGTCATTGCATGTCTTTTACTTCCATAAACCACATAAGGATCTACCCGGTGTCATTGCGTGTGTGTTCTTTTCATGAACCACACCAGTGTCATTGCATGTGTGTTCTTCTAAACAAACCACATAAGGATCCACCAGTGTCATTGCATGTCTGTTCTTTTCATGAACCACATAAGGATGGGCCCACCAATGTCATTGCATGTCTATTATTTTCATGAGCCACACCGAGTGTCAGTGCATGTCTGTTCTATTCATGAACCACACCCAGTTTCACTGCATGTCTGTTCTTTTCATGAACCACATAAGGATCTACCAGTGTCATTGCATGTCTTTTACTTCAATAAACCACATGTGGATCCATCGGTGTCATTGCATGTGTGTTCCTCTAAACAAACCACATAAGGATCCACCAGTGTCATTGCCTGTCTGTTCTTCTCATGAACCACATAAGGATGGGCCCACCAGTGTCATTGCATGTCTGTTCTTTTCATGAACCACACCTAGTGTCAGTGCATGTCTGTTCTATTCATGAACCACACCCAGTTTCACTGCATGTCTGTTCTTTTCATGAACCACATAAGGATCTACCAGTGTCATTGCATGTCTTTTACTTCCATAAACCACATGTGGATCCACCGGTGTCATTTCATGTCTATTTCTCTAAAAAAACACATAAGGATCCACTAGTGTCATTGCATGTCTGTTCTTCTCATGAACCACACCAAGTGTCATTGCATGGCAAACCACATAAGGACCCATCAGTGTCATTGCCTGTCTGTTCTTTTCATGAACTACACGAGGATCCACCAGTGTCATTGCATGTCTGTTCTTTTCATGAATCGCAGCTAGAGTCATTGCATGTCTTTTACTTCCAAAAACCACATATGGATCCACCTAGTGTGATTGCATGTCTGTTCCTCTAAACAAACCACATAAGGATCCACCAGTGTCATTGTGTGTCTGTTCTTTTCATGAACCACACCCAGTGTCATTTCATGCGTGTTCTTCTAAACAAACCACATAAGAATCCACCAGTTTCATTGCCTATCTGTTCTTTTCATGAACCACACCAAGTGTCATTGCATGTGTGTTATTCTAAAAAAACCACATAAGTCATTGCATGTCTGTTCTTTTCTTGAACCACACCCGGTGTCATTGCATGTCTGTTCTTTTCATGAACGACGGCTAGAGTGATTGCATGTCTGTTC
This sequence comes from Avena sativa, assembly GCA_916181665.1. NCBI lineage: Eukaryota > Viridiplantae > Streptophyta > Magnoliopsida > Poales > Poaceae > Avena > Avena sativa. The sequence continues at coordinate 233,817,225 of OV702287.1, forward strand.
CTCTAAACAAACCACATAAGGATCCACCAGCGTCATTGCATGTCTGTTCTTTTGATGAACCACATAAGGATCTACCAGTGTCATTGCATGTCTATTCTTTTCATGAACCACACCAAGTGTCATTGCATGTGTGCTACTTCCATAAACCACATGTGGATCCACCGGTGTCATTGCATGTCTGTTCCTCTAAACAAACCACATAAGGATCCACCAGTGTCATTGCCTGTCTGTTCTTTTCATTAAACACACCAAGTGTCAGTGCATGTCTGTTCTATTCATGAACCACACCTAGTTTCACTGCATGTCTGTTCTTTTCATGAACCACATAAGGATCTACCAGTGTCATTGCATCTCTTTTACTTCCATAAACCACACGTGGATCCACCGGTGTCATTGCATGTCTGTTCCAATAAACAAACCACATAAGGATCCACCAGTGTCATTGCGTGTTTGTTCTTCTCATGAACCACATAAGGATCTACCAGTGTCGTTGCATGTCTGTTCTTTTCATGAACCACACCTAGTGTCATTGCATGTGTGTTACTTCCATAAACCACTTATGGATCCACCTAGTCTGATTGCATGTTTGTTCCTTCCATAAACCACATAAGGATCCACCAGTGTCATTGCCTGACTGTTCTTTTCATGAACCACTCCTAGTGTCAGTGCATGCCTGTTCTTTTCATGAACCACACCCAGTGTCACTACATGTCAGTTCTTTTCATGAACCACATAAGGATCTACCAGAGTCATTGGATGTCTTTTACTTCCATAAACCACATGTGGATCCATTGGTGTCACTGCATGTGTGTTCCTCTAAACAAACCACATAAGGATCCACCAGTGTCATTGCCTGTCTGTTCTTCTCATGAACCACATAAGGATGGGCCCACCAGTGTCATTGCATGTATGTTTTTTTCATGAACCACACCTAGTGTCAGTGCATATCTGTTCTATTCATGAACCACACCCAGTTTCACTGCATGTCTGTTCTTTTCATGAACCACATAAGGATCTACCAGTGTCATTGCATGTCTTTTACTTCCATAAACCACACGTGGATCCACCGGTGTCATTGCATGTCTGTTCCTCTAAACAAACCACATAAGGATCCACCAGTGTCATTGCGTGTTTGTTCTTCTCATGAACCACATAAGGATCTACCAGTGTTGTTGCATGTCTGTTCTTTTCATGAACCACACCTAGTGTCATTGCATGTGTGTTACTTCCATAAACCACATATGGATCCACCTAGTCTGATTGCATGTTTGTTCCTTCCATAAACCACATAAGGATCCACCAGTGTCATTGCCTGACTGTTCTTTTCATGAACCACTCCTAGTGTCAGTGCATGCCTGTTCTTTTCATGAACCACACCCAGTGTCACTACATGTCAGTTCTTTTCATGAACCACATAAGGATCTACCAGAGTCATTGGATGTGTCTTCTTCTCATGAACCACACGTGGATCCACCGATGTCATTGCATGTCTGTTCCTCTAAACAAACCACATAAGGATCCACCAGTGTCATTGCGTGTGTGTGCTTTTCATGAACCACACCAGTGTCATTGCATGTGTGTTCTTCTAAACAAACCACATGAGGATCCACCAGTGTCATTGCATGTCTGTTCTTTTCATGAACCACATAAGGATGGGCCCACCAATGTCATTGCATGTCTATTATTTTCATGAACTACACCCAGTGTCAGTGCAAGTCTGTTCTATTCATGAACCACACCCAGTTTCACTGCGTGTCTGTTCTTTTCATGAACCACATAAGGATCTACCAGTGTCATTGCATGTCTTTTACTTCCATAAACCACATGTGGATCCATCGGTGTCATTGCATGTGTGTTCCTCTAAACAAACGACATAAGGATCCACCAGTGTCATTGTCTGTCTGTTCTTCCCATGAACCACATAAGGATGGGCCCACTAGTGTCATTGCATGTCTGTTCTTTTCATGAACCACACCTAGTGTCAGTGCATGTCTGTTCTATTCATGAACCACACCCAGTTTCACTGCATGTCTGTTCTTTTCATGAACCACATAAGGATCTACCAGTGTCATTGCATGTCTTTTACTTCCATAAACCACATGTGGATCCACCGGTGTCATTTCATGTCTGTTTCTCTAAAAAAACCACATAAGGATCCACTAGTGTCATTGCATGTCTGTTCTTCTCATGAACCACACCAAGTGTCATTGCATGTGTGTTCTTCTAAACAAACCACATAAGGAACCATCAGTTACATTGCCTGTCTGTTCTTTTCATGAACTACACGAGGATCCACCAGTGTCATTGTATGTCTGTTCTTTTCATGAATCGCAGCTAGAGTCATTGCATGCCTTTTACTTCCAAAAACCACATATGGATCCACGTAGTGTGATTGCATGTCTGTTCCTCTAAACAAACCACATAAGGATCCACCAGTGTCATTGTGTGTCTGTTCTTTTCATGAACCACACCCAGTGTCATTTCATGCGTGTTCTTCTAAACAAACCACATAAGGATCCACCAGTTTCATTGCCTATCTATTCTTTTCATGAACCACACCAAGTGTCATTGCATGTGTGTTATTCTAAACAAACCACATAAGTCATTGCATGTCTGTTCTTTTTGTGAACCACACCAGGTGTCATTGCATGTCTGTTCTTTTCATGAACCACGGCTAGAGTCATTGCATGTCTCTTCCTCTAAACAAACCACATAAGGATCCACCAGCGTCATTGCATGTCTGTTCTTTTGATGAACCACATAAGGATCTACCAGTGTCATTGCATGTCTATTCTTTTCATGAACCACACCCAGTGTCATTGCATGTGTGTTACTTCCATAAACCACATGTGGATCCACCGGTGTCATTGCATGTCTGTTCCTCTAAACAAACCACATAAGGATCCACCAGTGTCATTGCCTGTCTGTTCTTCTCATGAACCACATAAGGATGGGCCCACCAATGTCATTGCATGTCTGTTCTTTTCATTAAACACACCAAGTGTCACTGCATGTCTGTTCTATTCATGACCCACACCCAGTTTCACTGCATGTCTGTTCTTTTCATGAACCACATAAGGATCTAACAGTGTCATTGCATGTCTATTCTTTTCATGAACCACACCCAGTGTCATTGCATGTGTGTTACTTCCATAAACCACATGTGGATCCACCGGTGTCATTGCATGTCTGTTCCTCTAAACAAACCACATAAGGATCCAACAGTGTCATTGCCTGTCTGTTCTTCTCATGAACCACATAAGGATGGGCCCACCAGTGTCATTGCATGTCTGTTCTTTTCATTAAACACACCAAGTGTCAGTGCATGTCTGTTCTATTCATGAACCACACCCAGTTTCACTGCATGTCTGTTCTTTTCATGAACCACATAAGGATCTACCAGTGTCATTGCATGTCTTTTACTTCCATAAACCACACGTGGATCCACCGGTGTCATTGCATGTATGTTCCTCTAAACAAACCACATAAGGATCCACCATTGTCATTGCGTGTTTGTTCTTCTCATGAACCACATAAGGATCTACCAGTGTCGTTGCATGTCTATTCTTTTCATGAACCACACCTAGTGTCATTGTATGTGTGTTACTTCCATAAACCACATATGGATCCACCTAGTCTGATTGCATGTTTGTTCCTTCCATAAACCACATAAGGATCCACCAGTGTCATTGCCTGAGTGTTCTTTTCATGAACCACTCCTAGTGTTAGTGCATGCCTGTTCTTTTCATGAACCACACCCAGTGTCACTGCATGTCAGTTATTTTCATGAACCACATAAGGATCTACCAGAGTCATTGGATGTGTGTTCTTCTCATGAACCACACGTAGATCCACCGATGTCATTGCATGTCTGTTCCACTAAACAAACCACATAAGGATCCACCAGTGTCATTGCGTGTGTGTTCTTTTCATGAACCACACCAGTGTCATTGCATGTGTGTTCTTCTAAACAAACCACATAAGGATCCACCAGTGTCATTGCATGTCTGTTCTTTTCATGAACCACATAAGGATGGGCCCACCAATGTCATTGCATGTCTATTATTTTCATGAACCACACCCAGTGTCAGTGCATGTCTGTTATATTCATGAACCACACCCAGTTTCACTGCATGTCTGTTCTTTTCATGAACCACATAAGGATCTACCTGTGTCATTGCATGTCTTTTACTTCCATAAACCACATGTGGATCCATCGGTGTCACTGCATGTGTGTTCCTCTAAACAAACCACATAAGGATCCACTAGTGTCATTGCATGTCTGTTCTTCTCATGAACCACATAAGGATGGGCCCACCAGTGTCATTGCATGTATGTTCTTTTCGTGAACCACACCTAGTGTCAGTGCATATCTGTTCTATTCATGAACCACACCTAGTTTCACTGCATGTCTGTTCTTTTCATGAACCACATAAGGATCTACCAGTGTCATTGCATGTCTTTTACTTCCATAAACCACATGTGGATCCACCGGTGTCATTTCATGTCTGTTTCTCTAAAAAATCACATAAGGATCCACTAGTGTCATTGCATGTTTGTTCTTCTCATGAACCACACCAAGTGTCATTGCATGTGTGTTCTTCTAAACAAACCACATAAGGATCCATCAGTGTCATTGCCTGTATGTTCTTTTCATGAACTACACGAGGATCCACCAGTGTCATTGCATGTCTGATCTTTTCATGAATCGCAGCTAGAGTCATTGCATGCCTTTTACTTCCAAAAACCACATATGGATCCACCTAGTGTGATTGCATGTCTGTTCCTCTAAACAAACCACATAAGGATCCACCAGTGTCATTGTGTGTCTGTTCTTTTCATGAACCACACCCAGTGTTATTTCATGCGTGTTCTTCTAAACATACCACATAAGGATCCACCAGTTTCATTGCCTATCTGTTCTTTTCATGAACCACACCAAGTGCCATTGCATGTGTGTTATTCTAAACAAACCACATAAGTCATTGCATGTCTGTTCTTTTCGTGAACCACACCCGGTGTCATTGCATGTCTGTTCTTTTCATGAACCACGGCTAGAGTCATTGCATGTCCGTTCCTCTAAACAAACCACATAAGGATCCACCAGCGTCATTGCATGTCTGTTCTTTTGATGAACCACATAAGGATCTACCAGTGTCATTGCATGTCTATTCTTTTCATGAACCACACCCAGTGTCATTGCATGTGTGTTACTTCCATAAACCACATGTGGATCCACCGGTGTCATTGCATGTCTGTTCCTCTAAACAAACCACATAAGGATCCACCAGTGTCATTGCCTGTCTGTTCTTCTCATGAACCACATAAGGATGGGCCCACCAGTGTCATTGCATGTCTGTTATTTTCATTAAACACACCAAGTGTCAGTGCATGTCTGTTCTATTCATGAACCACACCCAGTTTCACTGCATGTCTGTTCTTTTCATGAACCACATAAGGATCTACCAGTGTCATTGCATGTCTTTTACTTCCATAAACCACACGTGGATCCACCGGTGTCATTGCATGTCTGTTCCTCTAAACAAACCACATAAGGATCCACTAGTGTCATTGCGTGTTTGTTCTTCTCATGAACCACATAAGGATCTACCGGTGTCGTTGCATGTCTGTTCTTTTCATGAACCACACCTAGTGTCATTGCATGTGTGTTACTTCCATAAACCACATATGGATCCACCTAGTCTGATTGCATGTTCGTTCCTTCCATAAACCACATAAGGATCCACCAGTGTCATTGCCTGACTGTTCTTTTCATGAACCACTCCTAGTGTTAGTGCATGCCTGTTCTTTTCATGAACCACACCCAGTGTCACTGCATGTCAGTTCTTTTCATGAACCACATAAGGATCTACCAGAGTCATTGGATGTGTGTTCTTCTCATGAACCACACGTGGATCCACCGATGTCATTGCATGTTTGTTCCTCTAAACAAACCACATAAGGATCCACCAGTGTCTTTGCGTGTGTGTTCTTTTCATGAACCACACCAGTGTCATTGCATGTGTGTTCTTCTAAACAAACCACATAAGGATCCACCAGTGTCATTGCATGTCTGTTCTTTTCATGAACCACATAAGGATGGGCCCACCAATGTCATTGCATGTCTGTTCTTTTCATGAACCACATAAGGATGGGCCCACCAATGTCATTGCATGTCTATTATTTTCATGAACCACACCCAGTGTCAGTGCAAGTCTATTCTATTCATGAACCACACCCAGTTTCACTGCATGTCTGTTCTTTTCATGAACCACATAAGGATCTACCAGTGTCATTGCATGTCTTTTACTTCCATAAACCACATGTGGATCCATCGGTGTCATTGCATGTGTGTTCCTCTAAACAAACCACATAAGGATCCACCAGTGTCATTGCATGTCTGTTCTTCTCATGAACCAAATAAGGATGGGCCCACCAGAGTCATTGCATGTATGTTCTTTTCATGAACCACACCTAGTGTCAGTGCATGTCTGTTCTATTCATGAACCACACCCAGTTTCACTGCATGTCTGTTCTTTTCATGAACCACATAAGGATCTACCAGTGTCATTGCATGTCTTTTACTTCCATAAACCACATGTGGATCCACCGGTGTCATTTCATGTCTGTTTCTCTAAAAAAAACCACATAAGGATCCACTAGTGTCATTGCATGTCTGTTCTTCTCATGAACCACACCAAGTGTCATTGCATGTGTGTTCTTCTAAACAAACCACATAAGGATCCATCAGTGTCATTGCCTGTCTGTTCTTTTCATGAACTACACGAGGATCCACCAGTGTCATTGCATGTCTGATCTTTTCATGAATCACAGCTAGAGTCATTGCATGCCTTTTACTTCCAAAAACCACATATGGATCCACCTAGTGTGATTGCATGTCTGTTCCTCTAAACAAACCACATAAGGATCCACCAGTGTCATTGTGTGTCTGTTCTTTTCATGAACCACACCCAGTGTCATTTCATGCGTGTTCTTCTAAACAAACCACATAAGGATCCACCAGTTTCATTGCCTATCTGTTCTTTTCATGAACCACACCAAGTGCCATTGCATGTGTGTTATTCTAAACAAACCACATAAGTCATTGCATGTCTGTTCTTTTCGTGAACCACACCCGGTGTCATTGCATGTCTGTTCTTTTCATGAACCACGGCTAGAGTCATTGCATGTCCGTTCCTCTAAACAAACCACATAAGGATCCACCAGCGTCATTGCATGTCTGTTCTTTTGATGAACCACATAAGGATCTACCAGTGTCATTGCATGTCTATTGTTTTCATGAACCACACCCAGTGTCATTGCATGTGTGTTACTTCCATAAACCACATGTGGATCCACCGGTGTCATTGCATGTCTGTTCCTCTAAACAAACCACATAAGGATCCACTAGTGTCATTGCCTGTCTGTTCTTCTCATGAACCACATAAGGATGGGCCCACCAGTGTCATTGCATGTCTGTTATTTTCATTAAACACACCAAGTGTCAGTGCATGTCTGTTCTATTCATGAACCACACCCAGTTTCACTGCATGTCTGTTCTTTTCATGAACCACATAAGGATCTACCAGTGTCATTGCATGTCTTTTACTTCCATAAACCACACGTGGATCCACCGGTGTCATTGCATGTCTGTTCCTCTAAACAAACCACATAAGGATCCACCAGTGTCATTGCGTGTTTGTTCTTCTCATGAACCACATAAGGATCTACCGGTGTCGTTGCATGTCTGTTCTTTTCATGAACCACACCTAGTGTCATTGCATGTGTGTTACTTCCATAAACCACATATGGATCCACCTAGTCTGATTGCATGTTCGTTCCTTCCATAAACCACATAAGGATCCACCAGTGTCATTGCCTGACTGTTCTTTTCATGAACCACTCCTAGTGTTAGTGCATGCCTGTTCTTTTCATGAACCACACCCAGTGTCACTGCATGTCAGTTCTTTTCATGAACCACATAAGGATCTACCAGAGTCATTGGATGTGTGTTCTTCTCATGAACCACACGTGGATCCACCGATGTCATTGCATGTATGTTCCTCTAAACAAACCACATAAAGATCCACCAGTGTCATTGCGTGTGTGTTCTTTTCATGAACCACACCAGTGTCATTGCATGTGTGTTCTTCTAAACAAACCACATAAGGATCCACCAGTGTCATTGCATGTCTATTCTTTTCATGAACCACATAAGGATGGGCCCACCAATGTCATTGCATGTCTATTATTTTCATGAACCACACCAGTGTCAGTGCAAGTCTATTCTATTCATGAACCACACCCAGTTTCACTGCATGTCTGTTCTTTTCATGAACCACATTAGGATCTACCAGTGTCATTGCATGTCTTTTACTTCCATAAACCACATGTGGATCCATCGGTGTCATTGCATGTGTGTTCCTCTAAACAAACCACATAAGGATCCACCAGTGTCATTGCCTGTCTGTTATTCTCATGAACCACATAAGGATGGGCCCACCAGAGTCATTGCATGTCTGTTCTTTTCATGAACCACACCTAGTGTCAGTGCATGTCTCTTCTATTCATGAACCACACCCAGTTTCACTGCATATCTGTTCTTTTCATGAACCACATAAGGATCTACCAGTGTCATTGCATGTCTTTTACTTCCATAAACCACATGTGGATCCACCGGTTTCATTTCATGTTTGTTTCTCTAAAAAAACCACATAAGGATCCACTAGTGTCATTGCATGTCTGTTCTTCTCATGAACCACACCAAGTGTCATTGCATGTGTGTTCTTCTAAACAAACCACATAAGGATCCATCAGTGTCATTGCCTGTCTGTTCTTTTCATGAACTACACGACGATCCACCAGTGTCATTGCATGTCTGTTCTTTTCATGAATCGCAGCTAGAGTCATTGCATGTCTTTTACTTCCAAAAACCACATATGGATCCACCTAGTGTGATTGCATGTCTGTTCCTCTAAACAAACCACATAAGGATCCACTAGTGTCATTGTGTGTCTGTTCTTTTCATGAACCACACCCAGTGTCATTTCATGCGTGTTCTTCTAAACAAACCACATAAGGATCCACCAGTTTCATTGCCTATCTGTTGTTTTCATGAACCACACCAAGTGTCATTGCATGTGTGTTATTCTAAACAAACTACATAAGTCATTGCATGTCTCTTCTTTTCATGAACCACACCTGGTACCATTGCATGTCTTTTCTTTTCATGAACCACGGCTAGAGTCATTGCATGTCTGTACCTCTAAACAAACCACATAAGGATCCACCAGCGTCATTGCATGTCTGTTCTTTTGATGAACCACATAAGGATCTACCAGTGTCATTGCATGTCTGTTCTTTTCATGAACCACACCCAGTGTCATTGCATGTGTGTTACTTCCATAAACCACATGTGGATCCACCGGTGTCATTGCATGTCTGTTCCTCTAAACAAACCACATAAGGATCCACCAGTGTCATTGCCTCTCGGTTTTTCTCATGAACCACATAAGGATGGGCCCACCAGTGTCATTGCATGTCTGTTCTTTTCATTAAACACACCAAGTGTGAGTGCATGTCTGTTTTATAGATGAACCACACCCAGTTTCACTGCATGTCTGTTCTTTTCATGAACCATATAAGGATCTACCAGTGTCATTGCATGTCTTTAATTCCATAAACCACACGTGGATCGACCGGTGTCATTGCATGTTTGTTCCTCTAAACAATCCACATATGGATCCACCAGTGTCATTGCGTGTTTGTTCTTCTCATGAACCACATAAGGATCTACCAGTGTTGTTGCATGTCTGTTATTTTCATGAACCACACCCAGTGTCATTGCATGTGTGTTACTTCCATAAACCACATATGGATCCACCTAGTGTGATTGCATGTTTGTTCCTTCCATAAACCACATAAGGATCCACCAGTGTCATTGCCTGTCTGTTCTTTTCATGAACCACTCCTAGTGTCAGTGCATGTCTATTCTTTTCGTGAACCACACCCAGTGTCAGTGCATGTCAGTTCTTTTCATGAACCACATAAGGATCTACCAGAGTCATTGGATGTGTGTTCTTCTCATGAACCACACGTGGATCCACCGGTGTCATTGCATGTTTGTTCCTCTAAACAAACCACATAAGGATCCACCAGTGTCATCGCGTGTGTGTTCTTTTCATGAACCACACCCAGTGTCATTGCATGTGTGTTCTTCTAAACAAACCACATAAGGATCCACCAGTGTCATTGCATGTCTATTTATTTCGTGAACCACATCAGGATGGGCCCACCAGTGTCATTGCATGTCTATTCTTTTCATGAACCACACCTAGTGTCAGTGCATGTCTGTTCTATTCATGAACCACACCCAGTTTCGCTGCATGTTTGTTCTTTTCATGAACCACATAAGGATCTACAAGTGTCATTGCATGTCTTTTACTTCCATAAACCACATGTGGATCCACCGGTGTCATTTCATGTTTGTTCCTCTAAACAAACCACATAAGGATCCACCAGTGTCATTGCATGTCTGTTCTTCTCATGAACCACACCAAGTGTCATTGCCTGTGTGTTCTTGTAAACAAACCACATAAGGATCCATCAGTGTCATTGCCTGTCTGTTCTTTTCATGAACTACACGAGGATCCACCAGTGTCATTGCATGTCTGTTCTTTTCATGAATCGCAGCTAGAGTCATTGCATGTCTTTTACTTCCAAAAACCACATATGGATCCACCTACTGTGATTGCATGTCTATTCCTCTAAACAAACCACATAAGGATCCACCAGTGTCATTGTGTGTCTTTTCTTTTCATGAACCACACCCAGTGTCATTTCATGCGTGTTCTTCTAAACAAACCACATAAGGATCCACCAGTGTCATTGTGTGTCTGTTCTTTTCATGAACCACACCCAGTGTCATTTCATGCGTGTTCTTCTAAACAAACCACATAAGGATCCACCAGTTTCATTGCCTATCTGTTCTTTTCATGAACCACACCAAGTGTCATTGCATGTGTGTTATTCTAAACATACCACATAAGTCATTGCATGTCTGTTCTTTTCATGAACCACACCCGGTGTCATTGCATGTCTGTTCTTTTCATGAACCATGGCTAGAGTCATTGCATGTCTGTTCCTCTAAACAAACCACATAAAGATCCACCAGTGTCATTGCATGTCTGTTTTTTAGATGAACCACATAAGGATCTACCAGTGTCATTGCATGTCTGTTCTTTTCATGAACCACACCCAGTGTCATTGCATGTGTGTTACTTCCATAAACCACATGTGGATCCACCGGTGTCATTGCATGTCTGTTCCTCTAAACAAACCACATAAGGATCCACCAGTGTCATTGCCTGTCTGTTCTTCTCATGAACCACATAAGGATGGGCCCACTAGTGTCAGTGCATGTCCGTTCTTTTTATGAACCACACCCAGTGTCAGTGCATGTCTGTTCTATTCATGAACCACACCCATTTTCACTGCATGTCTGTTATTTTCATGAACCACATAAGGATCTACCAGTGTCATTGCATGTCTTTAATTCCATAAACCACACGTGGATCCACCGGTGTCATTGCATGTCTGTTCCTCTAAGCAAACCACATAAGGATCCACTAGTGTCATTGCGTGTCTGTTCTTTTCATGAATCGCAGCTAGAGTCATTGCATGTCTTTTACTTCCAAAAACCACATATGGATCCACCTAGTGTGATTGCATGTCTGTTCCTCTAAACAAACCACATAAGGATCCACTAGTGTCATTGTGTGTCTGTTCTTTTCATGAACCACACCCAGTGTCATTTCATGCGTGTTCTTCTAAACAAACCACATAAGGATCCACCAGTTTCATTGCCTATCTATTGTTTTCGTGAACCACACCAAGTGTCATTGCATGTGTGTTATTCTAAACAAACTACATAAGTCATTGCATGTCTGTTCTTTTCATGAACCACACCCGGTGTCATTGCATGTCTTTTCTTTTCATGAACCACGGCTAGAGTCATTGCATGTCTGTTCCTCTAAACAAACCACATAAGGATCCACCAGAGTCATTGCATGTCTGTTCTTTTGATGAACCACATAAGGAGCTACCAGTTTTATTGCATGTCTATTCTTTTCATGAACCACACCCAGTGTCATTGCATGTGTGTTACTTCCATAAACCACATGTGGATCCACCGGTGTCATTGCATGTCTGTTCCTCTAAACAAACCACATAAGGATCCACCAGTGTCATTGCCTCTCAGTTTTTCTCATGAACCACATAAGGATGGGCCCACCAGTGTCATTGCGTGTCTGTTCTTCTCATGAACCACATAAGGATCTACCAGTGTCGTTGCATGTCTGTTCTTTTCATGAACCACACCCAGTGTCATTGCATGTGTGTTACTTCCATAAACCACATATGGATCCACCTAGTGTGATTGCATGTTTGTTCCTTCCATAGACCACATAAGGATCCACCAGTGTCATTGCATGTCTGTTCTTTTCATGAACCACTCCTAGTGTCAGTGCATGTCTATTCTTATCATGAACCACACCCAGTGTCAGTGCATGTCAGTTCTTTTCACGAACCACATAAGGATCTACCAAAGTCATTGGATGTGTGTTCTTCTCATGAACCACACGTGGATCCACCGGTGTCATTGCATGTTTGTTCCTCTAAACAAACCACATAAGGATCCACCAGTGTCATCGCGTGTGTGTTCTTTTCATGAACCACACCCAGTGTCATTGCATGTGTGTTCTTCTAAACAAACCACATAAGGATCCACCAGTGTCATTGCATGTCTATTTATTTCGTGAACCACATCAGGATGGGCCCACCAGTGTCATTGCATGTCTATTCTTTTCATGAACCACACCTAGTGTCAGTGCATGTCTGTTCTATTCATGAACCACACCCAGTTTCACTGCATGTTTGTTCTTTTCATGAACCACATAAGGATCTACCAGTGTCATTGCATGTCTTTTACTTCCATAAACCACATGTGGATCCACCGGTGTCATTTCATGTTTGTTCTTCTAAACAAACCACATAAGGATCCACCAGTGTCATTGCATGTCTGTTCTTCTCATGAACCACACCAAGTGTCATTGCCTGTGTGTTCTTGTAAACAAACCACATAAGGATCCATCAGTGTCATTGCCTGTCTGTTCTTTTCATGAACTACACGAGGATCCACCAGTGTCATTGCATGTCTGTTCTTTTCATGAATCGCAGCTAGAGTCATTGCATGTCTTTTACTTCCAAAAACCACATATGGATCCACCTAGTGTGATTGCATGTCTATTCCTCTAAACAAACCACATAAGGATCCACCAGTGTCATTGTGTGTATGTTCTTTTCATGAACCACACCCAGTGTCATTTCATGCATGTTCTTCTTAACAAACCACATAAGGATCCACCAGTTTCATTGCCTATCTGTTCTTTTCATGAACCACACCAAGTGTCATTGCATGTGTGTTATTCTAAACATACCACATAAGTCATTGCATGTCTGTTCTTTTCATGAACCACACCCGGTGTCATTGCATGTCTGTTCTTTTCATGAACCATGGCTAGAGTCATTGCATGTCTGTTCCTCTAAACAAACCACATAAAGATCCACCAGTGTCATTGCATGTCTGTTTTTTAGATGAACCACATAAGGATCTACCAGTGTCATTGCATGTCTGTTCTTTTCATGAACCACACCCAGTGTCATTGCATGTGTGTTACTTCCATAAACCACATGTGGATCCACCGGTGTCATTGCATGTCTGTTCCTCTAAACAAACCACATAAGGATCCACCAGTGTCATTGCCTGTCTGTTCTTCTCATGAACCACATAAGGATGGGCCCACTAGTGTCAGTGCATGTCCGTTCTTTTTATGAACCACACCCAGTGTCAGTGCATGTCTGTTCTATTCATGAACCACACCCATTTTCACTGCATGTCTGTTATTTTCATGAACCACATAAGGATCTACCAGTGTCATTGCATGTCTTTAATTCCATAAACCACACGTGGATCCACCGGTGTCATTGCATGTCTGTTCCTCTAAGCAAACCACATAAGGATCCACTAGTGTCATTGCGTGTCTGTTCTTTTCATGAATCGCAGCTAGAGTCATTGCATGTCTTTTACTTCCAAAAACCACATATGGATCCACCTAGTGTGATTGCATGTCTGTTCCTCTAAACAAACCACATAAGGATCCACTAGTGTCATTGTGTGTCTGTTCTTTTCATGAACCACACCCAGTGTCATTTCATGCGTGTTCTTCTAAACAAACCACATAAGGATCCACCAGTTTCATTGCCTATCTGTTGTTTTCGTGAACCACACCAAGTGTCATTGCATGTGTGTTATTCTAAACAAACTACATAAGTCATTGCATGTCTGTTCTTTTCATGAACCACACCCGGTGTCATTGCATGTCTTTTCTTTTCATGAACCACGGCTAGAGTCATTGCATGTCTGTTCCTCTAAACAAACCACATAAGGATCCACCAGCGTCATTGCATGTCTGTTCTTTTGATGAACCACATAAGGAGCTACCAGTTTTATTGCATGTCTATTCTTTTCATGAACCACACCCAGTGTCATTGCATGTGTGTTACTTCCATAAACCACATGTGGATCCACCGGTGTCATTGCATGTCTGTTCCTCTAAACAAACCACATAAGGATCCACCAGTGTCATTGCCTCTCGGTTTTTCTCATGAACCACATAAGGATGGGCCCACCAGTGTCATTGCGTGTCTGTTCTTCTCATGAACCACATAAGGATCTACCAGTGTCGTTGCATGTCTGTTCTTTTCATGAACCACACCCAGTGTCATTGCATGTGTGTTACTTCCATAAACCACATATGGATCCACCTAGTGTGATTGCATGTTTGTTCCTTCCATAGACCACATAAGGATCCACCAGTGTCATTGCATGTCTGTTCTTTTCATGAACCACTCCTAGTGTCAGTGCATGTCTATTCTTTTCATGAACCACACCCAGTGTCAGTGCATGTCAGTTCTTTTCATGAACCACATAAGGATCTACCAGAGTCATTGGATGTGTGTTCTTCTCATGAACCACACGTGGATCCACCGGTGTCATTGCATGTTTGTTCCTCTAAACAAACCACATAAGGATCCACCAGTGTCATCGCGTGTGTGTTCTTTTCATGAACCACACCCAGTGTCATTGCATGTGTGTTCTTCTAAACAAACCACATAAGGATCCACCAGTGTCATTGCATGTCTATTTATTTCGTGAACCACATCAGGATGGGCCCACCAGTGTCATTGCATGTCTATTCTTTTCATGAACCACACCTAGTGTCAGTGCATGTCTGTTCTATTCATGAACCACACCCAGTTTCACTGCATGTTTGTTCTTTTCATGAACCACATAAGGATCTACCAGTGTCATTGCATGTCTTTTACTTCCATAAACCACATGTGGATCCACCGGTGTCATTTCATGTTTGTTCTTCTAAACAAACCACATAAGGATCCACCAGTGTCATTGCATGTCTGTTCTTCTCATGAACCACACCAAGTGTCATTGCCTGTGTGTTCTTGTAAACAAACCACATAAGGATCCATCAGTGTCATTGCCTGTCTGTTCTTTTCATGAACTACACGAGGATCCACCAGTGTCATTGCATGTCTGTTCTTTTCATGAATCGCAGCTAGAGTCATTGCATGTCTTTTACTTCCAAAAACCACATATGGATCCACCTAGTGTGATTGCATGTCTATTCCTCTAAACAAACCACATAAGGATCCACCAGTGTCATTGTGTGTCTGTTCTTTTCATGAACCACACCCAGTGTCATTTCATGCATGTTCTTCTTAACAAACCACATAAGGATCCACCAGTTTCATTGCCTATCTGTTCTTTTCATGAACCACACCAAGTGTCATTGCATGTGTGTTATTCTAAACATACCACATAAGTCATTGCATGTCTGTTCTTTTCATGAACCACACCCGGTGTCATTGCATGTCTGTTCTTTTCATGAACCATGGCTAGAGTCATTGCATGTCTGTTCCTCTAAACAAACCACATAAAGATCCACCAGTGTCATTGCATGTCTGTTTTTTAGATGAACCACATAAGGATCTACCAGTGTCATTGCATGTCTGTTCTTTTCATGAACCACACCCAGTGTCATTGCATGTGTGTTACTTCCATAAACCACATGTGGATCCACCGGTGTCATTGCATGTCTGTTCCTCTAAACAAACCACATAAGGATCCACCAGTGTCATTGCCTGTCTGTTCTTCTCATGAACCACATAAGGATGGGCCCACCAATGTCATTGCATGTCCGTTCTTTTTATGAACCACACCCAGTGTCAGTGCATGTCTGTTCTATTCATGAACCACACCCAGTTTCACTGCATGTCTGTTCTTTTCATGAACCACATAAGGATCTACCAGTGTCATTGCATGTCTTTAATTCCATAAACCACACGTAGATCCACCGGTGTCATTGCATGTCTGTTCCTCTAAGAAAACCACATAAGGAACCAGCAGTGTCATTGCGTGTCTGTTCTTTTCATGAATCACAGCTAGAGTCATTGCATGTCTTTTACTTCCAAAAACCACATATGGATTCACCTAGTGTGATTGCATGTCTGTTCCTCTAAACAAACCACATAAGGATCCACCAGTGTCATTGTCTGTCTGTTCTTTTCATGAACCACACCCAGTGTCATTTCGTGCGTGTTCTTCTAAACAAACCACATAAGGATCCACCAGTTTCATTGCCTATCTATTCTTTTCATGAACCACACCAAGTGTCATTGCATGTGTGTTATTCTAAACAAACTACATAAGTCATTGCATGTCTGTTCTTTTCATGAACCACACCCGGTGTCATTGCATGTCTTTTCTTTTCATGAACCACGGCTAGAGTCATTGCATGTCTGTTCCTCTAAACAAACCACATAAGGATCCACCAGCGTCATTGCATGTCTGTTCTTTTGATGAACCACATAAGGAGCTACCAGTTTTATTGCATGTCTATTCTTTTCATGAACCACACCCAGTGTCATTGCATGTGTGTTACTTCCATAAACCACATGTGGATCCACCGGTGTCATTGCATGTCTGTTCCTCTAAACAAACCACATAAGGATCCACCAGTGTCATTGCCTCTCGGTTTTTCTCATGAACCACATAAGGATGGGCCCACCAGTGTCATTGCGTGTCTGTTCTTCTCATGAACCACATAAGGATCTACCAGTGTCGTTGCATGTCTGTTCTTTTCATGAACCACACCCAGTGTCATTGCATGTGTGTTACTTCCATAAACCACATATGGATCCACCTAGTGTGATTGCATGTTTGTTCCTTCCATAGACCACATAAGGATCCACCAGTGTCATTGCATGTCTGTTCTTTTCATGAACCACTCCTAGTGTCAGTGCATGTCTATTCTTTTCATGAACCACACCCAGTGTCAGTGCATGTCAGTTCTTTTCATGAACCACATAAGGATCTACCAGAGTCATTGGATGTGTGTTCTTCTCATGAACCACACGTGGATCCACCGGTGTCATTGCATGTTTGTTCCTCTAAACAAACCACATAAGGATCCACCAGTGTCATCGCGTGTGTGTTCTTTTCATGAACCACACCCAGTGTCATTGCATGTGTGTTCTTCTAAATAAACCACATAAGGATCCACCAGTGTCATTGCATGTCTATTTATTTCGTGAACCACATCAGGATGGGCCCACCAGTGTCATTGCATGTCTATTCTTTTCATGAACCACACCTAGTGTCAGTGCATGTCTGTTCTATTCATGAACCACACCCAGTTTCACTGCATGTTTGTTCTTTTCATGAACCACATAAGGATCTACCAGTGTCATTGCATGTCTTTTACTTCCATAAACCACATGTGGATCCACCGGTGTCATTTCATGTTTGTTCCTCTAAACAAACCACATAAGGATCCACCAGTGTCATTGCATGTCTGTTCTTCTCATGAACCACACCAAGTGTCATTGCCTGTGTGTTCTTGTAAACAAACCACATAAGGATCCATCAGTGTCATTGCCTGTCTGTTCTTTTCATGAACTACACGAGGATCCACCAGTGTCATTGCATGTCTGTTCTTTTCATGAATCGCAGCTAGAGTCATTGCATGTCTTTTACTTCCAAAAACCACATATGGATCCACCTAGTGTGATTGCATGTCTATTCCTCTAAACAAACCACATAAGGATCCACCAGTGTCATTGTGTGTCTGTTCTTTTCATGAACCACACCCAGTGTCATTTCATGCATGTTCTTCTAAACAAACCACATAAGGATCCACCAGTTTCATTGCCTATCTGTTCTTTTCATGAACCACACCAAGTGTCATTGCATGTGTGTTATTCAAAAATACCACATAAGTCATTGCATGTCTGTTCTTTTCATGAACCACACCCGGTGTCATTGCATGTCTGTTCTTTTCTTGAACCATGGCTAGAGTCATTGCATGTCTGTTCCTCTAAACAAACCACATAAAGATCCACCAGTGTCATTGCATGTCTGTTTTTTAGATGAACCACATAAGGATCTACCAGTGTCATTGCATGTCTGTTCTTTTCATGAACCACACCCAGTGTCATTGCATGTGTGTTACTTCCATAAACCACATGTGGATCCACCGGTGTCATTGCATGTCTGTTCCTCTAAACAAACCACATAAGGATCCACCAGTGTCATTGCCTGTCTGTTCTTCTCATGAACCACATAAGGATGGGCCCACCAATGTCATTGCATGTCCGTTCTTTTTATGAACCACACCCAGTGTCAGTGCATGTCTGTTCTATTCATGAACCACACCCAGTTTCACTGCATGTCTGTTCTTTTCATGAACCACATAAGGATCTACCAGTGTCATTGCATGTCTTTAATTCCATAAACCACACGTAGATCCACCGGTGTCATTGCATGTCTGTTCCTCTAAGAAAACCACATAAGGAACCAGCAGTGTCATTGCGTGTCTGTTCTTTTCATGAATCACAGCTAGAGTCATTGCATGTCTTTTACTTCCAAAAACCACATATGGATTCACCTAGTGTGATTGCATGTCTGTTCCTCTAAACAAACCACATAAGGATCCACCAGTGTCATTGTCTGTCTGTTCTTTTCATGAACCACACCCAGTGTCATTTCGTGCGTGTTCTTCTAAACAAACCACATAAGGATCCACCAGTTTCATTGCCTATCTATTCTTTTCATGAACCACACCAAGTGTCATTGCATGTGTGTTATTCTAAACAAACCACATAAGTCATTGCATGTCTATTCTTTTCATGAACCACACCCGGTGTCATTGCATGTCTGTTCTTTTCATGAACCACGGCTAGAGTCATTGCATGTTCGTTCCTCTAAAGAAACCACATAAGGATCCACCAGCGTCGTTGCATGTCTGTTCTTTTGATGAACCACATAAGGATCTACCAGTGTCATTCCATGTCTGTTCTTTTCATGAACCACACCCAGTGTCATTGCATGTGTGTTACTTCCATAAACCACATGTGGATCCACCGGTGTCATTGCATGTCTGTTCCTCTAAACAAACCACATAAGGATCCACCAGTGTCATTGCCTGTCTGTTCTTCTCATGAACCACATAAGGATGGGCCCACCAGTGTCATTGCATGTCTGTTCTTTTCATGAACCACACCCAGTGTCAGTGCATGTTTGTTCTATTCATGAACCACACCCAGCTTTACTGCATGTCTGTTCTTTTCATGAACCGCATAAGGATCTACTAGTGTCATTGCATGTCTTTAATTCCATAAACCACACGTGGATCCACCGGTGTCATTGCATGTTTGTTCCTCTAAACAAACCACATAAGGATCCACCAGTGTCATTGCGTGTCTGTTCTTCTCATGAACCACATAAGGATCTACCAGTGTCGTTGCATGTCTGTTATTTTCATGAACCACACCCAGTGCCATTGCATGCGTGTTACTTCCATAAACCACATATGGATCCACCTAGTGTGATTGCATGTTTGTTCCTTCCATAAACCACATAAGGATCCACCAGTGTCATTGCATGTCTGTTCTTTTCATGAACCACTCCTAGTGTCAGTGCATGTCTGTTCTTTTCATGAACCACACCCAGTGTCAGTGCATGTCAGTTCTTTTCATGAACCACATAAGGATCTACCACAGTCATTGGATGTGTGTTCTTCTCATGAACCACATGTGGATCCACCGGTGTCATTGCATGTTTGTTCCTCTAAACAAACCACATAAGGATCCACCAGTGTCATCGCGTGTGTGTTCTTTTCATGAACCACACCCAGTGTCATTGCATGTGTGTTCTTCTAAACAAACCACATAAGGATCTACCAGTGTCATTGCATGTCTTTTACTTCCATAAACCACATGTGGATCCACCGGTGTCATTTCATGTCTGTTCCTCTAAACAAACCACATAAGAATCCACCAGTGTCATTGCATGTTTGTTCTTCTCATGAACCACACCAAGTGTCATCTTATGTGTGTTCTTCTAAACAAACCACATAAGGATCCATCAGTGTCATTGCCTGTCTGTTCTTTTCATGAACTACACGAGGATCCACCAGTGTCATTGCATGTCTATTCTTTTCATGAATCGCAGCTAGAGTCATTGCATGTCTTTTACTTCCAAAAACCACATATGGATCCACCTAGTGTGATTGCATGTCTGTTCCTCTAAACAAAGCACATAAGGATCCACCAGTGTCATTGCGTGTCTATTCTTTTCATGAACCACACCCAGTGTCATTTCATGTGTGTTCTTCTAAACAAACCACAGAAGATCCACCAGTGTCATTGCCTATCTATTCTTTTCATGAACCACACCCAGTGTCATTGCATGTGTGTTATTCTAAACAAACCACATAAGTCATTGCATGTCTGTTCTTTTCATGAACCACACCCGGTGTCATTGCGTGTCTGTTCTTTTCATGAACCACGGCTAGAGTCATGGCATGTTTGTTCCTCTAAACAAACCACATAAGGATCCACCAGTGTCATTGCATGTCTGTTCTTTTGATGAACCACATAAGGATCTACCAGTGTCATTGCATGTCTGTTCTTTTCATGAACCACACCCAGTGTCATTGCATGTGTGTTACTTCCATAAACCACATGTGGATCCACCGGTGTCATTGCATGTCTGTTCCTCTAAACAAACCACATAAGGATCCACCAGTGTCATTGCCTGTTTGTTCTTCTCATGAACCACATAGGGATGGGCCCACTAGTGTCATTGCATGTCTGTTCTTTTCATGAACCACACCCAGTGTCAGTGCATGTCTGTTCTATTCATGAACCACACCTAGTTTCACTGCATGTCTGTTCTTTTCATGAACCACATAAGGATCTACCAGTGTCATTGCATGTATTTTACTTCCATAAACCACATGTGGATCCACCGGTGTCATTGCATGTCTGTTCCTCTAAACAAACCACATAAGGATCCACCAGTGTCATTGTTGTCGTCGGATTGATGACAAGTACGCCATGAGGGGGTCCTCGAGGCGTGTAGAAGAGAGGTGTGTGAGACGTACTGTATTTCGGGACGGTGAGCACACAAGTTTACCCAGGTTCGAATCTGCCGGCTTTGGACGGATCCTACTCCTGCTAGCAATCCAGTAATGCGGCAGAGCCGGAATATGGGTTACATGGGTTTCGCCTGTGCTTGTTGAGATTGTAGACTATTGAGGTGTGCCCAAAAGGCTCTCCCTAGGACGGCTTATATTGATATCCGGCCTAGGGTTTACAGGAGAGATCTATCCGGCTACGACTAAGAGTCGGTTATAGAGTACATCTTGAACTACAAGTAACATTATGGGCCTAAGTCGGTAAGTCTTCTGGGCTTTCCTGTAGCCGGATTGGACTCCATCTTTCTCCCTGACTAGGCCGCCCGTGAAGCAATGCTCTAACCCGAAGTGGGCCACCCTGGTCAGTGAGGAACTGTGAGGATACCCGGAAAGTATATCCCCAACAGCAACGCCCGGAGGCCTCCAAGATCCAAAGACGGATTTATCATCGTCTAGCTTGATCTTCGGCTTGCGAATCATGAAGGGTTCCTGAAACTTTGCAACAAAAATACGATCCGGGTCTTAAAAAATAAGTCGAACCTATCAGTAGGTTACTCGGATTTTCCAGCTCGATTTCAAACTAAGCCGGAACTTGGTTCTCAATGCCACGTGACACAAGTCATGGTCAAATCACGTCATCTAATAGGCATTTCGTCAGCACGACCATCGGTGGGTCCGTGGTCCACAGAACCGAGGTGTCGTTTAAATGCGTGCGTGGAGATCGAGGCGACGCAATCATCGCGTGGGTCCTTCCTAGTTCCTTCCACGACGCGTGGCGGTTACACTGTAGCATTTGCACGAATCTTGGCGCAGTTAGGTGGATATAAGGGGTTTGGATTTTTCCTTCTCCTTTCCACCAGTCCTTTGCCATTTCCTTTCCTCCCAATCCTCCTGCGCGCATAGAGCTTCCTCGTTCTTCCCCCACAGAACTCCCAGCGCCGCCCCTTTTAGGTCAATCTCTCGCTGGAGAAATGGCTTCATCTTCTTCCTTCAGCTTGGCGGCAGCAGCGGCGGCAGCAACGGCGGAAGCAGAAGCGGAGAAAGAGAGCTTCCACGGGATCTGGATTCCCTGCGCTCTCAACAAGGAGGGCCTCAAGAACGTGGAGAAGGAGGGGCTTCTCATCGCCGGCGACTGGCGTAGCGGCTTTGGGGAAACCATCCCCAACCCGCGCGACAGCGAGCGGGTCCACTTCGGCACCCACCTCGATAGAGGTCTATCCTTTCCTCCCTCGGAGTTCTTCTCCGAGGTGATATATCATTTCGGAGTTCAACTCCATAATCTTCCTCCCAACTCTCTCTTAGAGATGAGTGCGTATGCTTCGCTTTGTGAGGGCTTTCTCGGCATTAGGCCGAGTTTGACTCTCTTCCGGTATTATTTCCATGTCCGGAGAAATTCCATTACCGCCGGTGTTCCTTACATCACCGGCACTATCAACTTTTCACTTAGACGCGACCAGGCTTATCCTAAAATTCTAGCCAGTGACTCGGTCAAACAATGGCCGGCCACATTTTTCTATCATAGGGATATTCCGGCTCCCAACAAAGCTACCGCTTTGCCGGATTTTGTCGACGGAGCTGCCACGGCCCAACCTTCTTGGGACGAGGCTGCTACGGCTCTCACCGACGATCTGATCCTCGCTAAGAGGCGAATCGAATACTTAATCAAACACAAGGATCTGAAGGGATCCTACTTGGTTCAGTGCTGGTTCTCACGTCGGATCCAGCCTCTCCAGTACCACAGAACCCAACTGATGCACTCCATCACGTCATCCCCGAAAGATTCCCTCCGCATCAGCTCCAAAGCCTTCACCATACAGGGCTACATAAGCCATATTAAGTGGCTGATAAAGGAGCGGATCGAGAGGAGAATTCCGGAGGTTTCTCTGGATATGCACACGGCAGAAAACCCCGTGGTGCCAGTAAGCTTCCATCATCACACCTTTTATGTGTTTCATTCTTTGAGTTATACTGCAATACTGATATGTTTTCTTCTTTTCAGCTTGCTGACCTCCCCGAGTCGGAACTTGCTCTGCTCGAAGGATATCCTTCGGAGTTCTCTCAGGAGGTAGAGGTAGTTCCATTGCCGGATCTTGCGCTCAAGAAGCGCAAAGCTCCGACAGTGGCTGCTGGCACAAAAGAGGTGCCTGTCGTGAAGAGGTAACATTCAATCACAACTTCCGCCTTTGTACCTTATTCAAATTTCTTTCCGAGACGTAATGTTTTCCGACTTTACTACATTCTCAGAGCAAAACCGCTCGTCAAGGCCAAGGGGAAATAGATTTCTTCGAAGCCGCTGCGACAGACGAAGCTTACCATAGCTTCCCCTGCTGTGGCTCCTCCGATTCCTACCCCTCAACCTTCTGCAACGCCAGTTATCTCGCCGGACGCTGCAGAAGATCCGGCTCCTTCAACGGGTCCTGTGAACCTTGGATCGCAAACTGACGTCACCACGGGTGCGTTAGATCTAGATAAGGGTGAACCCTCTTTGGGTAATGATCCCTCGGCAGAAACCTTCGCTGAAAACCTCATCAGCAATCCGGGTCTTGCCAAGTTTGGCCTGTCTCAAAAATCTGCTGAAGAAATCCAGCGGCTCGCCAGGCAATGCCTGGAGAAAAGCCATCTATATCCCGAAGAAGAAGCGCAAGAAGTAGAGGACATCAAGTTCTCTGACCTTCTCGCCCAAGTCCGCCTTCGCGACGAGAGGATTAGGACCAGTGAGCTTCCAACAGCTCCAGTGATTCCTCTGACTCTCGCTGAGAAGGTGGCTGCTGAAGTGAACGCGGGTTTGGATAAACTCACCCGCGAACAATATGTAAGTCGGAATTCCAACTCCTGTTTTTCCTTTATTGTATTTTATATCATATCCTCTAGCCCCCAAGCATGAAGTAGGATAAACAATCCGGGTTTATGCTTCATTAGGATGCCCAAGAACGAACTAGTGTAGCCCCCAAGGCTCGTGCTGATATTTAGCAAAAATATTAGCCCGAGTCTTAAGTAGCTTTCTGACTTTGGGTATTCTGACTTACAGAAAGTATGTTCCTATAACCAGGAATTACTGACCAATGTCTGCGACAAGCGGAGAGAGATCAAAGCTCTCCGGCTTAAAAATGTTGAACTCAAAGTTGCCAAGGATGAGGCTGAAGGTAAACATTCCGAGACTCAAACCTTGTCCTTGTATTTTCAATGTCGATTTTTTCTGAACTTTTGTTCTTTTTGACTTACAGTGCTGGTGAAACAATCCATCGCCATGATTGAAGAGGCCGAGAACCTCAAGACCCTGGTGGTGGAAAACAAGGGACTTCGCCAAGAGCTGGATAAGCTTAAGGCGGATCATGAAAGGAGCATAGCTCAAGTCCTTGAATCCTCCTCCATGGCCACTAATGAGCGTGATCGCAAGATCGCTGCTCAAGATAAAATAATCTTGGATCTCAAGAATGAGCTTGGCAGAGAAAAGGATATGTCCCAGGCGCTCCGGGCTGAACTCCAGAGTCTCCGGGAGGAGAAGACCAAAATTGACGACGTCATTTTTGGTACGTTCCATCTATCTGACTTGTCTCTTTCTTTGACTTTTATCAATGTCGGATTTTTATTAACTTGTTTTGTGTATAGGTCCCTAGAACTTGACGGACTCTTCCTCCTCCGAGCCCCGCACCCACCGGCTTACTCAAGTCCGTGACCTGCTTCATGACTTCCGCCAGTCCCTTGAGGACGTCGGCGAAGCTCTCAAGATTCCGACCATGCCAAGCATGTCAGATTTTCAGGTGCGGGACAAGGCCAAGGAGATGCCACAACTTGTTGGAAACTGAACATGTCCTATGCGCGGACTACTACGTAGAACGCTCTCACCATGGTCATGAGCCACCATGGAAACATGGAGATATGGCAAGTGACCAGAGGGTACTGCAAGGTAGACGAAGACGGCCAGGAGCAGGACCTTCAAGCCATCATGCACTCCTGCGCCGGATATGGGTGTCACGTGGCTGATCTGACCAGCTACGAGATCCCCTTCTTCACCCGCATAGATACTCCGCCTCCTCCTCCTGAAGAACCAACAGAAGTTTCCGACGATGAACGCACCATCTCGGATGCGGACATCTCGGAACGATATCAAGGCGGAATCTCCAGCGAGCCGGCAGCTCCTTCATCTCCTCCTGCATCAGAGACCAGAAATTTTTATATTATCCTGAAAGAACATGATGCGTTTTGTAAATGTAAAGTATTATGACTTTGCTAGTGCTAAGCTTTTGATCTATTCAGCACTTTTGGCTTTAATTTTTTGTGTGCCTGAAATGTTTACATAAGCACTTGTATTTTTTCGTCTCTACTTATCGTTTATCTGGCTTTCCGCCTCGTCCCTTTTGTGAGCCGGCTAAACCTTCTGCCGGAAACTTTGCCGAGCAATGGAGCTCAATTGCTAAACCAGTTTAAACTCGGAAACAAAGCCGACTTTTAGTACCAACAATTCACTACTCGGAAAATGCCCGCATCCAGCAATCAGACAAATAACCAAAGTAAAGACTAGAAACTTTAGAGTTATACCCGAGGGTAGCAGTTTTAGAATCGAAAATCTAAACCAGAACGAACATGAGCATAAAGTACTTTCAAGCATTCTAGGATTTTTGACTATGACATGATCATTCGGAAATAAGATGGTTAAGAACTTCTCAGAAAAATTTGAGGCAACCAAAACTTTTATTTCTCACAGAACATGTACATATATATGATTACAAAGAAGGATAAACTAAGAATAAAAGGGACGTAGCTGAGCAATATTCCACGGTATGTCTAACTCATCCGGATTTGTACTGCCTCCAGCTCTCTTCCTCTTCTTAGTAGTAGGTCTTTCTTTGACTGGCCTCATGTCAGTTAAGTAGTACGATCCATTGTGTAATACTTGATTAACTAAAAAGGGCCCTTCCCATACTGGGGAAAGTTTGTGCTTTCTTTGTTGCACAAGACGGAGAACCAAGTCACCTTTATTGAAAGATCTATCTCGGACTCTCTGGCTATGATACTTGCGTAACTTCTGTTGAATAGGCTGTAGATCTCATTTCAGGAACGACGCAAACTTCTTCAACTAAGTCAAGATCATTTTGTCGAGAAATCTCGGCATCCGCTTCGATATACGCGGCCACTCTAGGAGAAGTATGAATCAAATCACTAGGAAGAACTGCTTCTGCACCATAGACCAAGAAGAAAGGTGTGTATCCTGTTGACCTATTTGGAGTTGTTCGCAAACTCCAAATTACAGAGGGTAATTCCTCTGTCCAAGCCCCCGCAGCACGTCGTAGTGGTGCTTCGAGTCTCGGTTTTAGGCCTTGTAGAATTAAACCATTTGCTCTTTCGACTTGTCCGTTAGCCTGTGGATGTGCGACTAACGCAATGTCAAGCCGGATGTTTTGCTCGTTGCAGAATTCAGCCAATTCTCCCATAGAAAAGTTACTCCCGTTGTCCGTGATAATGCTATGCAGATAACCATACCAGATTATAACATCCTCGACAAATCTTTTGGCTGTTGCTCCATCACAACTAGTGATAGGTTTAGCCTCAATCCATTTGGTAAATTTATCCACCATCACTAAGAGGTGAGTAAATCCACTTGGAGCTCGTTTAAAAGGTCCTACCATATCAAGCCCCCAGACCGCACATGTTATAGGTATTGTTCGCAGCTGATCAGCTGGAACATGAGCTTGCTTGGCGTACTTTTGGTAGCCTTTGCACATCTTGACTAATCGTTCGGCATCTGCCTGAGCTGTAAGCCAAAAAAATCCGTGTCTAAAAGCTTTTGCCACTAAGGATTTGGCTGCAGCATGGTGACCACACTCGCCTTCGTGGATTTCTCTTAAGATTTCCACTCCTTCTTCCGGAGATACACAGCGCTGAAAAACCCCAGAAACACTCCATTTATGGAGCTCACCTTTAACAATAGTATAGGCTTTTTCTCGTCGGATAATCTGCCGGCTCAGCACCTCATCTTCGGGTAATTTGCCATCTACCAAATAATCGAGGTAGGGTTGAGTCCAACTGGGAATCACAGCCAGAACTGCTATCAAAGGTGAGTCGGATTTGGTCGGATATTCCTCATCTACTCCCCTTATTGAGGGAACTTTGAGGTGCTCTAAAAAAGTGCCATCCGGGACTTCTTTCCGCGCAGAACCTATCCGAGATAGTGCATCTGCTTCCTCATTTTCTGCTCGAGGGATGTGTTGAACTTCAAACCCTTTGAAAGATTTAGATAGATCATCCACGACAGCTTTATATGCTGCCATGTGTTTATTTGCATTACAAATATCCAACACTTGTTGAGCAACAAGATCCGAATCTCCGTAACACATCAAACGTCGGATGCCAATATCTTTAGCAATCCGGATTCCATGCAGCAGTGCTTCATACTCGGCAATATTGTTTGTCGCTGTGAAGTGTATCTGCAACACGTATAAAATATTATCTCCTTGGGGTGACTTGAGCACCACGCCAGCCCCCGAGCCGTCGTGAGCCTTAGACCCATCGAAAAAGAGGGTCCAATATTCCGACTCAGGGAGGATCATGTTCTCCTTCATCTCTGTCTAATCAGCGACAAACTCTGCAAGGATCTGGGATTTAATTGTTGTCCGAGGTTTGTACTCAATATCGAAAGCTAAAAGCTCTATGCCCCATTTGGCGACGCGTCCTGTGGCGTCACTGTTGTTGATTATATCTCTCATGGGAGCTGTGCTCACCACGGTAATTGGATGCTCCTGAAAATAGTGTAGTAACTTACGAGATGCTAGAAAAACACCGTAAGCCAACTTTTGATAGTGCGGATACCGCTGTTTTGATTCTGTCAGAACCTCGCTGACAAAGTAAGTCGGACGCTGCACCAGGTGTTCCTGATTTTCCTATAGTCTCTCCACCACCATGACGATACTAACGACCTTATTTGTCGCAACAAGATAGAGCAACATCGGTTCCTTAGGTTCTAGCGCTGCAAGGATAGGAGCAGATGAGAGTACTTTCTTCAGGTCTTGTAGTGTAGCTTCAGCTTCATCAGTCCAAACAAAATCTTTGGTCTTTTTCAAGGGTTTGTATAATGGTGCGGCTCTTTATCCAAGCCAGCTTACAAATCGACTGACCGCGGCAATGCAACCAGTTAGTCTTTGTACGTCCTTCAGGCGGGTTGGCCTGGAAATATTGAGTATAGCGTTGATTTTGTCCCGGTTCACCTCTATGACTCTTTGAGACACGATGAAACCTAACAATTTTCCAGCTGGAATTCCAAAGAAGCATTTCTTCGGGTTAAGCATGATGTTGTGTTTTCGTAGATTGGCGAACGTCTCCTCCAAGTCAGAAATCAGCGTTTCCTTCTTTTTGGACATCACCGCTATATCATCCACGTATGCATGTACATTGCGTCCGAGTTGGTCATGGAGGCAACGCTGCATCGTGCACTGGTACGTAGCTCCTGCGTTCTTCAGCCCAAAGGGCATCATAACAAAACAGAAGGTTCCGAAAGGGGTTATGAATGAAGTTTTGACTTTGTCAGATTCCTTCATCCGGATTTGGTGACAGTCGGAATATGCGTCAAGAAAACAGAGGAGTTCCGAGCCTGCCGTAGAATCGATGACTTGATCAATTCTAGGCAGAGTGAACGGATCTTTTGGACAAGCCTTGTTCAAGGAAGTATAATCAACACACATCCTTAAATCAGTGGTGTCCTTTTTAGGGACCATTACAGGATTGGCCGACCACTCAGTGTGGATGACCTCTTCTATGAATCCGGCTAACTCGAGCCGCGCTAGTTCCTTAGATATTGCCTTACACTTTTCATTGCCAAACCGTCGTAGGGACTGTTTGATGGGTTTAGCGTTCGGGTTTACATTTAGAGAGTGCTCGGCAAGTTCCCTAGGTACTCCGGTCATGTCAGATGGCAACCATGCGAAGATGTCTTGATTTGCTTGGAGGAACTTGACGAGCGCGCTTTCCTATGCGCTACCTAGGCCTATGCCTATCTGGGTCACCTTGGAGGGGTCATCATCCTTCAACGGTGCTTTATTCGTCTCTTCGGATGCCTTGAACTCCAGATTTGGCTTTGTCACTTCCTTCTTCGTTGCGGGCATTTCGGACGGATCTATGCTCTTCTTAATCTCCTGGTACTCCTGGGCGTGCAGCACGGCTTCGGCAAAGGCGGCATTTCCATCCTCGCACTCTCGCGCTTTCTTCGGGTCTCCCCTGATGGTGATCACGCGGTTGGGACCTGGAATTTTCATCATATTGTAAATGTAACACAGACGAGCCATAAAAGCCCAGTAAGCCAGACGTCCAAATATAGCGTGGTATGCGCTCTTGAACGGGACCACTTCGAAGGAAAGTGCTTCCATCCGATAGTTCTTTGGAGTTCCAAAGGTAACATCCAAAGTAATCTCTCCCAGGGAATTAGCTTGTCTTCCTAGGATAACTCCGTGAAAGATCATAGAGCTATGGTTCAGCTGGGTCTCCGAGATCTTCATCCGGCGTAGCGTTTCGACATAGAGAATATTGATGCTGCTACCACCATCCATGAGGGTCTTGGAGAAACCATAACCGTCAATAAGTGGGTTGATGATTAAGGTGTAGTTTCCTCGCCTATGTAACTTAGGCGGATGATCGTCGCGGTCAAACGTGATTGCCACTTCCGACCAGTCCAGATACTGGGGGACAGCCGGAACTGTTGCATTGAGCTCGTGTAGAACTGCTTTCTTGACCTTGGCTGGTTGAGATCCGAGGAAAGTCACATAAGTGTCTTTCTTGGTGGGAAAAGTTTTCTTCCCTTCCGGCTTGGGATTTGAAGCATCAGCTTCCTCCATGTCGGAATCTTCCTTGGTCTCCTTGTCTTTTTCAGGATTTTTCTTTCCCTTTGTCTACTTAGCTTTGTAGCCCGCGGTGTCATCTCTTTTGATGTCATCATTGAAACAACATTCAGCGTTGGTGTGGGATGAGCCCCCATTATTCCGATTCCGAGGAGGGTCTTGACTACGACGAGCCCCCTGCCTGCTTGTTCTAGCGTGGTTTCCGTTGTTTCTTTGTCCGTCGTTCCCACCATGGTGGGGCTTAGCCGGACGGCTTTTATGTCTAGGACGTGGCATTTTTTGACGATCCTCCTCCCGACGTTTCTCTTTATCCTCTCCCCTTTGATCGTTAGATTCTCGTCGGGGAGGATTCCTCGGATTCAGAGTAGCGATGGCCTCTTTCTCGGCCACTAGTGCGACGTTGCTCCAGTCGCGTGTAGTCCTGCGATGCTGTCCTAACGATCCAATTCTCGAATAATTGTCCTCCCATCGTTCGGGGCGATAATGCTGCTCCGGAATGCGGTGAGGTCTTACGTCAGCCCATGCCGGATCTGTTCGACATTGGTCGGAATCCGAGACCAGTTTTTGACTTCCGGACATGGCGACCTTTTGTTGCTCCAATCCCTTGTTGAGTAGCTTGATACCCAAACGGATCTCCTCTGGTCCTGGATTAGCCAATAGAATTTCTTGGGCCACCACGGTATTCTGTACTGGGGTCGGATATACCCAATCTCCTTTGCTATCTTTCCGTGGCTTCCCCATCTCATCTCCGAAAAGGACGGCACGGATATGTGGGAATTGGTTGTCATTGGTGTGACGTTTCCGTGTCTTCTAGTGCAACCGAGACATGTAGTCCTTAGTTGCCATGCGTTTCTTCTCCACCTCGATGCTTTTGGCTTCATCGAGGAGTTGTTGACGACGCGCTTCTAGGTCTTGGGCCCTTTCATCCAGCTCATCTGCAGTAAGTTCTGTAGATGTAGGGATAGGTGTGGTTAATGCAACATCGATGAGTTTACGCGCACCTTCGGTGATCACGTGTCCATCCACCGATTCTTCTTTTTTCAGCTCGTCTGGGATAAGTGCTCCATCCGAGTCTTCTTCGTATTCCTCGGCAAGCACCTCCTCAGCCAGAGGGTCTTTTGTCGGGGTCTTGTTTTTCTTGTTCTTCTTCTTTGCCTTCTTGGCAGCGCTAGTAGCAAAGACGGCTTTGGGTCCGTTTCCCGGAGTCAAGCTCTGATCGGTACTTTCGGACATCTGGACCTCGGGATTATCTCCGACGTCCATGTCATCCTGCGCTTTGGGAGAGTGTTCCCCGGATCCTTCATCCATGGCTTCTCCTTCTTCTACAGCTTTGGAGTTATACTCCTCTTCATATTCAGCGGAGAACTTTCGGAAATCTGCTGACGTCATCGATTCATCCGAGGATGCGGGTATGTCGGCGTTTGTTCCAATTGCCTCCAGCATCGAGGCGGTGTTTCCTCCAGCATCGGTAGAGCCGGACCCGGATCCCACGTATCCGACGAAGTGTGATGCGTGCTTCCTGAGGTACCTGCGGCTTTCGCGATCAGCCATGTCGAAACTTTTGATGGTCTCGAGAATTGCATCTGCGCTTCCGCCTTGCAGTATCATACGTCATAATGTGTGCCTCAGGAAAGGTCTGTCTGTCCCGGTATCATCAGAGCTGGAATCAGTGTAACTGATATGCTCCTCCTGGATTTCGACTTCCACGGGTGGGTCGATCTGGGATCCGGCTTCTCCGGCGAGATCCACTCCAGATTCGACTTGGACCGCTAGGTCTTCTTCAGGCTCGGATTGCTCCACTATCTCCACAACTGGTGCGGGCTAGGTGGGATTAGGGTTTTCTGAGATCCGGAACTCTGCCGCCTCCGTGGACAAAGGGGATCCAGAAGATTCTTCTGCCTCTATCATCACCACTGGGGTGGGTTGGGCAAGTTCAGCGAAACCGTTGTAAACATCGATCTTGCCAAAAGACATGATTGTGTAGGTAGTCACATCCTTCCTAGCCGGAATCCCAGTCTCGTCGAGAACGATGAGAGGGATGTCACTGGCGTAGAGGATGCGACCGACGGCGATAGTCTCGCCGATTCCGATTCTTGCAGATTCCGCTCGGAACGCAGATCCGAAGCTCACTTGCCCCACGGTGGGCGCCAAATGTTGTCGGATTGATGACAAGTACGCTATGAGGGGGTCCTCGAGGCGTGCGGAAGAGAGGGGTGTGAGACGTACGGTATTCCGGGACGGTGAGCACACAAGTTTACCTAGGTTCGAATCCGCTCGCTTTGGACGGATCCTACTCCTGCTAGCAAGCCAGTAATGCGGTAGAGCCGAAATATGGGTTACAAGGGTTTCACCTGTGCGAGTTGAGATTGTAGACTATTGAGGTGTGCCCTAAAGGCTCTCCCTAGGACGGCTTATATAGATATCCGGCCTAGGGTTTACAGGAGAGATCTATCCGGATACGACTACGAGTCGGTTACAGAGTACATCTTGGACTACAAGTAACATTATGGGCCTAAGTTGGTAAGTCTTC
The DNA here is from genome assembly GCA_916181665.1 of Avena sativa. Taxonomy (NCBI): domain Eukaryota; kingdom Viridiplantae; phylum Streptophyta; class Magnoliopsida; order Poales; family Poaceae; genus Avena; species Avena sativa. Next base: position 233,850,194 of record OV702287.1, read on the forward strand.
TGGGCCTTCCCGTAGCCGGATTGGACTCCGTCTTTCTCCCTGACTGGGCCGCCCGTGAAGCAATGCTCTAACCCGAAGTGGGCCACCCTGGTCAGTGAGGAACTGTGAGGATACCTGGAAAGTATATCCCCAACAATTGCCTGTCTGTACTTCTCATGAACCACATAAGGATGGGCCCACCAGTGTCATTGCATGTCTGTTCTTTTCATGAACCACACCCAGTGTCAGTGCACGTCTGTTCTATTCATGAACCACACCCGGTTTCACTGCATGTCTGTTCTTTTCATGAACCACACAAGGATCTACCAGTGTCATTGCATGTCTATTACTTCCATAAACCACATGTGGATCTACTGGTGTCATTGCATGTCTGTTCCTCTAAACAAACCACATAAGGATCCACCAGTGTCATTGCGTGTGTGTTCTTCTCATGAACCACACCGAGTGTCATTGCATGTGTGTTCTTCTAAACAAACCACATAAGGATCCACCAGTGTCATTGCCTGTCTGTTCTTTTCATGAACCACACGAGGATCCACTAGTGTCATTGCATGTCTGTTCTTTTCATGAATCAAAGCTAGTGTCATTGCATGTCTTTTACTTCCATAAACCACATATGGATCCACCTAGTGTGATTGTATGTTTGTTCCTCTAAACAAACCACATAAGGATCCACCAGTGTCATTGTGTGTCTGTTCTTTTCATGAACCACACCCAGTGTCATTTCATGCGTGTTCTGCTAAACAAACCACATAAGGATCCACCAGTGTCATTGCCTATCTGTTCTTTTCATGAACCACACCTAGTGTCATTGCATGTGTGTTATTCTAAACAAACCACATAAGTCATTGCATGTCTGTTCTTTTCATGAACCACACCCTGTGTCATTGCATGTTTGTTCCTCTAAACAAACCACATAAGGATCCACAAGTGTCATTGCATGTCTGTTCTTTTCATGAACCACATAAGGATCTACCAGTGGCATTGCATGTCTGTTCTTTTCATGAACCACACCCAGTGTCATTACATGTGTGTTACTTCCATAAACCACATGTGGATCCACCGGTGTCATTGCATGTTTGTACCTCTAAACAAACTACATAAGGATCCACCAGTGTCATTGCATGTCTATTCTTTTCATGAACCACACCTAGTGTCAGTGCATGTCTGTTCTATTCATGAACCACACCCAGTTTCACTGCATGTTTGTTCTTTTCATGAACCACATAAGGATCTACCAGTGTCATTGCATGTCTTTTACTTCCATGAACCACATGTGGATCCACCGCTGTCATTGCATGTCTGTTACTCTAAACAAACCACATAAGGATCCACCAGTGTCATTGCCTGTCTTTTATTCTCATGAACCACATAAGGATGGGCCCACCAGTGTCATTGCATGTTTGTTCTTTTCATGAACCACACCCAGTGTCAGTGCATGTCTGTTCTATTCATGAACCACACCCAGTTTCACTGCATGTCTGTTCTTTTCATGAACCACATAAGGATCTACCAGTGTCATTGCATGTCTTTTACTTCCATAAACCACATGTGGATCCACCGGTATCATTGCATGTCTGTTCCTCTAAACAAACCACATAAGCATCCACCAGTGTCATTACGTGTGTGTTATTCTCATGAAGCACACCCAGTGTCATTGCATGTGTGTTATTCTAAACAAACCACATAAGGATCCACCAGTGTCACTGCCTGTCTGTTATTTTCATGAAACACATAAGGATCCACCAGTGTCATTGCATGTCTGTTCTTTTCATGAATCACAGCTAGAGTCATTGCATGTCTTTTACTTCCATAAACCACATGTGGATCCACCGGTGTCATTGCATGTCTGTTCCTCTAAACAAACCACATAAGGATCCACCAGTGTCATTGCCTGTCTGTTCTTCTCATGAACCACATAAGGATGGGCCCACCAATGTCATTGCATGTCTATTCTTTTCATGAACCACACCCGGTGTCATTGCATGTATGTTCTTTTCATGAACCACGGCTAGAGTCATTGCATGTCTGTTCCTCTAAACAAACCACATAAGGATCCACCGATGTCATTGTATGTCTATTCTTTTCATGAACCACATAAGGATCCACCAGTGTCATTGGATGTATGTTCTTTTCATGAACCACACCCAGTATCATTGCATGCGTGTTCTTTTCATTAACCATAGCTAGAGTCATTGCATGTCTGTTACTTCCATAAACCACGCATGGATCCACCGATGTCATTGCATGTCTGTTCTTTTCATGAACCACACCCAGTGTCATTGCATGGGTAGCCGTTAGACCGAGTCTTTTAGAAGGCACACCCTAACACAGTTGTTCTGCTTGACGATTGTTACATACCGTTCGATTGGGGCGCTTGGACGATTGGGATGGTCTTCGTGAGAGCAATCCGCGAGTAGGCTGTTCTGCGGCATGATTGGCCACGCTTGCTTTGGACAAACAGGCAACACCGGGCGCTCCCCTGTTTCCAGTGTCACGTCTCACGAGTTCAGTGGGCCACATCCCAGTGTCACGTCCCCATTACTTCTCTTCCTAACCGTCGAAGCCACTTTCCCCACTTCACTCCCATCCTGCCGTAGCAGCTAGCCGACGGTGCCTCCATCCCAATCCCCTCTCCAGCAGCCACCCCCACCCTCTCGCCATGGGTTCAAGGAGAGACGGCGAGGAAACATGTCGTGACGACATGGTCGGTGATTTCGATGTGAGTCGTCTCATCTCTATTTCTATCATCTGTGGCTAGTTATCTATTTTTTGAGCTAGATCTAATCTGTTTACTCATGCGTGTATGATGTGTTAGGCCAACCAGACGATGTATGACTCTGACTATCACGGTTTAAAGGATGAAGACAGTCCACTGGTATGTAAACATGGATATGTGTCCGCTAAATTTGTAGCCTTCGAAGGACGAAACGTAGGCAGGAGGTTTCTATGGTGTCAAGGACATCGTGCAATGATGCAAGGTGGAAGTTGCGGTGTTGTCAAATGGGTAGATCTAGAGTGGCCCAAATCGATGTAGAAAACGCTGGACAAACTATGGGAAATGACTGTCGAGTTGAAAGAATCCGTATTCAGCTCACTTCTTGACAGTGTTGAGATGAAGCTATGGGAACCAGTTGACACGACCAAGCATAAGCGAGATCTCAGGTGGGTGCAAGACAAGGTTATCCAAGTCGAGAAGAAGAGGGACACGACGTTGGCCCCGAAGGCTAAAGCAGAGCAAAAACTGACTCAAGCAAGGAACGATCTCCACTAGGCCAAAGTCCTGTAGTACACAACTACGAGTATTGACAAATGCATGAGGAAAAATGTAGAGAAACAATTGAAGCTGTGCAAGGAAGATGCTAAAAGGAAGGAGAAGACAATTCGATCCTTGCTCTCGCAGGAAGATGTGCATCGGGCCAAGATTAGGAAGATCAAGGAGATGTGTGATAACTAGTTCTATTTAGCTTAAGCTCCGTGCCTTTTTAAGTTGTAATATTTGTACTTGTTGACCTAGCGGTCTGAACTATTGGTCCAGGATTCCAGGGAGGAAAAAAATTGCTCTGACCCCACATTAATTTGTGGAAGAATTTGTGATTTAGATCAATTTCTGCCTCGATTTAGATCTCTGTCCTGGATTGGGAATGTAACCATGGACCAAAGACACCTTTTCTACTAGTGTATTTTGACACTGGTGGTTTGTTTAAACGTAATCTACGTGGATTGTGTCGCATGCAAATGGCACAACCACAATTTATAGAGTGGAAGCACGTACACCCGGTTACTGGAGATCCGGGAGCTTCGCCAGATGCAGGGGATGCAGGAGCAGAGAGGCTGTGAGATAGGCCAGAAAGTGGTACCCATTTCCTCCTCATCTGGGCATTATTAGTGAGAACATTGCTGTTTATGTTGCCACGTCGTTGTGCAGCATCTGAAATAAGTTGCTGCTTCGTGGAGTGTGGCAGCTTAAATAATTTATTTATGTGCCACTTACATTCCGTCGTATTTGGAGACCTCCTGCCCCTCAGCAATCATGGAACCGATGGATCATTGTTTTTCAGATAGCAGTGGTATAATCAAAATTTCGGATTCAACTACTGACTCGGGCATTTCCAAACCCTAAGTCGCGGTACATTTTACTCAGAGAATGTGGGTAGATTGTTTCGCCCAGCAACGTGCCACACACAGAGCGATCAGAATTTAACAGAATTACATACATAGGTTCAAGTTCAACACATTACTATGCATCTTCATTGCCAGCAGCCTTCTTCCGTAGCCTGGGTGCCAAGCCTTCACGTCCAATGGCTTCTTCATTTCCCGCCTTCTTCCTCTTCCTCGGTGCCAATTTTCTTAGCTTCACGTACTCTGCATCGCCGGGACAATGGGCACCAGAATCGTGTACAGCATCATCTTTCCACTCGTTTTTAATTTCTTCGGGCAGCAAAATGACATCTTTCCACTCGTTTTTAATTTCTTCGGGCAGCAAAATAACTAACCCGGCAGTCATGTTTCTAACCTTGCGACGCTACCTGTCAAAGAAACAAGACTATTGCATAACTGCCCAATATCTACAGAGTAAATAAAACAAAAATTACAATTCAGCACAAACATGCGAACCCTAAGAGACCTTTGCTTACTAGGAGCTAATTGGGTTCGAGCAACCACCATGTCCAAGAATAGAAGGGCGACTCACATTTCAGCTCAAACATGGATGCCGAAGCATATCTTTTCATCAACCCAATTAGCTGACTGTCACACGTTATAGGAACCATGATGCCACGTTCATCCATGAAGCTGAACTTTGCAGTCTGCTTCGGCCATAATTCAACATGATTATGCAGAGCAGCAACCATACCAGATATAGTGCAGATCTGCGCAGGCGCTTCTTCCATCGTGAAACAATGGTGTCCATACCTGTTGCCCTTAGAGTCGTACCTATAGAGGACTATAGTAACCAGGTAAGGGGGTCCGTGCAGATCCCACTTGACAGAAAACTGTGGACAAAATATGTTTGTCAGCGATGGGCTAACAAACAATTTGAGGTTCAGTAGCCAGCTAGCAGTTGTAACTAGTGCAAATAGCAAAGAGAAGGGTAGATCACCCGCTTGTAGACAAAACTTCTTCTTTCTCAATAGTAGGATCTGCCATCCTCCGAGCTGCTCGGCTCGTCAGCAGCAGAGGCGGGCTAGAGCCTCGCAACGGCGGCTATGGCATGCGCCATTGGAGCTCGGTATCAGCGACTAGGCGTAGCAACTGGGCCCCAAAAGTCAAATGTCCGAAGGGATCGTCCTGCCTAGAGGGTGGATTCCGACGCTGCCAGTGCTAGGGGAAAGCTGGGAATGGATTTGTGAAATTGGTCAACGCATCCAATCCACTTAGCTGCTCGATTTTCCTAAGAGGTTGCCGCATTGGCGCCCGCGTCACGGACAGATAACCGACATGTGGGTCCCGACCGTCTACTTCATGGGGCGGTTTAACGAAATGTTTGTATTTGGCAGGGGGTGAGATGAGTTTGCCTCGAAATGGCCCCTCTCAGTAGTTGGTGGCCCAACTTTTTGAAATGCGGTAATTTCAGGCAACTTAGGTACCGCCATGCGCTGGCCTGCCAACTTTGGTACCACAGACAAACAAGCCCCTCGTGATGACCATGGTGTCGTTGTTGACGTTCATTACGGTGATGACGAGGAGGAGGATCTTGGAGAGCTTCACGTCGACGATGAGCTTGATTCTCCAAATTGGAGTCATCACTCATTGTGTCAAGTATATGCCACGGTCGATGGTGGTAGACTTGCGGTTGCACTTGCGGTTGCGCTTGCGGTTCCTCTTGTGGTTGCTCTTGTTGAATCACTAGTACCCTTGCGTGATGACAGTGTGCTTCTTGCCTTGCTCGTGTCCTTGAAGAGAGGTCACCATCATAGCTTGATGTTGCGGCGTGCCGTAGGGAAGGTGCATACTTCGAAGAGGTTCCATCTTCAACCACGGGGGCATCATTGCGTCTTGTAGCACTTGGAGGTAGATCTTGTTGCGGAGGTGCATGACGACACGAAGAACTTGAAGAGCTTGAAGCACGTGAACATGGTCTTGCCATTTCGTCGATGAGGCGTCGAAGGTTGTCATTTGTTTCGGTGACGGAGCGTTGAAGCAACTCATTTTGGTGGCCGAAGTTGTGATGCATTGCTTGCATTTGCCTTTCGAGGCCATCGAAGCGGTTGTCGATGTTCTTGAACTCGTCTTGCGTCTCGCCAAATTGTTCATCTTGTCGCATCTCAAGTGCTTGGCAACGTTCGCGGAACTCTTGGCGGATGATGAAGTGACTTGCACGCGTCATGTACGGACCTTGATCTTCTTCTTGGGTAGGTGGTTGGCTCGTCTCACCGTGCCTATCCATCATGCAAAACACACAAGTATTGTATATGGAAGTGGAATATGGTGGTGTTAGCCTTGTACCTCACCTTGGGGATTGCACCAAACTAGAAACCACAAGTGAGAGCTATAAGCATGCAAAGTGGAAAAGCAAAGAAAACTCACACTAAAGAAAGAACTAACTCTCAAAAGCTTGTTGGTGGTAGGTTAGGAGTGTGGAAAGCCAAAGAACCAACCAAAAGAAAAGGAATAGTCAAAAGTGGGTTAAATCCAACAAAACTCAAGTCAAAGGCAAAGGTCAACAACTCAAAAGGGTGACGGGAACCTACGACTATATACACACACGTGGAGAAAGTTGGGATTGACGCGACTATGAAAATGAGCAAACAAAATGTCCTAACGACGACTAAGCTTGATGTCATGCCAATGCAAGGAGAGACCATGGCTCGTTTGCAAAGAAGAAACGTGAGCAACGGATTTGTGCACTTGCCTTGGGCGCTCTTATTTCTCTCTTTCTTACAAGATTTGAGACTCTCTTTGGCAATGGGAGACTATTTTTTCTTTTGCTTTTTCTTTGTATCTTTTTCTTTCTTTTGCTTTTTTTTGCTCTCCCTTGATGCTACCTAGTCACACTTAAAATTGCTCTTGCACACTCACTATCCAAGGATAAATGCGCAATGCTCAAGCAAACACAAGATGAGCCACTCTCATAGGATAGGTACACACAAAGGAAGATAGGGGTTAACAAGGTGACGCAAGTTATACCTTCTTTGATGATGATGAACTTGGCGTCGGTGGTGCGGGATGATGTTTGTGGGCCGTGGTGTCGATGAGCACGGGGGTTGTCGATGCGGAAGCTTGTTGTTAGTTGACGACATGCACACGGGCACAAACAAACAAGAAGGAATTAGCCAATGCAAGATTAGAGGCGAAACTATCAAAATCAGGCGTCACGCCGGAGACTCCGGGGTTTCAGGCCGGAAACTCCGGTGCAGGCCGGAGACTCCGGTGTTGGTAGGCCAGAGACTCCGGTGTAGGCCGGAGACTCCGGTGTGCAGGCCGGAGACTCCGGTCTGGAGTCAGATCACGAACTGCTCATGTTCTTGAGCGGAAATCCACGCCTTGGGTCCTCAAATCCGCGAAAAATTGGCCAAATTGGGCTGGGAAAACGTAGGATAAAGCTAGACCAACACCTAAGATAAGGTTTGGTCGGATCAAAACCACAAATAACACTCCAAATCAAGAGATCGATCCAAAGGCAAATATGGGCTGTTTTTTGGGGGATTTTCGAATTTTTGGTGGATAGAAGAAAAAATTGTGGGGGAAATCGTGAGCAACGAAGCTCTTGATACCAATATGTTGATGGCAAACCTCTAGGGTGGCCCGATCTTTCACAATTCCCTTTCAAATCAAGGATGGAGTTCGGGGAGAGGAGGGAAGGATGAACACGATGAACGCACATACGAAGAACGTGATGAACACACACACACAAAACCACGATACACACCAATAGCTCACGCCGGCGGTGCCCAGTCCGGCGCAATCCCTAGGATCGGCGTCGGGCGGAGAACTCTCTCTCGAACCGGCACGGCGAGATGGGAGACTCGGTGAGATCTTGACGTCTAGGCAAAGGGACACCGATGCCTAGGCCTTGTACAACGCGGAGGCACGATGCAAACTCCAACGAGGTTTGGGGATATTGGTGCTCCTTAGTCAAGGAGCATGAGGCAAGAATTAGATAGATCCACAAAGGGGTTTCCACTAATTCCAATATCATGCCTAGGGTTTACAATGGAGGTGGGGGACTATATATAGGCCAGCCACGTAAACAGGGGTACTTTAGGAATAAAAGACAAGTTTTGGACGGACTAGGGGTTACATGGGCCGCAGGCCCAAAGGCCTTTTCATGCCTGGCGACGGTCGGACCGGAGACTCCGGTGTGTTGGACCGGAGACTCCGGCCTAGGCCAGAGACTCCGGTCTGTCTCCGGACTGGCCTCCGGAGGGGCCTTCAGATTGTCCCAACGCCTGGTTCCGGGGGCAGACCGGAGGTGGGTCCGGAGACTGCGGTGTCTTTAGGCCAGAGACTTTGGCAGGCCGGAGACTCCGGTGTTAGCAGACCGAAGACTCCGGTCTGAGCAGCTCCAACGGCTCCTGCTTCATGCTCTACTCCTTGTTCTCCATCCTTGGGTGCTTGGTGATGTGCCAAAGCTTCGTATCTGATGATGCATATTGCAGTTGCATGAAGTAGCATGCCATCCAAGGAGGTATCAAATTGGCACGAGGAAAGGAGCGATTTCACCTTAGCTTGTAGGAGTTTGGCTCGTGCACGAGTCATGGGTCCACTTGGGGGACTTGTTGGTGTAGATGTAGGAGCGTCCGTAGGACGGGCTGCATCAGCAGGTTTTCTTTTCAAAACCACACCTTGATATGCACATGACCATACATACTCCAATGGATGTGGTGATGCAACTTTTGTCACACTGACTCACCATTCCATGATGTGGCAGTTGTATTCCAGGGCCTTTTTGGGCTTTCTGACCATAGTTTGACACACATGGAGTCTATAGAGTCAATGCATGTTTTCTTTTCAAAACCACACCTTGATACACACATGACAACACACACTCTAATGGATGTGGTTATGAAACTTCTTTCACACTGGTTCACCATTCCATCATGTCGCAGTTGCACTCGGGGGGCTTTTTGGGATTTCTAACCATGGTTTGACACACATGGAGTCTCTAGAGTCAATGCATTTTTCTTTTCAAAACCACACCTTGATACACACATGACCACACACACTCCAATGGATGTGGTGATGCAACTTCTGTCACACCGGTTCACCATTCCATATTGTGGCAGTTGCATTCTATGGCTTTTTGGGCTTTCTAACCATGGTTTTGACACACATGGAGTCTCTAGCGTTAATGCATGTTTTCTTTTCGAAACCACACCTTGATTCACACATGACCACACACAATCTACTGGATGTGGTGATGCATCTTCTGTCACACTGTATCACCATTCACTGATTTGGCAGTTCCATTCTAGGGGCTTTTTGGGCTTTTTAACCATGGTTTGACACACATGGAATCTCTATAGTCAATCCATGTTTTGTTTTCAAAACCACACATCGATACATACATTACAACACACACTCCAATGGATGTGGTGATGCAACTTCTGTCACACTGGTTCACCATTCCACGATGTGGCAATTGCATTCCATGGGCTTTTTGGGATTTCTGACCATGGTTTGACACACATGGAGTCTCTTCAGTCAATGCATGTGTTCTTTTCAAAAGCACAACTTGATAGACACATGACGACGCACACTCCAATGGATGTCATGATGGAACTTTTGTCACACTGGCTCACCATTCCATGATGTGGCAGTTGCATTCCAGGGCCTTTTTGGGCTTTCTGGCCATGGTTTGACACACATGGAGTCTTTAGAGTCAATGCATGTTTTCTTTTCAAAACCACACCTTGATACACACATGACAACACACACTCTAATGGATGTGGTTATGAAACCTCTTTCACACTGGTTCACCATTCCATAATGTCGCAGTTGCACTCGAGGGGCTTTTTGGAATTTCTAACCATGGTTTTGACACACATGGAGTATCTAGAGTCAATGCATGTTTTTTTAAAAACCACACCTTGATACACACATGACCACGCACACTCAAATGGATGTGGTGATGAAACTTCTATCACATTGGTTCACCATTCCATGATGTGGCAGTTGCACTCTAGGGGCTTTTTGGGATTTTTGACCATGGATTGACACACACGGAGTCTCTAGAGTCAACGCACTTTTCATTTCAAAACGACACCTTGAAACACACATGACCACACACACTCCAATGGATGTGGTGATGCAACTTATATCACATCGGTTCACCAGTCCATATTGTGGCAGTTGCACTCCAGGGGCTTTTTGGGCTTTCTAACCATGGTTTTGACACACATGGAGTCTCTAGAGGCAATGCTTGTTTTCTTTTCAAAAACCACACCTTGATACACACATGACCACACACACTCCAATGGATGCAGTGATGAAACTTCTGTCACACAGGTTCACCATTCCATATTGTGGCAGTTGCATTCCAGGGAATTTTTGGGCTTTCTGACAATGGTTTGACACACAAGGAGTCTCTAGTGTAATTGCATGTTTTCTTTTCAAAACCACACCTTGATACACACATGACCACACACACTCCAATGGATGTGGTGATGCAGCTTTTGTCACACTGGTTCACCATTCAATTATGTGGAAGTTGCACTCCAAGGGCTTTTTGGGCTTTCTGACCATGGTTTGGTGTCCGTAGAGTCAATGCATTTTTATTTTGAAACACACATGACCACACACACTCCAATGGGTGTGGTGATGCAACTTCTGTCACACTGGTTCACCATTCCATGATGTGGCACTTGCATTCCGAGGGCTTTTTAGGCTTTCTGACCATGGTTTTACACACATGGAGTCTCTAGAGTCAACGCATGTTTTATTTTCAAAACATACCTTCATACACACATTACCATACACACTACAATGGATATGGTGATGCAACTTTTGTCACACTGGTTCACCAGTCCATGATGTGGCAGTTGCATTCCAGTGGCTTTTTGGGCTTTCCAACCATGGTTTGGCACACATGGAGTCTCTAGAGTCAATGCATGTTTTTTTCAAAACCACACCTTTATACACACATTACCATACACACTCTATTGAATGTGGTGATGCAACTTCTATCACACCGGTTCACCATTCCATATGGTGGCAGTTGCACTCCCGGGGCTTTTTGGGCTTTCTCACCATGGTTTTAACACACATGGAGTCTCTAGAGTGAATGCATGTTTTCTATTAAAAACCACACATTGATACACACATGACCACACACACTCCAATGGATGTGGTGATGCAACTTCTGTCACACCGGTTCACCATTCCATATTGTGGCAGTTGCATTCCAAGGGCTTTTTGGGCTTTCTGACCATGGTTTGACACGCATGGAGTCTCTAGTGTCATTGCATGTTTTCTTTTCAAAACCAAACCTTGATATACACATGACAACACACAAGCTAATGTATGTGGTGATGCGACTTCTGTCACACTGGTTCACCATTCCATGATGTGGCAGTTGCATTCCATAGGCTTTTTGGGCTTTCTGACCATGGTTTGACACACATGGAGTATCTAGAGTCAATGCTTGTTTTCTTTTCAAAACCAAAACTTGATACACACATGACCACACAAACTCCAATGGATGTGGTGATGCAACTTCTATCACACCGGTTCACCATTCCATATTGTGGCAGTTGCACTCCAGGGGCTGTTTGGGCTTTTTGACCATGGTTTTGACACACACGGAGTATCTGGAGTCAATGCAACTTTTCTTTAAAAACCACATCTTGATACACACATGACCACACACACTCCAATGGATGTGGTGATGAAACTTCTATCACACTGGTTCACCATTCCATGATGTGGCAGTTGCATTCCAACGGCTTTTTGGCCTTTCTAACCATGGTTTGACACACAAGGAGTCTCTAGAGTCAATATACATTACAGGACTTTTTGGGCTTTCCGACCATGGTTTAACACACATGGAGTCTCTAGAGTCAATGCATGTTTTCTTTTCAAAGCCACACCTTGATACGTACATGACCACACATACTCCAATGGATGTGGTGATGCAACTTTTGTCACACTGGCTCACCATTACATGATGTGGCAGTTGCATTCCAGGGCCTTTTTGGGCTTTCTGACCATGGTTTAACACACATGGAGTCTCTAGAGTCAATGCATGTTTTCTTTTCAAAACCACACCTTGATACACACATGACAACATACACTCTAATGGATGTGGTTATGAAACTTCTTTCACACTGGTTCACCATTCCATGATGTCGCAGTTGCACTCGAGGGCCTTTTTGGGATTTCTAACCATGGTTTGACATACATGGAGTCTCTAGAGTCAATGCATTTTTCTTTTCAAAACCACACCTTGATACACACATGACCACACACACTCCAATGGATGTGATGATGCAACTTCTATCACACCGGTTCACCATTCCATATTGTGGCAGTTGCATTCTAGATGCTTTTTGGGCTTTCTAACCATGGTTTAACACACATGGAGTCTCTAGAGTTAATGCATGTTTTCTTTTCAAAACCACACCTTGATACAAACATGACCATACACACTCCACTGGATGTGGTGATGCAGCTTCTGTCACACTGTATCACCATTCCATGATTTGGCAATTCCATTCCAGGGGCTTTTGGGGGGTTTTAACCATGGTTTGAAACACATGGAGTCTCTAGAGTCAATGCATGTTTTATTTTCAAAACCACACCTTGATACATACATGACAACACACACTCCAATGGATGTGGTGATGCAACTTCCGTCACACTGGTTCACCATTCCATGATGTGGCAGTTGCATTCCAGGGACTTTTTGGGATTTCTCACCATGGTTTGACACACATGGAGTCTCTTCAGTCAATGTATGTGTTCTTTTCAAAACCACAACTTGATACACACATGACCACACACACTCCAATGGATGTCGTGATGGAACTTTTGTCACACTGGCTCACCATTCCATGATGTGGCAGTTGTATTCCAGGGCCTTTTTGGGCTTTCTGACCATGGTTTGACACACATCGAGTCTCTAGAGTTAATGCATGTTTTCTTTTCAAAACCACACCTTGATACACACATGACAACTCACACTCTAATGGATGTGGTTATGAAACTTCTTTCAAACTGGTTCACCATTCCATGATGTCGCAGTTGCACTCGAGGGGCTATTTGGGATTTCTAACCATGGTTTGACACACATGGAGTCTTTAGAGTCAATGCATTTTTCTTTTCAAAACCACACCTTGATACACACATGACCACACACACTCCAATGGATGTGGTGATGCAACTTCTGTCACACCATTTCACCATTCCATATGGTGGTAGTTGCACTCCAGGGGATTTTTTGGCTTTCTGACCATGGTTTTAACACACATGGAGTCTCTAGAGTCAATGCATGTTTTCTATTAAAAACCACACCTTGACACACACATGGCCACACACACTCCAATGGATGTGGTGATCCAGCTTCTGTCACACTGGTTCACCATTCAATGATGTGGCAGTTGCACTCCAAGGGCTTTTTGGGCTTTCTAACCATGGTTTGGAGTCCGTAGAGTCAATGCATTTTTCTTTTCAAACACACATGACCATACACACTCCAATGGGTGTGGTGATGCAAATTCTGTCACACTGGTTCACCATTCCATGATGTGGCACTTGCATTCCGAGGGCTTTTTGGTCTTTCTGACCATGGTTTGACACAGATGGAGTCTCTAGAGTCAATGCATGTTTTCTTTTCAAAACATACCTTCATCCACACATTACCACACAAACTACAATGGATGTGGTGATGCAACTTTTGTCGCACTGGTTCACCAGTCCATGATGTGGCAGTTGCATTCTAGTGGCTTTTTGGGCTTTCTAACCATGGCTTGGCACACATGGAGTCTCTAGAGTCAATGCACGTTTTTTTGAAAACCACACCTTTATACACATATTACCATACACACTCCAGTGAATGTGGTGATGCAACTTCTATCACACCGGTTCACCATTCCATATGGTGGCAGTTGCACTCCAGGGGCTTTTTGGGCTTTCTGACCATGGTTTTAACACACATGGAGTCTCTAGAGTCAATGCATGTTTTCTTTTAAAAACCACACACACTCCAATGGTTGTGGTGATGCAACTTCTGTCACACCTGTTCACCATTCCATATTGTGGCAGTTGCATTCCAGGGGCTTTTTGCGCTTTCTGACCATGGTTTGACACTCATGGAGTCTCTAGTGTCATTGCATGTTTTCTTTTCAAAACCAAACCTTGATACACACATGACAACACACACGCTAATGTATGTGGTGATGCGACTTCTGTCACACCGGTTCACCATTCCATGATGTGGCAGTTGCATTCCATAGGCTTTTTGGGCTTTCTGACCATGGTTTGACACACATGGAGTATCTAGAGTCAATGCTTGTTTTCTTTTCAAAACCAAAACTTGATACACACATGACCACACAAACTCCAATGGATGTGGTGATGCAACTTCTGTCACACCGGTTCACCATTCCATATTGTGGCAGTTGCACTCTAGGGGCTATTTGGGCTTTCTGACCATGGTTTTGAAACACATGGAGTATCTGGAGTCAATGCAACTTTTCTTTAAAAATCACATCTTGATACACACATGACCACACACACTCCAATGGATGTGGTGATCCAACGGCTTTTTGGTCTTTCTGACCATGGTTTGACACACAGGGAGTCTCTAGAGTCAATGCGTGTTTTCTTTTCAAAATCACACCTTTATACACACATGACAACAAAAACTCCAATGGATGTGGTTATGCAACTTCTGTCACACTTGTTCACCATTCCATGATGTGGCAGTTGCATTACAGGGCTTTTTTGCTTTCTGACCATGGTTTAACACACATGGAGTCTCTAGAGTCAATGCATGTTTTCTTTTCAAAACCACACCTTGATACACACATGACAACACACACTCTAATGGATGTGGTTATGAAACTTCTTTCACACTGGTTCACCATTCCATGATGTCGCAGTTGCACTCGAGGGCCTTTTTGGGATTTCTAACCATGGTTTGACATACATGGAGTCTCTAGAGTCAATGCATTTTTCTTTTCAAAACCACACCTTGATACACACACCACTCCAATGGATGTGGTGATGCAACTTCTATCACACCGGTTAACCATTCCATATTGTGGCAGTTGCATTCTAGGGGCTTTTTGGGCTTTCTAACCATGGTTTTAACACACATGGAGTCTCTAGAGTTAATGCATGTTTTCTTTTCAAAACCACACCTTGATACACACATGACCATACACACTCCACTGGATGTGGTGATGGAGCTTCTGTCACACTGTATCACCATTCCATGATTTGGCAATTCCATTCCAGGGGCTTTTTGGGGTTTTTAACCATGGTTTGAAACACATGGAGTCTCTAGAGTCAATGCATGTTTTCTTTTCAAAACCACACCTTGATACATACATGACAACACACACTCCAATGGATGTGGTGATGCAACTTCTGTCACACTGGTTCACCATTCCATGATGTGGCAGTTGCATTCCAGGGACTTTTTGGGATTTCTCACCATGGTTTGACACACATGGACTCTCTTCAGTCAATGCATGTGTTCTTTTCAAAACCACAACTTGATATACACATTACCACACACACTCCAATGGATGTCGTGATGCACCTTTTGTCACACTGGCTCACCAATCCATGATGTGGCAGTTTGTATTCCAGGGCCTTTTTGGGATTTCTGACCATGGTTTGACACACATGGAGTCTCTAGAGTTAATGCATGTTTTCTTTTCAAAACCAGACCTTGATACACACATGACAACACACACTCTAATGGATGTGGTTATGAAACTTCTTTCACACTGGTTCACCATTCCATGATGTCGCAGTTGCACTCGAGGGGCTTTTTGGGATTTATGACCATGGTTTGACACACATGGAGTCTTTAGAGTCAATGCATTTTTCTTTTCAAAACCACACCTTGATACACACATGACCACACACACTCCAATGGATGTGGTGATGCAACTTCTGTCACACCGGTTCACCATTCCATATGGTGGCTATTGCACTCCAGGGGCTTTTTGGGCTTTCTGACCATGGTTTTAACAAACATGGAGTCTCTAGAGTCAATGCATGTTTTCTATTAAAAACCACACATTGATACACACATGACCACACACACTCCAATGGATGTGGTGATGCAACTTCTGTCACACCGGTTCACCATTCCATATTATGGCAGTTGCATTCCAGGGGCTTTTTGGGCTTTCTGACCATGGTTTGACACACATGGAGTCTCTAGTGTCATTGCATGTTTTCTTTTTGTTGAGGGCAAACCTCTAGTGTGGACCGATCTTTCACGAATCCCTCTCTCAATCGAGGATGGAGTGCGGGGGAAGGAGGGAAGGATGAACATGACTAACGCACGCACGAAGAACACGATGAACACACACGCAAAACCACGATAAACACCAATAGCTCACGCCGACGGTGACCGGTCCAGCACAATCCCTAGGATCGGCGTCGGGCGGAGGACTCTCTCTCGAACCGGCACAGCGAGATGGGAGACTCGGTGAGATCTTGTCGTCTTGGCGAAGGGACACCGATTCCAAGGCCTTGTACAACGCGGAGGCACGATGCAAACTCCAACGAGGTTTGGTGATATTGGTGCTCCTTGGTCAAGGAGCATGAGGCAAGAACTAGATAGATCCACAAAGGGGTTTCCACTAATTCCAATATCATGCCTAGGGTTTACAATGGAGGTGGGGGACTATATATAGGCCAACCACAAGTTCAAGGGTAATTCAAGCATTAAAGTAGAGTTCTGGGCGAAGTAGAGGGGTACATTGGCCACAAGGCCCAGCTAGGCTCGCAGGCCCACCTTCAGGCCGGACAGTCCGGGTGCAGTCCGGGGAGTGTCCGAACTGGCCTTCTGAATGTCCACACCAGGTTGGGGCTGGGACAGGCCGGACACTCCGGCCGAGTCGCGCCGGACACTCTGCCTGCACCGGACACTCCGGCTAGATTCAGGCAGACACTCCGGCTCAGGCAGCTTCAGCTCAGTGGCATTATCAGGGCTCGTGGGTCGATGCGGCGGGGGTTCGTACCGGATGATGCACAAAGTAGTGGTATGAAGTAGCAAGCCATCCAGGTGTATGTCAAAGTCACATGATGCAAGGAGCGAATTCACCTTATCTTGGAGGAGCTTGGCTCGGGCACGGGTCATCGGTCCACTTGGGGGACTCGGTGGTGTAGATGTAGGAGCGTCCATAGGACGGGCTGCATAACTTTTCAAAACCACACCTTGATACACACATGACAACACACACGCCAATGTATGTGGTGATGCGACTTCTGTCACACTAGTTCACCATTCCATGATGTGGCAGTTGTATTCCAGGGGCTTTTTGGGCTTTCTGACCATGGTATAACACACATGGAGCCTCTAGAGTCAATGCATGTTTTCTTTTCAAAACCACAACCCTATACACATGACCACACACACTCCAATGGATGGGGTGATGCAACTTCTGTCACATCGGTTCACCATTCCATATTGTGGCGGTTGCACTCCAGGGGCTTTTTGGGATTTCTGACCATGGTTTTGACACACATGGAGTCTCTAGAGTCAATGCATGTTTACTTTAAAAACCACACCTAGATACACACATGACCACACACACTCCAATGGATGTGGTGATGAAACATCTATGACATTGGTTCACCATTCCATCATGTGGCAGTTGCATTCCAAGGGCTTTTTGGCCTTTCTGACCATGGTTTGACACACATGGAGTCTCTAGAGTCAATGCATGTTTTCTTTTTAAAATCAAACCTTTATACACACATGACACCATAAACTACAATGGATGTGGTTATGCAACTTCTGTCACACTGGTTCACCATTCCATGATGTGGCAGTTGCATTCTAGGGGCTTTTTGGGCTTTCTAACCATGGTTTAACACACATGGAGTCTCTAGAGTCAATGCATGTTTTTTTTTCAAAACCACACCTTGATACGCACATGACCACACATACTCCAATGAATGTTGTGATGCAACTTTTTTCACACAGGCTCACCATTCCATGATGTGGCAGTTGCATTCCAGGGCCTTTTTGGGCTTTCTAACCATGGTTTGACACACATGGAGTCTCTAGAGTCAATTCATGTTTTCTTTGCAAAACCACACCTGGATACACACATCACAACACACACTCTAATGGATGTGATTATGAAACTTCTTTCACATTGGTTCACCATTCCATGATGTGGCAGTTGCACTCGAGGGGCTTTTTGGGCTTTCTGACCATGGTTTGACACACATGGAGTCTCTAGAGTCAATGCATGTTCTCTTTTCAAAACAACACCTTGATACACACATGACAACACACACTCCAATGGATGTGGTGATGCAACTACTATCACACTGGTTCACCACTCAATGATGTGGCAGTTGCATTCTAGGGGCTTTTTGGCCTTTCTAACCATGATTTGACACACATGGAGTCTCTAGAGTCAATGCATGTTTTCTTTTCAAAACCCCACCTTGATACACACCTGACCTGACAAACTCCAATGGATGTGGTGATGAAACTTCAGTCACATTGGTTCACCAGTCCATGTTGTGGCAGTTGCATTCCAGGGGCTTTTTGGGCTTTTGACCAAGGTTTGACAGACATGGAGTCTCTAGAGTCATTGCATATTTTCTTTTCAAAACCACACATTGATACACAAATGACCACACACAATCCACTGGATGTGGTGATTGAACTTCTATCACATTGTATCACCATTCCATGATGTGGCGGTTGCATTCTAGGGGATTTTTGGGCTTTTTGACCATGGTTTGAAACACATGGAGTCTCTAGAGTCAATGCATGTTTTATTTTCAAAACCACACCTTGATACATACATGACAACACACACTCCAATGGATGTGGTGATACAACTTCAGTCACACTGGTTCACCATTCCATGATGTGGCAGTTGCATTCCAGGAGCTTTTTGGGCTTTCTGACCATGGTTTGACACACATCGAGTCTCTAGAGTCAATGCATGTTTTCTTTTAAAAACAACAACTTAATACACACATGACCACACACTCCAATGGATGTCGTGATGCAACTTCTGTCACACCGGTTCACCATTCCATATTGTGGCAGTTGCACTCCAGGGGCTTTTTGGGCTTTCTAACCATGGTTTTAACACACATGGAGTCTCTAGAGTCAATGCATGTTTTCTATTAAAAACCACACATTGATACACACATGACCACACACACTCCAATGTACGTGGTGATGCAACTTCTGTCACACTAGTTCACCATTCCATGATGTGGTAGTTGCATTCCAGGGGCTTTTTGAGATTTCTGACCATGGTTTGACACACATGGAGTCTATAGAGTCAATGCATGTTTTCTATTAAAAACCACACCTTTATACACACATGACAACACACACTCCAATGGATGTGGTTATGCAACTTTTGTCACACTAGTTCACCATTCCATGATGTGGAAGTTGCATTCCAGTGGCTATTTTAGCTTTTTGACCATGGTTTGACACACATGAAGTCTCTAGAGTCAATGCATGTTTTCTTTTCAAAACCACACATTGCTACACTCATGACCACACATACTCCAATGGATGTGCTGATGCAACTTTTGTCACACTGGTTGACCATTCCATGATGTGGCAGTTGCATTCCAAGGCCTTTTTGGGCTTTCTGACCATGGTTTGAAACACATGGAGTCTCTAGAGTCAATGCATGTTTTGTTTTCAAAACTACACCTTTATACTCACATGACAACACACACTCTAATGGATGTGGTAATGAAACTTCTTTCACACTGGTTGACCATTCAATGATGTGGCAGTTGCAGTCGAGGGGCTTTTGGGCTTTTTGATAATGGTTTAACACACATGGAGTCTCTAGAGTCAATGCATGTTTTCTTTTCAAAACCACACCTTGATACACACAAGACCACACACACTCCAATGGATGTCGTGATGCAACTTCCGTCGCACTGGTTCACCACTCAAAGATGTGGCAGTTGCATTCTAGGGGCTTTTTGGGCTTTTTAACCATGGTTTGACACACATGGAGTCTCTAGATTTAATGCATTTTTCTTTTCAAAACCACACCTTGATACACACATGACCACACACACTCCAATGGATGTGGTCATGCAGCTTCTGTTCGCTGGTCCACCATTCCATGATTTGGCAGTTCCATTCAAGGGGCTTGTTGGGCTTTTTGACCATGGTTTGACACACAGGGAGCCTCTAGAGTCTATGCATGTTTTCTTTTCAAAACCACACCATGATACACACATGACAACACACACTCCAATGGATGTGGTGATCCAACTTCTGTCACACTGGTTCAGCATTCAATGATGTGGCAGTTGCACTCCAAGGGCTTTTTGGACTTTCTAACCATGGTTTGGAGTCTGTAGAGTCAATGCATTTTTCTTTTCAAACACACATGACCACACACACTCCAATGGGTGTGGTGATGCAACTTCTGTCACACTGGTTCACCATTCCATGATGTGGCAGTTGCATTCCGAGGGCTTTTTGGGCTTTTTGACCATGGTTTGACACACATGGACTCTCTAGAGTCAATGCATGTTTTCTTTTCAAAACATACCTTCATACACACATTACCATACACACTACAATGGATGTGGTGATGCAACTTCTATCACACTGGTTCACCAGTCCATGATGTGGCAGTTGCATTCCAGTGCCCTTTTGGGCTTTCTAACCATGGTTTGGCACACATGGAGTCTCTAGAGTCAATGCATGTTTTTTTCAAAACCACACCTTTATACACACATTACCATACACACTCCAATGAATGTGGTGATGTAACTTCTGTCACACTGGTTCACCATTCCATGATGTGGCAGTTGCACTCCAGGGGCTTATTGGGCTTTCTAACCATGGTTTTGACACACATGGAGTCTCTAGAGTCAAAGCATGTTTTCTTTTCAAAACCACACCTTGATACACACATGACAACACACAGTCCAATGGATGTAGTGATGAAACTTCTGTCACACCGGTTCACCATTCCATATTGTGGCAGTTGCATTCCAGCGGCTTTTTGGGCTTTTTGACCATGGTTTGACACACATGGAGTCTCTAGTGTAATTGTATGTTTTCTTTTCAAAACCACACCTTGATACACACATGACAACACACACGCCAATGTATGTGGTGATGCAACTTCTATCACACTGGTTCACCATTCCATGATGTGGCAGTTGCATTCCAGGGGCTTTTTGGGCTTTCTGACCATGGTTTGACACACATGGAGTATCTAGAGTCAATGCTTGTTTTTTTCAAAACCACAACTTGATACACACATGACCACACAAACTCCAATGGATGTGGTGATTCAACTTCTGTCACACCGGTTCACCATTCCATATTGTGGCGGTTGCACTCCAGCGGCTGTTTGGGCTTTTTGACCATGGTTTGACACACATGGAGTATCTAGAGTCAATGCAAGTTTTCTTTAAAAACCACACCTTGATACACACATGACCACAGACACTCTAATGGATCTAGTGATGAAACTTCTGTCACACTGGTTCACCATTCCATGATGTGGTAGTTGCATTCCAACGGCTTTTTGGCCTTTCTGACCATGGTTTGACACACATGGAGTATCTAGAGTCAATGCTTGTTTTCTTTTCAAAACCATACCTGACCACACATACTCCAATGGATGTGGTGATGCAACTTTTGTCACACTGGCTCACCATTCCATGATGTGGCAGTTGCATTCCAGGGCCTTTTTGGGTTTTCTGACCATGGTTTAACACACATGGAGTCTCTAGAGTCAATGCATATTTTCTTTTCAAAACCACACCTTGATACACACATGACAACACACACTCTAATGGATGTGGTTATGAAACTTGTTTCACACTGGTTCACCATTCCATGATGTCGCAGTTACACTCGAGGGCCTTTTTGGGATTGCTGACCATGGTTTGACACAGATGGATTCTCTAGAGTCAATGCATTTTTCTTTTCAAAACCACACCTTGTTACACACATAACCACACACACTCCAATGGATGTGGTGATGCAACTTCTATCACACCGGTTCACCATTCCATATTGTGGCACTTGCATTCTAGGGTCTTTTTGGGCTTTCTAACCATGGTTTTGACACACATGGAGCCACCAGAGTTAATGCATGTTTTCTTTTCAAAACCACACCTTGATACACACATGACCACACACACTCCACTGGATGTGGTGATGCAGCTTCTGTCACACTGTATCACCATTCCATGATTTGGCAATTCCATTCTAGGGGCTTTTTGGGCTTTCTAACCATGGTTTGACACACATGGAGTCTCTAGAGTCAATGCATGTTTTATTTTCAAAACCACACCTTGATACATACATGACAACACACACTCCAATGGATGTGGTGATGCAACTTCTATCACACTGGTTCACCATTCCATGATGTGGCAGTTGCATTCCAGGGACTTTTTGGGATTTCTATCCATGGTTTGACACACATGGAGTCCCTTCAGTCAATGCATGTGTTCTTTTCAAAACCACAACTTGATAAACACATGACCACACACACTCCAATGGATGTCGTGATGCAACTTTTTTCACACTGGCTCACCATTCCATGATGTGGCAGTTGCATTCCAGGGCCTTTTTGGGCTTTCTGACCATGGTTTGACACACATGGAGTCTTTAGAGTCAATGCATGTTTTCTTTTCAAAACCACACCTTGATACACACATGACAACACACACTCTAAGATATGTGGTTATGAAACTTCTTTCACACTGGTTCACCATTCCATGATGTTGTAGTTGCACTCGAGGGGCTTTTTGGGATTTATGACCATGGTTTGACACACATGGAATCTCTAGCGTCAATACATTTTTCTTTTCAAAACCACACCTTGATACACACATGACCACACACAGTCCAATCGATGTGGTGATGCACCTTCTGTCACAACGGTTCACCATTCCATATGGTGGCAGTTGCACTCCATGGGCTTTTTGGGCTTTTTGACCATGGTTTTAACACACATGGAGTCTCTAGAGTCAATGCATGTTTTATATTAAAAACCACACATTGATACACACATGACCACTCACACTCCAATGGATCTGGTGATGCAACTTCTGTCACACTGGTTCACCATTCCATATTGTGGCAGTTGCATTCCAGGGGCTTTTTGGGCTTTCTGACCATGGTTTGACACGCATGGAGTCTCTAGTGTCATTGCATGTTTTCTTTTCAAAACCAAACCTTGATACACACATGACAACACACACGCTAATGTATGTGGTGATGCGACTTCTGTCACACCGGTTCACCATTCCATGATGTGGCAGTTGCATTCCATAGGCTTTTTGGGCTTTCTGACCATGGTTTGACACACATGGAGTATCTAGAGTCAATGCTTGTTTTCTTTTCAAAACCAAAACTTGATACACACATGACCACACAAACTCCAATGGATGTGGTGATGCAACTTCTGTCACACCGGTTCACCATTCCATATTGTGGCAGTTGCACTCTAGGGGCTATTTGGGCTTTCTGACCATGGTTTTGAAACACATGGAGTATCTGGAGTCAATGCAACTTTTCTTTAAAAATCACATCTTGATACACACATGACCACACACACTCCAATGGATGTGGTGATCCAACGGCTTTTTGGTCTTTCTGACCATGGTTTGACACACAGGGAGTCTCTAGAGTCAATGCGTGTTTTCTTTTCAAAATCACACCTTTATACACACATGACAACAAAAACTCCAATGGATGTGGTTATGCAACTTCTGTCACACTTGTTCACCATTCCATGATGTGGCAGTTGCATTACAGGGCTTTTTGGGCTTTCTGACCATGGTTTAACACACATGGAGTCTCTAGAGTCAATGCATGTTTTCTTTTCAAAACCACACCTTGATACACACATGACAACACACACTCTAATGGATGTGGTTATGAAACTTCTTTCACACTGGTTCACCATTCCATGATGTCGCAGTTGCACTCGAGGGCCTTTTTGGGATTTCTAACCATGGTTTGACATACATGGAGTCTCTAGAGTCAATGCATTTTTCTTTTCAAAAACACACCTTGATACACACACCACTCCAATGGATGTGGTGATGCAACTTCTATCACACCGGTTAACCATTCCATATTGTGGCAGTTGCATTCTAGGAGCTTTTTGGGCTTTCTAACCATGGTTTTAACACACATGGAGTCTCTAGAGTTAATGCATGTTTTCTTTTCAAAACCACACCTTGATACACACATGACCATACACACTCCACTGGATGTGGTGATGGAGCTTCTGTCACACTGTATCACCATTCCATGATTTGGCAATTCCATTCCAGGGGCTTTTTGGGGTTTTTAACCATGGTTTGAAACACATGGAGTCTCTAGAGTCAATGCATGTTTTCTTTTCAAAACCACACCTTGATACATACATGACAACACACACTCCAATGGATGTGGTGATGCAACTTCTGTCACACTGGTTCACCATTCCATGATGTGGCAGTTGCATTCCAGGGACTTTTTGGGATTTCTGACCATGGTTTGACACACATGGACTCTCTTCAGTCAATGCATGTGTTCTTTTCAAAACCACAACTTGATATACACATTACCACACACACTCCAATGGATGTCGTGATGCACCTTTTGTCACACTGGCTCACCAATCCATGATGTGGCAGTTTGTATTCCAGGGCCTTTTTGGGATTTCTGACCATGGTTTGACACACATGGAGTCTCTAGAGTTAATGCATGTTTTCTTTTCAAAACCAGACCTTGATACACACATGACAACACACACTCTAATGGATGTGGTTATGAAACTTCTTTCACACTGGTTCACCATTCCATGATGTCGCAGTTGCACTCGAGGGGCTTTTTGGGATTTATGACCATGGTTTGACACACATGGAGTCTTTAGAGTCAATGCATTTTTCTTTTCAAAACCACACCTTGATACACACATGACCACACACACTCCAATGGATGTGGTGATGCAACTTCTGTCACACCGGTTCACCATTCCATATGGTGGCTATTGCACTCCAGGGGCTTTTTGGGCTTTCTGACCATGGTTTTAACAAACATGGAGTCTCTAGAGTCAATGCATGTTTTCTATTAAAAACCACACATTGATACACACATTACCACACACACTCCAATGGATGTGGTGATGCAACTTCTGTCACATCGGTTCACCATTCCATATTATGGCAGTTGCATTCCAGGGGCTTTTTGGGCTTTCTGGCCATGGTTTGACACACATGGAGTCTCTAGAGTCAATGCATGTTTTCTTTTCAAAATCTCAACTTGATACACACATGACCACACACACTCCAATGGATGTGGTGATGCAACTTATGTCACACCGGTTCACCATTCCATATTGTGGCGGTTGCACTCTAGGGGCTTTTTGGGATTTCTGACCATGGTTTTGACACACATGGAGGCTCTAGAGTCAATGCATGTTTTCATTAAAAACCACACCTTGATACACACATGATGACACACACTCCAATGGATGTGGTGATGAAACTTCTATCACATTGGTTCACCATTCCATCGTGTGGCAGTTGCCTTCCAAGGGCTTTTTGGCCTTTCTAACCATGGTTTGACACACATGGAGTCTCTAGAGTCAATGCAAGTTTTCTTTTAAAAATCAAACCTTTATACACTGGTTATGTGGTTATGCAACTTCTATCACACTGGTTCACCATTCCATGATGTGGCAGTTGCATTCTAGGGGCTTTTTGGGCTTTCTAACCATGGTTTTGACACACATGGAGTCTCTAGAGTCAATGCATATATTTTTTTCAAAACCACACCTTGATACACACATGACCACACATACTCCAATGAATGTCGTGATGCAACTTTTTTCACACATGCTCACCATTCCATGATGTGGCAGTTGCATTCTAGGGCCTTTTAGGGCTTTCTAACCATGGTTTGACACACATGGAGTCTCTAGAGTCAATGCATGTTTTCTTTTCAAAACCACACCTTGATACATACATGGCAACACACACTCCAATGGATCTGGTGATGCAACTTCTGTCACACTGGTTCACCATTCCATGATGTGGCAGTTGCATTCCACGGACTTTTTGGGATTTCTGACCATGGTTTGACACACATGGAGTCTCTTCAGTCAATGCATGTGTTCTTTTCAAAACCACAACTTGATATACACATGACCACACACACACACTCTAATGGATGTCGTGATGCAACTTTTGTCACACTGGCTCACCATTCCATGATGTGGCAGTTGCATTCCAGGGCCTTTTTTGGCTTTTTGACCATGGTTTGACACACATGGAGTCTCTAGAGTCAATGCATGTTTTATTTTCAAAACCACACCTTGATACACACACGACAACACACACTCTAATGGATGTGGTTATGAAACTTCTTTCACACTAGTTCACCATTCTATGATGTCATAGTTGCACTCGAGGGGCTTTTTGGGATTTCTGACCATGGTTTGACACACATGGAGTCTCTAGAGTCAATGCATTTTTCTTTTCAAAACCACACCTTGATACACACATGAGCGCACACACTCCAATGGATGTGGTGATGAAATTTCTATCACACCGGTTCACCATTCCATATGGTGGCAGTTGCACTCCAGGGGCTTTTTGGGCTTTCCGACCATGGTTTTAACACACATGGAGTCTCTAGAGTCAATGCATGTTTTATATTAAAAGCCACACATTGATACACACATGACCACACACACTCCAATGGATGTGGTGATGCAACTTATGTCACACCGGTTCACCATTCCATATTGTGGCGATTGCACTTCAGGGGCTTTTTGGGATTTCTGACCATGGTTTTGACACACATGGAGTCTCTAGAGTCAATGCATGTTTTCATTAAAAACCACACCTTGATACACACATGATGACACACACTCCAATGGATGTGGTGATGAAACTTCTATCACATTGGTTCACCATTCCATCATGTGGCAGTTGCCTTCCAAGGGCTTTTTGGCCTTTCTGACCATGGTTTGACACACATGGAGTCTCTAGAGTCAATGCAAGTTTTCTCTTGAAAATCAAACCTTTATACACACATGAAAACATAAAGTCCAATGGATGTGGTTATGCAACTTCTATCACACTGGTTCACCATTGCATGATGTGGCAGTTGCATTCTAGGGGCTTTTCGGGCTTTCAAACCATGGTTTTGACACACATGGAGTCCCTAGAGTCAATGCATATATTTTTTCAAAACCACACCTTGATACGCACATGACCACACATACTCCAAAGAATGTGGTGATGCAACTTTTTTCACACATGCTCACCATTCCATGATCTGGCAGTTGCATTCCAGGGCCTTTTTGGGCTTTCTAACCATGGTTTGACACACATGGAGTCTCTAGAGTCAATGCATGTTTTCCTTTCAAAACCACACCTTGATACATACATGACAACACACACTCCAATGGATGTGGTGATGCAACTTTTGTCACACTGGTTCACCATTCCATGATGTGGCAGTTGCATTCCAGGACTTTTTGGGATTTCTGACCATGGTTTGACACACATGGAGTCTCTTCAGTCAATGCATGTGTTCTTTTCAAAACCACAACTTGATACACACATGACCACACACACTCTAATGAATGCCGTGATGCAACTTTTGTCATACTGGCTAACCATTCCATGATGTGGTAGTTGCATTCTAGGGCCTTTTTGGGCTTTTTAACCATGGTTTGACACACATGGAGTCTCTAGAGTCAATGCATGTTTTCTTTTCAAAACCACACCTTGATATACACGTGACAACACACACTCTAATGGATGTGGTTATGAGACTTCTTTCACACTGGTTCACCATTCCATGATGTCGCAGTTGCACTCGAGGGGCATTTTGGGATTTCTGACCATGGTTTGACACACATGGAGTCTCTAGAGTCAATGCATTTTTCTTTTCAAAACCACACCTTGATACACACATGAGCGCACACACTCCAATGGATGTGGTGATGCAACTTCTGTCACACCGGTTCACCTTTCCATATGGTGGCAGTTGCACTCCAGGGGCTTTTTGGGCTTTCTGACCATGGTTTTAACACACATGGAGTCTCTAGAGTCAATGCATGTTTTATATTAAAAACCACACATTGATACACACATGATCACACACACTCCAATGGATGTGGTGATGCAACTTATGTCACAGCGGTTCACCATTCCATATTGTGGCGGTTGCACTCCAAGGGCTTTTTGGGATTTCTGACCATGGTTTTGACACACATGGAGTCTCTAGAGTCAATGCATGTTTTATTTAAAAACCACAGCTTGATACACACATGACGAAACACACTCCAATGGATGTGGTGATGAAACTTCTATCACATTGGTTCACCATTCCACCATATGGCAATTGCCTTCCAAGGGCTTTTTGGCCTTTCTCACCATGGTTTGACACACATGGAGTCTCTAGAGTCAATGCATGTTTTCTTTTAAAAATAAAACCTATATACACACATGACAACACACACTCTAATGGATGTGGTTATGAAACTTGTTTCACACTGGTTCACCATTCCATGATGTCGCAGTTGCAATCGAGGGGCTTTTTGGGATTTCTGACCATGGTTTGACACACATGGAGTCTCTAATGTCAATGCATTTTTCTTTTCAAAACCACACCTTGATACGCACATGACCACACATACTCCAATGAATGTGGTGATGCAACTTTTTTCACACATGCTCACCATTCCATGATGTGGCGGTTGCATTCCAGGGCCTTTCTGGGCTTTCTAACCATGGTTTGACACACATGGAGTCTCTAGAGTCAATGCATTTTTTCTTTTCAAAACCACACCTTGATACATACATGACAACACACACTCCAATGGATGTGGTGATCCAACTTCTGTCACACTGGTTCACCATTCCATGATGTGGCAATTGCATTCCAGGGACTTTCTGGGATTTCTGACCATGGTTTGACACACATGGAGTCTCTTCAGTCAATGCATGTGTTCTTTTCAAAACCACAACTTGATACACACATGACCACACACACTCTAATGGATGTCATGATGCAACTTTTATCACACTAGCTCACCATTCCATGATGTGGCAATTGCATTCCAGGGCCTTTTTGGGCTTTTTGACCATGGTTTGACACACATGGAGTCTCGAGAGTCAATGCATGTTTTCTTTTCAAAACCACACCTTGATACACACATGACAACACACACTGTAATGGATGTGGTTATGAAACTTCTTTCACACTGGTTCACCATTCCATGATGTCGCAGTTGCACTCGAGGGGCTTTTTGGGATTTCTGACCATGGTTTGACACACATGGAGTCTCTAGAGTTAATGCATTTTTATTTTCAAAACCACACCTTGATACACACATGAGCGCACACACTCCAATGGATGTGGTGATGCAACTTCTGTCACACCGGTTCACCATTCCATATGGTGGCAGTTGCACTCCAGGGGCTTTTTTGGGCTTTCTGACCATGGTTTTAACACACATGGAGTCTCTAGAGTCAATGCATGTTTTATATTAAAACCACACATTGATACACACATGACCACACACACTCCAATGGATGTGGTGATGCAACTTATGTCACACCGGTTCACCATTCCATACTGTGGCGGTTGCACTCTAGGGGCTTTTTGGGATTTCTGACCATGGTTTTGACACACATGGAGTCTCTAGAGTCAATGCATGTTTTCTTTAAAAACCACACCTTGATACACACATGACGACACACACTCCAATGGATGTGGTGATGAAACTTCTATCACATTGGTTCACCATTCCATCATGTGGCAGTTGCCTTCCAAGGGCTTTTTGGCCTTTCTAACCATGGTTTCACAAACATGGAGTCTCTAGAGTCAATGCATGTTTTATTTTAAAAATCAAACCTTTATACACACATGGCAACATAAACTCCAATGGATGTGGTTATGCAACTTCTGTCACACTGGTTCACCATTCCATGCTGTGGCAGTTGCATTCTAGGGGCTTTTTGGGCTTTCTAACCTTGGTTTTGACACACATGGAGTCTCTAGAGTCAATGCATATTTTTTTTTTCAAAACCACACCTTGATACGCACATGACCACACATACTCCAATGAATGTGGTGATGCAACTTTTTTCACACAGGCTCACCATTCCATGATGTGGCAGTTGCATTCTAGGGCCTTTTTGGGCTTTCTAACCATGGTTTGACACACATGGAGTCTCTAGAGTCAATGCATTTTTTCTTTTCAAAACCACACCTTGATACATACATGACAACACACACTCCAATGGATGTGGTGATCCAACTTCTGTCACACTGGTTCACCATTCCATGATGTGGCAGTTGCATTCCAGGGACTTTCTGGGATTTCTGACCATGGTTTGACACACATGGAGTCTCTTCAGTCAATGCATGTGTTCTTTTCAAAACCACAACTTGATACACACATGACCACACACACTCTAATGGATGTCATGATGCAACTTTTATCACACTGGCTCACCATTCCATGATGTGGCAATTGCATTCCAGGGCCTTTTTGGGCTTTTTGACCATGGTTTCACACACATGGAGTCTCTAGAGTCAATGCATGTTTTCTTTTCAAAACCACACCTTGATACACACATGACAACACACACTGTAATGGATGTGGTTATGAAACTTCTTTCACACTGGTTCACCATTCCATGATGTCGCAGTTGCACTCGAGGGGCTTTTTGGGATTTCTGACCATGGTTTGACACACATGGAGTCTCTAGAGTTAATGCATTTTTATTTTCAAAACCACACCTTGATACACACATGAGCGCACACACTCCAATGGATGTGGTGATGCAACTTCTGTCACACCGGTTCACCATTCCATATGGTGGCAGTTGCACTCCAGGGGCTTTTTTGGGCTTTCTGACCATGGTTTTAACACACATGGAGTCTCTAGAGTCAATGCATGTTTTATATTAAAACCACACATTGATACACACATGACCACACACACTCCAATGGATGTGGTGATGCAACTTATGTCACACCGGTTCACCATTCCATACTGTGGCGGTTGCACTCTAGGGGCTTTTTGGGATTTCTGACCATGGTTTTGACACACATGGAGTCTCTAGAGTCAATGCATGTTTTCTTTAAAAACCACACCTTGATACACACATGACGACACACACTCCAATGGATGTGGTGATGAAACTTCTATCACATTGGTTCACCATTCTATCATGTGGCAGTTGCCTTCCAAGGGCTTTTTGGCCTTTCTAACCATGGTTTCACAAACATGGAGTCTCTAGAGTCAATGCATGATTTATTTTAAAAATCAAACCTTTATACACACATGGCAACATAAACTCCAATGGATGTGGTTATGCAACTTCTGTCACACTGGTTCACCATTCCATGATGTGGCAGTTGCATTCTAGGGGCTTTTTGGGCTTTCTAACTATGGTTTTGACACACATGGAGTCTCTAGAGTCAATGCATTTTTTTTCAAAACCACACCTTGATACGCACATGACCACACATACTCCAATGAATGTGGTGATGCAACTTTTTTCACACAGGCTCACCATTCCATGATGTGGCAGTTGCATTCTAGGGCCTTTTTGGGCTTTCTAACCATGGTTTGACACACATGGAGTCTCTAGAGTCAATGCATTTTTTCTTTTCAAAACCACACCTTGATACATACATGACAACACACACTCCAATGGATGTGGTGATCCAACTTCTGTCACACTGGTTCACCATTCCATGATGTGGCAGTTGCATTCCAGGGACTTTCTGGGATTTCTGACCATGGTTTGACACACATGGAGTCTCTTCAGTCAATGCATGTGTTCTTTTCAAAACCACAACTTGATACACACATGACCACACACACTCTAATGGATGTCATGATGCAACTTTTATCACACTGGCTCACCATTCCATGATGTGGCAATTGCATTCCAGGGCCTTTTTGGGCTTTTTGACCATGGTTTGACACACATGGAGTCTCTAGAGTCAATGCATGTTTTCTTTTCAAAACCACACCTTGATACACACATGACAACACACACTGTAATGGATGTGGTTATGAAACTTTTTTCACACTGGTTCACCATTCCATGATGTCGCAGTTGCACTCGAGGGGCTTTTTGGGATTTCTGACCATGGTTTGACACACATGGAGTCTCTAGAGTTAATGCATTTTTATTTTCAAAACCACACCTTGATACACACATGAGCGCACACACTCCAATGGATGTGGTGATGCAACTTCTGTCACACCGGTTCACCATTCCATATGGTGGCAGTTGCACTCCAAGGGCTTTTTTGGGCTTTCTGACCATGGTTTTAACACACATAGAGTCTCTAGAGTCAATGCATGTTTTATATTAAAAACCACACATTGATACACACATGACCAAACACACTCCAATGGATGTGGTGATGCAACTTATGTCACACCGGTTCACCATTCCATACTGTGGCGGTTGCACTCTAGGGGCTTTTTGGGATTTCTGACCATGGTTTTGACACACATGGAGTCTCTAGAGTCAATGCATGTTTTCTTTAAAAACCACACCTTGATACACACATGACGACACACACTCCAATGGATGTGGTGATGAAACTTCTATCACATTGGTTCACCATTCCATCATGTGGCAGTTGCCTTCCAAGGGCTTTTAGGCCTTTCTGACCATGGTTTGACACACATGGAGTCTCTACAGTCAATGCATGTTTTCTTTTAAAAATCAAACCTTTATACACACATGACAACATAAACTCCAATGGTTTAGGAGAGTTCAGTTGTTTAGTCTAAAAACTATATTGTGCTCCACCGTGTATCATCCCTCCCGGGATGGCGATACCGTTTATCAGATTATTGCTGCGGAGGTTCTTGTGTTCATCAAGGATTATCGTGCTTAGGTTTGAGGCGTGATGATCTTCATCATGTTACTTGCTGGATTGATTCCTCTTCTTCAGGTGACGTTCATTGACGTTATTGGAAGGATTATCATCCGGGTTACTCGTTGTGAAAGATCGGGACAAAAATATAGGATCATCGGCTTGATCCGTATCATGTGGTATCAGAGCTCTCGTTGATCACAACATGTTTTTGGATCATCTGCGGACTGTTTTTCTACAAGCAGTTTACAGATCGGTTGTGGAGAAGAGATTGAAAGAAAGAAAGAGATCGTTCTCGGTGAGTGTTGCATGCTGCCATCGCTAGGAAGAATCGATCTCCAGGATTTCACGTGGATCTGATCATGGACAAGAAGAAATCGTGGAGGATCGATCGCTGCTTTTCCCGTCGCGAGGGGCGACCACGATCCAACCAGATCAGTTTTTATCTCAGATCCGATCGTGCTTTTCCAAGAAATTGTTCCAGATCTGATTTCCGATATAATAAAACAGAGAAAGAGTTGCCCGCACGCGCCTCACGACCGAGTAACCGCGTGTGCGATCGAGTTTAGTGCCTGGCGCTCCCGTGAGCGTGCCAAAAAAAGTGTTAGCGCGCGCCGCACGACAGACCTGCTCTATCCCCTGGTGCTAGCGATCAAGGAAACTACACCCCGCGCACCTCAGTTGGATCGCTCGTTGTGAGCAGAGCTTCACGTGAGCTTCACGTTGGACCAAAAAAAGCAGCAGCAGGAAACGGGACATGGCGCCAGCTTTCCTGTGATCAAAATTTCGATTCGACGCGCCGGAATTCATCTGTTTTGTCTAGAATTTTTTCTGTGGAGTGACGTTTTGTTCCAAATTTCTTAAAATAGTTCACGGTTATCACCAAACAGTCTACGTCGCAAAGGATGGATTCTTTTTCAGGAGATACTTTGGGCTTGAGGTGTACACGTGGCAGAAAGTCTAGTGCTGTTTTCAATGACTATTTTGATCTCCTGAATGAAGTGGCACGTGATGCATCCGATCTTAGCTGGTGCCTACATAGACTTGCGACAGTTGAGGAGTACCAAGATTGGGAAAGGCACATGGAACAGGGTTTCCATCGATATGGGCATGAAGGAGGAGGTGAAGCCTAATTTCAGGACTCCACCAAGCTAGGTGATGCACACGCATCCCCTTGATGATTGACATGCCAGGACGACCTACGATATGTAATGATAAGTCTAAGGTAGTGTCAAATATTATTGCTATGTTATTGAGTCCGAGTCTAGGTTAGGTTCGAGTCCGTTTGTGTGTTTGGTTTGGGTCTATCCAACCGACTAGCTGCAGGCCTCCTATATAAAGGAGCCAGCCGCCTAGGCTTTAGGGGAGTTCAGTTGTTTAGTCTAAAAACTATATTGTGCTCCACCGTGTATCATCCCTCCGGGAATGGCGATACCGTTTATCAGATTATTGCTGCGGAGGTTCTTGAGTTCATCAAGGATTGTCGTGCTCAGGTTTGAGGCATGGTGATCTTCATCATGTTACTTGCTGGATCGATTCCTCTTCTTTAGGTGACGTTCATCGGTGTTATTGGAAGGATTATCATCTGGGTTACTCGCTATGAAAGATCGGGACAAAACTATAGGATCATCGGCTTGATCCGTATCACGTGCCCGATCCAAGATCCTATAAGCTAAGGTGAACTCGCTCCTCTCCTCGTGCCAATTTGATACCTCCTTGGATGGTGTGCTACTTCATGCAACTACTCTATGCATCATCAGGTACGAAGCCCCAACACATCACCAAGCACCCAAGGATGGAGAACTAGGAGCAGAGCGTGAGGCAGAAGTCACTGAAGCTGCTAAGACCGGAGTCTCCGGTCTGCGCACACCGGAGTGTCCGGCCCCTCCTCCGGTCTGACACCCTGCACCAGGCTCTGGGACAATCTGAATGCCCCTCCGGAGGTTGGTCCAGAGGCTCCACCGGATTCTCCAGCCTAGACCGGAGTCTCTGGCCTGCACACCGGAGTCTCCGGTCCGACCGACGCTAGGCATGTAAAAGGCCTTTGGGCCTTCGGCCCATGTACCCCTTAGTCCATCCAGAACATGTCTTTTATTGCTACCTGTTTATGTGGCTGGCCTATATATAGTCCCCCACCTCCATTGTAAACCCTAGACATGATATTTGGAATTAGTGGAAACCCCATGTGGATCTATCTGGTTCTTGCCTCATGCTCCTTTGACAAAGGAGCACCAAATATCCCAAACCTCGTTGGAGTTTGCATCATGCCTCCACATTGTACAAGGCCTATGCATCGGAGTCCCTTTGCCTAGACGTCAAGATCTCATTGAGTCTCACATCTCGCCGTGCCGGTTCGAGAGAGAGTCCTCCGCCTATCGCCGATCCTAGGGATTGCGCCGGACCGGTCTCCGCCGGCGTGAGCTATTGGTGTGTATCGTGGTTTTGTGTGTGTGTGTGTTCATCGCTTTCTTCGTGCGTGAGTTCGTCGTGTTCATCCTCCCCTCCTCCCCCCGCACTCCATCCTCGATTTGAGTAGGATTCGTGAAAGATCGGTCCACCCTAGAGGTTTGCCCTCAAAATATTGGTATCAAGAGCTTCGTTGCTCACGAATTCCCCCACAAAATTTTCTTCTATCCACCAAAAATTCGAAAATCCCCAAAAAAACAGCCCAAATTTGCCTTTGGATCGATCTCTTGATTTATAGTGTTATTTGTGGTTTTGATCCGACCAAACCTTGTCTTAGGAGTTGGTCTAGCTTTATCCTGCATTTTCCCAGCCCAATTTGGCCAATTTTTTCGCGGATTTGAGGACCCAAGGTGTGGATTTCCGCTCAAGAACACGAGCAGTTCACGATCTAACTCCAGACCGGAGTCTCTGGCCTGCACACCGGAGTCTCCGGCCTATCCACGCCAGAGTCTCCGGCTTGGACCAGAGTTTCCGGCCTGAAACCCCGGAGTCTCCGGTCCTAACGCCTGATTTTGACAGTTTTGCCTCTAATCTTGCATTGGCTAATTTCCTCTTGTTTGTTTGTGCCTGTGTGCGTGTCGTCACCTAACAGCAAGCTTTCGCATCGACAACTCCCGCTCTCATCGAAACCACGGCCCATAAACATCATCCTGCACCACCGACGCCAAGTTCATCATCCCCAACGAAGGTATAACTTGCGCCACCTTGTTAACCCCTATCTTCCTTTGTGTGTACCTATCCCACGAGAGTGGCTCATCTTGTGTTTGCTTGAGCATTGTGCACTTGTCCTTGGATAGTGAGAGTGTAAAAGTAATAGCAAGAGTGACTTGGTAGCATCAAGGGAGAGCAAAAAAAAGAAAAAAAAGAAAGAAAAAGATACAAAACAAAAGAAAAAGAAAAATAGTCTCCCATAGCAAAAGAGAGTCTCAAAGCTTGTAAGCAAGAGAGAAAGAAGAGCGCCCAAGGCAAGTGCACAAATCCGTTGCTCATTTTTCTTCTTTGCAAACGAGCCACGGTTTCTCCTTGCATTGGCACGACAACGAGCTTAGTCTTTGTTAGGACATTTTGTTTGCTCATTTTCATAGTCGTATAAATCCCAACTATCTCCACGTGTGTGTATATAGTCGTAGGTTCCCGTCACCCCTTTTGAGTTGTTGACCTTCGCCTTTGACTTGAGTTTTGTTGGATTTTACCCACTTTAGACTATCCCTTTTCTTTTGGTTGGTTCTTTGGCATTCCACAACCCTAACCCACCACCAACAAGCTTTTGAGAGTTAGTTCTTTCTTTAGTATGAGTTTTCTTTACAATTCCACTTTGCACGCTTCTAGCTCTCACTTGTGGTTTCTAGTTTGGTGCAATCCCCAAGGTGAGGTACAAGGCTAACACCACCATATTCCACTTCCATATACAATACTTGTGTGTTTTGCATGATGGATAGGCACGGTGAGTAGAGCCAAGCACCTCCCCAAGAAGAAGATCAAGGACCATACATGACGCGCGCAAGTCACTTCATCGTTCGACAAGAGTTCCGTGAATGTTTCCAAGCCCTTGAGACGCGACAAGATGAAAAATTTGGCGAGACGCAAGCCGAGTTCAAGAACATTGACAACCGCTTCGACGGCCTCGGACGACAAATGCATGCAATCCATCACAACTTCGGCCACCAAAATGAAGTGCTTCAACACTCTGTCCCCGAAACAAATGACAATCTTCGACGCCTCATCGACGGAATGGCAAGGCCATGTTCACACGCATCAAGATCTTCAAGTTCTTCGCGTCATCATGCACCTCTTCAACAAGATCTACATCCAAGTGCCCCAAGACGCAATGATGCCCCCGTGGTTGAAGATGGAAGTTCTTCGAACTATGTACCTTCCCCACGGCACGCCGCAACGTCAAGCTATGATGGTGATTTCCCTTCAAGGCCACGAGCAAGGCAAGAAGCACACCATAATCACGCAAGGGCATTGGTTATCCAACAAGAGAAACCACAAGAAGAACCGCAAGTACAACCGCAAGTCTACCACCATCGCCCGTGACACATACTTGACACAACAAGTGATGACTCCAATTTGGAGAACCAAGCTCGTCATCGACGTGAAGCTCTCCAAGATCCTCCTTCTCGTCCTCATCGTCATCAGCGTCCACACCGACACCATGGTCATCACGAGGCGCCTCCTCCACCACAAAAAAACATGGAGCGTCAAGTGGTACATGTTGAGCGATATCCAACACGTCAAGAGGCTCAAGACCATGATCTTCACCGTGAGGCCCATGTGCCTAATCAACATCACCAACCAAGGAACGCGCCTCCTCTTTGTCATCAACCATGTCATGAGGCTCCACATCCTCAACACCCTCATGAGGCCCAAGTGCCCCAACGTCATCAACAACCGCGCCGAGAGCAAGAGCCAGCGCCTCAACAACAATATCAAGAGCAAGCTCTGCAACAAGGTCGCGAGAACCAAGTTCCACCTCCTCAACCACAAGATCATCAACAAGGTCACCAAGCTCGTCGCAATGACCGCAACGATGAAGAAACTTTTGGCAAGCTCAAGTTCACAATGCCCAAGTTCACCGGATCCAAAGACCCTGAAGAATACCTCTCGTGGGCACTCAAGGTCGACAAGATCTTCCGCATGCACAACTATAGCAACGAGAAGATGGTCGCCATGGCTTCGCTTGAGTTTGATGATTACGCCAACCTTTGGTGGGAACAAGTTCAAGTTGCTCGTGATGCAAGAAAACAACTGATACTGATCGAGCCGATGATCCTTGATTGTTTTCCCGATCTTTCACAGCGAGTAACCTAGATAGTAATCCTTCCAATCACGTGATGAACGCAACCTGAAGAAGAGGAATCAATCCAGCAAGTAACATGATGAAGATCACCACGCCTCAAACCTGAGAATGATAATCCTTGATGAACACAAGAACCTCCGCCGCAATAATATGATTAACGGTATCGCCGTGCCCGGAGGGATGATACACGGTGGAGCACAATATAGTTTGTAGACTAAACAACTGAACTCCCCCTAAACCCTAGGTGGTTGGCTCCTTTATGTAGGAGGCCTGCAACTAGTCGGTTGGATAGACCCAAACCGAACACACAACACTCGAACCTAACCTAGACTCGGACTCAATAACATAGCAAAATATTTGACACAACCTTAGACTTATCATTACATATCGTAGGTCGTCCTGGTGTGCCAATCATCAATGGGATGCGCCCGCATCACCTAGCTTGGTGGAGTCTTAAAATTAGGCTTCACCTCCTCCTTTATGCCCATATCATCATCCCCCCTTCAAGAAGCTTTGTCCCCAACGCTTGCGGGTCGGGTTGGAAAGGTGGCGTGATATGAACAATTGCTTCACGTGTCTTCGCCATCTTCAAGTCTTGCTTTCCTTCCTCACCACATCCTCCCTCTTGGCATGCTCGACTTGATATAGTCATCGACGCTTGCACCTCCTTGCGTCTCCATACGAGCTTGGACCTAGGCTCCACTGTCTTCTTCTTCTCAACTCTTGTTGGAACCCGTGGTTGCTGAACATGGATCTTCTTTGCATGACCTGGCATAAGATGAGTAATGCCTGGACCACACAACTGACAAACATGTCCATCTTTGCCTTTATGCATCCGCACAACTGTCCCAACAAAACGCCTCACAGGTGTGCTAACAAAACTGCTCTTGTTATCCGCTGCACCACATGCACTTGAACATCAGGAGCACAACTATCATCCATCCGAACACCTGTGTCAACACAAACAACCTTCTGAACACATGTTGCAACATCCTTCCTCTCAGCAATAAGAGGATGCAATTCAACTGGCTTGTCACTAATAAGTTTCACTGGCTTGTCATCTACAGGCATAGCTTAAGAAATATCAACATTGTCGCACTGTGCATT
Organism: Avena sativa; assembly: GCA_916181665.1. Taxonomy (NCBI): domain Eukaryota; kingdom Viridiplantae; phylum Streptophyta; class Magnoliopsida; order Poales; family Poaceae; genus Avena; species Avena sativa. The sequence continues at coordinate 233,889,601 of OV702287.1, forward strand.
ATGCTCTCCATCCTTCACCTTAGCTAGCCCAGATTTTGGCGTAGCCTTATGCACCTTCTCCTTATGTAGCACCAGCTCTACATCAGACTTTATGTGATCATCCTGCATAGGCTTCAAAGTCTGTTGTTTGCCACCATGCACAAAAGAATATGTATTTTCTTGTCCAGCATGTGTAGCGTTGCGAACATCCTGCATAGGCTTCAAAGTCTGTTGTTTGCCACCATGCACAAAAGAATATGTATTTTCTTGTCCAGCATGTGTAGCGTTGCGATCATACTGCCATGGACGACCAAGTAACAGCCCACATACCTCCAATGGCAACACATCGCACTCAATCTCATCAACATAATCACCAACTGTAAATGGCACACACACCTTATGAGTTACCTTCAACATACCACAGCAATTGAACCACTGTAGATGCTTAGGTTTAGGAATACACCATGTGGACAACCCCAACGCTTCCACCATTGCCTTGCTAATGCCATTAGTACATCTTCCTCCATCAACAATCAACTTGCATGCTTTACCTTTGATCGTATACTGCGCCTGAAATAAATTCCAACGCTGGCCCTTGTCAACTTTCATGCAAGCATCGTCTTGTACTCTCTTGAGTTACAAATTCAGCCCACTCAATGGTACAACATCCTCAGAACTAACCACCTTGTTCAGCTCCTTAGACTTCTCCCAAAATCTAGTGCACAGAAATTCCTTCAAATCTGCCCAACTAGGTGTTGTTATGCCCATTGCGGTCCTCTCTTCCTTCCGCCAACTAGCCACAGTCTCATCCACATGCCGGTGTGCAAGAAAAAATTCAGTGCGACCACCAAACATGGAATCGATCGAACGACATTTGGCGAAACCATCATCCATGTCAGACCTCCAAGATCTAAACTCCGCATACGTGGCAGAACTGTCCAACTTCCGTTTTATATCTGCAGAATTAAGTGACGATCCCACAACAATAGTAGTGCAGTCAAAGTACACATCATCCGCTTGTCTATCTTTTGAACTTCCTTTGTTATTCCCATATTAATCCTTTCCTAGAGTCTTGATTCTTCTCATGTTTTCTTTTCTGTACTGTACGATCTGCAGTACCAAACTCCATGTGGAAACGGAGACAGACGTACTCCGCGCGATCAAAGGGATCAGCAGCAACGACTCCTTTGATTTTTTTCTCTAAACGAACAATACGTGGCCAACAATTCCTTAACAGTCTGGGACTCCAAACCGGATTCAACTTTTCTTTTTTAGTGCTACGTACTATCCAAATAGCTGAACAAACAATGCATTCCTTTTGTTTTTTCTCTCCTGTGCTTCACACAAAAAAACCCGGTAACACAAATGATGCAGCTCGTCCTACGGACGCCTCTACATCTACACCACCAAGCCTCCCAAGTGGATCGATGACTCGCACTCGAACCAAACTCCTCCAAGCTAAGGTGAATTTGCTCTTGTACTCATGTGACTTCGATACACCCCTGGATGGCTTGCCACTTCATGCCCCGACACTATGCATCATCAGGTACGAAGACACGAGCCAGAGGAGCGACACGGCAGCCAACAGCTGCCTGGAGACCCCGGTACAACCGGCCCCTGGAAGCGGTACTACCGCGCAAGCGGTACTACCGCTCATGGACAGCGGTACTACCACCCCGGGCAGAGAGATGGACCCGAAGCCCCAGATCCCACCGGTACTAGCGCACTCAGCAAGCGGTACTACAGCGCGCACCTGAAGACTCATGCCAAAGCTTCTGCCCACTCCGGTACTACCGCACCCTTCTAGTGGTACTACCGCGTATGACCGGTACTACCGCTCAACCGACCGGTACTACCGGACACCCTAGGGCCTGCGTGCTCCAGCTCGGCCCTTTGGCCTTGTAACGCCCCCTTTTGATACTTTAGTTGCCTAAACTACCCCTGAACTTGTGGCTGGCCTATATATAGCCCCCCACCGCTATTGTAAACCCTAGGCATGCTAGAACGACAAATACATGCAATGCATCATAATTCTGGCCATCAAAATGAAGCGCTTCAACGCTCCATCGCTGAAACAAATGACAATCTTCGACGCCTCATCGATGGAATGGCAAGACCACGTTCACGCGCATCAGGCTCTTCAAGTTCTTCGCATCGTCACGCACCTCCTCAACAAGATCTTCATGCAAGTTCTCCAACACGCAATGATGCCCCCGTGGTTGAAGATGGAAGTTCTTCGAACTATGTACCTTCCCCACGACATTAGTGATCCAACAAGAGAAACCACAAGAAGAACCACAAGTGCAACCGCAAGTCTACCACCATCGACCGCGACACATACTTGACACAACAAGTGATGACTCCAATTTGGAGAATCAAGCTCGTCATCGACATGAAGCTCTCCAAGATCCTCCTCCTCGTCATCAACGTCATGAACGTCCGCACAGACACCATGGTCATCACGAGGCGCCTCCTCCACCTCAACAAAACTTGGAGCGTCAAGTGATACAAGTTGAGCGACGCCCACCACGTCAAGAGGCTCACGACCATGATCTTCGCCATGAGGCGCCCATGTGCCTAACCAACATCACCAACCAAGGAACGAGCCTCCTCTTCATCATCAACCGCGTCATGAGGCTCCACATCCTCAACAACCTCATGGGGCCCAAGTGCCTCAACACCGTCAACAACCGCGCCAAGAGCAAGAGCAAGCACCTCAACAACAATATCAAGATCAAGCTCCGTAACAAGGACGTGAGAACCAAGTTCCACCTCCCCAACTACAAGATCATCAACAAGGTCACCAAGCTCGTCGTAATGACCGCAACGATGAAGAAACTTTCGGCAAGCTCAAGTTCATAATGCCCAAGTTCACCGAATCCAATGAACCCGAAGAATACCTCTCGTGGGCACTCAAAGTCGACAAGATCTTCCGCATGCACAATTATAGCAACGAGAAGATGGTCGCTTGAGTTTGATGATTACGCCAACCTTTGGTGGGAACAAGTTCAAGGTTCTCGTGACGCAAGGAAAGTGCCGCCAATCACAACTTGGCATGACATGAAGGCTCACATGAGATCCCGGTTCGTCCCCCGCGCACTACACGTGTGACCTCTTCAACAACCTTCAAGCGCTTCGTCAAGGGACAAAGACCGTGGAAGAGTACTTCAAGGAAATGGAACTCAACTTGATTCGCACCAACATTGATGAGCACATGGAGCAAACTATGGCACGCTTCCTTATTGGGTTGAACCACCCAATCAAGCGCATCGTCGATTTCGAAACATACAACGACATGGTTGAGCTTGTCCACATCGCAACAAAGGCTGAACGTCAAGCCCAAGACGTACTTCACCTACAAGCAAGCTTCAACCGCTACACAAACAACTTTCAATGGAAGCTCCTCAAGTACCTCCAAGCCTTCCTTCAAGCCCGCACTTCCTCAAGGAAAACTGCCCCAAGTGGGAAACAAACAAAGAGTGATACACCCTTCAACGGTGAATGCTACAAGTGTGGAGGCAAAGGACACAAGTCGGCTGAATGTGGAAACAAGAAAGTACGTATACCTAGAAGAATCAAGGGGTTATTTTGGCGACTAAAAAGCAAGACTCAGGGGCTCTGCCAAAATCTTATAGAGAATTTTCTCGCTCGCCCGGGAGATTTCTTCCAGAAGGTGATAAAGGGTAACCCCGTGGGTGGCCCGATCTTCACGGATCTCATGGTCAAATCGATGGGAAAGCGAGGGGAAGGGAGAAGGTAGCGAAAGCGGACGCACACCTCGCGAAGAACACGATGAACACACGCAAAACTCACACGATACAAGGCCGATTGCTCTCACCGGTGGCCACCTGTCCGATAGAATCCTCGCAAGGAAAGATCGGTCAACGTGCTCTCGTCAATCCCAAGCGGAGAGGGAAGAACACCTTGGAGAGGGTCTTGACAACTACGCTCACGCACTCGCAAACGTAGGCCTTGTACAATGAGGGAGGCGCGATGCAAACTCCAACGAGGTGGTGATGATGGTCGATCCCCTTTGGTAGAAGGGGATGAAGCAAAACTAGAGATTCCACAAAGGGTGTTTTCTTTAGTCTATCATCTATGCCTCTTCCATCTTCTCTTCCAAGCCTCCGTCTTGTCGAGCGTGAGTTCTCGGGCTTCCTCCCTATCTCCGTACTTGGCGGTGTGAACCTATCATGGTCATATGACGGAGTATGAAGTATCATACCATTCAATAGGGTAGGAATTAGGCTCGCATAGAGGAACGGATTCACCTTTGGAGTCCATGACAACTTGGCATAAGTTGGAGACCTTGATGTGGTAATGACCGTAGGTCGGGTTACATCATCTCCCCCCCCCTTCAAAAAGAGTCGTCCTCGACTCTACATGCTCATCACAAAGTAGAAGATGTTGAGAGACCTTCTTGATCCTGGGGTTCACCATATAGTCGTCCTCGGGAAGATTGAATTGACAACACCTCAATGTTCCTTCACCTTCCATGAATCCGACAAAGCTCACAAAAGCAAAGCAACACTCAAAGCGTAGCCAATTCATAAAGATTATAGCATGAGTCCTCAAGTAGACTGAAGTCACCTTAGGATGTAGAGATAGCTTGGTGAGGAGCAGCCATAGGTAACTCTCTACAGTTCTTCTTGTCAACTCTTTGTCCATAGAGGTTGACACAGAAGCAATTATATCTTCACACAACAAAGACCAAGCAACATATGTTTGTGTGTTATAGAGGAGCATGTCATTTGTGGCATATCCATTCTTGTTCACAACACTATTAGCACAACTCAAGTATCGCAAAACGAAATGCGTATGCAAGGTCAAAGTGGATGGAAATCGTTTGAACATCATCCAAATGTGGGAACTAAAAAAGTCCATAAAGCATCTTAGTGTGGCACTCAAAGCAATTGACTAAGATGTGGATCAACATCTTCGATGCAAGGATAGGAGAATTCGGCAAAAACACATGAGGAAAGATACCCAAAACAACGTCATTATGTGTGCAAACCAACCATTGGAAAGAACAATTGTTCAATATGTTGGATGCCATACACATATCATCAAAAGCCAAAATCATGGGGGTATGAGTATCGCAAACGGAAGCAAAAACAACGTGTTTGCAAACAAACCATATGAAAGAGCAAGTGGTCCTTATGTTTGTTGCAACAACAATACGAGAGACTTGGAAGCTCTCGTGACAATACATGCTCAAAATGGCATTATGGTTGCACGCAAAACATCGGAAAGAGAAATTGTTCAACCTATTTATTGCAACACACAAAGCATAAAAATCCAATAGCAACAAAACATGATTGTCACAAGGTGAAAGAATACCATCAACATGCTTGCAAGCAAAACATAAGAAAGAGAAATTTATCAACATGAAAGATGCAAAGCATGCAAAAAGTATCAGAGTCGGGTTCGATCATGAACTCACTTGGGGGGTGCTCTCTAGAGCTCTATTTATCAACTCGTGCTCAACCGAGGTTGACATTCTTGTGTTGGTACCTACACACATCAAACACAAAAGGAAGAATGTGTGTGCATGGTAGAGAAACGCATCATCCATCATGACGTATCTCTTCTTGTGCACATCACCATGAGTGTCAATCAAGTGTAACATAGGTGCATGGTGAGTATGCAAGTGGTGAACATGCTTATCATGGAAATCATCAAAATATCCAAAATTTGAGAAGGCTATGGGGGCCATCTCAATAGAAACCATATGAGAATTATTGTTGCAAGCAAAACAAGTGAAATAGCAATTGTTCATCTTATTGCAAGCCACGGGAGAGATTGTAAAACATTCATGACAAAGCATGGTTCGAGGGGTACCATTGGTAACATCATTGCAAGCAAAACATCGGAAAGATCAATTGTTCAACAAAGTGCAAGCAATGATATCATCAATGTAATGTTTATAGCATGGCATGTCTATGGCAACATCATCACAATCTGATAATTTCACATGCTCAACATTATGCAAAGGCAAAGTATCGCATGGAAATACCCAATGAGTCATATGTGATATCACAAAAATCATCCATAGCATGCCAATCATCACAAATCATCATGTCCACTAGTGGGATCATGGCATCATCAACACCCTTATTTTTACCTTGTTCATACCTCTCATATGACGTGGGTGTTGTGGTAGTATTGGCCTCCATGTGGGCAACTTCTTCTTCTTGTATGGGGATGGCCTTAGCTTCATCCACCATGTACATCTTCTCGGTCGGAGGCATCATCATGTCCAAGCTTGGCACTTCTTTATCCATGGAACCTAGCACATCATGGGATAACACAATATAGGTAGAGGGTAAGTTGTTAGAAATCAAAGTGGTCTCACATGACCTATCAACTACCACTCTCGACTCACTAGGTGTATCGCTTATGCCCTCCAAGTGGAAGCACTCAATCACACATATGGTGGATTCAATCATCTCACTCTTGTTTTCACTCAAGTGGGCTAAGTGGCTCTCATACTCACATGGGATTGGTACCACATCATCACTCAAGCATATGGGGGTAGGCTCGGTTTGCTCAACTCCGTGCGCCTCCTTTGGTGAAGGGAAAATCCCATGCTCACCATTCCCGTCCTTGTCGTCGCCATCTTATAGCATAGGCTCTTTACTTGGAGCTTGCTCATCCTTCGCCATGGCCACCTTGGCTTGTGTAGCCATCCTCTTGACATACTCGTCCAACTTGGCGAAGTAGAGGTCTTCATCTTCCTCCTCCATGAGGTTGCATGCGTCATCTAGGACGTCAAAGTTGGGCGTTGAAGCTCGATGGCCTGGAGGAGAGCTTGCTCTTGGTGCCATTTTGGTGGTGGCACGAGCAGTTGAAGTTGCCTTATGATGGTGTCGACGGAGGTCATTGGCGTGCCTTGCCAAAGGTTGATGTAGATGGCGCATTTGGTCATTCACATGATGCTCGCGACGATGCTCCTTGTCCTTGGCACTCTTCTTGGTGAGGCGTTGTAATGAGCGCAAAGCATCATTTGTCTTGGCCATCATGCTCATGGTTTTGGCGAAGTCGTTGTCCATGTCACGCTTGAAGTTGTACATGCTTGGGGAGTTATTGTTGTTGTAGAACTCCATATCACCCAAGCATGTGGAGCCATTGTCGGTGTAGTGCTCCATCATGTCATCCATGCTTGTGGAGGCATATGCACGGTGGCTCATCATGGATTCTTCGTAGAAATCATCCTCGGTTCCGGAGTCCCTAGATATGATTCACAAGACCAAGTGGTGGATATAGAAGTGGTAGGAGGGTTAGGGATGCAACGTCAAACCTTACTTTACCTTGGAAGATAGTATCGTGCAAGTGGTAACACTTGAGAGCAATCAAAACCAAGCAAAGTGAAGTTCACGCGGAACACCAAAACCAACTAACCACTAAATAACACACACACAAAGCTTATGGTGGATAGGTATGAACGGTGGCGTGTCCAAGAACAATCCAAAATCAAGATATTGTAATGGCAAGTAAAGAACCACGATGATCACAAAGCAAAACAAGTCAATCCACAAGAGGAAATTATGTACAAGGAAACACACATGGTGGGATAAATGGGACTTGTGCGACAGAGAAAGTGAGCTAAGGACCAAATGATTACCTAGCGAAGACTATAAGCTCGTGTCGCACAAGTGCAAGGAGAGACTCTAGTTCGATTGTAATAAATGGGTGGGCTACAAGATATGCACAATAAGTACCACCTATTTGATGTTCATCGAATTTGCGCCTCCTATTCTATGAGGCACTTGTTTCTTTCTTTTTATTTTTCTTATTTTTCTTTTTCTATTTTTTATCTTTCCTTTTTCTTTTTCTTTTTCACTTGCTTCTTGTGCCAACAACTATACAAGATAACTATATGAGATAGCGCGCTCACAACTTTTGCTCGGTATTCTACAAGTATCAACTTTTCCGGTGGTGGGACCGGTTTTACCGGAATTCTGATAGGAAATTCCAGTGGCTGAATCGGTCCACCGGACCTGGTGCCGGAACGCATTCGGGACACGAAAATCCGCGATTTCTGCAGAAAAACTTGATGAAAAACTTCAGATCTGAGGGGCAAATGATAGAATTAGGCCATGGGAACGCAGGGAAAGGTAGATCAACAAGTTTAGCAAGTAATCCACGGATCAAAACCTACTAAAATGCACTCAAATCATAGATCGATCCAAAATATGAATTGGGGCTATTTTTGGTGGAAATTTTCGAATTTATGGGAAAAAGACCAAATCGATGAGGAATCCGTGGCAACCAAAAGCTTCTGATACCATATGATAAGGGGTAACCCCGTGGGTGGCCCGATCTTCATGGATCTCGTGGTCAAATTGATGGGAAAGCGAGGGGAAATGGAGAAGGTAGCAGAAGCGGACGCACACCTCGCGAAGAACATGATGAACAGACGCAAAACACACACGATACAAGGCCGATTGCTCTCACCGGTGGCCACCGGTCCGATAGAATCCTCGCAAGGACCGATTGCTCTCACCGGTGGCCACCGGTCCGATAGAATCCTCGCAAGGAAAGATCGACTTTCCTTGCAAGGATTCTATCGGACCGGTGTCCACCGGTGAGAGCAATCGGCTTTGTATCGTGTGTGTTTTGCGTCTATTCATCGTGTTCTTCGCGAGGTGTGCGTCTGCTTCCGCTACCTTCTCCCTTTCCCCTCGCTTTCCCATCGATTTGACCACGAGATCCGTGAAGATCGGGCCACCCACGGGGTTACCCCATAACATCTGGTATCAGAAGCTTTTGGTTGCCACGGATTTCTCATCGATTTGGTCTTTTCCCCATAAATTCAAAAATTCCACCAAAAATAGCCCCAATTCGTGTTTTGGACCGATCTGTGATTTGAGTGCGTTTTGGTAGGTTTTGATCCGTGGATTACTTGCTAAACTTGTTGATCTACCTTACCATGCGTTTCCATAGCCTAATTCCTTGATTTCCCCCCATCAATTTGAGATTTTGGTTCGAGTTTTTCCGCCAAAACTTGTCCTGTTTGTGTTCTGGAAGTTCTGGTTCGACCAGACCGGACTGTCCAGACAAAATGGACCGGAATATCCCGCCCCACCGGAGTTTCCGGCCTAAACTGACCGGAATATCCGGCCCGGCCGGACTATCCGGCATGCGTGGCCCGGACTGTCCGCCCCCCTTGCAGACAGCAAATCTGCTTCACGGTTTTAAGCATAACTTTTGCATACGAACTCGAATTTTGGTGTTCTTTAGCTCGTTTTGAATAGGAGAAAGAGCTATACATCATCATATCCGTGGTTCATTCTATCTACTCCATCCAAATTCCATGAGCAAGGCGAAATCCACCAATAAAGGGTGAAGATCGACGAACAAAGGTATAAAATTCCGCGACTTCTCCCCACTTGCATCCCTTTGTGCGCCACACTATCTTTGCGTTCAACAAACACCTATTGAGACTAGTTCCTCCTATGATTGCTTGGGCTATGCACATTTGATACTTGTAGAATTCCGAGCAAAAGTTGTGAGTGCACTATCTCATATAGTTATCTTGTATAGTTGTTGGCACAAGGAAGAGGCAAGTGAAAAAAAAGAGAAACAAATAGAAAAAGAAAAAGGGAAAAAAAGAAAGAAAGAAGTGCCTCATAGAATAGGAAGCGCAAGCTCGATGAACATCAAATAGGTGGTACTTATTGTGCATATCTTGTAGCCCACCAATTTAATGCAATCGAACTAGCGTCTCTCCTTGCACTTGTGTGACACGATTTTATAGTCTTCACTAGGTAATCATTTGGTTCTTAGCTCACTTTCTCTGTTGCGCAAGTCCCATTTATCCCACCGTGTGTGTTTCCTTGTACATATTTCCTTCTTGTGGATTGACTTGTTTTGCTTCGTGATCATCGTGGTTCTTTACTTGCCATTACAACATCTTGAGTTTGGATTGGTTCTTGACATGCCACCTTCCATACCTATCCACCATAAGCTTTGTGTGTGTGTTTTTTAGTGGTTAGTTGGTTTTGGTGTTCCACGTGAACTTCACTTTGCTTGGTTTTGATTGCTCTCAAGTGTTGCCACTTGCACGATACTATCTTCCAAGGTAAAGTAAGGTTTGACGTTGCATCCCTAACCCCCTACCACTTCCATATACACCACTTGGTCTTGTGAAACATGTCTAGGGACTCCGGAATCGAGGATGATTTCTATGAAGAATCCACGATGAGCCACCATGCATATGCCTCCACAAGCATGGATGACATGATGGAGCACTACACCGACAATGGCTCCACATGCTTGGGTGATATGGAGTTCTACAACAACAATAACTCCCAAAGCATGGACGACTTCAAGAACGACAACGACAAGCTCCTCAAGTCGCGTCGACCAAGAAGGAGCCTCCACCTCGAGAGCAACAAGGTCCACCATCAAATGGACAACTTCAAGCGCGACATGGACAACGAATTCGCCAAAACCATGAGCATGATGGCCAAGACTAATGATGCTTTGCGCTCATTACAATGCCTCACCAAGAAGAGTGCCAAGGACTAGAAGCATCATCGCGAGCGTCATGTGGATGACCAAGTGTGCCATCTACATCAACCTTTGGCAAGGCACGCCAATGACCTCCGTCGACACCATCATAAGGCACCTTCAACTACTCGTGCCACCACCAAAATGGCACCAAGAGCAAGCTCTCCTCCACGTCATGAAGCTTCAATGCCCAAACTTGATATCCTAGATGACGCATGCACCTTCATGGATGAGGAAGACGAAGACCTCTACTTTGCCAAGTTGGACGAGTACGCCAAGAAGATGTCTACACAAGCCAAGGAGGCCATGTAAAAGGATGAGCAAGCTCCAAGACAAGGGCCTACACCACAAGATGGCGACGACAACGTCAAGAATGGTGAGCACGGGATTTCCCCTTCACCAAAGGAGGCGCAAGGAGTTGAGAGAACCGAGCCTATCCCTATGTGCTTGAGTGATGTGTGGTACCAATCCCATGTGAGTATGAGAGCCACTTAGCTCACTTGAGTGAAAACAAGAGTGAGATGAGTGACTCCACCATACGTGAGATTGAGTGCTTTCATTTGGAGGGCATGAGTGATAAATCGAGTGAGTTGAGAGTGGTAGTTGATAGGTCATGTGAGACCACTTTGATTGCTAACGACTTACCCTCTACCTCTAGTGTGTTTCCTCATGATGTGCTATGTTCCATGGATCAAGAAGCACCAAGCTTGGAGATGATGATGCCTCCGACCGAGAAGATGAATATGGTGGATGAAGCTAAGGCCATCCCCATACAAGAATAAGAAGTTGCCCACATGGAGGCCAATGCTACCACAACACCCACATCATATGAGAGGTATGAACAAGGTAAAAATAAGGGTGTTGATGATGCCATGATCCCACTAGTGGACATGATTACTTGTGATGATTGACATGCTATGGATGATGTTTGTGATATCACATATGCTTCATTGATATTTCCATGTGATACTTTGCCTTTGCATAATGTTAAGCATGTGAAATTATTTGATTGTGATAATGTTGGCATAGACATGCCATGCTCTAAAAGTTACATTGATGATATCATTGCTTGCACTTTGTTGAACAATTGCTCTTTCCAATGTTTTGCTTGTAATGATGTTACCAATGGTATCCCTCGGGTAATGCTTTATCATGAGTGTTTCACAATTTCTCCCGTTGCTTGCAATAAGTTGAATAATTGCTCTTTCACTTGTTTTGCTTGCAACAATAATTCTCATATGGTTTATATTGAGATGGCCCCCATAGCTTTCTCAACTTTTGGAGATTTTAGTAAATGCCATGGTAAGCATGTTCCCCACTTGCATACTCACCATGCATCTATTTTACACTTGATTGACACTCATGGTGATGTGCACAAGAAGAGATACGTCATGATGGATGATGTGTTTCTATACCATGCACACATGTTCTTCCTTTTATCTATGATGTGTGTAGGTATCCGCACAAGAATGTCAACCTCGGTTGAGCACAAGTTGACAAAAAGAGCTCTAGAGAGCATCCCCCAAGTGAGTTCAAGATCGAACCCAGCTCTGATACCTTTCGCATGATTTGCATCTTTCATGTTGACAAATTGCTCTTTCCTATGGTTTGATTGCAAGCATGTTAATGGTATTCTTTCACCTTGTGACAATCATGTTTCGTTATTGGATATTGATGCTTTGTGTGTTGCCACAAAAAATGTTGAACAATTTCTCTTTCCGATGTTTTGTGTGCAACCATAATGCCATTTTGAGCATGTATTGTCATGAGAGCTTCCAAGTCTCTCGTATTGTTGTTGCAACAAACATAAGGACCACTTACTCTTTTATTTGGTTTGTTTGCAAACATGTTGCTTGTGTTTCCGCTTGCGATACTCATACCCCCATGATTTTGGCTTTTGATGATATGTGTATGGCATCCAACATATTGAACAATTGTTCTTTCCAATGGTTTGCTTGCACACATAATTTCCTCATATGTTTTTGCCGAATTATCCTATCCTTGCATCAAAGATGTTGACCAATATTTTAGTCCATTGCTTTGAGTTCCACACTAAGTTATATGGAGTTTTCGAGTTGCCACATTTGGATGATGTTCAATTAACTTCCATGCACTTTGACCTTGTATACACATTTCATTTTGCGATACTTGAGTTGTGCTAATAGTGTTGTGAACAAGAATGGACATGCCACAAATGACATGTTCCTCTATCACACACAAACATATGTTGCTTGGTCTTTTTTGTGTGAAGGTACAATTGCATACGTGTCAACCTCTATGAACAAAGAGTTGACAAGACACATCGAAAAGAGTTACCTAGGGCTACCCTTCAATGAGCTATCTCTACATTATAAGGTGACTTACTTCTACTTGAGGACTCATGCTATAATCTTCATGAATTGGCTACTCTTTGAGTGTTGCTTCGCTTTTGTTGTGAGCTTTGTAGGCTTCATGGAAGGTGAAGGAACATTGAAGAGTTGCCACATCAAGCTTCTCAAGGACGACTATATGGTGAACCCCAGGATCAAGAAAGTCTCTCGACATCATCTTCTTAGGATGAGCATGAAGAGTCGAGGATGACTCTTTTTGAAGGGGGGAGCTGATGCAACCCGTCCTGCGGACGCTACTACATCTACAACGCCAAGTCCCCAAGATCGTCCCCAAATCAACCAAGAAGATGGACCAGAGCAGCCAGCTCCATTACCCGGACACTACCCGGAGTGTTCGGCCACCCCGGACTGTCCGGTCCACCCGACCCGGACTATCCGGCCTAAGTGATGGGCCTATGAGCCAACATTTGGGCCCTTGGCCCATCTACCCCTCTATTCCGCACCAAACCCTAGTTTTATGCCAAACTACCCTGAACTTGTGGCTGGCCTATAAATAGAGCCCCCACCCCTCATTGTATCCCTTAGGCATAGATGATAGACTAAAGAAAACCCCCTTTGTGGAATCTCTAGTTTTGCCTCATCCCCTTCTACCAAAGGGGATCGACTATCGTCACCACCTCGTTGGAGTTTGCATCGCGCCTCCCTCGTTGTACAAGGCCTTGGCATCGGTGTCCCTTTGCCAAGACGTCAAGACCCTCTCCAAGGTGTTCTTCCTTCTCCGCGTGGGATCGAGGGAGCACGTTGACCGATCTTTCCTTGCGAGGATTCTATCGGACCGGTGGCCACCGGTGAGAGCAATCGGCCTTGTATTGTGTGTGTTTTGCGTGCTTTCATCGTGTTCTTCGGGAGGTGTGCGTCCGCTTCCGCTACCTTCTCCCTTTCCCCTCGCTTTCCCATCGATTTGACCACGAGATCCGTGAAGATCGGAACACCCACGGGGTTACCCCATAACAGGTAATTTATTTTTGTTCTTTCGGTATTTCAATCTCCATGTTGGTGGAGCAGAGCGAACCATTTAATTTATTTTCACCTTTAGGTATATCTAGCTCTGGTTGAGGAAAAATGGTACTCCCTCCTAGCAACAATTAATATGAATCGGAGCAAGTAGTAGTTTAGAGAGCTCTCAACGGTAGCCTATAAAAATGTGTTATCTTTCTATTTAATCCTCCGAACGGGAGCCTACGGAAGTAGGAGGCAATCGTGAAGGCTCAACTACTATAGAAGGAATAGAGTGTTGTCATGAACATTAACACTAAAACGATCTTGAATGTACCACAACAGCCAGACTTTGTGATAAAACAATATAGATGGCGAGGCAAAGCTCGCATTTTCATCTAATACTACTTTATTCTTGATAAACACTTGACGTAATACTTTGCATATAAACATGATTTACTTAAAAAGGCAACATTGTTATGAGTCAGGGGATGAGCAACTTAGATTAACTGGTGGCCAAGGCCAATATACATGTACAGGCTTGAATGAGCGAATATGCGAAGAGGCCCTTTTATAGTGGGAAAATAGAGGGGGTAATACTTCCCTAATCCTACTTCTATGCCATCTAAAACGATAGTCAACCACATCTGCCTATACCAGGCTCACTCTCCTGATCACCCATGCGTTCTCGCCCATGCCCACAGACATAGCTATCAGGTTTGAGCCACCTTAGCATGGGCACCGACATGACCTAGTCGTCCACGCCGACGGACACAGTTGTTGAAGTTCAGATGCCTTGGAATCTCCATCGACATGACCTAACGCGTATGCGAGAACTCCTGGAGTGAAACGATAGAAAAAGCAGATGAGGCCACGAAAGATCAGCAAAACTTTAGATACAATAAATATCGTAGAAAAAACCCTTCCCTCTCTTTGTGCACACATGGCAGGGCATACGACAAGCGACGTCAATGGAAAATAGACGAAGGAGCTGACACTCAAAAAATAGACATAATAAGAAAAATGTTCGGTCATGAAAACTCACCTAGACTGCTCCGGATCAGTCGGTTGTTGCTGCCATCGTCTATCGATAGAGGACGGCCGTACGGATCATCGCCTTCGTAGTCCCGTCCATGACGTGTCTGCTGCTGCCTACATCAATCTGCCTTTCGTGGAACTCCATCCTCTTTTTCATCTGCAAACAAATGGAACAACGGAAAAAAATAGCAAGCAAAAGATTGAGCGTGAACCAATTTCTTACCACTCTTACCGTACACCTTCCTGGAAGATGTCGTTGGAGTTTTCCACGCCTTCTTATCTTCCTAACTCGGCCGGCTTTCACACCCATGATCCCTGCCATGTTTGCTCGTCCTTGCCATCCGTGGTTCCAATAGCCTCAGATGACAAAGTTGCCCGCTCTATCACCAAAGTTTCCACCACCCGAAAGCTAGATAGGATAGAACACATGAGAGCGATACCCAAGCTACGACCACACCAAAGTGCGGGATCCCAGGTGCTCTCTGTGTGTCCCGCTGTTTAGCGGTCCGTCGGCTCTCAGCTCACACCCATATCTATTCACATCGCCGGAACCGGGTGTGTTCACCGCACTATCGCTCGCGAATGGCGAGGAGAGCATGCTAAGAGTAGGCGAAGGTGGAAGAAGAGAGAAACTATATACCTCATTGCGTGGAGAGAAAACACGAGAGGAGTCTTATCCATAGACAAGCTGGCAATGGCGCGAAACTGCATGATGCATCCGCGAGAACACGCTAACACCTAGGATCTACGATTCTAGATCATCTATTAGCAGGCCACACAGCATGATGTAGACAGAAAACCTCACATAGGAATGTGATTGTACGTTGTCAACTCGTCTAAGAATACGATCTCACCGCGAGAACCCGCGAACGTCTAGGATTGACGCTGCCAACTAAGCTCTACGCCTGCGAGAAAACGCATCGTCTATGGTCTACTCTAACAACATGCATGGTTTTACGACACCATGTCGGCCTATTACGGGCCCTAGTCTGTGAGGAACCGCGTCCGGCATGGGCTAACGGCACCACGTCAGCTCTCAGCGGGCTCCATGGCCGCAAGAAACTGCTACCAGACGGGCTCATGGCGCCATGACGTCTCTCCACGGGCCCCGCCACCTAGGGGGTGCGGAGGCGTGTCGCGCCGAGAACACATATCACCGAGCGTGGTACATCCCGCATACACTGATGACGGGCCATAGGGCATGCAGTCAACCGTCTAGTGATGCAAGTTACGGTGGCGCGCGGTACACCCGTACGTGGTAGGGAATCTTCTGCCATGGACCGTAGCGGAGCCTGCCTCACGGTATAGCAGGTCTTCGTTCCGACATGCCGAGTGTCCTGTTAGGCCTCCATCCCACGACCGAAAATAATCGGGACGACGTGGATATCAGTTTGAACCAAAACAATCTAGCGCTATTATTTAGTCATGATACCAGTGTTTGGCACTTTCATTTATGTCACATTAACTTTGGTTTGATGTCTCAGATGTCTAGTATGAGTTTAATTCTGGATTTCACTATTGCCAAAATTTCTAATGCCAGATTTGTGTGTAATCAAAGAAACCTCGAAAGACTCATAAGGCTGATGAGGCGAGATACTCGGCACTTCTAAAACTCATACATTCTGATATATGCAAGATGAATGGTGTGTTGACAAAGGCGTAAAGAGATATTTCATGACATTGATTGATGATACTACTAAATTATGCTATGTTTACTTGTTGCAAACTAAAGATGAGGCTTTAGACTACATTAAATCTTATAAGGCCTAAGATGAAAATCAACTAAAGAGAAAGATCAAGTGTATTAGATCGGAGCCCGGTGGCGAGTATTTTTGCAGAATATTTGATGAATTTAGTGAGGAACATGGTATTATTCATGACAGGACGCATCCCTACTCGTCGCAATCAAACAGGATTGCCGAGAGAAAAAACGACACATTGACTGACTTGCCATGTTAGACACCGTTGGTTTATCAAAGGCATGGTGGGGCTTTGTAGACTTCATGGCATGTCCTGAGTAGAGTTCCTAACAAGAATAAAGAAAATATCACTTATGAGGAGTGGGTCGGAAGAAAACCATCACTTTCTTACTTGTGTACTTGGGCGTGTTTGGCAAAGATCAACATACTGATTCCTAAGAAACAAGGCCGGGCCTAAAATAGTGGATTGTATCTTTCTAGGATATGCTCTGTGGAGTGTAGGCTATAGATTTTTAGTGATTAAATGTGAGGTTCTTGATATGCATGTTCATACTATAATGAAATCTCGTGATGAAACATTATTTAAAAATATGTTTCCTATGAAAGATATGCGTAGCACTACTAGAATTTCTTCTAATATACTTTCTGGATCTAGTGCATCTATTGAGATTTTTGAACAACGATGTTCTTGAGAACGATGACGATAAACCTCCAATGAGGAGTAAGAGACAAAGGATTAGAAAATCCTTTGGTAATATTTTATTGTGTACATTGTGGATGATACTTCTAGATCTATTGCTAAGGCATATACATCTCCTGATGTAGATAATTGAAAAGAATCTGTCCAAAATGAAATGGACTCGATTCTTTCTAATGAAACTTGCGAATTATTAGAAAGGCCCTATGATTGTAAACATGTGGGCTATAAGTGGATGTTCAATAAGAAGCTAAGGTCCGATGGTACTATTCATAAGTACAAGGCACGTCTTATAGCAAAGGTCTACACACAGAAAGAAGGAGGAGATTACTTTGGCACATATTCACATATCGCTAGACTGACAGCCATTTGAGTACTACTTTCCCTGGTGGTTTCTTATGGTCTTCTCGTTCATCAAATGAACGTGAAGACAGTTTTCCTTAATGAGGGTTGGAAGAGGAGATCTATATGGATAAAAGGTGAAGAGATAAAGGTGTGAAAGTTGTTAAAACCTTTATATAGCCCGAAACAAGCACCTAATTAATGGCATGCGAAGTTTGATAGAACTCTACTTTCTACTAGCTTTGTCATTAATGAGGCTGATAGGTGTGTTTACCATCGCCATGGTGGGAGAGTGTTATATTATGTTTGTGCGTGAATGACATTCTAATATTTGGTACAAACATGAAAATGATTAATGAGGTCAAGTTTTTCATGCCAAAGAGTTTTGATATGAAAGATCTCAGAGAGGATGATGTGATCTGAACATAAAGTTTATTAAGAACGAGAATGGGATTACTTTAACGCAATCTTATTATGTTGAGAAGGTCTTGAGCCGATTTGTATTTACTGATAGCAAGACTCCTTCAACACCTTATGATCCTAGTATGACATTACGAAAGAATAAGAAGAAACCAACATATTAGTTGAAATATTGACAATTTGTTGGTTCTCTCATGTACTTACCAAGCGTTACCAGACCTGAGAGTAGGTTCATGTCTAACCCAGGTATTCATCATTGGCATGCTCTTGAAAGGGTCATGTGCTATCTATGTGATACAATGAGCTATTAGATTTACTATTTAGGACACTCTGTTGTGCTTGAAGGATATAGTGATTCGAACTGGATACCTGATGTTGATATTTACTCTTGGAGGTGGTGCAGTGTCATGGAGGTCTCGTAGACAAACCATATTGATAAGGTTAACCATGAAAGTGGAACTTGCTACTTTAGACACAACCACTATTTTAGACACAACCACTATTGAGTCAGAATAGTTGCGTGAGCTCTTGATAAACTTGCATGTGATCGAAAAACCTGTGACGGCAATCCTTTTGAATTGTGACAACCAAAATGTTATTGTCAAGGTAAACAATTCTAATGATAACATAGAGACACGTAAAGAGATGTTTGAAATCTGTCAGAAAATTGAGAAACTCTAGAGTAATAACTATTACGTGTATTCAAACAGGCGAAAGCCTAGCATTCTCTTTACAAAGGGACTATCACAAAATGTGATAGAAAGTGCACCGAGAGATAGGGTTGAGACCCATGAATGTCACACCATAGTGGTAACTCAATCTATGTGTTCGGAGATCCCGTGAATTAGAATATGGAAGGAACAAGCTAGTGGTTTGACTGGGGAGAGTATTTTATAATCCTCTCTATGTGAAGATGCATAACTCTCAAAATCTGTAAGGTAGTTGGCAACATGCCTTAATGTTGTTGGCTATAACTAGCAAAGATGTTGTCCTAGAGGGTATTCTTGAAAGAACACACATATATAAGTTCGACTATAAACTTCGCAATCGATGAGATTTGGTTGATCTCTAATAAATTCATGAAGATACCAGTGAGTCTGGCGCATATGCTCCAACCCGCGGGATAGGATCCAGATACTGGTTATAATTTTGATTGAAATCTATTTGCACCAAACTTACAATTCAAAATGTGTCCATTGTTCAAGTTGCTGGTAGACGAAGCTCAAGAATCTAGGTGGAAGTTTAACATAACGGTCTCTACTGAAATACTGGTATATAAACAAATCTTGGTATTTGAGATCTGGTGGGAATTGTTAGAAATAAATGGGCTAAATCCTTTTGGCCCATGTAGATTTCAGATTTTTTTCTAAATCTCATAGCCCATGTATGTAAAAGCTTATATGTGATTTGACCAAGTTGGTGGCGTCTCACATGTGTGTGTGACAAGAGAAGCGGGAGCTAAAATTTAGTTTCACATGGAAAGTTGAAGGAGAGTTACACCATCTTATAAGGTGGAGTGTCTTACCACTTTGTAAGTGAGTGAGAGAAGAAGTGCTACACGCACACTCCTCCCCGACGCTGCCGCTCGCTCGACACAGAGCCGAGTTTATCTGTTTGCTGCGCAGGAAAACTGATATGGTTTTAACAGATGTGTCAAACAATTAGTCGATTCGGGTCGCTCCCGGATCGTGGCCTATTGTAACCGACCTGAACTCATGTGCGACGTGGCCTCAGCCCACTTTGTGCCATGTACTGTTTCCGAACCGCTCTATATAAGCGCATGTGCGGCTTCCATCACGCACATCACCAAAACCAATCTAGAGTTTTGCCAGCATCTCTGCTTGCGCCGCCACCGTAGCCTACACCATCCCGCACGTCGACATGCACCGATGAACGGGAGAGCAGGTCTCTGAGACCACTCGCCTTTGTGATCCTGTACAAGAGAGGCGAATAAGATTTTTTGGAACTGCAAGGCGCGACTGCTCAATTTCGTCATCATGGCGCGTCTTCCTGGTCGTCAAGAGTCTTCTTCGACAGGCCACCGCAACATCTGCACCAACAGCGACTTCATCGGCTACGTATACTTTCATCGGCTACGTATACTGTAATCCAATTTGTTGCTATACTATGGCTATTCTTGAGTCTGTACAGCTACCATTCATGTTGATTAATATATCTATTATATAGACGTGGTAGTCATGATTTATATTGAGGAATTAAATTGTGAAAATTATGCATAATAATCCAACAAGTTATGATTAAAAACTAGGTACATATCAGTAGTGGGTGGAAACTTGCGTGGACTTCAGTAGTTGTAAATTTAGTTATGACCTGCCTTTTCTTTGCGGGGCTCATTTTTACGTAGTTTGGGACTATCACAACACGCTGAGTGACCGCAAACTACTGACCACCAATATCCACCATTGTACTCCGTAGATGCTTTCACCTTGTTAGTAAGATCCCCTGAGCTGTTCTAGGGATTTCCCCGTAGATTATAATTAATTAATAGCATACAACAAATTATATGAGAAGGATATTCATACCAGAGAAGAGAAAATCTTCTATTTCGTCATATTCTTTCCACATCATCAAAACACTAATGTAGCAACTCGTATGGAAACATTGCATGAGCTTTCACTCCAGGTCACAAGTTAACCATCAAGGAGATGTGAAGTTGGCTTCAATTTGCCATTAGGGGAAGGGCATGCAAACGCAATTACTTGGTCTGCGTATGTCGGTGACCTGCAGGTCAGGGCAGATCTCTAAACGAAGTTGAAATGCCCAGCCAGTCGGTCACACACAAACCAAGGTATTTTTGAAATGCAGGAACTTAAACTTAGAAATATGAAAAATACAGAAATTAAAGTGTCGTTTGGATGTCAAACATGAAAAATATGGAAATTGTAGGCACAAGGAGATGAAAACATGAGGTCACCTCATGTTAGTTTTCTCCAACATGCCCATGAAATAGGCTATTTCATATGAATTTCAAAGTAATCTACCATTCCTATTCCTATTTCCAAACGGCACCAACGGAATTTTTCCTATATAAACCATATCCTCTACGTTTCCTTTTGTTTCAAACGGGATCTAATTGTCTAAAGGTCTGGATCGAAACTTGAAACAAGGAATTTACAGTCAGATTATCTAGTGGATTCAGGTAGCCCCATGAGAAAGAAAATAATCAAATTCTCAGGAACAAAGACATGATACAGAAGAAAAGCCAAGGAAGGTATCACTAGATATGTTCTCCAGCTGCTACTAGTACTAGTGCATTGCATCGCTAAGCCTCAGTTCTCTCATTCTCTGTCTCTGGATGTTCTTTACAATGTACATATATAGTCATACAAGCCAGCAAAAGGAAGAGATTATGCTACATATACACTGTACATTTATATCCCTGGATCCATTAAACACGCATCCTCATGATTCATGCATACACAAATCGAGGGATAAAGTGCAAGGAAATTGGTGGTCCATTGGAAAGGAGATTGGGGACGAACCTGTGCAAGATTGCTAGTGTTATGAAGTGAAGGAGAAGAATGAACGCTTGGTGGGCACCCTGCCGACGGCCTTCATGAAGTTGGCGAGCTCCATGACCTTGGTCGTCTTGGTCCCGCGCACCGCCGACGCCGACGCCCGCTTCTCCTCCGCTTTCCGCCGTGCCCGCGCCACCTCGTTCTGCGCCTTTTCCGTCGCCTTGGCACGCTCCTCCTCCAGCTTCCTCTGCACAATGGCCAGGGTTAGTGGGCGGGCCTCCCGCGTCCACCATGGCGGTGAACTCGCGGCTCATGCTGGCCATGAACTGCTCGTCGGAGTACGAGGACAGCGAGCGCTGGCTGGCCACGTCCCAAGAGGGCTGCCGCAGCGGCGCCGGGGCCGGCGACGGATGGATGTCTCGGAAAGTCGTCCCGTCGGCGTCCACGTCGTCCTCCGCCGGTGCCGACGGCGTCGCCAGCCGTTGCAGCCGGTCGCTCTGCGACATGGATGAGGTTTACCGGTTCGGATCGGAGATGTTACTTGATACAGAACGCCGCGCCGATGGATAAGGATGGGATCGGGTGGGATGGCGGACCCAGTTCTTGGAGGTGGAGTTGGTGCGTGTATTGCAGACCAGCTCACCAGCAGCAGTGGGAGAGGGAAGAGAAAATTGCAGCTCACACCACCCTTATGGCAACCTTGCACCAAACACAGAAATAAACTTTCTTTTGCATCTAGCTTAGGTTTATGCCTTAATTGTTACAGCTAGTCCAAATAAACTAAGTTGTGGTATTGACAAGGTTCCTGACTTGGCATCAACGAAGAGGCCAAGGAGTTGGCCATATAATTACATAAAAAATAGAACATATTTTATAAACTGAATTTTAAAATATTAATTTGGTTATAAGTTCCGGTCATCTGTTAACTGAAACAGCGGAAAAAAAATATAACGTTGCAAAGCTGAATAAGTCCATGCACATATAAATACATCCAAAAGCCCCATAATTTAAATTTTTTTGACGTACGCGCAACTCCGTGCACATATAAATACATCCATGCTCAATGTTACCATTTCCTATCTACGAGACTTATACTGGACCGGTACGTACCGCCGGAGCCAGGGAGAGGCGATAGGAGATGTTGCGGACCACGACCTCTCGCCAGCGAGAGGTTTTCCGCTTTTTGTTTAGCCTTCTTTTGGTGTCTTCTTCAAGATGTTGAGACAACCGCTACGTTCTGAAGTCAGAATAAGTCCTCCCCGCTCTATTCTTGCTTTGGTGGTGCATCTAGCGTGGAATTCTATCAATTTTCGTGTTCGTTAGTTAGTACTTGAGATGCACGAATAATTGCTTCAGCTAGTCAGTCCTCGTCGACCTAGAGTTACCTTCCGACACATGCGAGTGGCTAGCTCTTATGAACCTGATATATAGATGTAAATTGTTGTCCGTTATTGTTATTTGACTTATATTCCTACAGTCTGATTTTAATTTTAACCAAACACCGAACCTAGTTGTTGGTTTAACAAACTACTAATTAATTAGAAAATCGTGATAATTTTTTATGTCTATTTTGTAAAAACCATATTACAGAAAAACAAAATAGAACTGTAGCAGAAAAAGCATCGTTAATGAGTTAACAAATTTATTTGGGAAAGGTGCAATGATTAAGGAACAAACCTGTGCTAGCTGTAATAGAAAATTTGTTTCTGTGTTTTGTGCAACAGTTGCCACAAAGAGTAGTGTTACCTATAATTTTCTCGAGACGGAGACGGCTCCTGCACGGCCGAGAGGATAACGACCTTGCCGGCCGGCATACGGGGTTACACGTATCGCTCAAACTTGTGAGAGCTTTTAGACTTTTCACAATGGGGGTGTATCTTAGCACGTTACCCTAATAGAAACAGATGGTTAAGAGACAACTTATTCAATGTATTATTTTTTAAGTGGTGTTTCTATATTTAATGATTTAGATGACATGCATGTATTATTTTTTAAGTGGTGTCTCTACATTTAATGATTTAGATGACATGCATGCATATGATTGGTCTAACCATACTATTTTGCCTATGGTTTTGTGAAGGGATGTTTCTTAGCTAAGATACAACCACAATCTCTTTCTTCATTAACTATAGTATCACATAGACAAAGTGTCTAAGATACACCCATTGTATAAGGCCTAAGGCCTTTGCCAATGGAGAGTTTCTTAACACGTTATTATAGAAAAAATAAATGTCTTAGAAACACGCTTTACAATACATTGTTTCTTAGGCTAGTTCTAGTGGAAGTATCATGCATGCCATCTTGGCAAAAATCTGATGTGGCACCGTAATTAATGAAGAAAAAGGTGCTAGTAGTATCATAATATGATACCGTATCATAGCACGTGAAACTAGGTAATTTAATAACCAATACGTCTCATACACACAATTACATTGAGATTGTAGAAAAAATTAAATACAATGTTACTATGATACTACTAGATGATACTAACCACTAGAGAGATAATATCATACACTAGTATCATATGCATGATACTAGTAAGATGGTACTCCCACTATGACCAGCCTTAAGATTGTATCTTAATTTAATGATTTTAGCCTCATGCATGCATGTGATTGGTCTACTACTTGTTTTTGCCTATGACTACGTACAAGAGATGTATCTTAGTTAAGATACAACACCACTCTCTTTTATCATTAAATATGGTACCACATAGGCATTTTGTCTATGATACCGTGCTTAGAGACTACCATTGTGAAAGGCCTTAGAGTGAATAATGACACCATTAATAAATGGGCACGTCACATTTCGAGATAAACTTTGATCAAAGAAATCGAGTAATAATATCTTGCTGAGTTAGATTCATATTTAAAAATATTTTTTAATAACTGAGGTCTTTTTTTTAAACGCGGTATCACAGATAAATTGTTTATGTGGAAATATACTTAATGAGAAAAGAAGGTGATGTTGTATCTTAGCTAAGAGCATGTACACTGTATGGGTTGAGCTAAGAAAAAGCGATGGTCGAGTCTAACAAAATCGAACCGCTCCACCGTTTAGACTCGACGCAGTGAGACCTGGTAACAAAGCCCGCACCACTTTCCCCACCGAACCATATGTCTCATGTCATGAACGGAAACATCCCCAAATCCCTACCACCGGTCCTACTCCTCTGATTCCACCGCCACCACCTCCCCGCCATGGTTGGCGCATGAGAGAGGAGGAGAAGCGGGCGCTCGAGAAAGGAGGAGAAGCTGGTGGCTGGATGTGGAGAAGATGCGGTGTTGGAGGCAAGGATGGGGTGGATATGCGACCTAGCGGCGGCCTGGGGAGTAGGTGCGGCATGCACATGCGAGGTTGCTGCTCCTGGCCTCTCGACAGGGAGGGACAAGCCCCGCAATTCACCCGCTGGGAGGATGGAATTTGCGGCTGAACGGTAAGGAGTGGTCTCTTTTGTTCAAGATAGTTTTAGAGATTCTATTAATCTAGCATACATAGTTCGTATTCTGGCACAGGTAGTGAAGATGGTCAATATCAGAACAAAAATATTGCAATATAATTCATCATAGGCTTCATATGGAAAGGAAATATGACAACATAGTTCGTGCATAATTAAAATACAACAGATCTCATTCGGTAAATAAATTCTAAGCATCATCATTAACTCCAAATTTTCATATATGTGCTCTACCAAGTCAGCCTTTAGTCGACGATGCATTGCTCGATCATGAATTTCGGTGTCTGTTTGAAGTACATTTGAAAATTCTGGAATTGGTCCATGATTGTATCCTACCATTGGTACTACGTCGACTTCTGGTGATAATCCAAATCATACCTCACATTATAGTTATCTATCTCATCCTCCACTATCGTGTTTATCAGTATGATGCATGTATACATGATATCTGCTAGTGTAGCCACATCCCACAACCGGCCAAGGTAACGTATGATGGCAAATCTATGTTGCAGAACTCGAAAAGCCCTTTCTACACCTTGCTCCTTCTTGGCACTGGGCTTCTTATCGTTAGGATTCTGGGGCAGAGGGATGATCTTCATTAATGTATCCCACTATGGATAAATAACATCTGCAAGATAGTAGCCTTTATTGTACACATTTCCTTTGACTGTAAGTTGAACCTCTGGAGCTCTACCTTAGAGTAATTGTGTGAACAAAGGTGATTGGTTTAACACATTAAGGTCATTGTTAAATCCTGCTACACCAAAAAATGCATGTCAAATCCAAAGATCATGTGAGGCAACCACTTCGAGCATAATGGTGGAAGCTCCAATATCACCAGGAGTAAATTGTCCGCGCCAAGCAGTTGGGCATTTATCCCATTCCCAATGCATACAATCAAGACTTCCTAACATGCCAGAGAAACCTCGGGCCTCTCCTATATGAAGTAACCACTGAGTGTCTTCACTATTGTGTCTTCTTAGATATTCATCACCCAAATTATTTCTCGCACCTTTCACGAACATGGTCAAGCAATCAATAGTTGTGCTTGCACCCATTCTCAAATTTCCATCTAGACTATTAGCATGGTATCCATAGGCCAGCATGCACATGGCAGTTGTGCATTTTTGATGTGGTGAATGACCATGCTTGCAAAAGTCATCTGACCTTCATAAAATAAGGTGACCATGCACTAAGGGTTTGTAAAATGCAAAGAAATACATGCTTCCTCACACGATACCTTCGACAAAATTGCTTCTCCATGTAAACTGGGTTGTCGTTGAAGTGGTCAGCCATCAACTTCACATTTCCACTAGCATGGTCTCTATCTATCATCTTCTTAGGTGGACCTCTGGCTTGATTCTGTTGTGCCTTAGAATGAGCAAGAATATGTGCTCCCATCTTAGCTTGAACTGGGTCATTAATGAAGTCTCCAATAAACGCATCGACGTATGAAGCAACAATGCCATCATCTGAGTTCTCTAACTCAGAATCTGAATGCCTAGGCATTCTTGTATGGAAGGGTAGAAGAGGTATGTATGAAAGGGGAGTGGAGGTCTGGAAGACAAGGGAGTGGAAGTACCCATATATATACACCCAAGTTCCAACGGTTAGTTTCCTTCTCTACTGTTCTATCCCAATGGCTAGTTTCTTTTTATAATGTTCGTTTCCAATAGCTAGTTTCTTTTGAAGTGCATCTTCTTTATGGTAATGAAAAATTATCTTGATTAATTTCCTTCTCTTTTTGGCAGTGCATCTTCTTTATGGTTAAATGAAAATTAGGTTGATTAATTTCCTTCTCTTTTTGACAGTGCATCTTCTTTATGGTTAAATGCAAAATTAGCTTGATTAATATCCTTCTATTTTTATAGTACGTGATAACATCTCTCTCCGTATACATGGATTACTTGCTAAACTTGTTGATCTACCTTCCCCTGCGTTCCCATGGCCTAATCCCGCGACTTCTCCCCACTTGCATCCCTTTGTGAGCCACACTATCTTTACATTCAACAAACACCTGTTGAGACTAGTTCCTCCTATGATTGCTTGGGCTATGCACATTTGATACTTGTAGAATTCTAAGCAAACGTTGTGAGCGTGCTATCTCATATAGTTATCTTGTATAGTTGTTGGCACAAGGAAGGGGCGAGTGAAAAATAAAAGAAAAAAATAGAAAAAGAAGAAAAAGAGAAAGAAAGAAACAAGTGCCTCATAGAATAGGAAGCGCAAGCTCGATGAACATCAAATAGGTGGTATTTTTTATGCATATCTTGTAGCCCACCAATTTTATTGCAATCGAACTAGCGTCTCTCCTTGTACTTGTGCGACACGAGCTTATAGTCTTCACTAGGTAATCATTTGGTTCTTAGCTCACTTTCTCAGTCGCACAAGTCCCATTATCCCATCGTGTGTGTTTGCTTGTACATAATTCCTATCTTGTGGATTGACTTGTTTGCTTTGTGATCATCGTGGTTCTTTACTTGCCATTACAACATCTTGATTTCGGATTGTTCTTGGACACGCCACTTTTCATACCTATCCACCATAAGCTTTGTGTGTGTGTGTGTGTGTGTTTTTTTTAATGGTTAGTTGGTTTTGGTGTTCCGCGTGAACTTCACTTTGCTTGGTTTTGATTGCTCTCAAGTGTTGCCACTTGCACGACTACTATCTTCCAAGGTAAAGTAAGGTTTGACGTTGCATCCCTAACCCCTACCACTTCCATATACACCACTTGGTCTTATGAATCATGTCTAGGGACTCCGGAACCGAGGATGATATCTATGAAGAATCCATGATGAGCCACCACGACTACGACTCCACAAGTACAGAGGACATGATGGAGCACTACACCGATAATGGCTCCGCGTGCTTTGAGGACCCAGAACATTGCACCTATGACGGCTCCACATGCATGGAAGACATGGAGCACGTCATCAACTATGTGATGAGGACATCCCTACAATTACACCTACCCCAATTGCTAATGATGATGTTCCAATTGCGAAGAAAGATCAATCCAATGAGATATGGACCAATCACAAGAGCTCATGCTAAGCTACTAGAACAATAGGTGAACTTGCTTCTTAATGAACCTGGTGTTTTAATTAATGAGAATTTTATACTACCTAAGTCTTTGAATTATTGCATGATCAGGTACTTAGGAGAAGAAGGCGTAGCACGGAGCGAGGAGCTAATGGAACAAGGCATGTTGATCAATAAAGAATGCGAGGGATGGGAGGGAGGAAGCGCAAGGAGCACACAAGATTGAAGATCAACACTTGGTGGACAATCTCTGCCACGGCAGAGAAACGCCACTTTTCTCTGCCACAGCAGGCTGCCGCGGCATAGAAACAGAGTCCTTTTCTGCCACGGCAGGCTGCCGCAGCAGAGAAACGGGCCCGAATTCTGCCACGGCAAAAACCAGAACCAAACCAACTTTAGGTCGGTTTATACCCTTAGTTGGGTGGGACCAACTCGGATCCACCCTTAGGTCGCCGCCCCCAGACTCATAAATAGATGGGGTGCACTTCTATCTAGGGTTAGACCACGTTAAAATATTTTGGAGTTGTTTCTTTCATAGAACCTCTAGAATTACCCTGTGTTCGAATCTACCAACTATAATTGAGTGTTATCTGTTGTTCCATTGGGAATTAGTAGATTGCATACTACCGTTCGTGATCACGGCTGCGTGTGCAAGAGCACGGTGTTGTGAATATCCTACAAGGTTCGAGAGCTGTTGCATTGGCATCATGGATCAAGCAGGAGAGTTCATAACTAAATGCTAGTTATCTATCATCCACCATCATCATCGAAAAGTGCTTGCTGAGAAGATCGGGCCACCCCATATCATCTTGGTACCAGATTTCCTCGTTGCCTCGGTAAGCAATCCACAATCCATCCATAGATTAGAGAGTGTTTTTCGTCCTATACAGAAAAAGGCCCACAAAAAGAGTTGCCATAGCCTAGATTGCATCATAGACGAGTAATAGTTGTTGGTCGTGTTCATCCTTTAGTTTAGATCTAGATCTGTTTTTCTAGTCGTTTTCTAGTCAATTTCCACCATTGTTTCCGCCACCACAAGGTCAGATCTGATCTAATCTAAGAGTCCTAGTGTACTACTCTTGGCCGAGTCGGACTTAAAAAAAATTCTACCGACTGCCGCGGCACGGAAACATCCTGTTTTCCTGCCGCGGAGTCCTGTTCTGCCACGACTCGGATTAGCTGCCGCGGCACGTTTTTGACGTGTTTTTCTGCCGCGGCAGGATTTTCTGCCACGACACGATTTTGCCCTGTTTTTCTGCCACGACAGGAAATTTTACGAAGTGTGAATTTCCACTTTTCCTTCAACCTTAGCCACAGCCATTCTATTACATAGGTGTAGGAACTTGCCCATTGAGACTAGTTTCCGCTCCTACAGGCTGCTCATAGGATTAACACCGTGTGTGATATATCAAATCAAAAAAAAGAAAGAAAATGCAATATAGCAACAGAAAAAGCAAAAAAAAGAGCTATACAAAAGAAAAAGGAAATTTGAGCAAGAGGCCTAGTGATATCTTTATGCACCGGTAGATTGAGCAATCTTGTGCCTGTTTACTTTGAGCTTTGCTAGTGTCTCTCGAGCGTAGTGCAACACCCATCATAGTTGCATTGCCACGTTTTTCTCCACGTGTGTGTTTCTTGGTTATTTGTACGATCAGCACTAGGACTTGTTTGCGGTGTAGATAGGGTACCATACCTATAGCTCCACCTTAAATAACCTGTGTGCCCTGCGATCGTTCTCTATACCTTTGATATTCACTTCATCACATCAAGTGCATCAGTCTTTGATTTCGTTTGGTAGAGCATCTCTATTCACTTTGGAACGGTAAGATCTCCTTTCTTATTAGTTGTGAGTGAGCTGTGAGAGTTTCCACCATACAGATTTTGATTTTTGCACTAACCTACTAATCATGTCTTCTAGTGATGATGATGTTGTGTTGCAGAAAAAGAAGGATGAGGAGCTTGTTAATTGGCGTGAATATGAGGCCTTGAAGTCCCACTTGACACGTGTGTTTACTAACACGACAGATGCCATTGACAAGAATCTCCAGGATATGAATATGAGATTGGATCGGCATGTTGGAACGGTTGATACTATTCAAACGCAAGTGGCTACGCTCAATGTCAATGTCACCACTTTGCAGCGTTCCATTGAGGGTTTGACAGCCGCCTTACATAGAAGGGAAGATCCTCAACATGATGATGCCTTTGATGATTTCGACGAGGGTAGCGCAGTGGATGCTGCTCCACATGTTGGCAGGGGACGTGTTATTCCCCTTGCCCATGCACCTACTCATGGCCATGTACTTGCCCCTCTTGGGCGTGCTCAACGTGTTCCCAACCAAGTTGCTGATGATGGTTTGGGAAAGCCAAAATTCTCAATTCCTAAGTTTGATGGTTCCATTGATCCTGAAGACTACCTCACATGGGAGTTGAAGATTGAGAAACTCTGGCGCTTATTTGACTATCCAGAAGATAAGAAGGTCAAGCTTGCAGCATCTGAATTTGATGGTTATGCTTTGCGTTGGTGGGATGCTCTCGTGCAACATAGGAGGGAGGACAATGAACTTCCTGCGATGGATCGACGTGAGATGAAGCAAATCATGAAGGCTCGTTTCATACCAACCAACTACTTGCGATCAGTTTTTGATAAATTGACGCAATTGAAGCAAGGCACAATGACAGTTGATGAGTACTACATGGAGATGGAGCTGCTTATGCAGTGTGCTAGAATTCGTGAGTCTATTGAGATGACCATGCAGCGATTCCTAAACAATCTGAAGTTGTCAATCAAGAGCATAGTTCGTCATCACAATTATGAGACCATGAATGAGCTATTGCACCATCCTAGAGAGGCCGAATCCCAGTTGGCAGAAGAGGCGAAGTCACGCGGTCGTTTTCCATCCTCCAGCAGATTTTCGGCCAGATCTACTCCGTCTACAATTGCGCCACCGGCTGCTGCTACGTTTACACCATCAGCCAAACCAGCAAGTACACCTTCGTTTGGTTCTAATGCTCGGAAACCCGCTGCTCCTGCTGCTAGTTCGGGTTCCAATATGTCTACGACACGTACTCGTGATGTGGTGTGCCATACTTGTGGAGGTAGAGGGCACTACAAGAAAGATTGTCCAAACAACAAGGTTATGTTTGTTAATGAATAAGGTGAAGTAGAGAGTGGAGATGAAGCTTTTGATGATGATATTGATGATGGCAAGGATGGTGCTAATGCATATACTGAGCGTGCACCAACTATTGTCGTATCTTCACGTGTACTTAGTGTGTAACCGGTTGAGGAATCCCAGCGTTGCAACTTGTTCCAAACAAAAGCTCTACTTGGACCTAACAAAGCTTGCAAGGTAATTATTGATGGAGGTAGTTGCAGAAATCTTGCAAGTAAGGAACTATGTGCAAAACTGAATTTGACATACTTACCTCATCCGAAGCCATACTACATACAATGGTTGAGCAACAATGGTGAGATGAAGGTAAATCATATGGTACGTGTGAATTTTCAAATAGGGCCATACAAAGATTCTATTGATTTTGATGTGGTTCCTATGACTGTTTGTCACTTACTATTGGGTCGGCCGTGGCTTTATGATCGTCATGTGCAACACAATGTCCGAGCCAATACATATCACTTGGAATTCAAAGGGAAGAAGATTACTATGCAACCAATGACACCACAAGAAATTGTGAATGATTCTCGCCAGAAAATAGAAGTGAACTTGAAGGAAGATACTACCACTCGGCGAGACTGTGTAACATCTGTTCCTGATGTAATTGAGCCTAAATTGAGTGATATAACGAAAAGTGAGAGAGTGCCTGGATTATTGATACTAGCCACCAAGGAGGATATGAGAGAGTTTCGTGAGGATCCTACAGCCATGCCACTTGTGCTCATGTATAAGGGCGAGGTATTGGTTTCTAACGACATGACCCCTATTTCTCTTGGTGTCTCTTCTATTTTGCAGGACTTTGGGGACGTGTTTCCAAAAGACGTACCCGCAGGTTTACCTCCATTGCGTGGTATAGAACATCAAGTGGACCTGATTCTTGGCGCCACACTTCCCAACCATGCACCTTACAGGACTAATCCCGAAGAAACAAAGGAAATTCAGAAGCAAGTACAAGCGTTGCTAGATAAAGGGTACATTCGTGTCTCTCTTAGCCCTTGTGTTGTTCTTGTTATTTTAGTTCCTAAGAAAGATGGTGCATGGCGCATGTGTGTAGATTGTAGAGCGATTAATAACATCACTATTCGATATCGTCATCCTATTCCACGCTTAGAGGATATGCTAGATGAATTGAGTGGTGCTGCGGTTTTCTCTAAAATTGACTTGCATAGTGGTTATCATCAAATTAGGATGAAAGAAGGGGATGAATGGAAAACTGCTTTCAAAACTAAATTCGGCTTGTATGAGTGGTTAGTCATGCCATTTGGTCTTACTAATGCACCTAGTACTTTCATGCGTTTGATGAATCATGTTTTGAGAGAGTTTATTGGTCGTTTTGTGGTTGTTTACTTTGATGATATACTCATATACAGCCACACCGAATCTGAACATTGCACTCATATTAGACAAGTTTTGCAAGTGTTACGTGATAATAAACTGTATGCTAATCTTGAGAAGTGTACATTTGCAAAAGATAAGGTCATATTCCTAGGATTTGTTGTTTCTAAGCATGGAGTAGAGGTAGATCAATCTAAAATTGAATCAATTCAGAATTGGCCTACTCCAATGAATGTCAGTCAAGTGCGTAGTTTCCACGGTTTAGCTGGTTTCTATAGGCGCTTTGTGAAAGATTTTAGCACCATTGCTGCACCTTTGAATGATTTGACAAAGAAAGGCGTTCCTTTTATATGGGGCACGACCCAAGACATTGCTTTTGATACATCGAAACGTTTGCTTACTTCTGCACCATTACTTTCATTACCTGATTTTTCGAAGCAATTTAAAGTTGAATGTGATGCTAGTGGTATAGGCATAGGTGGCGTTTTGATGCAAGAGGGTCGGCCTATAGCTTATTTTTCTGAGAAATTGACTGGTGCTCGTTTGAATTATTCAATTTATAATAAAGAATTGTATGCACTTGTTAGAGTACTTGAGGTTTGGCAACATTATTTGTGGCCAAAGGAATTCATCATACATTCTGATCATGAAGCATTGAAATACTTGAAAGCTCAATCAAACTTGCATAGAATATTTGATGTAGCCCAACATACGGAAACCACCTTTGGTCCACATCATGCCACGCTAATCATCACTCCAAAGGTGAACTCCTTCCATGCTTTCCCTTTCGTTGGTTATTATGCGAATGGAATCCTACTTGAGACAAATGCCCATGATGTGACTAGGTCCATGAACATGATGCCAAGGAGATGCATCAAGGATGGCTCTGGAGCCAAGACACCCAAGCAAGAGGCCTGGAAGAGAAGATGCAAGAAGCTGCTCCAGCAGGACCGGAGTCTCCGGACCAGCAGACCGGATTCTCCGGCCCGTCTCCGGACCAAGCCCCGAACCAGCGCCTGGGACAGTCAGTGACCCCCTCCGGAGGTTGAACTGGAGATCGACCGGACTCTCCAGCCCAGACCGGAGTCTTTGGATCGCTGCACCGGAGTCTCTGGACCGCTGCACCGGAGTCTCCGGACCGAGCATCGTGGGCCTGTGCGCCTCAAGCTAGGCTTGGCCCATGTAACGTCCCAAACTTCCTGTTTATGCATGTTTTACCCTTAACTCGTGGCTGGCCTATATATAAGCCCCCACCCCCTCCTTGAAACCCTAGAGATGATGATGAATTAAGGCATGTGCCTAACCCTAGATGGGAACCCCCTCTCAATAGTAAATATATGAGTTGTACAAGGCCTTGGAGTCGGTGCCCTTCTCCAAGTTGTCAAGACCATCCTCAAGTGTTTGGTCTCTCCCTATCAAGGATTCTAGTAGTGCTTGGTCTCTCCCCTTTGGGATTTTACTTGGTTGCTACTCTCTCCTTGGTTTGGATTCTACCGTCCGCTTGCCGATCTCTCCTTTGGTGATTCTAGCGCAAGGTCTCTCACCGAGGATTCTATTAGATTGGTTGTTCAAACCAATGGGAGCAAATCAAATTGGGTGTGATTCGGCGTGTGTTTGTATCTTTACCTTGCATTCGAGTCGTGTTCATCGTGTTTCCCTCACTTCCGCCTCGAATCCATGAAGATCGGGCCACTCCAAGGGTAAATTCACAAGGAGACCCATAACAACTGGTATCAGCAGCTTTTGGTTGCCATGGATTTGACTTCGCCCTTCGATTTCCACCATAAACTGAAAAATACCAAAAATATAGCCCCAAATTTCTTTTGGATCGATCTCTCGTTTTGGTGAGTTGATTGTGGTTTTAGTCCAATAGAAACTTGTCTTTGGAGTTGGTCTACTTGTGCCCTGCGTTTCCCAGCCCAATTTGGTCGAAATTTTCTGGATTTGAGGGTTCAAGGGCCGAATTTCCGCTCAAGAACATGAGTTGTTCGTCGTGTAGACTCCAGACCGGAGTCTCCGGACCAGCAGACCGGAGTCTCTGGACCAGACCGGAGTCTCCGGCCTACACCGGAGTGTCCGGACCAGCAACACCGGAGTCTTTGACCCTAACAAAATTTTTGGCCCCCTTTTCTTTTTTTTCGACTGATTTCCTTGTAATGTTTGTGTTCCGTGTGCGTGTCTGTCAACTAACAAAAGCTTCCGCAACACCTCGCACTCAACATCGACACCACGAAACTCGAACCATCCCTCCACCAACGGTTGCAAGTGCGACATCACCACAAGGTATAACTTGCACCACCCTTGTTAACCCCTTCTTCCTTTGTGTGTTACCTAACCTATCGAGAGTAGCTTATATTGTGTTTGCCGAAGCATTGTGCGCTTGCTCTTGCATAAGTCATAGTGTAGAGGCAATAACATAAACTTGACTCCATAGCATAGAAAAGAAAGAGGTACAAAAAAAGCTTATAAGCAAAAGAAAAAGAAAAACATACCAATACAAAAGAGAGTCCAAAGCTTCTAAGCAAGAGTGCGAGCAAGAGCAAGGCAAGCGTACAAATCCGTTGCTTCTCCATCTTTTGGCAAACGGGCTACGGCCTCTCCTAGTGTTGGCACGACACCGAGCATTAGTCTTCATTAGGACCAATTTTGTTCGTTGCTCATTTTCATAGTCGTGTTAGCCACATTAATCTCCACCGTGGTGTATAGTCGTAGTTTCTCGTCACCCTTTTGACCTTTTCCTTTGACTTGGTTTTTGGTTGGATTTTACCCACTTTTGACAATAACCTTTTCGTTTGGTTGTTCCATTTGCTATCCACCTTCCTACCCATCCACCATAGGCCTTTGTGTGTGTGTCTTGTGTATTCGCTTTGCTCTCGGCAAGAACAACCTTTCCAATTTTTGACTTGGTGAGGCAAGGTAGCACATACCATACCACCAATACCACCCTCGTTTCACTTGTGGTCAAACAACATGTCTAGGGAAAGCGGAGAAAGCGGAGATGGCAACTTCAACAACCAAGATGGTTTTGCCACGCGCCACAACTTATGGGTGCAACGCCAAGAATTCAATGCCCAATTTGAGAGGCTTGAGAACCGGCTTGATGAAACTTTTCGAGAATTCGACTACCGTGACCGACAACGCCAAGTGGAGCACAATGCTCAATTCCAAGCTCTTCACCAAGCTATAGCCAACCTCGGCAACCATCATGGACACCATTCAAGCTCGTTAAGTTCGTCTCGCGCGCACTCCTCAAGTCATCATGGTGACTCCTCGCGCCCCCATTCTCATCATGGAGAACCCCACCACCACAATGGGGAACATCAAGCTCGTCATCGCCATGAACAAGTGGTTGAGCCACAACATCAACAACCGCACCACGCAAGACGTCATCGACACCATGATCACTAGGCGCATCCGCAAAATCAAGAAGAACATGGTCGCCCTCCACAACAAGCTATGGTACAAGCGCCACTACCACCCCAAGAACAAGAACGCCATGGTGAACACAACCACGTTGATAGGCGCCAACACCCGAACCATGACCATCGCCATCAACAACAAGTTCATCGAGCACCACAATGGGATACAAGTGATGATGACGAGGCTGCACACCGCACGAGACGCAACAACCGCTATGCTCAACCCCACCATCGTCATCAACAACCAATGAATGCAAATGATCACGAGCAAAGGCGTAGAAGCATCAAGATCCTCCTCAACCGCGTCCTCGAGAAAATCAAGCTCCTCCTCCACCACCACGTGCACCAAGTGAAGCGAGCATAAGGCAAGATCGCCGCAACTACCACCGTGAACATGAAGAGGGCAAGTTTGGGAAGCTCAAGTTCATTATGCCCAAGTTCAAGGGAGAAGAAGCCGCCGATGCATACATTGATTGGGAGCTCAAAGTTGACAAGATCTTCCGAGTCCACAACTACTCCGAAGAGAAGAAAGTTGCAATGGCATCCCTTGAGTTTAAGGACTATGCAAACGTTTGGTGGGAAGACTTCCAAAAGAACCGCGAGAAGAATGAGGAACCTCCAATTGAAACTTGGACCGAGATGAAGGAAGTGATGTACACACGCTTCGTCCCCGGGCATTATCGCCAAGATCTCTTCGACAAGCTACAAAACTTGAAACAAGGCACCAAGTCAATTGAAGAGTTATACAAGGAAATGGAGAAAACCATGATGCGAGCTGATGTGAGAGAACTCGAAGAGCAAACCATAGCAAGGTTCCTCAACGGTTTGAGCCGCCCAATAAGGAAGATTGTTGACTTTCAACCGTACAAGAACCTCACCGAGCTCCTCCATCAAGCTACCAAAGCTGAGCGACACTTGCAAAAGGAGAATGCATACGAAAAGCCCAAGTCATACTTTGCGTCCATCAATGCAAATGTTCCCGCAAAGCCAACAAACCAAGCAACGGGCTCATCCAAGCAAGCAAAGACCGTGCTAGCACCATCCTCCAACACGACATCGGATAGTCAAGTCACTTGCTTCAAGTGTGGAGTTAAAGGTCACAAGTCATATGAGTGCACCAACTCACGAGTGATGCTTACAGATGAGAATGGCGCAACCTACTCTGTAAGTGAAGAGGAGTATGAAGCTCTCACTCAACGAGCTATTGCAAGGACAACCGTAATGGAAGAGGATGACACACTTGTATGCGAACATGATCTGGGCCCCGCACTTGTCATAGCACAAATCTCGCCAAGAGAGGACCAATGCCTCAATATCTTCCAAACTCGTGCCGGAATTGATGGCAAGTCCATAAAAGTGATCATCGATGGAGGTAGTTGCCAAAACCTCGCAAGTATGGAGCTTTGTGAGAAACTAAAGTTGCAATGCATAGAGCACCCTTACCCCTACCATGTCCAATGGCTTGATGACAATGGGGCACTCAAGATAACATCAAAGGTCCACGTCTCCTTCAAGATTGGACCATATGAAGACACCGTCGAGTGTGATGTCGTGCCAATGTCCGTGTGCCACATGCTACCTGGAAGGCCATGGCAATACGATAGAGAAGCAATACATCATGGTTCCACCAACCAATACTCCTTCAAGTGGAACAACAAGAAATTTGTGCTCCAACCCATGACGCCTAGCCAAGTCACCGCATCCAACATGACACCCATTAACAAGATAAAGCAAGCTAAGGACCCTTGTGACACGAGTGGTGAGAGAGTGAACCACCATCAAGAGAGTGAGCGCCACAAGCCAAAAATGAGTGGAAAAATCATGAGTGCCACGACGCAAGCCACAAAATGTGAGAAGAGAGACTTGAGTGTGACCATACTAACAATCATTCATACAATTCTCTCTCTTTGTTGTCGGTTTTGCAAGATACCCAAGATACACCACCAGCTACAAGGATAAGGCTACAAGATCTCCAACCATAACATGATGGCAAGATGTACCACAATCTCTTCAACAAGTTTGAGAATGGCTTCGACACCGGTGATCCGACCATGTACAAGAACAAGGCCAAGGACACACCTCCTTCCTTGCATGATGAACGAACATCGTCGAGCTCGACTCGTTTTCAAGCAGGGGGAGATGATGTAGTCCAACATACAGAAACCACCTTTGGTCCACATCATGCCACGCTAATCATCACTCCAAAGGTGAACTCCTTCCATGCTTTGCCTTTCATTGGTTATTATGCGAATGGGATCCTACTTGAGACAAATGCCCATGATGTGACTAGGTCCATGAACATGATGCCTAGGAGATGCAGCAAGGATGGCTCTGGAGCCAAGACACCCAAGCAAGAGGCCTGGAAGAGAAGACGCAAGAAGCTGCTACAGCAGGACCGAAGTCTCCGGACCAGCAGACCGGAGTCTCCGGTCTACCACACCAGAGTCTCTGGCCCGTCTCCGGACCGAGCCCCGAACCAGCGCCTGGGACAGTCAGTGACCCCCTCCAGAGGTTGAACCGGAGATCGACTGGACTCTCCGGCCCAGACCGGAGTCTCCGGACAGCTACACCGGAGTCTCCAGACCGAGCATCGTGGGCCTGCGCGCCTCAAGCTGGGCTTGGCCCATGTAACGTCCCAAACTTCCTGTTTATGCCTGTTTTACCCCTAGCTCGTGGCTGGCCTATATATAAGCCCCCACCCCCTCCTTGAAACCCTAGAGATGATGATGAATTAAGGCATGTGCCTAACCCTAGATGGGAAACCCTCTCAATAGTAAATCTATGAGTTGTACAAGGCCTTGGAGTCGGTGCCCTTCTCCAAGTTGTCAAGACCCTCCTCAAGTGTTTGGTCTCTCCCTATCAAGGATTCTAGTAGTGCTTGGTCTCTCCCCTTTGGGATTCTACTTGGTTTCTACTCTCTCCTTGGTTTGGAT
The DNA here is from genome assembly GCA_916181665.1 of Avena sativa. Taxonomy (NCBI): domain Eukaryota; kingdom Viridiplantae; phylum Streptophyta; class Magnoliopsida; order Poales; family Poaceae; genus Avena; species Avena sativa. The sequence continues at coordinate 233,928,459 of OV702287.1, forward strand.
TCTACCGTCCGCTTGCCGATCTCTCCTTTGGTGATTCTATCACAAGGTCTCTCGTCGAGGATTCTATTGGATTGGTTGTTCGAACCAACGGGAGAAAATCGAATTTGGTGTGATTCGGTGTGTGTTTGTGTCTTTACCTTGCATTCGAGTCGTGTTCATCGTGTTTCCCTCACTTCCGCCTCAAATCCGTGAATATCGGGCCACTCCAAGGGTAAATCCACAAGGAGACCCATAACAAGATTAGCTAAATGGGTTGAGTTCATTGAGTCTTTTCCTTACATCATTAACTATAAGAAGGGAAAAGAGAATGTTGTTGCTGATGCTCTGTCTAGGAATACTATGCTATTAACCAATCTTGATGTTAAAATTCCTGGATTAGAAGCTATTTGTGCACTTTATGCAACTGACCATGATTTTGCTGAACCATATCGTTTGTGTGCTCTTAGAAACGCATGGGATAAGTATCACATACATGATGGCTATTTGTTTCGAGCTAACAAACTATGTATTCTAGAATCGTCGTTGCGTTTGTTCTTAGTGCAGGAATCACATGCTGGTGGTTTGATGGGTCACTTTGGGCGTGATAAGACGTTGCTCATGCTCGGTGATCACTTCTATTGGCCCAAGATGAGGCGTGATGTGTACAGATTTGTGAGCCGATGCATTACTTGCCACAAGTCGAAATCCAAGCTGAAGCCTCACGGTTTGTATACACCTCTTTCTGCACCTACTACTCCATGGGAAGACATTAGTATGGATTTGGTGCTAGGTCTACCTAAAACTCAGAGAGGTCATGATTCTATATTTGTGGTAGTGGATAGGTTCTCTAAGATGGCTCATTTTATTGCCTGCCACAAAAGCGACGATGCGTCGCATGTTGCTAACCTGTTTTTCAGGGACATCGTGAGATTACATGGAGTACCAAAGACGATTGTTTCTGACCGAGATGTGAAGTTCATGAGCTACTTTTGGAAGACCTTATGGGGGAAGCTAGGCACGAAGCTGCTGTTCAGTACTACATGTCATCCCCAAACAGATGGTCAAACATAGGTGGTGTATGGTTTCAAGCCATTGACGCCACTTGATATGTTGCCTCTGCCATTACATGAGAGAGTTGATATGGAGGCATCAAAACATGCTGATTACGTGAAGAAGATACATGAGAAGACTAAAGAGGCAATTGAGAAGAAAGGCAGAAGATTATGTTGCAAGGAATCAAGTAAGGAAAGAAGTGTTGTTTGAGCCTGGAGATATGGTTTGGGTGCATCTGCGCAAGGACAAATTTCCACTACTTCGCAAGTCCAAGTTGAAGCCACGGGGTGCTGGTCCTTACAAAGTGCTAGCCAAAATTAATGATAATGCCTACTCAGTTGATATACCTATTGAGGAGTTTGGTGATGCTAGCAACAACTTCAACGTTGCTGATTTGTCACCATATGTTGGAGAAGACATTGGAGCATCGAGGTCGACGCCTTTTGAAGGGGGGGAGATGATGAGGACATCCCTATAGTTACACCTACCCCAATTGCTAATGATGATGTTCCAATTGCAAAGAAAGATCAATCCAATGAGATAAGGATTGCACCAATCACAAGAGCTCGTGCTAAGCTACTAGAACAATAGGTGAACTTGTTTCTTAATGAACCTGGTGTTTTAATTAATGAGAAATTTATACTACCTAAGTCTTTGAATTATTGCATGATCAGGTACTTAGGAGAAGAAGGCGTAGCACGGAGCGAGGAGCTAATGGAACAAGGCGTGTTGATCAATGAAGAATGCGCGAGGGAGGAGAGGGAGGAAGCGCAAGGAGCACACAAGATTGAAGATCAACACTTGGTGGACAATCTCTGTCACAGCAGAGAAACACCACTTTTCTCTGCCACGGCAGGCTGCCGCGACACAGAAACAAAGTCCTTTTCTGCCACGACAGGCTTCCGCGACAGAGAAACGGGCCCGAATTCTGCCACGGTAGAAACCTGAACTGAACCAACTTTAGGTCGGTTTGTACCCTTAGTTGGGTGGGACCAACTCGGATCCACCCTTAGGCCGCTGCCCCCAGACTCATAAATAGATGGGGCGCACTTCTATCTAGGGTTAGACCATGTTAAAATATTTTGGAGTTGTTTCTTTCATAGAACCTTTGGAATTACCCTGTGTTCGAATCTACCAACTATAATTGAGTGTGATCTGTTGTTCCATTGGGAATTAGTAGATTTCATACTACCGTTCGTGGTCACGGCTGCGTGCACAAGAGTGTGGTGTTGTGAATATCCTACAAGGTTCGAGAGCTGTTGCATTGGCATCAGGGATCGAGCGGGAGAGTTCATAGCTACAGGCTAGTTATCTATCATCCACCATCATCATTGACAAGTGCTTGCTGAGAAGATGGGGCCACCCCATATCACTATGGCTCCTCAAGCATGGAGGACTTGGAGCTCTACATCGACAATGGCTCCACATGCATAGAGTACATGGACCACTACACCGACAATAGCTCCTCATGCTTGGGTGATATGGAGTACTACATCAACAACAACTCCCCAAGTATGGATGACTTCGAGTTTTACAACATTGATGCCTCGCCAAGCATGGAGGACATGGCGAGCTTCACCCACTTCGAGGGCTCTTCCATGAGCCATGAAGAATACCTCCACCGCTTGGAGATGGAGGACTACTATGCCAAGCTAGTGAAGACGCATCATCAAGAAACCATGACCTTCAAGGACAAGCGTGCCACACCAAAGGGTACCACCTACTTCGATGATCCACCTCCAAGACGTCAAGCGCCACCACCTACATGGCGTCATGCACCACCATCTCCAAGGCGACGAGCGCCATCACCTCCAAGCCGTCAAGCGCCACCATCTCCAAGGCACCAAGCACGACCATCTCCAAGGCGTCAAGTGCATCTACCTCCAAGGCATCAAGTGCCATCTACTCCAAGAAGAGTGGCGCCCAAACATCATCTTCCACACAAGGCGCCACAAGGCAAGAATCTTCATCGACATACATCCTCTAGAGATCATAGCCAACATCAAGAGGATACAAGACGTTGTTCAAAGCATCTTCGCCATGAAGACGGAGAATACGTCTTGAGCACCATCCATAATGCTCAACCAAGCTCAAGAAGGCACCATCATCAAAAGAAGAGTGCCAAGGAAAAGGATCATTGTCGCGAGCGTCATATGGAAGACCAAGTGCTTCTCCAACATAATGTTGGGGATCGGTGCAGAAAACAAAAAAAATTCTTACGATGGAACCCTAAAACTACCTAGGATCTATCTATGTAGTAATGCGGTAACGGCCGGAGCGTAGAGAATACATACCCTTGTAGACCGTACGCGGTTAACGTTTCGCGGGGAACATGGTTGAAGTAGTCGTACTCGTAGCCGACCTCAAGGTCGCGAAGCTCCTCACAGGTCACCCCTTGCTCCTTCATCATCTTCATCGTGCAACAGCTCCGTCTCATGACATTTAAGCGCCCCAAGTGTTGCGCCTCGTGTCTTCGTACACATCCAGTGCACGATGAGACCTCCGGCTCCCCGATCCTGCCGGGAGTGCGGAAGTTGATATCCGGCTAGGAATCCCTGCAGTGCAACAGTGTACTGCAGGTGTGCCTCGATCGCACAGCCCAGACTTGGGGCCATGGTCACGAGGTATAGAGAGAGAAAGGAGGAGAAAGTCAACCAAAAGAATTCTCCAATTGTGTGTTTAATTCCACTCATGAGCACCGCTTTATATAGGAGGAGGGAGTGTGCCCTCCCCATTAGGTTAGCCATGTGGGATTCTTAGTTAAAGGAAAATAACAGGAATTTTCGTCCTGGCCGGATGAGCCAAAAGTCAGCCCAATAGCCAAAATAGAAAATGGCTAAATAAAAGAAAACGTGAAACAGCAGGCAGCACAGCAACCGGGTGGGCCTTTGGCACGGCCCATCTCACGCCTGCCAGCCACTTGCCCGTGGCGGCAGCGACCAGCGCTCCGTGCTGGGCCGACGCTCGCCTGGGTGGGCCACCGCCACTCTCCCCGGCCCGTTGGCCAGCGCCCGGGTGGGCTGCTGCCAACGTGGCCCGAGTGGGCCTGCTGACCCCGCGGCCTGGCTCGCGCCCCGCTCCGCCCGGGTGGGCCGGCTCGCCCCGACGGCCCAGCTCCCTGGCGCCCGCGTGGGCTAGGTCGAGCAGGACTCAGCGCGGCGGCTGGCAGCTTCTGTGCGCCCCCGTGTGGCGGTTAATAAAAACCGCCCACGTGGGCTGTTCCTTTTCCTTTTTCCATTTATTTTTATGCAGCTTTTATTCTAGGCCTTTTCCCTCCGGGATTTGGCCTAATATAAAAGTTGCTTTTATAAATCTTAACTTAAATATTATTTAGAATATATTAATTCATAATTAACATATAATAAATATATATTTAAATTACCATTTATCCGAAAACACTTTTCCGGTCTTTTCCTTTATTCTTTCTCCGAACAACTTCAGATCTCTCCGCGGAACGATTCCGACTTTCTCTCTTTCTCTACTGTGATTCCGTCTTACGAATGATCGCTCTCATCATACCCTTAAGTGTATCCTCTCACGGCTCGGGAATGCTGTAGGCATGATCTGTATCAATGATCAATAGAGGGACCAGGGATGTCCATGTGACCCCTATGCATTCCTGATGACAATGTCGTTTGAACCGTCTAAATGTAGCATCCTCTTCCTTTTGTTTCTCGATATGACTTGTCTGAGATTTGATCATTTGTATCCCATACCTTGTTCAATCTCGTTCACAACAAGTTCTGTTTTCTTGTTACCGTGATATTACATCCCCGTGACCTAGTCACATGTTACAACATTTATAGATGTAATCTCACCAAGCCGGCCGTATGTATCTTTACCCGTCATGTGGGTGAACAAAACCCGGTCTTGCAGTCACATGTCATCAACTGTTCCTTTGGAATACCCAGCATACACCTTTATGGCCACCATATTACCAGATGACGGTTGATGTAGTCAAAGCAGCCTCGGGAAACGGTGAGTAATATGAGCTCACGGTCTAAGGAGAAGGAGTCTAGGTATAGCTATTGCAACAATGAACTATATGACTTGATCGTGTTGTAATCCTTCGAGGAATGCCCAACCAAATCATTCTCCAATGATATGATCCCGTTGTTAGTCGGCATAAATGCCCATGATCTTGAAACCCAGATTACCTTCGTGACCAACGAACTAGTATGAATAGAGGCTACTAGGGACTTTGTTGTTTCATACCACACCTGTACCAATGTTTCTACTTGGCACAGTTATAGCATAATATGAAACTATTATAAACTAATTGAGATATGACAATAAAAACCTATTTATTATTTGCCTCTAGGGCATATCTCCTTCAGTCTCCCACTTGCACTAGAGTACAAATAACCTATCTTGCATTTTACTCATATAAACCATATACCATATGCGTTTACAGATCATGCATGCTCATGGGAAACGTCATGTCCATGTTCTGTTTTACCAAATCATTATGTCTTTTGCAAATCATTAATGTCTTCCCAATTTTGACATTCACACCATTATATTATAATGGGTCGAAGCACTTGTTTTGGCGACAAAGTGAGACTTTTGTTTCTAGTGTTTATGATGACGGTCATTTTCACCGTTGTCATCTAAACTTCGAAACACACTTTGCTATCCTTTGTGTATATACTATAGTCATGGCAGCAGAACGAGGCCGGATTCCAGGAGCTTATAGTGACGTTAGATCAACCTCGAGGGCTTTCTCATGGGCACTGGGCCCTGGGACACATCATTCTACGTTAAAAGCGAACTAGCCCCGCCATAACATTATACATCACATCATATGGAGCCTTTATACTTCTATATCTATGTAGATCCTAGTGCATGATATGCATCTATGCCACTTACATAGCTTCTTGCCATTTATGTGCAAACTTAATTATGGTTCAGTGATCAACTCAGAAATCACTTAAAGACATGCTCTTACAGATAAGACTTTGTCCTACCAACCAGAACTTCGGGTCACTTTACGTCAAGTATACAACATGGTTATATGGAAGAACCTATGACCGAGGCATAGGAGATGCAACACATCTCTTTGTTTCAACCTATAGTTGCAATACTAACTCAATGCTTCATACAGTAAGAACTTCTTTCTTACCTTGTTCCATTCTGAGCTATTTCAGAATCTTGCTTAGGACTTTCTGAACATCTTTCAGGATCAAGTCCAGGAAGCACTTGACATTCAGTGTTTATTAAACTCACTAATCTATCTCGATAGATCTTATTGTTTAATAACTTCAACTTCATCCTAACTTAAATATTATAAACACCGATCACATCATTCGCATATGTCGTCCACATATCCTAGAATGATTTCACACTCCCACTCAAATATGACATTCATGTTTGAGATCTAGGGATTTCACTTAGCTCCCACTCAGAATATGTCAGATACATATTATGAATTAGCCAAGTTGATTTTCTCCCACTCAAATCTAGGTCCTCTCGATAATCTTGGACATTCCAAAATTCCTTGATTACTATCAAGTCGAGAATTCCACTAACGAGATTTCGATGACCATTCATTTTTCGTACTTAGGTCCATCACGCTTCTTTGTAATTCATAGGTATGTCTTGTTCAAAACATGACAAGTGAATCAATAATATAATTCAACAAATTTGTAGAATATATAGTTGAATCCTACTTTCTTTAGTAAAAGTATTCCCTGAAACTTTATGATCATTATCATTGGTTTCTCCTCTATTTGCAGAGTTTGGTTTCACGAAACAAATTTCGCTGCGCCACTCAACAATTCAGAGGCAAGGTCAAATACCTTGGTTTGATCTTTTATTTTCTTCCACCTGTATCTTCATCAAGACACATCAACTTAGGACAATAACAGTTTTGCCCCTTTGTGGAAGATGCATTCATAGCTTCCTAAGAATGCTCTACAAAGACTTGTTTATTCGCCACAATTTCAACTTATTGAAATCTCCAGAAACTCGAATGTGCCATAACACTTATGGTGTTGTTTCCACGAATCTTTTGGATGTTCCTTTGTATTTCAAATGAGTGTTTGCTTATTTCGATCTCTAACTCTAAATGACAACTATAACCCTGATAAGAGATAATATCATATCTTAATACATAATGATTATGATGTTTAGATATTTCAACAAAGTTTGAATTCATCTAATTATCATAATTTGTGAAACATCTTTCACAAGTTCCTTTTATGCTAAACTTAACTTGAATACTTTAGTCATGTCGATCAAATCGAAGAGACTTCATATTCTTGTTAATTTCAATATCCTCCTTTTGTTATGAACTCATTTGAACAATTCAAATCATTTCAAACTTATGTTTCATTAAGTAAATACGCTTATTCACTTAAGTCCACAATTAACTAATGATTTCCACTATTTGTTGAAAATACGATACATCACTATGTATAAGATTCAACATTTCTTCGCATATCACCGTTTTACCAGAATGTGGAGTTTTAGTCATTCTGCCCAAGAGGCATGGTTTTGCAAAGTCTCTAGATTAAGCATCTAGGACCCCGATCTTTCATAAAGAACATGCAATAACCAAAATGACTTAAACTGTAGTGTCTTTTCATTATTAAGCTTTGGATATCTTTTAGCATTCTAATCCTTTATAAATGTTTAAACTATTATCATTAACATAGTGGTGAGAACAACTTTATTTATAATCGCAATGCGACCATAAGGTATTGTTCATAAGAATAGTACAAACTGGTTTGTAACTTGTTCATATGAATAATCGTCTCGCCAAAAGCAAGACACACAAACTAGGATTACAAATCTATATTCAAGTCCACTAATCCAAATGATAAACTTTGAGGGAAGAAGTGATGTCGGCCATCAACTGTTTTGCTTGCCATCATCAAGTCACATTGCCTCAAATCCAGCAATTCTCAAGCAGATCATCCTATTTTCACAAAACGGGACAAGTATCAAATACTTTGCAAACTGCAACGAGTTCTGCAAGAACCACATTTATAATTTGTATATCTAACATATACCTTTTCATCCATGATCTCCTTTTGCAATCAAGCCCTTCTAAGAGTTCTCAACTCCAATGCAAGATCACTAAGTGTTTTTGCAAACATTCTAGAGTCATCGAATTATCTCCTAATGGTTATTGTATCAAGAAGAGAAGATCACCTTTTACGAGGATACCCCTCAGGCTTGGGTATTAATCTATGAAGTTGGACCCTTTTGCTAAGTTCCAAATTAAGCAATATATTCCCATGGTCGCAAAGGACCTCAATGGGATAGGCCAAGGTCTACTAATGTATTTGCGAACAGACATCTAGACTAAGTTTATAATAAGAGATCAATTTATAATTGGTCTCCACTAAAACCGTCATCCCCTGGACGATTTTAGTGATCGCATGATCCCTATCCTCTACACCTCCCCCGATCGTCACGGCCATCAGTGCATTATCAAAGGTAGACATTCACTAATGCCAATCACATCATCCATGTGACTCATGCTCGATCTTTCGATCTCTGATGTTCCGAGGCCATGTCTGCACATGCTAGGCTCGCTAAAAATCTAACTTGTGTGTATTCGCTGTGCAACATGGCTTACACCCACTGTATGCGAACGTAGATATGTCTGACACCCAGGCCTGTAACCCTGGATCGCCTCATACCGAAGAACTTCCTTTGTGGTGCACACACAAGGGGAACACGGAACATTGGAATTCAATAGGGATTATCTTATTTGCTACCGTTGAGTATCTAAATACTAGCACACAATAAGATGTAAAAACTGGTATCAACATCATATGTATAATGTGATATGATATGGTCTTTCTTGCGCCTTGATCTCCATCGAGCGCTCCAGCATGATCTCCATCTTTCCCTTGGTTTGACGCCAAGTCCACGATGGCTCCACCAGGTCATTCATCGGAATGATGACTATCACTATACTACTTAGTAACAGAAAAGTAAACTACTTTACCTTTGTAACGACAAATGTCATATCATAATCACAAGCCCCCCTACAAAATAAAGTTAGACGCCTCTACTTTATCTATTGCAAGTTTTATGTGGTTGTTAGGGCTTTCGCACTAGAACCGTTTCTAAACTACGAACTTTCCAACCACAACATAGATCCGACAGTTGTCTCTACTACACCCCTTTCGGGGCCCTCTGTTGCAAATGCTATATCAACTATTGAATGAGAGACAGACACCCGCTAGCCACTTATACGGTACAAGCCGTATGTTGAGCGTGGAACCAGTCTCGCCTATGAATACGCGTAAGGTTGGTCCGGGCCGCTTCATCAAACAATACCGTGATATAGACAAGTACACGTTAGAGGGTAACAACTAAGGGATCAATGCCCGCACAATACTTGTGCGTACTGGTCGTATAACACTCCTACACATAGATCGGCTCTGATACCACTATAGGAGATCGGTGCGGAAAACAAAAAAAATCCTATGATGGAACCCCAAAACTGCCTAGGATCTATCTATGTAGTAATGCGGTAACGACCGGAGCATAGAGAATACATACCCTTGAGACCGTACGCGGTTAACGTTCCGCGGGGAACATGGTTGAAGTAGGCGTACTCGTAGCCGACCTCAAGGTCGCGAAGCTCCTCGCAGGTCACCCCTTGATCCTTCGTCATCTTCATCATGCAACAACTCCGGCTCACGACATTTAAGCGCCCCAAGTGTTGCGCCTCGTGTCTTCATACACATCCGGTGCATGATGAGACCTCCGGCTCCCCGATCCTGCCTGGAGTGCAGAAGTTGATATCCGGCTAGGAATCCCTACAGCGCAACGGTGTACTGCAGGTGTGCCTCGATTGCACAGCCCAGAATTGGGACCATGGTCACGTGGTATAGAGAGAGGGAGGAGGAGAAAGTCAACCAAAAAACTTCTCCAATTGTGTGTTTAATCCCACCCATGGGCACCCCTTTATATAGGCGGAGGGGGTGTGCCCTCCCCATTAGGTTAGCCATGTGAGACTATTAGTTCAAGGAAAATAACAGGAATTTTCGTCCTGGCCGGATGGGCCAAAAGTCAGCCCAATAGCCAAAACAGAAAATGGCTAAATAAAAGAAAACGTGAAACAGCAGGCCGCACAATAGCCGGGTGTGCCTTTGGCGCGGCCCACCTCGCGCCTGCCAGCCACCTGCCCGCGGCGGCAGCGACCAGCGCTCCGCGCTGGGCCGGCGCTCCCCCGGGTGGGCCACTGCCACTCTCCCCGGCCCATTGTCCAGCGCCCTAGTGGGCTGCTGCCGACGTGGCCCGAGTGGGCTTGCTGACCCCGTGGCCTGGCTCGCGCCCCGCCCCGCCCGGGTGGGCCGGCTCGCCCCGGCGACCCATCTCCCTGGCGCCCGCGTGGGCCAGGTCGAGCAGGCCCCAGCGCGGCGGCTGGAAGCTTCTGTCCGCCCCCGTGCGGCGGTTAATAAAAACTGCCCACGTGGGCTGTTTCTTTTCCTTTTTCCATTTATTTTTCTACAGCTTTTATTCTAGGCCTTTTTCCTCCGGGATTTGGCATAATATAAAAGTTGCCTTTATAAATCTTAACTTAAATATTATTTAGAATATGTTAATTCATAATTAACATATAATAAATATATATTTAAATTCCCATTTATCCGGAAACACTTTTCCGATCTTTTCCTTTATTCTTTCTCCGAACAACTTCGGATCTCTCCGCGGAACGATTCCGGCTTTCTCCCTTTCTCTACTGTGATTCTGTCTTACGAATGATCGCTCTCATCGTACCCTTAAGTGTATCCTCCCACGGCTCAGGAATGCTCTAGACATGATCTGTATCAATGATCAATAGAGGGACCAGGGATGTCCATGTGACCCCTATGCATTCCTAATGACAATGTCGTTTGAACCGTCTAAATGTAGCATCCTCTTCCTTTTGTTTCTCGTTATGACTTGTCTGAGATCCGATCATTGGTATCCCATACCTTGTTCAATCTCGTTCACAACAAGTTTTGTTTTCTTGTTACCGTGATATTACATCCCCGCGACCTAGTCACATGTTGCAACATTTATAGATGTAATCTCAACAAGCCGGCCGTATGTATCTTTAACCATCATGTGGGTGAACAAATCCCGGTCTTGCAGTCACATGTCATCAACTGTTCCTTTGGAATACCCAACATACACCTTTATGGCCACCGTATTACCAGATGACGGTTGATGTAGTCAAAGCAGCCTCGGGAAACAGTGAGTAATATGAGCTCACAGTCTAAGGAGAAGGAGTCTAGGTATAGCTATTGCAATAATGAACTATATGACTTGATCATGTTGCAATCCTTCGAGGAATGTCCAACCATATCATTCTCCAATGATATGATCCCGTTGTTAGTCAGCATAAATGCCCATGATCTTGAAACCCGGATCATCTTTGTGACCAACGAACTAGTATGAATAGAGGCTACTAGGGACTTTGTTGTTTCATACCACACCTGTACCAATGTTTCTACTTGGCACAGTTATAGCACAATATGAAAGTATTATAAACTAATTGAAATATGACAATAAAAACCTATTTATTATTTGCCTCTAGGGCATATCTCCTTCACATAAACCTTCGGCAAGGCACGCCAATGACCTCCGTTGACATCATCATAAGGCACCTTCAACTACTAGTGCCACCACCAAAATGGCACCAAGAGCAAGCCTTCTTCCACACCATCAAGCTTCAACGCCAAGACTCCAAGTTCAAGAGGAAGCATCCAACTACAAGAGCTTCAATGCAACTTCTTCTTCAAGCACTCCAAGAATGTCATTCAAGCAAGAGATGGACCTCTACTTCGCCAAGTTGGACGAGGCCGTCAAAAATATAACCCCCCACAAAATAGAAGAAAACAAGTTGCTTTGCCAACAAGTGGATGCAAGAGCGAAGATGGCGTCAAGGACCAATACTTCCAATTTGAGTGCCACCACCACAAGGGCACCCAATGTACAAGCCAACGACAAGGTCGAGATTGGTGAGCATGGGATGTTCCCTTCACCAAAGGAGGCGCAAGGAGTTGAGCACACCGAGCCTATCCCCATATGCTTGAGTGATGATGTGGTACCAATCCCATGTGAGTATGAGAGCCACTTAGCCCACCTGAGTGAAAACAAGAGTGAGATGAGTGACTCCACCATATGTGAGATTGAGTGCTTCCACTTGGAGGGCATGAGTGATACACTGAGTGAGTTGAGAGTGGTAGTTGATGGGTCATGTGAGACCACTTTGATTTCTAACAACTTACCCTCTACCTCTAGTGTGTTACCTCATGATGTGCTAGGTTCCATGGATCAGGAAGCGCCAAGCTTGGAGATGATGATGCCTCCAACCGAGAAGATGTACATGGTGGATGAAGATGATGCCATCCCCATACATGATGAAGAAGTCGCCCACATGGAGGCCAATGTTACCTCGACACCCACTTCATATGAGAGGTATGAACAAGGTAAAAATAAGGGTGTTGATGATGCCATGATCCCACTAGTGGACATGATGAGTTGTGATGATTGGCATGCTATGGATGATGTTTGTGATATCACATATGCTTCATTGATATTTCCATGTGATACTTTGCCTTTGCATAATGTGGAGCATGTGAAATTATTCGATTGTGATGATGTTGCCATAGACATGCCATGCTCTAAACGTTACGTTGATGATATCATTGCTTGCACTTTGTTGAAAAATTGCTCTTTCCAATATTTTGCTTGCAATGATGTTACCAATGGTACCCCTCGGATAATGCTTTGTCATGAGTGTTTCACAATTTCTCCCGTTGCTTGCAATAAGTTGAATAATTGCTCTTTCACTTATTTTGCTTGAAACAATAATTCTCATATGGTTTATATTGAGATGCCCCCCATAGCTTTCTCAAATGTTGGAGATTTTGATGATTGCCATGATAAGCATGTTCCCCACTTGCATACTCACCATGCATATTTTTCATACTTTATTGACACTAATGGTGATGTGCACAAGAAGAGATACGTCATGATGGATGATGTGTTTATCTACCATGCACACACGTTCTTCCTTTTATCTATGATGTGTGTAGGTACCCAAACGATAATGTCAACCTCGGTTGAGCACGATTTGACAAAAAGAGCTCTAGAGAGCATCCCCCAAGTGAGTTCAAGATCGAACCCAGCTCTGATACCTTTCGCATGCTTTGCATCTTTCATGTTGGCAAATTGCTCTTTCCTATGGTTTGATTGCAAGCATGTTGATAGTATTCTTTCACATTGTGACAATCATGTCTCGTTGCTATTGGATATTGATGCTTTGCGTGTTGCCACAAAAATGATAAACAATTTCTCTTTCCAATGTTTTGTGTGCAACCATAATGCCATTATGAGCATGTATTGTCACGAGAGCTTCCAAGTCTCTCGTATTGTTGTTGCAACAAACATAAGGACCACTTGCTCTTTCATATGGTTTGTTCGCAAACATGTTTTTTTTCTTCCGCTTGCGATATGCATACTCCCATGATCTTTGTTTTTTATGATATGTGTACGGCATCCAACATATTGAACAATTGTTCTTTCCAATGGTTGGCTTGCACACATAATGATGTTGCTTTGGATATTCTTCCGCATGTGTTTTTGCCCAATTCTCCTATTCTTGCATCAAAGATGTTGATCAATATTTTACTCAATTGCTTTGAGTGCCACACTAAGATGTTTAATGGAGTTTTTGAGTTCCCACATTTAGATGATGTTCAAACGATTTCCATGCACTTTGACCTTGAATATGCATCTCGTTTGCTATACTTGAGTTGTCCTAATAGTGTTGTGGACAAGAATGGACATGCCACAAATGACATGCTCCTCTATCACACACAAACGTATGTTGCTTGGTCTTTGTTGTGTGAAGGTGCAATTGCTTACGCGTCAACCTCTATGGACAAAGAGTTGACAAGATGAACTGTAGAGAGTTACCTATGGCTTCTCCTCGACGAGCTATCTCTACATCCTAAGGCGACTTCACTCTACTTGAGGACTCATGCTATAATCTTCATGAATTGGCTATGCTTTGAGTGTTGCTTCGCTTTTGTGGTGAGCTTTGTAGGCTTCATTGAAGATGAAGGAACATTGAGGTGTTGTCAATTCAATCTTCCCGAGGACGACTATATGGTGAACCCCAAGATTAAGAAGGTCTCTTGACACCTTCTACTTTGTGATAAGCGTGTAGAGTCGAGGACGACTCTTTTTGAAGGGAGGGGAGATGATGTAGCCCGACCTTCGGTCGTTACCACATCATGGTCTCCAACTTATGCCAAGTCGTCATGGACTCCAAAGGTGAATCCGTTCCTCTATGCGAGCCCACTTCCTACCCCATTGAATGGTATACTACTTCATACTTCGTCATGTATTCATGATAGGTTCATACCGACAAGTACGGAGGCATGGGAGGAAGCCTGGAGTACCAAGCCTGACAAGACGGAGGATTGGAAGAGAAGACGAAAGAAGCAGCAGCTGGAGCACCGGAGTCTCCGGCCTGCACACACCGGAGTCTCCGGCCTGCACACACCGGAGTCTCCCGCCTACAGACCCCAGAGTCTCCGGACCCATCTCCAGACCGACCCCCAGATCGAGCTCGAGGACAGTCTGTCTGCCTCTCCAGAGACAGACCGAAGATAGACCGGAGTCTCCGAACCACCACACCGGAGTCTCTGGCCCAGACCGGAGTCTCCGGACCACCACACCGGAGTCTCCGGCCTGAGCGTATGGGCCTACACACCGCCAGCTAGGCCTTTGGCCACATGTACCCCTTAGTCCGCCCAGACTTTCCCCTTTTATTCCTAAAGTACCCTTGAACTAGTGGCTGGCCTATATATAGTGCCCCCACCCCCTCATCTAACCCTAGGCAGAGATGATAGACTAAAGAAAAACCCCTTTGTGGAATCTCTAGTTTTGCCTCATCCCCTTCTACCAAAGGGGGTCGACTATCGTCACCACCTCGTCGGAGTTTGCATCGCGCCTCCCTCGTTGTACAAGGCCTTGGCATCGGTGTCCCTTTGCCAAGACGTCAATACCCTCTCCAAGGTGTTCTTCCCTCTCCGCGTGGGATCGAGGGAGCACGTTGACCGATCTTTCCTTGCGAAGATTCTATCGGACCGGTGGCCACCGGTGAGAGCAATCGGCCTTATATCGTGTGAGTTTTGCGTATGTTCATCGTGTTCTTCGTGAGGTGTGCGTCCGCTTCCTCTACCTTCTCCCTTTCCCCTCGCTTTCCCATCGATTTTACCACGAGATCCGTGAAGATCGGGCCACCCACGGGGTTACCCCATAACACTCTGTCTCTTCACATCATGTTTTCTCTTGTAGGTACGTATTGCGCCATTTTGACTCATGTCTCACTACTTCTACCACTATTCTAGAGCAAATGGTTTCTTCACTTTGACTTGGTTTAAGTACAAGCCATGTACTTTTTTCATAAGATCTACTTTTGATTAACTACTAGCATACACATATGATATCCTTATGTAGCATGCATTGAACTATGCGACTAATGGTGTAGTCTTGCTCCAATGGCCCTTGATTTGAGAAGTAGATCTTCTTTCATTTGGCGGGTCGTTCTTGTTGTACTCTTCTACGACTTGGCTCTAATAATAGTCGCTCTTCTTTCCATTGCCTTGGATTAGATCAGCAGAATGTTTAATCCAAGCATTGACCAATCTCTCATTCTCTTGATGTGACCAATTTTTGCGATTTCATTTTACTTCTTCCTCTAGACTGTTATCCCCTATTTCCTCCACTTCATTCCGATAATATCTATTTTGTTCAGCATACATTGAAGAACAAGAATCCTCACTCTGAGATCCTCCGACTCCGTAAGCTCCAAAGAAGGCAAGAGATTTGACCGGCGATGCTGAAAGGAGGCCTTGAGATCCTCCATAGGGTAGATTTGAGGATGGCCTGGCATGCATCTGTTGGTGACATCCTCCATAGGACATGTTTCCTAGGTGGTATGAATATTGTTGGATCCCTGTGGGGTGAGTAAATGGAGGGATACTAGAATGGTCAGGGTGTTGATTAGAAGGATATTGTGAGGATGCATGGTTATTCATGGCAAGGTGAGAAGCTTGAAGATGCTGGTAGTATTGGTTGTTTTGGTTCTCAGACGCTCCTACGAAGGAGGTGAGCATTCTTATATAACTTTGTGGCCTAGATGGATCCATATTTGAAATTTGTGTGTCGTTGTGACGATTGGGGGAGAAATAATTTTTTAACTTGTTAGTGGCAACTTGGTGTTGTGTCTAGAACAAGACTCGACATGGGTAATCTTTTGCTTAGACTCAGCTGGTCCAGCGTTTAGACACACATCTAAGGCTCATTAGACTCGAGAAAAATGCAGCACTGCACATGCTCTAAGATACAAGACTTGCACATAACCATAGAAAAAACAGATGGTTAGCCCAAATTATATACATGCATGTCCTCAAAACCATTAAATGTAGATACAACCCTTAGAACAAGTACAGTAAGGGACTTAAAGCCGACCTACGTGGCAATTTTGCTTATGTGGAGGAGAGAAACATACAAAACTAAGGGGAGTGTGCTCTCATGCAAGAGCCTGTCTCTACGTGTGCTCTAGGAAACTGCAATACATGCGACAAGAGGAATAGAGAGAAAGTTGTAGAAAATGAAATCTAATAGCCAACCTTATACCAACACTATTGTATAAGTGACACTATATGATGGCTATAAATGATGTGGCAGCTTCTTATAGTCATTGGTTGGCTATACTATTGAATGTGATCTTAAGATACAATGCAATGCAGAGGTGTAGCATCCCAATTGTCTAACAATTGCAATGCTACTAGCCTAGTCTATATATATGCTACTTCCTACATATAATTGTTGCATCATAATTATATCATGCTCATGTCATCATGCCACATTGCATTTGAGCATCATATAAAACCCTTTTCATTTGGTTCTTATCCCATATGCATTATTAATTGTATTTGCCTCATGATATATTGTATTTGGTTCTTGATAAATGCTTGATGCCCAAGTTGAGTTGGGGGCATATCTTTTATTAACTCCACCACCTTTCTTTGTTACCACCCCATAATTCCACCATCCAACTATATGTGAGCTTTGCATCTTATTTGGTTTACCTCTAGCTCATGTGGGTTGAGATGGATCCACTTCTATTTCCACGTGCTCTCACACTAGCATCATGTTGTTTCACATTATTGATATGTGGAGCCACCTTTGCATGCTATGTGAGTGGCATCCCTCTTTCTAGCTTCCATATGGATTGTATTGGAATATTTGCTCAGGTTGGAATATTTTGAGGATATTATGCACCTAGTGGAACATACACACTAGCATGTCCAAATTATATTCAAATTTGAGCATCTCCATCTACTCCACATGGAACCTCCTTTTTGAATTCCTTTTGCTTGGCCTTTACTCCATATTTTGGAATGCATATGAATAAATGTCATGGGACTTTATTATTGTTTTAACAAAATAGACATGGCATTTAATGCTCATGCATGGGCCATGCAACCGTCACCACCATTCTATTCTTTTGGGATTTACTTGGTTTTTGAGTGGATCTTCTCTTTTGAGCTCTCCTTCTCTCTAAACCATCACCATCTTGGTTGTTCTCTCCTTACCATGTGCTCAAAAGATCATCACCCTCACATGTGTATGCTCCCATGCATGATCATGTGAGATCATATCCATAAACCCCATCTTTTTCGCTCACCTCCTCTTTCCATCACCTTGTGCTCAACCAAAAACCCTCACCTCTCCATATCACTTCCCCTTCTTGCTTGATGTAGCTTGGGTCATGTTAAACCCCTAAGACCCTACCCCCACCCTCTCTCCCTAATCCCTCTCTCAAACCCTAACCCTAATCACCCCTCCTACCCTAGCCTAGGCTAACACCCTCACCTTACCATCCCTCTCTAACCCGAGCCATCACCACCACCCCATGATCTACCCCATCTACCCTCCTCCTAACCCTAGCCGAGCCCAACCCTAGCTCCATACCGAGCCTCCCCTCTCGGACTCTCTCTCTCTCGCTGCAGGCCGGTCCCACCGGAGGTGGACCTCCCTGACCTCGCCTGGGCCCCAGCTGCAGCCACCCATGCCCTGCCTGGCCCTTCCCACGTCGAGCATGTGAGGGAGAAGGAGAAAAAGGTGACCGAACCCACCTTTTCCACCCGATCCTCTCACGGCATCCCCCTCTCTCCCCCCTCCACTTTATCTACCCCCTCTCGGCTCTCTGTCGTGCCCCAGATCCATCCCCAGGCCGCTGCGCAGCCCCTTCCTCCCTGCTCCCCTGCCAACCTCTCCATCCATCCCGGCGGCCACCGTCGGCATCCACCTCCTCTCGACGATACACGGCGGCGGGCGTGGCGAGTTGGCGTCGAGGAAGGCTAGAGGAGCACCCTGGACCGCCCCGTGCACCACAACAAGGAGGAGACGGTCCCCAGCAGCCGCTGCACGCTGACGATGCCGAAACCCTAGCTCCAGCGGGTGCGTCTGCGTCACCGTCGACCTGATGCTCCCCGGCCCGATCTGACCTCACCGACCACCCCCGGTGAGGTCCCGTACCTCCCTGACAACCTCCTACTCACCATTGCTTCCTGGTCGCATAGTTCCTCTGACGAACGCCCTCTGTGCGGCACGTGCGCGTGCGCCTTCCTCGTCGTCGCGCCGCAGAAGGCATACCTAGCCGCGCAGCCGCAACCCTCCCACATCCCCTTAGCCATCGCAGTGGTTTTCGCCTCCACGCGCGCGCCCCAGGTCGCTGGTTCGAACCCCCGCCACGCCAGCGCGCGCTGCCCGTCAGTTTCGTCAGTAAATCGGGGGAAGAAAAACAGTATCTGTGGCCACCTTGCAAATAACCCCCCAACCTTTTTGTCTCACAACCTGCGCTCCCCTAGGTCCCACCTGTCAGTCTCCTTGCCCACTTTACAGAAAGAGACCTGGGTTATCCTGGAATCCAACCTGCAGTCCCCCACTGTGCCACGTGGCTGCGCCCGGCTCACCCGCTGTCACGTGGGCCTGCGAGCCCGCCGACCCCAACTGTCGGCCTCCCCGGCTGACTGCCCCCGCGGTGAGAAAAGCCCTGGCGCGCGCAGTTGCGCCAGATCAGCTTGGGCCCGCTTGTCAGCCGCCTGGGCTAACTGCCTCTGGGTGTAAAAAGTTTCTATGTATATCTGTTTTTATAAAATAATTTCAGAAATGTTTAAATATGATTTAATTCTGTTTTTAATAACTTTTAATTTGTAAATCCAAATAATACAAATTATATATGTTTTTGAATCTGAAAAATGTGAGGATTTCAAATATGCCATTTAAAATATCTTTTGAGAAATTTCAATTTTCGAAATTATTTAAATGTAATAAAAAGGCCTTTTCTTAATTAATTAATAACTTTAATTCTACAACTCCAAATTCGACAAATAATATGTCTAAATCGATCAGCGCGACGAGCCCGTTCTAACTATGCATTCCATGTTCTGAAGTGCAGCATGCATCATATAAATATAAAGTATACAGCAACTTATTCGGGAGTAAAACATGACTAAAACTCAATAAAATGCTTTATTCTTGTACCGCACACTTCACCCATGCCATGCTACTTTATTGCCATGTAAATTGTGCATCATTCATCATGACATGCTTGTTTGCTTGTCGGATTTTAATTCATATGCTTGTGCACTTTATTTATGTTGGCCCTTGTTTGTTTGGTTCTTCTTCTAATAGACGCCGAGCAGGGGAAATATCAGGAATCCCAGGAGTACTTCCCAGATCCTTCTCTTGCTTCAACTGAGCTGCCAGGAAAGCACTACCACATGCTTGCATACATATAGTACCTATTGCCTCTATCTTATTATTGCATCATTAAGTCGCGATTGCATTAAATTGAATCCCAAGTACTGCATAGCCTTTACTTTTAAACCCCACCGAGCTTGTTTCCTGCATCCCATGAGCCATTACTACAGAAGTTGTTTGAGCCACGCGAGTCGTAGAAAAGCATGTGTAGGGTATGTGAGTGTCTGATGGATACTGACGTACCTAAACAACTTAACCTGAGTAGTAATGGGAAAACTAATGAAAGAGGCACCGGTGGGCAATATCTGTCATTTGGTTTTTATGTCCACTTGTGTCCCTTAGGACCCCGAGTACTTGATTCCTTTTCCTTGACTATTCGCACTATCCACATCCGGGAGGCCGTGGACCCCCCTGAGCCAGAGCTTGATTCATTTCTATTTCTTGGGGCCACAAAGTAGTTTGGGGCTTTATTACTATCTTGTACTTATGCCATGTTTTACTGTTTATTTATGATTGTGCGTGGAGCACCTGTACTGTTTTGGATCGTGACACGTTTTCGCGGTATCAACAAGCCCAGTCACACTTTAGGGTTCCCAGTCGTTTACCGCCGTCCACACAAACCCTGGGTTCGTTTCGGAGCCGGCCAACTTCGTTGCGGGTAGCTTAGTGGGGTGGCCCCCTGAAATATTTCTGAATCCTGTGATCGCTTTGTCGTGAATGCCTTGTTGGGTTTTGATTTGGTTTTTTCGAGGTTGATCGAGTGTGTGTTGCTATTTGTGCACCCCTGCAGGGTAAATCTTTCTGAAAGCCGTGTTCGCGGATATGGACGACTTGGAGCACAGTTTCTCGATCATAGATAAGTATAACTAAAGTACCGCTTTTAATTTGACTAAGTACCTGACTAGTAAATAGTGTAATACTCATGGAATGGTTAATAAAACTGCCAACAGATGGGTTGTTTGTCCGCTTTCTCGTTGGTAAGCGAGAAGGAGGATGGATCTGTTAATTCTACTGTTATAACTGTTGTTACTAATTAACGGACATCCGTATATCATTGGTTAGGCGGATAGTTAGCGAGTATCTATAGACTTGTTAGTTATTATCTTTTGCTGCAATTGTGTCACCCCAGGTATATGTCCCCTTTAGAGGCATAAAGACTTGCTGAGTACCCCTAGGGTCTCACACGATAAATTGTTTGATTCAGATGAACAGGTGTATTCGCAAGATGGATACTGGGTGGAGGAGACATATGATGTTGGCAACGATCACTCGGTGTAGAGATTCTGGGGATGGGGATCCGCGAGATGTGTTTATTTATGTGGCATCTTATGTCGATTTGCTTCTTATCCGTACTCGAATCTTGTTTTACGTTTCCGCCTGGTACTCTGATGTTTGATGTATGAGGAGCTATCCTAAACTATTATATCTATCTAGGATATTTGGATCTTGCCGTATGGCGTTGCAATATTTCTATTTCTTTTAGATGGAATGGCTCTAAGAACTGTTGTATGGTAGCTTGCATACATACTCACTTGTGTATGTATTTGATCTCTTCGCCTGTTGCCTACGCTGCTCGCTCTTGTCCCGATGTCTTGGAAGTGGTTAGGACGGCCGACAGGTCTACACGTGGGTGGTCCTCTGGGACCCCTCTGTACTATTTTAACCACTTCCGTTTCATCCAGGCTTGAACTTAGGGCGTAGGGTCCGAGGTAGTTACAATTGGTATCAGAGCCATCCCGCCCTTCAGGGTCTCAGCCAAATGGTCGTTGTCAGTCTAGCAAATATTTTTGGTAGCTATGTATACTAGGGAAAAACAAAACGTGAGAGTAGGACTGCTTCCATTTTTCTTCTTACCCACCCACCCACCCTTTTTCTGGTAAGGAAGTGTAACGTTTTCAATCCTCTTCTAAAAATTCAAACTAGGATTCACGTGTTCTGGGTTCCGTAGTACCATAGGTTGTGTGTGTGTGTATATATTTCTTTGTCTATCTGTTGCATCCAACTTGTTGTCGCTATCTGCCTTTTTGGTTATCAACTGTTGGTACATTCCATACCAACAGGCTTTTGTAAACTGACGCCATCTATCCGACTCCTTGTTAACCGGTGCCATCTTGTTAAGGGTGTTCTTCCTTCTAGCATGCTTTCACAGAATGTGGAGTGCTAATCTCTATCTGATAAGTGGTTTTGCGCATCTATTGGTATCTGAATGCCGAAAAATGCGGAAATTTTTCTTTGATACATCTGTGTTTCCACACTCCTCTTCAGTCATGTGTGAAACATTATCTTTCTTACTTTTATCGGCATGTTCATGCTAACCCATTCTTTTGTCACCGGCGCTTAATCCTGGAGTTTTACTTCATCATCAATTCTTCTGGGCTAAATACATAACATGTGTCAATCCAATGCTTGTGATCGTAATTTGGTTCTCGACAAAGCTATATGACACTTACCATGAGTGGAGTATGGTCAATGCTATCGACACAATCCTCCAAATGGTGGCGGTTATCTCCTGTGATTCGAGTTACACCGTGATCATATCTATGCATATTCAAGTATCTTTGGCAATCCGGAGTTTTCTCAAGGCACTACGATGGTCTATCATCTGTTTATCATGCTTCACATCTTTTGGAACTGCATATCTGCAAAATTCTCGTTGATACGAGGGAATTGCATCTTTTCGCCTCTGATAGCTTTTCTTAAGGTATGAGCTATCATTGTTCCTTTATCCAAGATCTCTTTATCTTTGTAACCGCCGATCCAATCGACAATGTGAACCAAGTGGCATTTCTTGTTCTCTTTCGAAGGACCAGATAATCTATTCTGCCAATGCATCTCTTTCAACACGAATCCTTGCTCTTAATGTTGATCTTTCAAAGAGCGTTGACCTCAGAGAGTGTTTTGAGCATTTGTTTGTTTCTCTCGCCTCTTGAACTCGATATTCTAGGAATATCTTGTTAATACATGGTGGTATATGTTTATAATATGCTGGCCTATTCTATATCAATGGAAGGACATGGAAGATCATCTGTGTCTTTTCTCTCAAGCTTCGTGAGCACTGCCTGTGTACAAAGTCTCAAAGTGTGAAGTCTGACTTCTTGAAGTCACCTATCTCGATCACGTCTTTCTGCTAAATACATTGCTACCATTCTGGAGTCAACAAGTCCATTGTTAATTCCATCCTCCACCTTCAACCAAACCTGGAGCTTTTCCTTGTTGGCAAGTTATCATCATCATTTCGCCGAAGTTTCCTCAAGACTGTTAAATCTCTCTCAATCATTTCAAGAAGAACATGGAGTTCTTTTCACCTCGGTCTCATAAAGTAATCCTTTGAAACCATCTCGTTCTACTGTCTATGCTCAATCCACCGGAGGCCATGAAGACTTTTCTGATCTTTTGTAATCCTTCTGTTCAAGTTGGTGCTATCTTTTTCTTTATCTGTTGAGTTTTGCAGATGTTCTCTGTAATCTTCCTTCATATCTTTTCTGGTGGTTTGCAAATTCTGACGCGACGACAACATCATCATCCTTATCTATCTTGGATCCAGCGAATCGTTTGCATCTATCCTTGTTTTCTAACGGAGTTCCATGAGTTCGTTTTGTAAAGATCTTTAGTCTGTCGTTGGGAGTTGGGTTGCATGATTTTCTTATTCATGTACGGAGTAATGCTTTGAGTGTGGGATGGAGTAGATACCATACCACTACTCTTATCATTTGCTTTTGTACATTGAATTGGTGAATTTATGCAATTTCACTCATTCCACGGAAGTTGGAAGTGGCCTTTATCCCTAAATACTTATACTTCCGTCCTTGTTTTCCGGAGTGCTCTCTCGAAGAAAGTAATCAAGAATCTCTTGTTGGTGATCTCGTCTTTTTCAACATGGAGCAAAATCTTCAACTATCTAGTGGAAGCAGATGCATTCCACCGGTGCTCGACATCCCCAAACAAGATGGAAGGAAACTATAGCGGTCTTTAATTTGACAAATCCCTTTCTCTTGGTAAAGCCAATTATGGTTGATGCCATCAGTCGCAATCTATTGCATTAGCCTCAAGGTTAAAGAAAGCAATAAGTATCTCTAAAATAAACTCCAGATCCTCCATATTCTTTTCTTCTCGGGATTCTACCATAAACTAGCATTCCCCTTTCTCTTGAAGTGATATCCGCGCACCTCAATTGCGTGATCCCTTGGTTCTTACCGGCGCAAGAAAGATCTAATCCGAGAACTCCTAACCTAAATCTTTCCGTTGATATCAAAGAACTCTATTTTTTGAAGGCAATATTGTTTTTGAATTTCATTTCTCAAATCCGAGAGAAGATACAATGCTATTTTCATAGTAGTGCATAACTTCTCCAATGTCGCTCTTTTCGTCCGGCAAGGGCAAGAATCATCATCACTTGCAGCTTCCGATCTTTAATCCTAACGGTGTGTCTTTTCTTTATCCATGATACATCATCCTTTCTATTTCTTTCACAAGTGGGTCTATTCTTTTATCATGTTTCTTGAGAAAACCGGAGCTATGTTCATCCTATCTTTTCTTGTCTCACGACAATCCTTCAATTCTCTAACCCGTTGTTTCTCAAGCAAAACGCAAGACTCGCAACAAGTCTAGCAAGTTTTGCAAGGGGTAGTGGTCGCACCATTCCGTTGTTCATCACCTTGGGAACGTGATGGTCACCTTCGTTCCGAACACCCGCTTCTCTTGGTGTTGGTTTCTTTTTCCTAGGAATCTCGGGGCGAGATTCTTGTTTAGTCGGGGAGAGTTGTAGCATCCCAATTGTCTAACAATTGCAATGCTACTAGCCTAGTCTATATATATGCTACTTCCTACATATAATTGTTGCATCATAATTATATCATGCTCATGTCATCATGCCACATTGCATTTGAGCATCATATAAAACCCTTTTCATTTGGTTCTTATCCCATATGCATTATTAATTGTATTTGCCTCGTGATATATTGTATTTGGTTCTTGATAAATGCTTGATGCCCAAGTTGAGTTGGGGGCATATCTTTTATTAACTCCACCACCTTTCTTTGTCACCACCCCATAATTCCACCATCCAACTATATGTGAGCTTTGCATCTTATTTGGTTTACCTCTAGCTCATGTGGGTTGAGATGGATCCACTTCTATTTTCCACATGCTCTCACACTAGCATCATGTTGTTTCACATTATTGATATGTGGAGCCACCTTTGCATGCTTTGTGAGTGGCATCCCTCTTTCTAGCTTCCATATGGATTGTATTGGAATATTTGCTCAGGTTGGAATATTTTGAGGATATTATGCACCTAGTGGAACATACACACTAGCATGTCCAAATTATATTCAAATTTGAGCATGTCCATCTACTCCACATGGAACCTCCTTTTTGAATTCCTTTTGCTTGGCCTTTACTCCATATTTTGGAATGCATATGAATAAATGTCATGGGACTTTATTATTGTTTTAACAAAATAGACATGGCATTTAATGCTCATGCATGGGCCATGCAACCGTCACCACCATTCTATTCTTTTGGGATTTACTTGGTTTTTGAGTGGACCTTCTCTTTTGAGCTCTCCTTCTCTCTAAACCATCACCATCTTGGTTGTTCTCTCCTTACCATGTGC
Source organism: Avena sativa (assembly GCA_916181665.1). Lineage (NCBI taxonomy): Eukaryota > Viridiplantae > Streptophyta > Magnoliopsida > Poales > Poaceae > Avena > Avena sativa. Next base: position 233,953,906 of record OV702287.1, read on the forward strand.
TCAAAAGATCATCACCCTCACATGTGTATGCTCCCATGCATGATCATGTGATATCATATCCATAAACCCCATCTTTTTCGCTCACCTCCTCTTTCCATCACCTTGTGCTCAACCAAAAACCCTCACCTCTCCATCTCACTTCCCCTTCTTGCTTGATGTAGCTTGGGTCATGTTAAACCCCTAAGACCCTACCCCCACCCTCTCTCCCTAATCCCTCTCTCAAACCCTAACCCTAATCACCCCTCCTACCCTAGCCTAGGCTAACACCCTCACCTTACCATCCCTCTCTAACCCGAGCCATCCCCATGATCTACCCCATCTACCCTCCTCCTAACCCTAGCCGAGCCCAACCCTAGCTCCATACCGAGCCTCCCCTCTCGGCCTCTCTCTCTCTCTCTCTCTCTCTCTCTCTCTCTCTCTCTCTCTCTCTCTCTCTCTCTCTCTCTCTCTCTCTCTCTCTCTCTCTCTCTCTCTCTCTCTCTCTCTCTCTCTCTCTCTCTCTCTCTCTCTCTCTCTCTCGCTGCAGGCCGGTCCCAACCGAGGTGGACCTCCCTGACCTCGCCTGGGCCCCAGCTACAGCCACCCATGCCCTGCATGGCCTTTCCCACGTCGAGCACGTGAGGGAGAAGAAGAAAAAGGTGACCGAAGCCACCTTTTCCACCTGATCCTCTCACGGCATCCCCCTTCCACTTTATCTACCCCCTCTCGTCTCTCTGCTGTGCCCCAGATCCATCCCCAGGCCGCTGTGCAGCCCCTTCCTCCCTGATCCCCTGCCAACCTCTCCATCCATCCCGGCGGCCACCGTCCGCATCCACCTCCTCTCGACGATACACGGCGGCGGTTGTGGCGAGTTGGCGTCGAGGAAGGCTGGAGGAGCACCCTGGACCGCCCCGTGCACCGCAGCGAGGAGGAGACGGTCCCCAGCAGCCGCTGCACACCGACGATGCCGAAACCCTAGCTCCGGTGGGTGCGTCTGCGTCACCGTCGACCTGATGCTCCCCGGCCCGATCTGACCTCACCGACCACCCCGCGGTGAGCTCCCGTACCTCCCTGACAACCTCCTACTCATCGTCGCTTCCTGGTCGCATAGTTCCTCCGACGAACGCCCTCTGTGCGGCGCGTGCACGTGCGCCTTCCTCGTCATCGCGCCGAAGAAGGCATACCTAGCTGCGCAGCCGCAACCCTCCCACATCCCCTTAGCCACCGCAGTGGTTTTCGCCTCCGCGTGTGCGCCCCAGGTTGCTGGTTCGAACCCCCGCCGCGCCAGCGCGCCGCCTGTCAGTTTCGTCAGTAAATCGGGGGAAGAAAAACAGTATCTGTGGCCACCTTGCAAATAACCTCCAACCTTTTTGTCTCACAACCCACGCTCCCCTAGGTCCCACCTGTCGGTCTCCTTGGCCACTTTACAGAAAGAGACCTGGGTTATCCTAGAATCCAACCTGCAGTCCCCCGCTGTGCCACGTGGCTGCGCCCGGCTCACCCGCTGTCACGTGGGCCTGCGAGCCCGCCGACCCCACCAGTCGGCCTCCCCAACTGACTTCCCCGCAGTGAGAAAAGCCCTGGCGCGCGCAGTTGCGCCAGATTAGCTTGGGCCCGCTTGTCAGCCGCCTGGGCTAACTGCCTCTGGGTGTAAAAAGTTTCTATGTATATCTGTTTTTATAAAATAATTTTAGAAATATTTAAATATGATTTAATTCTGTTTTTAATAACTTTTAATTTGTAAATCCAAATAATACAAATGATATATGTTTTTGAAGCAAAAAAAGTGAGGATTTCAAATATGCCATTTAAAATATCTTTTTAGTAATTTCAATTTTCGAAATTATTTAAATGTAATAAAAAGGTCTTTTCTTAATTAATTAATAACTTTAATTCTACAACTCCAAATTCGACAAATAATATGTCTAAATCGATCAGCGCGACGAGCCTGTTCTAACTATGCATTCCATGTTCTGAAGTGCAGCATGCATCATATAAATATAAACTATACAGCAACTTATTCGGGAGTAAAACATGACTAAAACTCAATAAAATGCTTTATTCTTGTACCCCACACCTCACCCATGCCATGCTACTTTATTGCCATGTAAATTGTGCATCATTCATCATGGCATGCTTGTTTGCTTGTCGCATTTTAATTCATATGCTTGTGCACTTTATTTATGTTGGCCCTTGTTTGTTTGGTTCTTCTTCGAATAGACGCCGAGCAAGGCAAATATCAGGAATCCCAGGAGTACTACCCAGATACTTCTCTCGCTTCAACTGAGCTGCCAGGCAAGCACTACCACATGCTTGCATACATATAGTACCTATTGCCTCTATCTTATCCTTGCATCATTGAGTCGCGATTGCATTAAATTGAATCCCAAGTACTGCATAGCCTTTACTTTTAAACCCCACCGAGCTTGTTTCCTCCATCCCATGAGCCATTACTACAGGAGTTGTTTGAGCCACGCGAGTCGTAGAAAAGCATGTGTAGGGTATGTGAGGGTCTGATGGATAATGAGGTACCTAAACAACTTAACCTGAGTAGTAATGGGAAAACTAATGAAAGAGGCACCGGTGGGAAATATCTGTCATTTGGTTTTTATGTCCACTTGTGTCCCTTAGGACCCCGAGTACTTGATTCCTGTTCCTTGACTATTCGCACTATCCACATCCGGGAGGCCGTGGACCGCCTGAGCCAGAGCTTGATTCATTTCTATTTCTTGGGGCCACAAAGTAGTTTGAGACTTTATTACTATCCTGTACGTATGCCATGTTTTACTGTTTATTTATGATTGTGCGTGGAGCACCTTTACTGTTTTGGATCGTGACACATTTTCGCTGTATCGACAAGCCCAGTCACACTTTCGGGTTCCCAGTCGTTTACCACCGTCCACACAAACCCTGGATCCGTTCTGAAGCCGACCAACTTCGTTGCGGGTAGCTTAGTGGGGTGGCTCCCTGAAATATTTCTGAATCCTGTGATCGCTTTGTCGTGAATACTTCGTTGGGTTTTGATTTGGTTTTTCCGAGGTTGATGGAGTGTGTGTTGCTATTTGTGCACCCCTGCAGGATAAATCTTTCTGAAAGCCGTGTCCGCGGTTATGGACGACTTGGAGCACAGTTTCTCGATCATAGACAAGTATAACTAAAGTACCGCTTTTAATTTGACTAAGTACCTGACTAGTAAATAGTGTAATACTCATGGAATGGTTAATAAAACTGCCAACGGATGGGTTGTTCGTCCGCTTTCTCGTTGGTAAGCGAGAAGGAGGATGGATCTGTTAATTCTACTGTTATAACTGTTGTTACTAATTAACGGACATCCGTCTATCATTGGTTAGGCGGATGGTTAGAGAGTATCTATAGACTTGTTAGTTATTATGTTTTGCTGCAATTGCGTCACCCCAGGTATATGTCCCCTTTAGAGGCATAAAGACTTGCTGAGTACCCCTAGGGTATCACATGATAAATTGTTTGATTCAGATGAACAGGTGTATTCGCAAGATGGATACTGGGTGGAGGAGACAGATGATGTTGGCAACGATCACTCCGTGTAGAGATTCCGGGGATGGGGATCCGCGAGATCTGTGGGCGAAATGTGTTTATTTATGTGGCATCTTATGCCGATTTGCTTCTTATCCGTACTCGGATCTTGTTTTCCGCTTCCGTCTGGTACTCTGATGTTTGATGTATGAGGAGCTATCCTAAACTATTATCTCTATCTAAGATATTTGGATCTTGCCGTATGGCGTTGCAATATTTCTATTTCTTTTAGATGAAATGACTCTAAGAACTGTTGTATGGTAGCTTGCATACATACTCACTTGTGTATGTATTTGATCTCTTCGCCTGTTGCCCTCGCCGCTCGCTCTTGTCCCAATGTCTTGGAAGTGGTTAGGACGGCCGACGGGTCTACACGTGGGTGGTCCTCTGGGCCCGCTGTACTATTTTAACCACTTCCATTTCATCCAGGCTTGAAGTTAGGACGTAGGGTCCGAGGTAGTTACAAGAGGTTGTTTTTAAAGATACACCATTACCTAGGATAGCGCTCTAAGATACACTCCATTATGAAATGCCTTGTACTCCCTCTGATCCTTATTAATGTTATCAGATGTGTCTAGATTTGAATTTATCTAGTCATGTTTTAGTGCTACATACATATGAATCTAGACAAATCCAATAACATTAATTTGGATTGGAGAGAGTACTAACAATTTTTATAAAGTTAGAGTAATTTTCTATTAAAAAACACCACGTATTATTCTTTGAACTCTTATTATTTGAACGGTAAATCTTATAAGGGGCGTGTGTTGGCGAATTGTTCCGGCTAGCGCTTGAAGATTTTTGTGCATGACCAATCTGAGGACCCTCGCGTCCTCGCACATATTTCACAATCCGATGCACTGCACTGGCCGACCTGGGTAGTTTCGGGCGGTTCTCCATTTTTCCCATTCCCCTATCCTCTCGGTTGCTCCTTTTCTTCCAATCCCCTCACGCTGACAGTAGCCGCTATGAGGCAAGTTCCTTTAGGATTTTTTACACATATGCTTGTTCTCTCCAGTGTTTTCTATTCTCGATGGTGATTTGTGTAGATCTGGGTTGAGAGAGGTATTTGGTGGAGAGGTGTCTTCGGCGACATGAGCGGAGAACGTGGTGAGTAAGTTCGTCTCACATGCATTCACACATATATCTCATGGTTTGGACGATGAAGTAGAGAAATTTACGGGGGGTATTCGCAACATCGACGTAGCTCATTTTGGCGAGGAAATCTCCGTCAAGGTTTATTGATGGTGAGGTAGGCCATCTCAGCGGGAAGGTAGCTGCAGGTTTTGGATTTTGATGGTAATGTATCTTGTATAGATGGGGAATGGTTGGTGCTGGGTTTTTTTTGATGATGAGATGTTGTTTGCGACGAGATATGCCTCGTGGCTTGTCTAGGTACATTTTTGGTGGTTTCAAATTTAGTTGATTTGTTGGGTAGTTTTGTGCGTGTTATGAGGAGGGATCTTGTGAGATTTTTGTTCTAGTAATTTGGCAGTTATGATCTAGTAACTGGGTAGTTATATTCTAATAATATGGCATAGCTATGATTTGGTAATTTGGTATTTGGCAGTTATGATCAAGTACTATGATGGCTATAATCTAGTAATATGATAGCTATGATTTGGTAATCTGATATCCGTATAGTAGCTACGATCTAATAATCTGGTAACTATGATCTAGTAAGTTGGTAGCTATGTTCTAATAATCTTGTAGAGCTATGATTTGGTAATTTGGTATCTATGTGGTAGCTATGATCTAGTGCTTTGGTATCTATGACCTAGTAATTGGGTAGCTATATATGTTCTAGTAATCTTGTAGCTACGATTTGGTAATCTGGTATCTATCTAGTAGCTCTGATCTAATAACCTGGTAGCTCTGATCTAATAATATGGTAGCTCTAATCTAGTAATACGGTAGCTATGATGTCGTAATCTAGTAGCTATGATCTAGTAATCTGGTGGCTATGATTTTAGCAACCTGCTATTATTTGGTAATTTGGTTATTGTTTTTGAGTGGTATGTAACTTTGGACACTTACTTCAATGTCATCTAAAATAGTGTGTTCTCATTTTATTTTTTAGTGTTGGTAAGTTTCGAGGACATGGCTGTCATGAAAAGATATGTCAATAGACACGAAGGATAGAAGTTGTGTGTATTGTATGGATAGAGGATATTGTTCAAAGAAAGAAGTTGTCGTCAACAAGTTTTAGTTTTAGATAGTTGCCAGGTTCATGCTGTGTGTTTCACAACCTCGTTTTCATGCTACATACTAGTTTGATGTTTCCCTAACTATTCTCGAACTATGTTTGTAATTGAGTTTATGTATCTAAATAACCATAATATATGTATGTTGTTTTTGTGATCCAAATCTATGAGATGTGTGTGTCTACATGTTGTTTTCTAGTTATTTTGATTTTTTACCTGGTTCATGTGTTAGATTACCATATTCTGCTACAAAACACTGTCAGATGGTTTGTGTACATGTGTTCTTCTCTGGATTTTTTCTAGTTTTTCTCTCTTGGACCTTTTAGTTAGGGAGAAAGATGATATGGAAGTTTTACCTATGCTTTTTCATTGATAAAAAAGCTAGTAAGTAGGGTGGATGAAAAGTGGGAATTATTTTCATACCTACAAATCACCTTTTACATGGAAGAAGAGTTTTCGGTGGTGTTGTTTTTTAGACAATGGGCATTGTGGTTTGGTAATAGTACTAGTGGAGCAATTGAGTTTGCATGTTGGGCCAGAAGCTACCCCAGAACGTCCGTGGGAAGGAAGAACACGTGAATCACTAGATGGGACCGGGAGCTGAACGAGATGAGATTTCTGGGGCACAGTCCCTATGTAGCACGGTCCTTCTTTGAAACAGAGTACAACCTAAAAAACGAAGCCTGTGGCGCCGCCCTGATGCCCTGAGCCCCGTCATGATGTATCTCGACTCATCATTTCTCCTGTACAGGAGAAACAAGCCGCACAAAGCCGACATCCGCTTGGACGTTGTCGGACTCCCCGACATGCCACTATACCAGCTGATGTTAAGGAGTCTAAACACGGTGATATCATCTTGATGTCTACGCACTTCAATTCTTGTAGACAGTTGTTGGGCCTCCAAGTGCAGAGGTTTGTAGAACAGCAGCAAGTTTTCCCTTAAGTGGATCAACCAAGGTTTATCGAACTTAGGGAGGAAGTGGTCAAAGGTATTCCCTCTCAAGCAACCCTGCGATCAAGATACAAGAAGTCTCTTGTGTCCCCAACACACCCAATACACTTGTCAGGTGTATAGGTGCACTAATTCGGCGAAGAGATAGTGAAATACAAGTGGTATAGATAATTATAAGTGGTAACGGTGATAGAAAATAGCTTTATGGCGTGGAAAAGACTAAAGACAAACTGAAATAAAGATGGAAGCAAGCAAACATGTAACAGATCTAATAGCAAACGGTGTTTCAATGCTTAGAAACAAGGCCTGGGGATCATACTTTCACTAGTGAACACTCTCATATAAATATTCTCTTTATGATACTACTCTTAACTACTCTCCGGTTGAACACTCTAATCGATGGTAGGGCTATAACAGCACACCTCAAAGTTCATCTTTCCCATCTAGAAAACCCCACACTGTCACCTTGAGCTCTAGATGAGTCCAACAAACACCACAATTTTATAAAGATATTCAACTCCAAATATAACTCATAACAAGTATTTGTAATATCTAGCCTAAGTGCCACCATGGTGTGCACACTGTCAACTTCACACACATGGGGAGAGCAGAGATCTATTAAAGCACTCGAGTAGCAAGGTAGATCTATAGATTACAAGCTCATGATCACAATATGATCATGCATAGAGAGAGAGATGAACACATAGCTACCGGTAGAACCCTTAGCCTCGAGAGAGAACTACTCTCTCCTCATCATGGGAATCAGCAATGGTGATGGAGATGGTGGTGGAGATCGATGGAGATGGCTCCGGGGGTACTTCCTCGTCCCAGCAGGGTGCCGGAACAGATACTTTCTATCCCCCGAATCTCCTTTTCGGTGGCGGCGGCACTGCAAAACTTTTCGTGGATTTCTGATTGATTATTTAGGGTTTTGGTATCAAGAGTCTCTTATAGGCGAAGGAGGCAAGGTCGGTGGCCGGCCAGGGGGCCCACACCATGCCCTGTCACGACCTAGGGTTGCCCGCGCCTAGGGGTGGTGTGGCCACCTTGTGGCCCCTCTCCGACTCTCCTTCTGGCTCCGTGAGTCTTCCGGGAAAATAGTAACTTTGGCTTTTGTCCCGTCCAATTCCGAGAATATTCATTTTCTGAATTCCTGGAACCAAAAACAGCAGAAAACAGGCAACTGGCACTGTGGCATCTTGTTAATAGGTTAGTCCAAGAAATCATATGAAAAGTACTCCAAAGTTGGAACAAAAATAAGAAAGTAGATAAAACCAAGCATGGAACATAAAAAATTATAGATACATTTGCAATGTATCACATCCCACTCTTTTACCGCTAAGTTTTCTCATAAGCATTGCTTCTTTTGATTGAATGCACTCAATCCTGCTACATAATTCGTTCGGCCCATGTTCTGTACATCAATACATGCGCAATATGTGGTTCACAGTGATAGAGAGAATGGGTGAATTGACCACACAATCGTGGGGGTAGATTACGTAAATCCCACAAATCCTAATCATAATGACCTGAGTAATAACAGAATCTAACACTAATGATGGCAGGATATGACCAAACATTTCAGACATATTCAGTTTGCCTACCCCCCCAGTCAAAACAGGAGATTCTCGGATGTTGAGGCTGGACTAAAAGTCCAAGAATAGTGGTGATGGTAGGCCTTTGGGGAAGATTTCCGCGAATTGGTGAGACGAAGGCACATGAAGAACTCAAATGTGCCCAAGTGCCACACAATCTCGAACAAAGTGAAGATCGACCTCGATGTGCTTGGTCCGATAATGCTGAACCGGGTTCGTGGACATGGAGAAGGAGCCAACATTGTCATAAAAGACTACCGTGGTGCTGGGAAGGGGTCGATGAAGCTCCAGGAGAAGTTGGCAAAGCCCAATAGCTTCAGCGATGGTGTTAGCAATGGCGTGGTACTCAACCTCGGCACTGGAGCGAGAGATAGTGTGTTGTCACTTAAAAGACCATGAGACGAGGTTGTCACCCAGGAACACGTAGTAGACGCAGGTTGAGCGGCGAGTGTCGAGAAAACCGGCCCAGTCTACATCGTTGTAAGCCACGAGACGATTCGTGGTGGATGGCACGAGCTAAAGTCCATGATGCAGAGTACCCTTGACATAGCGAAGGACACGCTTTATCACGGTCAAGTGCTAATCTGGAGGGTCATGCATGTGAAGACATATATGTTGGACGGTGTAGGTGATGTCGGGACATGCGAACATCTGCTACTATAGAGCATCGGCGAGACTCCGATATGCTGAGGGATCAGCAACCGAAGGACTAGTGGCAAAAGCAAGCTTCGGCGATGTGTCAACAGGAGTCGATGCAGGATGGCAGGCGCTCATGCCAGCACGCTCGAGAATATCGAGAGCATACTACGTATGGGAGAGGAACATAACATGAGGATCACGTCGAATGGTGAGGCCGAGGAAGTGATGTAGATCACCCAAATCTATCATGGCAAACTCAGAACTGAGAGCAGTGATGAAGCGCTCAAGCAGTGTTGAGGAAGATGTTGTGAGGACGATGTCATCGACATAGAGCAGTAGGTATGCCATGCCAAAGGTGCCATGCATGATGAAGAGAGACGTGTCGGACTTTGAGCAGGTGAAGCCGAAAGTGATGATGAAGGTCACAAAGCGATGATACCACGGACGGGAGGCTTGCTTCAGCCATAGAGGGCATGGTTGAGGCGGCACACATTGTCGAGATGCGCAGAGTCAACGAAGCCGGTGGGATGATGACAGAAAACCACCTCATCAAGACGCCCATGAAGAAAGGCGTTCTTGACATCCAGCTAACAAATCTTCCAATTGGAAGAGATGGCGACAGAGGGAATAACCCAGATGGTAGCTGGTTTAACCACTAGGCTAAACATCTCGTCGAAGTCAATGTCGTGCTCCTAGGAGAACCCACACAGCACCCAACGTGCTTTGTAGCGGTCGAGGCTACCATCTGGCTTGAGCTTGTGGCAAAAAACCCACTTGCCAAAGACGATGTTGGCATTGGCGGGAGGACGCACGAGATCCCACATGTCATTGGCGAGAAGAGCATCGTACTTGTCGGTCATAACCATGAGCCAATTCAGGTCCTTGAGAGCACTACGAATAGACTTGGGGATGGGTGATGGGGCAGTGATGGTCGTGCCATTGAGGTTGAGACACTCAAGAGGACCCATGACCTTGCCAGCCTGATGACAGGTGACCATCTACCGAACTGGGAGAACAAGAGCGGGCGATGGAGAGTGCGTGGACGAGCTTGACATGGACGAGCTCGACATAGATGTGCTAGAGGAGGCCGATTCGGTAGGAGATGGGTCACGGCCTGGTGGCGACGCGTGCGAGGCCAGATGGGGCGCCGAGTGGGCGAGCGTGCGCATGGGCGAGGCCATCGATCAGGCCGTCGTGGAAGCAGCTGACATGGAGGGGAGCGAGGTGGACGTGGGGCATGGTGCAAGAGGAGAATGTGACCCAGTGTGCATGGGGCGCACAGGGACCACGAGCAGATCATCGATCATATCAACATCGAGAGGCGGCGAGGGTGAGTGCTGCTACTGCAATGGTGTTAGAGTAAAACTAGGCAAAAGGTAACCGAGTTTTGTCAAAAACCACATGCCGAGAGATAATAATGTGACAATACTCAGGGTCCACGCAACAGTAGCCACGATGATTAGAAGGATAGGCGAGAAACACACATGCGGTAGAGTGATGCGACAGTTTGTTGGACATGGTGGCGGAGAGGTCGGGATATCACAAATAACCGAATGTGCGATGAAGTGTGTAGTCGGGCTGCTTGGAAAAAAGAGCAGAAAATGGACATGGGGCGACAAGAGCTTTGGTGGGTAGTATGTTCAGGATATAGGTGGACGTATTGAGAGCTTCAACCCAAAATTTGGAAGGCATGCTAGCTTGGAATAAGAGTGTGCGTACTATGTCGTTAATAGTGCAAATAATGCGTCCGACTTTACAATTCTATAGGGAAGTGTAGGGACATAAAAAGCGCAGGAGAAATCTGTGTTGAATGGAGAGGTCCTGGAGAGCGCGATTATCAAATTCACACCCATTATTGCACTGTAGAGCATGAAGCGAGAGAGAAAACTGAGTAACGACATAAGCACGAAAGTTAGACAAAGTAGGAAAAGCCTCAAATTTTACACGAAGCGGGTACGTCCATAAGTAATGAGTGAAATCATCTAAAATGCCAAGAAAGTATTAGTAACTAGAGACACTCTCAATAGGTGAAGTCCACAAATCACAATGTATTAATTCAAAGAGATAATGAGTACATGTGGTGGAAGTAGAAAAAGGTAAACGAACATGGCATCCAAGTTGACATGCGTGACATAAGCTAGCATCCTTTAGCACTTTATTTATGGGGAATGATGATGATGAAGCGAGGCACTAGAAAGCATCGAGGCCAGGATGACCAAGGCACCGGTGCCACAGGGTGGAGTCGGCGGTGATAGTGGTGAGTGCATGCGGCAAGGAGGTGGTCAGGTAGAGGTCACCCGAGTTAATGCACCTAAGAATCACTGCTCACGTCCTAAGTTCCTTCACATAAAAACCCCAAGGGTCAAACTCAACAGAACATAGGTTGTCACGAGTAAACTAACAAATAGAAATTAGATTTTTTAACTATGCATGGTGTTGAGGGCAAACCTCTAGGGTGGCCCGATCTTTCACGAATCCCACTCAAATCAAGAATGGAGTGCGGGGAGAGGAGGATAGGATGAACACAACGAACTCACGCACGAAGAACACGGTGAACACACACACGCAAAACCACAATACACACCAATAGCTCACACCGGCGGTGACCCGTCCGGCGCAATCCCTAGGATCGTCGTTGGGCGGAGGACTCTCTCTCGAACTGGCTTAGCGAGATGGGAGACTCGGTGAGATCTTGACGTCTAGGCAAAGGGACTCCGATGCCTAGGCCTTGTACAATGCGGAGGCATGATGCAAACTCCAACGAGGTTTGGGATATTTGGTGCTCCTTTGTCAAAGGAGCATGAGGCAAGATCTAGATAGATCCACAAGGGGTTTCCACTAATTCCAAATATCATGCCTCTGGTTTACAATAGAGGTGGGGGGCTATATATAGGCCAGCCACAAGTTCAGGGGTAGTTTAGGCAACTAAAGTATCAAAAGGGGGCGTTACAAGGCCAAAGGGCCGAGCTGGAGCGCGCAGGCCCTAGGGTGTCCAGTAGTACCGGTCGGTTGACCGGTAGTACCGGTCAGATGCGGTAGTACCGGAGCGGGCAGAAGCTTTGGCGTGAGTCTTTAGGTGCGCGCGGTAGTACCGCTTGCTGAGTGCGGTAGTACCGGTGGGATCTGGGGCTTTGGGTCCATCTCTCTGCTCGGGCCGGTAGTACCGCTGTCCATGAGCGGTAGTACCGCTGGTGCGGTAGTTCCGCTTCTAGGAGCCGGTAGTACCGCGGTCTCCTGGCAGCTGTTGGCTGCCGTGTCGCTCCTCTGGCTCGTGTCTTCGTACCTGATCATACATAGTGTCGGGGCATGAAGTAGCAAGCCATCCAGGGGTGTATCGAAGTCACATGAGTACAAGAGCGAATTCACCTTAGCTTGGAGAAGCTTGGCTCGAGCACGAGTCATGGGTCCACTTGGGGGACTTGGTGGTGTAGATGTAGGAGCTTCCGTAGGATAGGCTGTATTAGCTCCCCCCTTGGGAAAGAGTCGTCCTCGACTCTTCATGGTTATCATCTTGAGCATCTCCATGGTAGGGTGAAAGGTCCTTCACATTGAATGTATTGCTTGCAAGGAACTTGGAGGTCGGTATGTCGATGATGTAGGCGTTGTTGTTGATTCTCTTCAGGACCTTGAAGGGGCCATCTCCTGTTGGTTTGAGCTTGGAATCTCGTTCCTTGGGAAAGCGGTCCTTGCTCAAGTGTATCCACACAAGATCACCTTATTGGAAGATCATCTCCTTCTTGTCCTTGTTTAACGTTGAATCTTGGCGAAGGACTTGTTGCTCGATAGTAGCTCTTGTTTCTTCATGAAGCTTCTTTATAGCTTGTGCGCGCTTCTCGATGTCCATGTTGGTGCGCTCGTGGAGAGGTAGTGGTAGGATGTCGAGCGCGGTGAGGGGCTCGAAACCATAGACGATCATGAATGGACTCATCTTGGTTGTTGAGTGCTTGGCACGGTTGTAGACGAACTCGGCGTGTGGAATGCATTCCTCCCAATCCTTGAGGTTTTTCTTGATCAACACACGAAGGAGAGTTTCGAGGCTTCGGTTGACAACTTCGGTTTGGCCATCGGTTTGAGGATGCGATGCGGATGAAAAGAGTAGTTTGACGCTGAGCTTTGCCATGAGGGTCTTCCATAAGTTGATATGGGGTGGCCCGATCTTCTCAGCAAGCTCTTGTCGATGATGATGGTGGATGATAGATAACTAGTGCGTAGCTATGATCTCTCCCGCTCGAACCCTAATGCCCGTGCAACAGATCTTGAACCTTGTAGGACATTCACAACACCACACTCTTGTGCACGCAGCCGTCACCACGAACGGTAGTATGCAATCTACTAATTCCCAATGGAACAATAGATCACACTCAATTATAGTTGGTAAATTCGAACACAGGGTAATTCCAGAGGTTCTATGAAAGAAAAATCTCCAAAATATTTTAACGTGGTCTAGAACCTAACTTGTGACGGCTACGGAGGTTTATATGAGGGCTGGGGCGTCCTCCCCTCTAAACGGGCCTAAAAACAACCATATCTTGGCCCAAACTGACGTGGTTTGACTCAAACTGATACATACCGACCCATAGATGAGTTCGGCTTACTTGGCGCGCAGGCCATATGTCGTGGTGCACCTCAAACGTGTCCTGGCGCGCCACATATCTCTCTTGATCATGCTTGCTCTCCTTATTGCCTCCTCATGCATCTTCCATCTCTCGGTCACCTTCCTCCCTCTCCTCCCGCTGGCGCTAGTCCGATAGATGCCAAATCTAGTCAAACAATAACACCATGATTTAGGTAGTATAAAGCTCTTATAAATCAAAGTATCATGTCCAACTAGGAACGAATTCACCTTGTGATATTTTTCAATGAGGCTCAATATTTCTTTCCAGTTCAAACACTCGAAATCAGCATGATCCATGTTGTATCCTCATCATCCTCCCTTTCTTCAAGAAAAGCCGTCATCGGTGTTGGGTAAGCTAAAAGTGGAAGAAACAAAAAGAACAACATGTACGCAAAGTATATATATATATAACATGTTGTATTATTGTTGTTCACATAAAAAATATGTCCAGTATATATCAAGCAACTTAAATTGCAGGTATAAGTGGAGTACAAAGAATCATAATCATGGTGAGAAACAAATAGATATATAGTCTTGTTGTTCAATATTAAATTCAGTTTTCTCAAAGAAGATCTATGATCAAATTTGTGAACAAGATCAAACCAATTCAATATGTGTGAAAACCAAATTGATTCATGCCATGCTTCAACCGCTACTCTGATTATTATAAACATGATCATGTTGTCCAGTATGTAAAATGCAACTCAATTTGCAAATATAAGTGAAGTATTAAAGCATTAGCACAACTAGACAACGAATTTTGGAACAAACACAACGAATATGAAAACTTGGGTTCTATTCTAGCAAGATTACAACGATCCAACATAGGTAAAATTACTTGTGTTGGATGCGTTATATCAACTAGATCTGACTTTAGTTTCGTATTATCACAAATTTTAGCATATATTCCACAACACAAAGTCGTCGACACACAACATGTATGGCTGAAAACAACATGTTTCAGTTCAGCGATTCTATCACAAGTAATGCATATGTGATCCACAAGAAAATTTTCATGCATGCTATATTCACCAATCAGATTGAAAGTGAAACAAGGAGAATATGTGCTAGAATTCAGAAATGAAATTTCAGAAATCTTATCCACAACACTACTCATATTCATAGGTTTATTTAGCATGATGGAATACACAATATCAGTAGGAGGTATTCGAGAAAGTATTTCCTTATGTGTAATCAGTACCACATGATCAAAATTTGAATTTGGTAAACTATCACATGGTGCTGTAACATTAGTGCAAGGCAAGTCATAAGGAGGCTTCAGTGAAGGAATGAACTCACAATATGTCGCACATGTTGGCTGAATCTCCAAAACCGTACCAATGTCATCAACAATCTTCTCAGCTGTAGTAGGTACTATGACATCCTCCTCAAGTGACAATACCAGATCATGTGATGCAGGTTGTAAAATAGGCGGCTCCCTTTCTTCAAAAGCAACCTGCACATCACAAGATACAACACTAGGAGTAGACATGATTACGTTAGTAGACAACTCACATGTCTCATTAGTGTCCACTCTCAAAATTTCTGGAATAGGCCATTTGTAGTTGTTCAAAAACATAGAACGTAGAAATTGCTTGAAATCTTCCCATAGGATTTTTTTACCAATGACACCATACACAATCCTTGCGTCTTTCCACCAACGAGCTACCTCTTCATCCACACATCGGTGAGCAAGAATGTATTCTATATGGCCATTAAACTTGCTATTGAAAGTACGACATCTCGCAAA
The DNA here is from genome assembly GCA_916181665.1 of Avena sativa. Classification (NCBI taxonomy): domain Eukaryota; kingdom Viridiplantae; phylum Streptophyta; class Magnoliopsida; order Poales; family Poaceae; genus Avena; species Avena sativa. Next base: position 233,969,192 of record OV702287.1, read on the forward strand.
ACCAAATCCCATATCAATTTCCCAAATCTGATATTCTGCGGGTGTGGCGAAACTTTCCAATCACCACTTGATTATAGTTGGATCATATGCCATGCCAACCACAATAGCTAAATAGTCATGGTAAACATCATCTGATTTCTGCATCACATCAACACTAGTAGAAGTCATATTAGTACATTAGTGTAAAAACACAAAATATTTTTGGTGGCACACTCACAACTCACTCAAAAACTGACAAGAAAGCAGATCTTACCGTTCCAAAGTGAATAGTGATGCTTACCAATTCGAAATCAAAGACTGATGCACTGATGTGATGAAGTGAATACCAAAGATATAGAGAACGATCGCATGGCACACAGGTTATTTATGGTAGAGCTGTAGGTATGATATCCTAACTACACCGTAAACAAGTCCTAGTGCTGATCGTATGACAAAGACCCACGGAAAGTGGAGATAAATGGGGCAGTTGCAACTATGAAAAAGAGCTCAAAAATTGAGGTATATCGGAGGAACGCTCGTGTTGCAATGCACAAGGAGAGACACTAGCAATGTCTCAACGAAACAGGCACAAGATTGCTAAACTGAGTAGCCCGCAGGGCACTAAGCACGCTAGTCTCGTAGGATAGTTTTAGACACAAAGAAAGGCTTATTAAGGCTCATAAGGATAGGTATGCTATGTGGACTCAGTAAAAAAATAAACAAAAAAAGAAATTGACCTGAGAAGTGGTCTCTGCCACGGCAGAAAAAAGGGTCAAAATCCTAACGCGGCAGGATGTCGGCAGGGGAAAATCTCTCGCTGGAGGACAGACTTGTCTGTGGTCAAGCGGGAGCAATGCGATCCGTTTTTTTTCCCGCCTCCCTGAAGTTTCACGTACGAGCACAGAACTGTCTATGGTCCAACGTGAGGTAGCGATCAGATTTTTTTTGCTTTCACGTGAGGAAACTCACGTACAACAAGCCTCGTGCGATTGTGACTTTTTTTGCTTTCCTTCTCCCTCACGCTCATGCACGTACACATGCACGTACACGAACAGATTCTGTGTATTTTTTCAAACAGATCTACAACCCAGACTAAAAGAAAACAGATCTAATAGATCTAAGACTCAAGAATACGACGAACAGTCTAGAAATAGTCTAGGGACTCCGACAACGGATAAAAAACAGACGAAAACTAGACAAAAACTATAACTCAGATTTAAAAGAAAGGCTACACAAAAGGATTACGATCAGCAACTAGAACTCATGAACAGTGTTATCTAGGCTATGGCAATGAACTATGAACCCTAATATTTTTGTGTGGCTTTTTCTGTATAGGACAAAAAAAACTAATCTATGGATGGAATTGTGGATGCTTACCGAGGCAACACTGGAAATCTAATACCAAGATGATATTGCTCACCGAGTAAACCCAGCGCTCTGATACCAAGATGATATGGGGTGGCCCGGTCTTCTCAGCAAGCTCTTGTCGATAATCATGGTGGATGATATATAACTAGTGCGTAGCTATGTTCTCTCCCGCTCGAACCCTGATACCCGTGCAACAGATCTCCAATCTTGTAGGATATTCACAACACCACACTCTTGCGCACGCAGCCGTGACCATGAACGGTAGTATGCAATCTACTAATTCCCAATGGAACAACAGATCACACTCAATTATAGTTGGTAAATTCGAACACAGGGTAATTCCAGAGGTTCTATAAAAGGAACATCTCCAAAATATTTCAACATGGTCTAAAACCTAACTTATGACGGCTACGGAGGTTTATATGAGGGCTGGGGCGTCCTCCCCTCTAAACGGGTCTAAAAACAGCCATATCTTGGCCAAACTGATCTAGTTTGACTCAAACTGATACATACCAACCCATAGATGAGTTCGGCTTACTTGGCGCGCATGCCATATGTCGTGGTGCACCTCAAACGTGTCGTGGCGCGGCACATATCTCTCTTGATAATGCTTGCTCTCCTTATTGCCTCCTAATGCATCTTCCATCTCTCGGTCGCCTTCCTCCCTCTCCTCCTGCTGGCGCTAGTCCGATAGATGCCAAATCTAGTCAAACAATAACACCATGATTTAGGTAGTATAAAGATCATAAATCAGAGTATCATGTCCAACTAGGAACGAATTCACCTTGTGATATTTTTCAACGAGGCTCAATATTTCTTTCCAATTCAAACACTCGAAATCAGCATGATCCACGATTGTATCCTCATCATAAGTAGCTCATGAATTTGACATCGCGGTTGGAGACGATTGTTCTCAGCACACCGTGAAGACGGACGATTTCCCTGAAAAACAGACTTGCAACATGTGAAGCATCGTCGGTCTTATGGCACGGTATGAAGTGTGCCATTTTGGAAAAGCGATCCACGACAACAAATATAGAATCATGACCATGCTTAGATCTAAGTAATCCTAACACAAAATCCATGCTAATGTCGGACCAAGGTGTATGAGGAATAGGCAATGGCATATAAGACCATAAGGGTTAGCTTGCGACTTATCTTGAACACATGTCCTGCATCGTTCAACGTAGCGCTCCATGCCGCGCTTCATCTTGGGCCAAAAGTAGTGAGTGGAGAGCATGTCCAATGTCTTATCGCGGCCAAAGTGACCCATGAGGCCTCCACCATGAGATTCTTGGAGAAGCAAAAGTTGAAGCGACGACTTCAGAATGCATAGCTTGTTTTGTTTAAATAGAAAGCCCTTATGCAAATATAAATCATCAACTCCTTTGTCAATGGAGCACTTTGTGAAAATTGGTCCAAAGAACGGGTCGGAAGCATACACAGACTTTATTTCCTCAAGAACCAACACATTGATTTCGAGTCTCGTAAGAAGGCTTGTGTGTTTGCGAGACAAAGCATCCGCAACTACATTATCTTTGCCCTTCTTATACTTGACAATGTACGGAAAAGACTCCATGAACTCAACCCACTTAGCGTGTCTCTTACTCAAGTTGGCTTGCCCTTTGAGGTATTTCAAGGACTCATGGTCGGAATGTATTATAAATTCTTTGGGCCATAGGTAGTGTTGCCAAACTTGAAGAACACGAACTAAGACAAAAAGCTCTTTGTCATAAATCGAATAATTAAGGCGAGCACCATCAAGTTTCTCGCTATGGGAGGCTATAGGACATCCGTTTTGCATAAGGACTCCTCCAATGCCAATACCACTAGCATCACACTCTATCTCAAAAGTTTTAGTGAAATCCGGTAACGCAAGAAGAGGTGCTTCGGTGAGCCTCTTTTTAAGTTCATCAAAAGCTTTTTGTTGTGCCTTGCCCCACATGAAGGTGACATTCTTTTTGGTCAATTCATTGAGGGAACAAGCAATGGTCGAAAAGTCTTTCACAAAGCAACAATAGAAACCGGCCACCCCATGAAAACTTCGGAGTTCACTCACATTTGTTGGGATGGGCCAATCTCGTATGTCCTTTACCTTGGAAACATCAACTTCAATTCCCTTCGAAGAAACGACAAATCCAAGAAAAATCAACTTGTCTTTAGCAAACGTGCACTTGGGAAGAATAGCATAAAGCTTTTCATGTCGAAGGATTTGCAATACTTCGTTGACATATGTTATATATATGGTCCTCAAGTGATTTGCTATAAACAAGAATATCATCGAAATAGACAACAACACTTTTTCCAATGAGAGAACGCAAGATGTGATTCATAAGGCGCATGAAGGTGGATGGGGCATTAGATAAGCCAAAGGGCATAACCAACCATTCATAGAGACCAAGTTTGGTCTTGAAGGCGGTTTTCCACTCATCACCTTCAGCCATGCGTATCTAATGGTAACCACTACGAAGATCAATTTTCAAAAAAATAGTGGCTCCACACAAATCATCAAGCATGTCATCGAGACATGGTATGGGATGTCGATAACGCACAGTGATAGCATTAATTGGATGGAAGTCCATGCATAACCGTAACGTATCATCCGTTTTTGGAACAAGAATCACGGGTACGGCACTTGGAATAGTGCTAACTTGGATCAAACCTTTGTAGACGAGTTGGTTGATTTGATGTTCAATCTCCTTTGTCTCCTCCGGGTTCGTGCGATAAGCGGCGCGGTTGGGAAGTGGTTTACCGGGGATGAGGTCAATGCGATGTTCGATGCCACAAAGAGGAGGTAATCCATGTGGAAGCTCTTCGGGGAATCATCAAAGATGGAGGAACATTGGTTAATTCATTAGTTCCTTGCGCTAGCCCCTTACAAAGGAGGACATAGTGTAAGATTGATGGGTTGTTCTGAACATCTCTCATCTCACGTTTGGTGGCAAGGAGAACACTCTTAGTTTTTCCACTCGAGTTTGGCTTGTGGCTCTCACTGACTATGAGGTGGTTCTCTCTCTCACCGCGCTTCTCACAAGTAGGTGTTGTGCTTTGCACCCTCGCTAAAGCCTTTTCATTGTCCGCAATTATTTGGCTAGGAGTCATTGGTTGCAAAACACATGTTTTGTTGAGCCATTTGAAGGTGTATACATTGGTGCGACCATCATGTAGAGCAGCCTTGTCAAATTGCCATCGTCGACCAAGAAGCATGTGACAAACTGTCATAGGAACCACATCGCACTCCAGCGTGTCTTTGTAAGGGCCAATGGCGAAGGAGACCGATACGGTATGCTTGATCTTTACGGACCCTTGGTCACTTAGCCATTGCACGTGGTAGGGGTGCTTGTGCGGATGGAGGGTGAGGTTGAGCTTCTCACACAACTCGGTGCTAGCAAGGTTGTGGCAACTCCCTCCGTCAATGGTCACCTTGATAGATTTTCCATTGATGCCGACTCGTGTTTGGAAGATATTGGAGCGTTGATCTTCATGCTCTTGTGCTTGAGTGGTTAAGATCCTTGTGATGACAAGCGATGGACTTGCGTCATGTTCACACATTAGGAGTTCTTGGTCATCTTCCACTCGTTGCCTTGCCATTGCTTCCTTGACACGAGCATCAAATTCATCTTCACTCAAGTACTCTTCGTCGCCATTGTCATGGATGAACAATACCTTCTTGTTTCCACATTCGGCCGACTTGTGTCCTTTGCCTCCACACTTGTAGCATTCACCATTGAAAGGTGTATCCGTCTTTGCTTGTTTGCCACTTGGGGGCAGTTTTCCTTAAGGAAGTGTGGGCTCGAAGGAAGGCTTGGAGGTACTTGAGGAGCTTCCATTGAAGGTTTTTGGCGTAGTGGTTGAAGCTTGCTTGTAGGTGAAATACGTCTTGGGCTTGTTGTACTTGATGTCCTCTTGCACTTGATGTTCAGCCTTTGTTGCTATGTGCACAAGCTCACCCATGTCGCTATATGTTTGGAACTCGACGATGCGCTTGATTGGGTGGTTCAACCCAATAAGGAAGCGTGCCATAATTTGCTCCATGCGCTCATCAATGTTGGCGCGGATCAGGTTGAGTTCCATTTCTTTGAAGTACTCTTCCACGGTCTTTGTCCCTTGACGAAGTGCTTGAAGGTTATTGAAGAGGTCACGCGTGTAGTGCGCGGGGACGAACCAGGATCTCATGTGAGCCTTCATTTCATGCCAAGTTGTGATTGGCGGCTCTTGTCTTGCATCACGAGCAACTTGAACTTGTTCCCACCAAAGGTTGTCCTAATCATCAAACTCAAGCGAAGCCATGGTGACCATCTTCGCGTTGCTATAATTGTGCATGCAGAAGATCTTGTCGAATTTGATTGCCCATGAGAGGTATTCTTCAGGGTCATTGGATCCGGTGAACTTGGGCATTGTGAACTTGAGCTTGCCAAAAGTTTCTTCATCGTTGCAGTCATTGCGACAAGCTTGTTGACCTTGTTGATGATATTGTGGTTGATGCGGTGGAACTTGGTTCTCGCAGCCTTGTTGAGGAGCTTGCTCTTGATGTTGTTGTTGTGGAGCTTGCTCTTGATCTTGGCGCGGTTGTTGACGATGTTGGGGCACTTGGGCCTCATGAGGGTGTTGAGGATGTGGAACCTCATGACGCGGTTGTTGATGATGATTAGGCACATGGGCCTCACGGCGAAGATCATGGTGTTGAGCCTCTTGACGTGGTGGGCATCGCTCAACTTGTACCACTTGGCGCTCCATGTTTAGGTGTGGTGGAGGAGGCACCTCGTGATGACCATGGTGTCGTTGTTGACGTTCATGATGATGATGACAAGGAGGAGGATCTTGGAGAGCTTCACGTCGATGACGAGCTTGATTCTCCAAATTGGAGTCATCACTTGTTGTGGCAAGTATGTGTCGGGGGCGATTGCGGTAGACTTGCGGTTCCACTTGCGGTTCTTCTTATAGTTGCTCTTGTTGGATCACCAATGCCCTTGCGTGATGACGGTGTGCTTCTTGCCTTGCTCGTGGCCTTGAAGAGAAATCACCATCATAGCTTGACATTGCGGTGTGCCGTGGGGAAGGTACATAGTTCAAAGAACTTCCATCTTCAACCACGGGGGCATCATTGCGTCTTGGAGCACTTTGGTGAAGATCTTATTGAGTAGGAGCACGACGACGCGAAGAGCTTGAAGAGCTTGATGCACGTGAACGCGGTCTTGCCATTCCGTCGATGAGGCGTCGAAGATTGTCATTTGTTTCAGCGATGGAGCATTGAGGCGCTTCATTTTGGTGGCCGAAGTTGTGATGCATTGCATGCATTTGTCGTTTGAGGCTGTCGAAGCGGTTGCCGATGTTCTTGAACTCGGCTTGCGTCTCGCCAAATTGTTCATCTTGTCGCGTCTCAAGGGCTTGGCAATGTTCATAGAACTCTTGTCGGACGATGAAGTGACTTGCGCGCGTCATGTACGGTCCATGTTCTTCTTCTTGAGGAGGTGGTTGGCTTGACTCACCGTGCCTATCCATCATGCAAAACACACAAGTATTGTATATGGAAGTGGAATATGGTGGTGTTAGCCTTGTACCTCACCTTGGGGATTGCACCAAACTAGAAACCACAAGTGAGAGCTATAAGCGTGCAAAGTGGAATCGCAAAGAAAACTTACACTAAAGAAAGAACTAACGCTCAAAAGCTGTGGGTGGAAGGTTAGGGTTGTGGAAAACCAATCGAAACGATCCAAAGAAAAGGTTATTGTCAAAAGTGGTAGAGAACCAAAGATCAAAGCAAAAAGGAAACGATCTACAAAACACAAAGATACACACACGTGGAGACGATGTAGTTAGCACAACTATGAAAATAAGCACAAAAGGTCCTAACAAAGACTACGCTCGGTGTCGTGCCAATGCAAGGAGAGACCACAACTCATTCGCCAAAAGAGAAATAAGCAACGGATTTGTGCACTTGCCTCAGTCGCGCTCTTTTTCTCTCTTTGCTTACAAGCTTGAGACTCTCTTTGTATTGGGAGACTATGTATCTTTTTTTTTTGCTTTTTCTTTTTCTCTCTTTTTTTGATTCTTTTTCTCCCTTTCTATACTACTATGTTAACTCTTGTATTTTCTCTCACACTCTCACTTTCCAAGGGCAAGTGCACAATGTTTAGGAAAACACAAAATGAGCTGCTCTCATAGGATAGATACACACAAGGAAGAAGGGTTAACAAGGTGGAGCAAGTTATACCGTCGGTATTGATGACTTGCTACCGGTGTTGGGGATGATGTTCGGTGTCGCCGTGTCGATGAGCGCGGGATGTGAATATTGTTGTGGAAGCTTGAAGTTAGTTGGGCGACACGCATGCGAAACACGAACAAGCCAATACTAAAATTAGCGAACAAAAATGGGGGTGAAAAATTTGTTGTCTGACAGGTGCGGTAGTACCTCTCAAAAAGTCCGATAGTACTGATGACCGGTAGTACCGCTCACCGGTAGTACCGCTCGTTTTAGCGGTAGTACCGCTTTGCGGATTCCTAGGCGCGTGGATCTTGAACTTGAACGCACAATCGGCCCAAAAATCCTCAAATTGGTGGAAAACTGAACAAAATTGGGGCTAGGGACACACAAGGAAGGTAGATCGATACCCCAAGCAATAGATCTATGGACCAAAACCACGAAAAATGCACCAAATCCAGAGATCGATCCGAAGGCAAATTTGAGGCTCTTTTTTGGGGATTTTCGAAAATTTTGGTGGATAGAAGAAAAATTTGTGGGGGAATTCGTGAGCAACAAAGCTCTTGATACCAATATGTTGAGGGAAAACCTCTAGGGTGGCCCGATCTTTCACGAATCCCACTCAAATCAAGAATGGAGTGTGGGGAGAGGAGGATAGGATAAACACGACGAACTCACGCACGAAGAACACGGTGAACACACACACGCAAAACCGCGATACACACCAATAGCTCATGCCGGGGGTGACCGGTCCGGCGCAATCCCTAGGATCGGCGTCGGGCGGAGGACTCTCTCGAACCGTCACAGCGATGATGCAGCCCGTCCTACGGACTCTCCTACATCTACACCAACAAGTCCCCCAAGTGGATCCATGTCTCGTGCCCGAGCCAAACTCCTACAAGCTAAGGTGAACTTGCTCCTCTCCTCGTGCCAATTTGATACCTCCTTGGATGGTGTGCTACTTCATGCAAATACTCTATGCATCATCAGGTTCGAAGCCTCGACACATCCCCAAGCACCCAAGGATGGAGAACAAGGAGCAGGGCATGAAGCAGAAGCTGCTGGAGCTGCTCAGACCAGAGTCTCCGGTCTGCGCACACCGGAGTTTCCGGTCCACCAAAGTCTCCGGCCTGAAGACCCCGGAGACTCCGGCCCACTCTCTGGTCTGACCCCTGCACCGGGCCCTAGGACAATCTCAAGGCCCCTCCGGAGGCTGGTCCAGAGACTGATCGGAATCTCTGGCCTAGACCGGAGTCTCCGGTCCACCACACCGGAGTCTCCGATCCGACCGACTCCAGGCATGAAAAGGCCTTTGGGCTTGCGGCCCATGTACCCCTTAGTCCATCCAAAACTTGTATTTTATTCCTAAAGTACCCCAGTTTAAGTGGTTGGCCTATATATAGTCCCCCACCTCCATTGTAAACCCTAGGCATGATATTTGGAATTAGTGGAAACCCCTTGTGGCTCTATCTAATTCATGCCTCATGCTCCTTTGACAAAGGAGCACCAAATATCCCAAACCTTGTTGGAGTTTGCATCGTGTCTCCACATTGTACAAGGCCTTGGCATCGGTGTCCCTTTGCCAAGACGTCAAGATCTCACCGGGTCTCCCATCTCGTCGTGCTGGTTCGAGAGAGAGTCCTCCGCCCGACGCCGATCCTAGGGATTGCGCCGGACCGGTCACCGCCGGCGTGAGCTATTGGTGTGTATCGTGGTTTTGTGTGTGTGTGTGTTCATCGCGTTCTTCGTGCGTGCGTTCGTCGTGTTCATGCTCTCCTCCTTCCCCCGCACTTCATCCTTGATTTCAAAGGGAATCGTGAAAGATCAGGCCACCCTAGAGGTTTGCCCTTAACATGCGTGATGGGAGACTCGGTGAGATCTTAACGTCTAGGCAAAGGGACTCCGATGCCTAGGCCTTGTACAACGTGGAGGCACGATGCAAACTCCAACAAGGTTTGGGATATTTGGTGCTCCTTTGTCAAAGGAGCATGAGGCAAGAACTAGATAGATCCACAAGGGGTTTCCACTAATTCAAAATATCATGCCTCCGGTTTACAATAGAGGTGGGGGGCTATATATAGGCCAGCCACAAGTTCAGGGGTAGTTTAGGCAACTAAAATATCAAAAGGGGCGTTACAAGGCCAAAGGGCCGAGCTGGAGCGCGCAGGCCCTGGGGTGTCTGGTAGTACCGGTCGGTTGACCGGTAGTACCGGTCAGATGCGGTAGTACCGCTAGAAGGGTGTGGTAGTACTGGAGCGGCCAGAAGCTTTGGCGTGAGTCTTCAGGTGCGCGCGGTAGTACCGCTTGCTGAGTGCGGTAGTACCGGTGGGATCTGGGGCTTCGGGTACATCTCTCTGCCCGGGGCGGTAGCACCGCTTCCAGGAGTCGGTAGTACCGCGGTCTCCTGGTAGCTGTTGGCTGCTGTGTCGCTCCTCTGGCTCGTGTCTTCGTACCTGATGATTCATAGTGTTGGGGCATGAAGTAGAAAGCCATCCAGGGGTGTATCGAAGTCACATGAGTACAAAAGCGAATTCACCTTAGCTTGGAGAAGCTTGGCTCGAGCACGAGTCATGGGTCCACTTGGGGGACTTGGTGGTGTAGATGTAGGAGCGTCCGTAGGACGGGCTGCATCACATGGAGTATCAAGGACGTCGCAAAGAGTAAGACGACGAGATGAAGTAGGGAGAGATGTATGGCTAGAGTGAGAGGTAGAAATAGAGGAACCATCTCCGACCATAATATGTTTATGTGGAGGATTAGAAGAAAGAGATTTTAGGTTATCGGCGTCTGAAGACATATGAGCGGAGGCTGCAATGTACATGATCCACTCAGGGAGCTTGCAGACTCATGGTGTTGAAGTAGCTCATGAGTGCGGATGGATCCCAAGTAGGTGTCGCCGGGCGCCGTAGTTGGGGTAGCCAGTGTAGGTGTATGTCACAGGCGATGTATAGCGGGCGACGGGCTGGGAAAGGCCATGTAGCCCTGGGCAGGACGGCCAGGTTGCACGGCGAACGGCTGCGGCCCGAGGAGTCTGGCGTGGGGCCGCCTTGGCCCATCATCTGGTACATGTGGATGGCACCAGTCCAAGGGTGATGTACGCTGGGGATGATAGAGGTAGTCTGTTGCTACTTCTTATTCCCATGGTAGTGACCCGAACCGTTGCAGGTGGGAGCACCGTAGGGCACAATGGCGCCGAAGCTAGGGCGCATGGCATAGGGTTGCAGTGGAGGGGCAGGACCGCGAGAACCCCCAGCAAGAGGGGTGGTGATATGGGGTGGCCTGATCTTCTCAATAAGCGAGGGTGGTGGATGATGATAGTGGGTGGAGATAAATTGTATGACGCTCACGAACCTCTCGATCGATCGCCAATGCCAATGCAACAGCTCTTAACCCTTGTAGATATTCGCAACTTCATACACGTGCGCACGTAGCCGTTGACGACGAAGCAATGATGCAATCTTTTAATTCCCAATGGAACAGCAGATCACACAAAACTTGCAATTGGCTAATTCCCAACAGAATAACTAATCACACTTGATTCATAGTAGAAAATACACCAGATCGATACAAATTGATGTGGAATGATTTAATAGTTTGCACTTAGCAACTCCAAGAACTAGGGTTTATCTTAAACATGGTGTTAACTAATCTAAAGACGTTCCCATGGCTTATATGGGCGGCTGGGGCGGCCAACAACCGAAACAAAAATGTATCTGATACAAACTGGTACGCCTGGATTGGATGGAACCTTGTAGGGCCGAATTATCCGCCCTAAGAGGAGGTCGGATTATCCCCCTATACAGAGCGTCGTGCCAAAAGTCCGTAGGAGAAATTCTTGAGGTGGGACAGATTATCCGGGGTATGAGGGCCGAATTATCCGGGGTATGGAGACGTGCAAGTACCTATTGGAATGCTCTTGGAATTATCTTTCGAACAAGTACGTATTTTCTTGATTCTAAGTTGGTATGAGGAATCCATGTTTGTTTCAATTTCAGAGCTTCTGTCTGTTCGAACTGAACCTTTCTTCTTGGTAGCCTTCCATCTCTCGGTCGTCTTACTCCCTCTCCTTCCGCTGGCATTAGTTCGACGGATATTAAATCTAGTCAAACAATAACATCATGATTTAGGTAGTATAAAGTTCATATAAATCAAAGTATCATTTCAACTAGGAATGAAGTCACCTTGTGATATTTTGCAATGAGGCTCAATATTTCCTTCTAGCTTAAACAAGTAGAATCTTCATACTCTATTATTATATCCTCATCATCAAAAAGTAGAATCGTCATACTCTCTGATTCTATCCTTATCAGATGGTGTAGAAGACCGCGGATGATGACGAGCTTGACCGCGAGGAGGGCGTGAGTTCCTAGAGAAGAAGCATGTTGCGAAATTGAAGGAAGGAGGGGAACAACATGAGGAGAGGAGCGAGGTTCCCGATGTCCTTGTAGTGGTCTTTGAAGCCCTTGATGGTGTTCCACACCAGGGTGTCGTTGGAGACCGGCGCGTTGACATCGGTGAGGGCATCGGCGGCCGTCTTTTGCTCAAGGCAGTAGGTGGTGACGCTCTTGTCCCCTTGTTCGATGTTCGGAACTTCTTCCCGAGGTATCCCGCAGACCTGTTGGTTGTCATGGAAGAGGACGGTGAGGATGCCGAAGGCGGTGGTGCCCGCAACTATGACCATGTCGGCAATGTCAGGGGTGATGGAGTCGTATAGCCATTGGAGGACTGTGGAGTCCATCCACAGTCATTCCTCATTAGCCGGGGGGATCAGCGTGTTGAGGTGGTCCGCGAGGTAGAATTGCGTGATGGCGATGCTAAGGAAGTTTTGCCACTTGCTGAAGTTGGAGGCTTTGATATCGAGGGTGACAGGGATCAAGCTTTTGATGTTCTGGATGGTGGTAGCTGAAGCCCATTGGGCGGCATGGGGTGGAGTGGGGCGTCGGCGGGCATGGCAGCAGCAGCCAAGGGAGAAGGGAGGGGGTGTGCGCGACCCTAGGACGGTGGCGCTAGGTGATGGCGGAAGCGGAGAATTGTTTGGCTGATACCATGATAGAGAGAAAATGGGTTAATTGACCACACAATCGTGTGTCTTTGGTATCTTGTATTTATAGGCAGGTTACAAGTGTACACGGAAACAATCCCACAAATCCTAACCATAATGGCCTAAGTAATAAGTTAATCAAGCACTAATGATGGTAGGATATGACCGAACATTTGGGGCATATTCGGTTTGCCTAACAAGCAGTGGTAGATCTTGATAAAAAATAAATGGATGAGAAAAACTACAACTGTAGCGAGTAAGGAATTAACATAGGAAGGAATTAGGAATTGGCGTAGTAAGAAGGTATTCAGAGTAGAGACGATTAGGAATTGACATCGGTTGATTCTCGAAGTCTTGCTTGTTTATTTTTATAGACTAGGTGGTAAAAGAGATTTTTTCTAGAGTGGTGGACCACAGCCTGACTTTCTCTTTGCACGGGGAAACTGTGAAATAGGCGGAGGGTACAATTTTACATAAAGGCCCCGAGCAGAACCCGCATATTTACACACATGACCTTGATTTTTACAAATCGCACCCCAAGAGATAATTGTGTCGGCCCGCTGGATGCGATCGAGTTCTTGAGATTTACCGCCAAGCCACTGGATGCGACCGCTCCTGACGCCACCAGGACGAAACCACTTGGGACGCTGAAGCCAGCGGACTCAACCACATAGATGCAGGAGAAGATCCTCACCTGTAGGACAAACGGTCTCGAGCAAACTTCATGCTCGAGTGCAGCTGGGTCAAGTTTGTGGCTAATGATGGCGGCACCTGCGTAGTGCCGCTTGGGATTCACTGCAGAAGGTACAGTTTCAAGACAATCTGAGCATCGCCCAAAACCAGCAGCCGTGCGGCCAATCAGAACCTCTCCCTCGCCACCACGGTCAGCCAAGAGGAGGAAATCGATGAACATGCTGATGTGAAGGCAATGGAAACACATTTTATTCAAGAGGCTCACCGATGCATATCGGCTTCCTTCTCCATGAAGGATCCACTAAGCTGCCCTTCGGTGCCCCGCTGGTGCTGCGCCGAAGCACCACAATAGGGGAATCGCCCCGGCCACCTCCCAGCCAACCCACTGCCTTGCAACTCCATTTCTTTCCCCTCCGCCACGGCCGACGCGGTCCACTCCTCCCGCTGGAGCTCGACGCCGCCGCCAACCCATCGCCGGATGCACCAAAACCGGCCAAAATCTGGTGCTCTACTCCCAAGAACAAGCAGAAACCTACAGCTACACCTACCTACAATGCCGGAGCCTCCCCTCCGCCATCTCCAGTTGGCGGCGCTGACGGAGACAGCTCGGGATCGGCCCGGAACTCTGTGATCAACACACCGACGCGGGAGGGAGAAGGGGATAAGGGAGGGGTTAGGGGAGAGAACCGGTATACTACAGCCTGGTTCGGTAACAACATAGCTCCACCTCTGGCGTTTAGTGATTCTCTCTTCTACTCCCTCCGTTTCAAAATATAAGATGTTTTAGTTTTGTGAAAGGAGTATATCTAGACCCTTTTTAGTGCGTAGGTTCACTCCAAACATAGATGAACCTACACACTAAAAAAAGTCTAGATACACTTCATTCACAAAGCTAAAACATCTTATATTTTGAAACGGAGGGAGTATTATAAAGCCATGCTAGCTAAAATTGTTGAATCACAACATTGGGTACTCTAATGTATGTATTTCTTACACTTTAGTTGATTGGAGTGCAAATATCTTTTATTCCACCATCATTATTACTGGAGAATTTTCATATTGTTACCAACGTAGACTTGATTGGAGAAAACAGAGCCACTAGATAGAGGAGGTTGTGTGTATCCTCTACAATGGTACATGTTATTTATCTTTTGTGATATGGTTCAGATGTCCAAAAACTGGTGTAAACGAGCACCAGATACCAAAAGGGTATGCAGTTTTTTTGTTTTGTTTCAGAGGTTCAGATTCACAGTTTTTATAAGGGGAACCAGTCTATTTATCAAGCCTTTTGCTTTTTTCTATTAGATTTGGTTGTGGCACAAGTATATAACATGGTTATGTTGTGATTGCTTCCTAACTAAAAGGTATTTTGATTCTCAGAAAGGTTGCATAGCCTACAATATAGTTAAATGGAATTTGCTCAAACCATGTTTGTATATTTCACATCAGTACTAATGTCTCCAGAAATTATAGTTTTATAAAGCTTTGGTGATTTTAAACCAGCCTAAAAGGCCTTTTAGTGGTGTGCACATCAGGGTTATATAGTGCAAAACATTTGTCTTCTCTGTCCATTGGTTGGTTGGAAGTTTTCTGAACCTGTTCAGATGTGTAGTCAGTATATATTAATATAGAAGTGCATGTAGTAACGACCTCCTATTAAGGACATTTGCTGCATATAGCCAGAAGTCAAAACTGTTAACTACCTAATACTAGCAGGTAATGGTTTAAACAGTTTGGATTTGTGTTGTGCAATACTTTGTTTTAACGAAGGAATAGGCATGGAGTTGTTGTAATATGGGCAACTGAATATTTGTGGTCAGTTAATGATTACATTTTGTCCCTCCTTGATGCCATTCATTACACGCATGAATAAATGAAGATAGTTGAGACAGGGACCAATTTTGTTTTAATGGTTTGGAGTTGTCAGCAAAATGCACACATAAATTTATATGTAATATGGGAATGTCGTGGTGGTGCCATGGCATATGCCATGGGTAGGCTAGAGTTGGGGCCGCATGGACGTGGAGGAATCTGGGAAGGGATGATGTAGTGAAGACCGCATATGGAAGAACACAGAGAGACACAATATATCCAGGTTCCAAGCTCTCCTAGTGAGATAAAACCTTTACTCCTACATCTAGATCTCATATAACTTGGCCATGCATTGTGGCTACAAGTGCTCCTTGAGCTATATTCCTATACCTCTAATGGCTATCTCTAGGAGGGAAGAAGGTGAGCTCCTATCGAGCAGCGAAGAGAAGAGCCCTTCGAGGGCCTCCTCTTGTATCGATCCCCTAGGTGCTCCTTGTAAAGGGGAGCCCAGGGGACAAGGTGTGGCTCACATGCTTGTTAGTCCTTTGGCTTGTCTGGTAGTATTTGTCCTTGACATCTCTTCAGCATATTTCATAGCATCTTCTTAGATGCCCAGTATATTCCATAACATCTCCTTAGATGCCTAGCATATTACATAGTACCTCCTTAGATGCCCAGCATATTCCATGATGCATGTGCCAGTCTGAGCCAGGGCATCCCAAGACTGGCAAGTGGCTTGAAGGTCTTGACCTAGCTTGAAGGAGTGTCGATGTAGAGGTTGGGGGAATGTTCAAGGGTGAATAAGAGGGCATCCGAGGCGATATAACTCGGCCCAAATGCCCTAGGCAAAGAGGAAACTCGGACTGGACCGTGGCTAACTCGGCTTGGGAGAAAATGGGCCCAGCCAAGTCAGAGAATAAGGCCTGGCCGAATTTCCCCCAGCTCAGCCGAGTTAAACATCATTCGGCCTAGGCAAGGAGCTCCTGACTCGGCCTAGGTGGATTCCTCACTCGGCCCAGGCGGAGCTATAGCGAGAAGGCCTAGAGGGGGCGGAGCTGTAGCGAGAAGGCCTCGGGGCTCTCCTCACTTGACCCAGGCGGGAGGAGGCGGTTTCCTGGAGCCGACTCGGGGTGGGATGAGTCACACCACAGTCAGCCCACCCGAGGAGAACCTGTGGAACCGAAGTTAATCGTAGATGGAGCGACGACGAACCGCGGTGGGCCGACCGGGTCGGGGGAGATGCCAGCCCACCCGGGTGAACTGGTGGCGTCGATGCTGACCTGGTCAGGAGGCGAGGAGGTGGCCTGTGGTGGGCTGAATCAGCTAGAGTCAGCCCACCTGGGTGAGCTGCTGGCGATGTGGGCGACGTTGGCGGGGAAGCACGTTGATGTGGGTGATGCTGGTGGGCGACACAGGGAACTTTCGCTGGAACAACTGGTGCGGACTTGAGGTAGCGTCGGGGTGGGCCTAGTTAAGGCAATCTGGCCCAGCCGGGTGAGACTGAATCTCAGCCCAGCCGAGGTATACTTCTACTGCTCTTATTCTTGCCTGGATATTCTGGACTGGGCCGAGTTTTGTATATTTCGGCATAGTAGCACTTCTTTGCCTTTTTCCTTTATTATTTTCTATTTTACTTCCTCATAATTATATCAGATGGCCTTTCCTTATACACATGCTTCATTGAATTACTTATTCCTCTTGTATCACCTGATACCTCAACTCTGGGGTACCCGGGGTTACATCCCTACATTTGTCCTCGAGGCTATGTGGGACTCACAGAGTCGCGCATAGGCTTCATACGAAAATATCCCTAGAGTGGTTTATCGATAAATAGTCCTTTAATCTCATATTTGACATACAACTCTCTCGGGTCGGTCCCATATCATACTTTGCCTGAATAGCTTAGATTAACATATGGCCTTTATGGGCACTTGTAATACAACCTCTTTGGGAAATTTTGACATATGTGTCAAAATCTGACATACCTGTCATAATTCGACATACTTATCATAATTTGACATATTTGTCCAAAATCCGAGTTATATGATCCAAATCTGAGTCATTTGACTCACAATCCGAGTCATGTGACCCAAATCCGAGGTATAGGATCCAAATCCGAGTCACTTGATTCACAATCCGAGTCAGGTGATCCAAATCAGAGTCATTTGACTCACAATCCGAGTCATGTGACCCAAATCCGAGGTACATGATCCAAATCCGAGTCACTTGATTCACAATCCGAGTCAGGTGATCCAAATCCGAGTCATTTGACTCACAATCCGAGTCATGTGACCCAAATCCAAGGTACAGGACCCAAATCTCAGTCACTTGACTCACAGTCTGAGTCATGTGATCCAAATCCGAGTCATCTAACTCTCAATCTGACATTTAGCCTTTATTGGGCAAACTTGACTCATGGCCATCATGGACACTTGGTCATATAACCTCTTTGGGCAAATTTGACTTATGGCCATCATGGGTACTTGTCATATAGCCTTCGCTGGGCAAATTGACATATAGCCTTCATGGGCATTTGTCATATAACCCCATTGGGCAAATTGACATATAGCCTTCATGGGAATTTGTCATATAACCCTTTTCGGGCAAATTGACATATATGTTTGAATGTGACATGCCTGTCATAATTCAGACATATATGTTCCAATCCGAGGTATCTATCCGAGTTATCCATCCGAGTTACATGACTCGCCATCTGACATATGTCTCAAATCCGAGTTATCTAACTCAAAATCCAAGTTATATGACTCAACAGCTGACATATGTCTCAAATCCAAGTTAGCTAACTCAAAATCCGAGTCATATGACTCAATACCTATCATATGTCCCGAATCCGAGTTATATGACTCCGAATCAGAGTTATATGACTCAATACTTGTCCTGAATCCAGGTTATATGTTAATCTTAAGATATTTGGTGATTGAGACATAGGGAATCTGATATAGATTTCGATGATTGGTCATGTCGAGATAAGTGATGATTCGAGATATATTTTGATGATAGCCCTTTGATATGTTGACCAATTGATATTGATCATGATTTGGGATATGATATGATGCCATGATACCCTGGCAAACTGACATAAACTATGATTTGAGATATATGATATATGCTGGCTAACCCTGTATAGAAAGTAATCCACGGTAATAAATCCATGATATAATATAACCTCACAAACTAATAAACATAGTAATCTGAGGTATAAATCCGAGATATAATCCGAGGTATAAGATAACCTAGCAAAACCGATACAAATTGTAGTGCGAGATATATGATAACCTGGCAAACTGATATAAATAATAATCTGAGGTATAAGATAACCTAGCAAACTGACACAAATAGTATTCTGAGATATAAGACAACCTGGCAAACTAATAGAAATAATAATCCGAGGTATAAGATAACCTGGCAAATAGAAAAACTGATAAAAAGTAATCCGAGGTATGAATCTGAGATATAATCCGAGGTATAATATAACCTGGCAAACTGATCCAAATAGTAATCTAAGATATAAGATAACCTGGCAAACTGATATGAAAAGTAATCCGAGGTATAATGCATTGTGATGACTTGGGGGTAAACTTCCTTATCATTGAACATCTCAAAATGACATAACTAGTCAACAAGTACACATAACAGATGGTGTACTATAGTAATAGAAGACATATCTAAAAGACATATAGCACTCCTCCCCTCCTGACCCCGTGTGGCGCCGCTGCCGCCGCACCGGGTCGCCACCCTCCTGCCCGGCTAGCCACCCCTTCCTCTCTGCCGCCACCGGATTCGTTGCCGGACAAAGCTCCAGCGGCACGGCGGTGGCGAGGCCTCAGACCTGGCGCGTTTTGCTTCCATGGCGGCGACGGCTCGAGATCCAGGCAACGGCGGCGGTGCTCCAGCGGATATCCAGCAGTGATGGTGGGTGGGTGGTGGCCAGTGAGCTCTAACGGCAGCGATCCCTGGGCGGCGGAACGTGGCGAGATCTAGGGTTCCTAGATTGGTGACATCTTCGCCTCCTCGACGTCGGCCGGTGTCGTCTGAAGGTCCTCTGCGGCCTACTTTGCATCATGAGGACGCCCGGGCAAAGGCCCTAGGTTTGGTGGAGGTGGACATCTTCTCCGCCGAAGGTTGCCGGCCTGCGGCTGGATTGGCAGATTTTGCAATATGTCTTTCAGTCCCAGCAGTGAGGTAGGGAGACCTAGGTGCCGGTGAAAACCGAGCCATTGACAGGCGATGGCAGTCTTACCACATCATTACCTTGATGAAGGCATTGCCGTGCACCTTGTGTCAACCTCAATCGTGCTACTCCAGGGGAAACCCTAGGATCTTCGGGTCGGGCGATGGCGGTACCGCGGTGTTGGTTTCACGTTCTCTCCTAGGAGCATCGCAAGTGGAGCGACGTTGGATGGAAGCGGCAGGAGGGGTGGAGCGGCTAGCGCGCGGGGGGTGGTGCTAATTGGCACCGCGGTGGTGTCTGTGCTGGTGTGGCGAGAGTCTGCGATCGATCTACATGATGACGATGGGTTGGCAGAAGATTATGAAGGCGGCGACATCTGGAGCGTGTGCGTGGGCGCCGCTCCGTGGATATGCTGTGCGGTTCTAGGGCTCCTTTTGCTTGAGTTCGAGCCGTTGCACCAAGGCACTCCAGCTTCTCTTGGCGAGTGGCAACTGTGTGAGTGACCATGGGGCGGGGTCAAAACAGTTAGATAGGTGTTTGATAGATCTCTTTGAGGAGTTGGCAATACGGTTATCGTTTTTGCTCAGTGTTTTGTTTTGGCTGTTCCGGTTTGTATGGTCTTTGTAGTGGCCTTTGCCAAACAATGTGGTTCTAATAATAAATAAAGGTTATGTGCATCGCTTGATGCAGAGGCCGGGGCTCCGCTCCCCATTTCTAAAAAAGCAGTTGACATATGCTAGGTCATAACAGATGGCATATCTTATGTCTACTCTAAGTAAAAGTTCTATACATGGGGATGTCGAGTCAAATAATGATCAAGTCCCCGAGATACTTTTTCTATCTACAGGTAATTCAACTGATATTCTAGATAGTCCTCGGGTTGAGTCATCTCCTTCCCGGGGTGAACTACTAAGTGATAGAGGGTGATAGCCCCCGTGTGACATTCGGGGTTATCTCATGTGTGTGTTGGTGGTTGAGTTTTTTGGTACTCACAATATATTTGATGATAAGGTCGAGGTTGAGATATGTCTTGTTGGATGAGTCAACTGATACTTACAGCACACTTGGGTGATGAGGTTGAGGTTGAGGTATGTCTTGTTGGATGAGTCAAAGCACACTTGGTGATGAGGTTGAGGTTGAGTCATCTCAAATAGAGAGGCTTGTATGCTAACTCCCATGATCTCTGTATGTTGGGGAGGAGGATGAAGAAGTCGTTGCTTGATGGTGAAGCTGAGTTCGATGAAGACGGTCCTGTCTGGATAAAACTAACTAGTGCCTCTAATCAGCCCCATGGTTGGCGCCAAATGTCGTGGTGGTGTCATGGCGTATGCCATGGGTAGGCTCGAGTTGGGGCCGCATGGACGTGAAGGAATTCGAGAGGGATGATGCAGTGAAGACTGCACATGGAAGAACACAGAGAGACACGATATACCCAGGTTCGAGGCTCCCCTAATGAGATAAAACCTCTACTGTTGCATCTAGATCTCATATAACTTGGCCATGCATTGTGGCTACAATGGTGCTCCTTGAGTTTTATTCCTATACCTCTAATGGCTATCTCTGGGAGAGTAGAGGAGGAAGAAGGTAAGCTCCTATCGAGCAGAGAAGAGGGCATCCGAGGTGATATAACTCGGCCCAAATGCCCTAGGCGAAGAAGAAACTTGGCATGTACCGTGGCTGACTCGGCCTAGGAGAAAATGGGCCCAGCCGAGTCAGAGAATAAGGCCTGGCCGAATTATCCCCAGCTCAGCCGAGTTAAACATCATTCGGCCCAGGCAAGGAGCTCCTCACTCGGCCCAGGTGGATTCCTCACTCGGCCTAGGCGGAGCTGTAGCGAGAAGGCCCAGCTGGGGCTTTCCTCACTCAGCTCAGGCGGGAGGAGGCGGTTTGCTAGAGCCGACCCAGGGTGGGCCGAGTCACGCCACAGTTGGCCCACCCGGGGAGAACCTGTGGCGCCGAAGTTAATCGCTGCTAGAGCGACGATGACCTGCGGTGGGCCGGCCGGGTTGGAGGATATGCCGACCCACCCGAGGTGAATTGGTGGCGTCGATGTTGACCCGGTCAGGAGGTGAGAAGGTGGCCCACGATGGGCCGAGTCAGCTAGTCGGCACACCTGGGTGAGCTGGTGGCGATGTGGGCGACACAAGCGGGGGAGTACGTCGATGTGGGCGATGGTGGCAGGAGACACTAGGAACTTTGGCGGGAACAACTAGTGCAGACTTGAGGTAGCACCGAGGTGGGCCTGGTTAAGGCAATCTGACCCAGACGGGTGAGACTGAATCTCGGCCCAGCCAAGGTATACTGCTACTGCTCTTAGTCTTGCCTGGATATTCCGGACTAGGCCGAGTTTTGTATATGTCGGCCCAATAGCACTTCTCTGCCTTTTTCCTTTATTCTTTTCTATTTTACTTCCTCATAATTATATCAAATGACCTTTCCTTATACACATGCTTCATTGAATTACTTATTCCTCTTGTATCACCTCATACCTCAACTCTCGGGTACCTGGGGTTACATCCCAGGCAGGAAAAATGTTATTTCATGGTATAAAAGTGAAGGGAATATGTCCTGAGAGGCAATAAATAAGTTGTTATTATATGTATTCCAAGTATATGATAGATGTTTATTTTACATGCTATAATTGTATTAATACGTAAACCTTAATACATGTGTGTTTAATAAACAAATAGAAAGTTCCTAGTTATGCCTCTCTATAAACTAGCTCGTTGATTAACAAGATGATCAAGGTTTCCTGATCATGGATATTGGATGTTGTTAATAACGAGGTCACAACATTGATGAATGATGTGATGAACATTCATCCGAAGTATAGAATTACGATCAAAGTCATTATGTTTATATTGCTATAGCATCATACGAAGTAATCTTTATCCTTAGACCATGAGATCATGTTAATTGCTAACACCGGAAGAACACTTTGATAACATCAAACGTCACACCTTAATAGGGCGACTATAAAGATGGGTTCGGGTATTCCAAAGGTGTTATGTTGAGGCTCATGGATCAAGAGTGGAATTTGTCAATCCCGATGATGGATAGATATACTCTGGGCCCTCTCGGTGATATCACATTAAGATAGCTTGCAAGCAAGTGATTTTATCACCAGGATGTTATATCACGGGAACGAGAAAAGAGTGCATGATAGTAACGAGATCAAACTAAGTATTGAGATACTGATGATCGAATCTCGGACATGTAACATATCGCAAGACAAAGGGATTTAGTTACTATCATTAAAGGTTCTCTCGATCACAGAAGTCATTATTGAATGTGTGGGAGTCAGTATGGATCTCCAGGTCCTGCTTCTGATTATTGATTTGAGAGGGGTCTCAATCATGTCTGCATTATTCGTGAACCATAGGGTGACACACTTAAGGGTTGCCAAACACCATTTAGAGCAAATATGTTCTAGATGAAAGAATTGCAAAGCCCTGGAATTATTTCAATAGACATCGAAATTGTCTCGGGTGAAATTGTGGAAATTGGTTCTGCATGTGGTATTGAAATGTTGCAGGGGGGTTTATGTGAATGTTTGTTAATTAAAGTAATTAACAAAATTCTGAATAAAATTAGTAAAAGAGTTTTATTAAATGAGAGAGCATTAAATTTGGAGAAATTCAATGCATTTAAAGTGGAGACTTTAATAGAGAATGTGAAGGGGCATATTTATGTGGAGGGGTTACCACCACATGAATGAGGGAGGTGAAGGGGCACCCCATGGGGCACTGGCCATGGGGAGGGGAAACCCCCTCCTCCTATAAAAGGCCTCCTCTCACTCCTTCACACTCACACCTCCTCGTGAAGGATCTCTCTCCCCCCTCTAGAATTATTCCCCCATGGTCTCGGATTAGCGAGATACATGTTCCCGGTGGCATTTCGTCTGGAAGGAGTTGCTGCTTCTGCTACATCACTGGAGCGAGGAGGCTGTTCGGTGGCCTGAATGTGTGTGCGCGGACAGATGCGCTGCTGATTTGTGGTGCTAGGACTTCCACATGATCTTGAGATCGGCAAGCGTTCGACTACATCATCCACGAGTTCCATCTCGTTAACAAAGCTTTGTTGTTCTTCAAGGGTATGTTCTCTATGGATATATATCCACCCGTTGCTTGTATCTAGTAGATAGATCATGGTGTATAATAGTTCCCATCATAGGAAATTTTTTGTTTTCTATGTTGTGAACCCAACAGTGGTATCAGAGCCTGATCTATGCGTAGATACTTTGCACGGGTAGTACACATATGAGTATGTGGGCGATGATGATCATGTTATTGCCTCTTTCATGTATTTTAGATATTGGTGGCATAGTGGGATGAAGCGGCCCAGACTAACTTTACATGTCCTCACACATGAGACCTGTTCCACGCTTGACATGCAACTAGTTTTGCATAAGTGACTAGTGGGTGTCTGTCTCTCCTGCTATAGTCAATATCTGATTTATAACGAGTTGCTAATAATTTGATCATCATCGTTGTGGTTCCATGTTCATAGGTAAGAACGGTTCTATCTTCGAAAGCCCTAAGCCACGTAAAACTTGCAATTGATAAATTAGAGGCGTCTAGTTTAGATCGTTGTTGGGCTGGTGTCATGATATGGTAATGTTGTAAGTTGATGTATAGTTGATACTCTTGCAACACACCTAATGTGTAAGTACCATAGACCTTGGCCTTACACACAAAGGAATGGTAAAGATCATACCACAATGCACATGATAGTGATCAATTTCAATAACCATATCATTTCACTTTACACATTTGATGTTTGCATCTTATATTGCTTGTTTGGCGCTTTAATAGCATTATGAGATGATCCCTCATTTAAATATCAAGATAAAAATTGTGGTCTTCCTTAAGTATGCACCGTTCTATGAATCGTGTTTCGAGACATCACGTGATGATCGGGTGTACTCGACTCTGCGCTTTCATACAACGGGTGTAAGACAGTTTTACACACGCGAGTACTAAGGTTCTTACTTGGCGAGCCTAGCATGTACCGACATGGCCTCGGAACACGGACTGAAAGGTTAAGCATGAGTCATATAGTTGATATGATGCCCATATATATGCTCTCCTTTGAAGCTACACCGACTCACGTGATGATCGGACTTGGTGTAGTGGATTTGGTTCATGTAATCACCAAAAAGACACGAGGGATGTTGTTTTTGAGTGGGAGTTTAGTTGAACTCAATCTATCATAAACTTAGTCTAAATAAACTTTACAAATTCTGTTGTAGATGGTACCACCTACTTTTAATTTCAGTGTGTTCATGGAGAAAGAGAAACTTGTGGCAAATGGTAGAAACTTTACCAACTCGGCCATGAATTTGAGGATTCTCCTCACTGCTGCACAAAAGCAATATGTGCTAGAAGCGCCGCTAGGCCCCCCACCAGCTCCTGATGCCCCTGACGAGGAAAAGAACATCTATTTGACTCATCAGGAGGACCACAACTTAGTTCATTGTGGCATACTGTATGGGCGAGAGCCAGAACTTCAAAGCGTTTTAACAACGACAATGCCTTTGATACCATGGGTGAATTAAAAATCATTTTTGATACCCATGCTGCCATAGAGAGTTATAATGCTTCAGAAAAGTTCTTTAGCTGCATGATGGAAGAGAACAGCTCCGTTAGTGAGCACGTACTCAAAATGTCTGAGTACGCCGATAAGCTTGTGTCTTTGGGAATAACGATTCCCATTGACTTACACATACATCGTGTTCTCCAATATCTGCCACCTAGCTACAAGAGCTTCATGATGAACTATAACATGCAGGGCATGAAGGAGTCTCTCCTCGAGCTTCTGTCAAAGCTTAAGACTGCAGAAGTGGAGATTAGGAAAGAACATCAAGTGTTGATGACCAATAAGACCACCAGTTTCAAGAAAGACCAGAAGGGTAAATAGAAGGGAAAGAAGGGCGGCAAATCTGTTGCCGCGCCCAAAAAGAAATACCGGGCTGGCCCTAAATCTGATACTGAGTGCTACTATTGTAAGGGACTGCCCATTGGAAGCGTAACTGCCCCAAGTATTTGGCGGACAAAAAGGCTGGCAAGGCAAACAAAGGTATATATGATATACATGTTATTTATGTGTCCTTGACTAGTACTCGTAGTAGCACCTAGGTATTTGATACTGGATCGGTTGTTAATATATGTAACTCGAATTAGGGGCTACAGAACATGCGACCACTAGAAAGGGGTGAGGTCAAGATGTGTGTCAGCAATGGATCAAGAGTTGATGTGATCGTCGTCAGAACGCTGCCTCTCCACCTACCATCCGGATTAGTGATAAATCTAAATAATTATTATTTGGTGCCTGCACTGAGCATGAACATTGTATCCAGATCGTGTTTGATGCGAAGTGGTTATTCATTTAAGTTCGAAAACAATGGTTGTTCGATTTATATGAATAATATCTTTTATGGTCATGCACCTGTGATGAATGGTTTATTTCTGTTGGATCTCGATAATAGTGTTACGCATATTCATAATATTGATGCTAAAAGGAATAAACTTGATGATGATATATCTGCATATATGTGGCACTAACGTCTAGGTCATATTTGCGTTAAACACATGAAGAAACTCCATTTTGATGTACTTTTGGAATCACTTCATTTTGAATCATTTGATACATGTGAGCCATGCCTTATGGGCAAGATGACTAGAACGCCGTTTTCCGGTTCAATGGAACGCGTGACAGATTTATTGGAAAACATACATACATATGTATGTGGTCCAATGAGTGTGTCAACGCGATGTGGATATCGTTATTTTGTTACTTTCATGGATAATTTGAGTAGATACGGGTATATCTATTTGATGAAACACAAGTCTGAAACCTTTGAAAAGTTTAAGAAATTTCAAAATGAAGTGGAAAATCATCGGAATAGAAAATTAAATTTCTGCGGTCTGACCGTGGAGGTGAATAATGTCTCTGACTGACTTGCCACTATCATTTTGGGGTTATGCACTAGAAACCGCTGCATTCAGTTTAAATCGGGCACCGTCTAAATCTGTTGAAACAACACCGTATGAATTATGGTTTGGAAACAAACCTAAGCTTTCATTTCTTAAAGTTTGGGGTTGCGATGTTTATGTGAAGAAACTTCAACCTAATAAACTTAAACCCAAAGCGGAAAAATGCGTCTTTATAGGATACCCTAAAGAAACAATTGGGTATTCCTTCTATCATAGATTAGAGGGCAAGGTTTTTATTGCCAAGAATGGATCCTTTATAGAGAAAGAGTTTCTCACGAAAGGCGTGTGTAGTCATAAGGTAGAACTCGAAGAGGTTATTGAACCTTATCTTCATGAAACAACGAGTGGCGTAGCACCAGAAATTGTTCCGGAGTTGACTTCACCAAATGAAGAGGGAACTAATGATTATGATCATGAAACTCCGAAAGAGGACACTACCGAACCTCGCAGGTCAAGCAGGACACGAGCAGCTCCTGAACTATAAAGAAATTCTGTTATGAATTTCATTGTCATGGAAATGGCCACGACAGTCGCTGCAGTAGGCGGCGATTGATTGAATCGGGGGCAAGATCTGGCGGCCATCTGCGGTGCGAGATGGGGCGGATGCACATGGGTTTACCCAGGTTCGGCCCCCGGAGGGTAAAGACCTACTCCTTCTAGATTAGATTATTGGAGAGCAAGTTACAGGGGTGGCGAGCTCGGCGTCTAAGCAGCGAGTCGCTTGAAGGGGTGTCTGATGGAACGTAAGTCCTCAGGATACCCTAGGGAGGTTTATATATGCGGCATCTCGCTAGGGTTTACAAGCTACAACCGAACAAGTTAAGGATTCAGAGGTTTTGACCTAATCCGACTGGGCTTCTGGTACGCTCCTGGGCCTCCAATCTCCAGTCGTCGGGCCTCCCCTTTAGTCGCATTCTGGTCACCGTCCTGCAGGCCCACTTGCGAGACCTTTTGGCCCAACCGGAACGTCCTGCTAGGCATACCCCATTCGGCATATCCCCATCAGTAGTCCCCGAGGCCATTGTTGAATCAGACGCTGAAAGAACATTTCATGTTTTCCTATGTTTTGCGTGTTAGATAACAATACTATGGAGACTATTCATGTGCGCTAAGTGTGCAGGAAGTTTTGAGGGGGGCCGCGCCACCAAGGGCCGGATAATTCGGCCTACCTCATCGCTCAAAGGAAGCCAAGGCGCGTCGCTCGGTACCCGGTCGGATTTTCTTCCGGAAAATCTGAACTGGGGCGGTTTTCCCTCCCCAGGCCGAATAATCCGCGTGTCATACGGGCCGGATAATCCGGCCCCCAGTTTTCGAGCAAAAGGGGCCAAGGCGCGTCGCATGATATCCGGTAGGATTTTCTCCCGGAAAATCCGAACTGGGGCGGTTTTTCCTTCCCAAGCCGGATAATCTGGCCCTCACATATGGCCGGATAATCCGTCCCCCAGAAGTTGATCAAAGGCAAGCTCAGCGCGACGCTCTGATAGGGGTCGGACTTTCTACCGGATATTCCGAGGCTGGGGCGGTGTTTTCCCCAGGCCGGATAATCCGGCCCCCAAATTGTGCAACGGCTGGTTTTTGAAGGGGGGGGGGTATAAATACCCCTTCTTCCCCAATGTTCAGAACTTTTGATTCATTTGAAATTGACCAGACATAGTGGAAGGTGGATCAGGCCTTTTGTGGCGAGATCCATCGGAGAACAGGGTGAGGCCTTTTGTGGCGTGGTGGTCTTAGTACTGCCCACCCCTCCAACACAGACGTACTTCCCTTAACAAGGAAGGAACTGCGGTCAAACAAATCCTGTGTCTCCACGTGCTTCACTTGAGTTTACTCTTTCCTCTTCCACTAGCTCTTTACTCGCTAGTAGATAGGTTTGCATATAGGGAAATTCCACCTAATAGTTTATCTAGAGAATTTACCCTTTGTGCTAAGCCTAAAATTGAAAAAGAATTAAAAATTGGTGTAGCACCTATTCACCCCCCCTCTAGGTGCCCATACGATCCATTTCAATTGGTATCAGAGCCCCGACTCTTATTTCGGGCTTAACCGCCTAAGAGTAGTATGGGTACCAAGGATGATGGAAATGAGGCTGTGGATAAGGTCACAATGGATGATCTCAAGTCGTTGGAAACAACCTTGTTGAAATCTTTGAGGCTAAGATGGAGGAGATGAATTAAATGATTGCTCGCCTTACATCATCCATAGCCCCATCTCCATCCTCCTCTGAGGAGCCCACACCATCATCTAAGGAAAAGGGTAACACCAAATCCAAGGATGATGATGTGGAAGGTGAAAAACTTAATGGTTCCACCTCCAAAAAGGGAAGTGGTAAGGAGGAATATAGTGAGGTTCGCCACGTATATTCCCCCGACCTACCTATCCCTCATCCTCATATAAATAATAGGGGTGATCCACCCAAGCTCACTGCATCCTCCTTTAATCAATGGCAATTCCTAATGAAATCTCATGTTTGCAGCTCCTCTATTGAATTGTGGAGGATTATTGAAGAGGGTCTTCATATTGGAGATCAAACCAACCTAACGAGAAGAGAAGTTGTGGATAGCCAGTTGAATGCCACCGCTCTCCACATGATACAGCTGGGTGTGGGTCCCAAGGACATGCACACATCGAACATCTCAACACAGCTAAAGAGGCTTGGGATGCTCTTACGGATCTTTTCGTTGGAAATGAAAGCATGAGAAGAAATAGGTATGATGCCCTTAGTAATGAAGCTGAGGGATTCTACATGTTGGATGGTGAAAACCATGAGGACATTTATAGAAGACTCAAGGGCATCTCAACAACATTTCGAAAGCATGGGGCCACTCACATTGATGATGCATGGATAAAAAGAAAATATGTGAGTGCCTTAATGCCTTTCGAGCCAACGGATTGGAAGAGCCTACAAGGTAGACACAACTATCATCAAATGACATCCAACAAAGTCATGCAAGAAATAGCTTCATTCAAAGTGGCAGCAAAGAATGCTGAAGATGCCCGTGCTCGGGCCATTGGAATGCAAAAGGGTGTCAATGTGGCTCTCAAAGCCAATGTTGTTGAGCAAGAGGAAGATGAAGGAGATTTTGAGGGAATATCCATGGACTGCCCCGATGAGGTCAAACGTGCTCATGGTGAGTACATGGCATTCTATGCGAGGAATTTTTGGAAGGACCCTGCCAAAGCCAAGTCTGAACTTGAGCGCAAGAACGGGTCAAATGGAAGAAGAGAAAGTGGCCCAAGATTGAGAACTTGCTTCAACTGTGGTGATAGAATGCACTTTGTAGCCAAGTGTCCATATCAAAATAGAGAGGACAATGGTGGCAGGCTCATTCTTAAAGAGAAATCTAAAGCACCTAAGAAGAAGCCGTTCATTAAAAAGAGTGGCCCTTTCAAGAAGCAACCCAAGATTGTCCTAGTAGCTCAAGAGGAATACTCCTCCGCAAGTGAAGATGAAGAGGATGATGATAGTTCCCGCGAGGTGGCTGCTATAGCCACCACATCGACTCCTTCATCACTCTTCGACTCGCCGAACGAGAACGCCATCAACAACAACGCCACTTGCCTAATGGCAAGAGGGTCCGAGGTATCAACTTCTAGCTCTTCATTTCCTAAGACTAACATAAATTTTGGATATGGATGATCATGACAATCTTAAAATGAAAGAAGAAGTTATTGCCTTGGATACTTTTTTCACTAACCTACAAGGTGAGCACAAACTCCATTTTGATGTTCTTATGAGTCAACTTGCTCAAGCCGAAGATCTCCTTGAAGAAAAGGGCATAATTGAAAGAGAAGATGCCTTGGAGATAGCTTCTTTGAAGAATGCTTTGGAAGAGGAAGAGGAAGCTCGAGTATCTTTGGAAGAAAGACTCGAATCCCTTGAGGAGTCATAAGAAGAAGCTGTAGCTCAGCTCATTAAAGAACGTGACCATGCTCTTGCCAAGGTAAAGAAACTAAAGAAAGATAAGATTGAATTTGGGGTTGTTCATGCTAGACTTTTGGAAAAGTTTGATAACCTTGAAAGTGCTCACAAAGCATTGAAAAGTGATCATTCTGCTTTAAATGAGTCTCATGACCAGCTCCAAACTCAATTGAAACGGTATGATGTACCAAGTACCTCCACTTCATCCTCTGGAAAAGAAGACCTTGCAAGAAATTCTCAACACAAAGGTAAAGGGGTTATTGATGAGATACTGAGCAGGCAAAGGACACAATAGTAAAGAAGGTCTTGGTTACATACCTAAGACAAAGAGCAAGAAAAACAACAAGAAGAAGAAGAGCAAGACTGCTCTACCAAAGACTAGCAACATTGCCAATGACAAGACTAATTATGATGGTTTTGCAGGGATCAACAATCCTAACTTTGAACTATATTGTGATTATTATGGTGATGTTTATGCTAGTTATGTAGGCCCTTATGATTGTTACATTCCTTGGTCTATTTGGGTTCCCAAGACCCTTGTTACTAACATGAGAGGACCCATTGAGAAATGGGTACCTAAAACCAAGAAGTAATTTTCTTGCAGGGCTATGCTTCCAGTGGTTCTAAATGGGTACTCGATAGCGGTTGCACGAGTCATATGACCGGAAGCAAGGAGATCATCCCGGAGATGCGGCCAAACCTTGATCACATAACCGTCTCCTATGGTGACAAGTCAAAATCTGAGGTATTGGGTCTCGACAAAGTTGTGGTGGCTCACGATATCTCTCTCGTGGACGTCATGCTTGTTGAGACCCTTAGGTACAACTTACTTTCTGTTCGCGCCCTTGGTAAGATGGGCTTTGCAGTTTATATTGATGCTGATTTGGTGGTACTCTTGTGGAGCAAGTCTCTAAAAGTCGCTTTCGTGGGATATGTCGAAAACGACCTGTACGTGGTGGACTTTTCGGGGAAAACCACTACAGGCCTGATGTGTCTTTTTGGAAAGGCTGACGCGGGTTGGCTATGGCATCGCCGACTAGCCCACGTTAATATGAGAACTTTGAAAAGTCTCCACAAGGGTGGCCACATTCTTGGACTAAAAGAAAATGTCTCCTTTGCCAAAGATCATGTTTGCAGGGCATGTGTTGAAGGGAAAATGCATGACTCACCTCATCGAAGGAAAACCATTATCTCTTCAAAAAGGATTTTGGAGCTTATTCATGTGGATCTCTTCGGACCTCCATCTCATGCAAGCCTCGGTGGGAAGAAGTATTGTCTAGTGATTGTTGATGATTACTCAAGATACACTTGGGTTTATTTCTTCAAGTTGAAGAGTGAGACTCAACAAACTGTCATCGACTTCACCAACGAGGTTCAACGTTAACACAACGTCCCCATTCTGGCTATAAGGAGTGATAACGGCTCTGAGTTCAAGAACTACACCTTAAATGAGTTCCTAATTGAAGAGGGGATAAGACATCAATATTCCGCTGCGTACACCCCTCAACAAAATGGTGTAGCCGAGAGGAAGAATCGAACTCTAATGGATATGGCAAGATCAATGTTAGCCGAATTTAAATCTCCATATAACTTCTGGGCTGAAGCAATCTCAACCGCTTGTCATTTATCCAACCGTTTATACCTCTGTAAGATCTTGGACAAGACTTCGTATGAAATACTTACCGGTAACAAGTCAAACATCTCATACTTTCGGGTATTCGGGTGTAAGTGTTTCTTTCTTCTTAAAGGAGTTCGTTTATCTAAGTTTGAATCTAAGGCTTTAGAAGGTATTTTTGTTGGTTATGGTGCCGAATCCCACACTTATAGAGTCTATAATAAGCTCTCTGTAACTGTTGTAGAATCTTGTAGTGTGGTGTTCGAGGAAAATGACGGTCCCGTGCGGAGCAAGTTGGTGTTTGTGATGCAGAATGTTGATATACCCCAAGATGCCATAAGAAGAATGGGTGTGGGATTTTTCCACCCCATTGAGGAACCCCTTGTGGCGGACCGGGAAGGACAATGCTCTACTCATATAGAGCCCTCATCTACACATGCTCAACATGTTCCAACAACGGGGGCAACTTCTACACCATCTCCATCAACTACTGAAGGTCAAGTTGTTCCAGAAAGCTCCAGGCCGGATTTTCCGGCTGACACCGGATTATCCGGCCACCCTGTTCCAGCTGATCATTCTGCTCCTGGTGGTGAAGATATCAACGCAAGCTCTAGGCCGGATTTTCCAGCTAGCCCCGGATTATCCGGCCCCTCGCCAGTTCAAGCAAGACGCAAGCCTCCTGATGAAGCTGCTACAAATACTCCCAGGCCGGATTATCCGGCCTCTCCATCGGCCGAATTATCCGACCCTGACTCTCCAGTTCTGCAGCCTCCTGTTACGGCTACGGACTCACCTCAAGGGCACGCGTCTCCACCACCTGCTACTGACATTCCAGTTCCTGATCAAGGTCGAGCAAATGCTTCCAATGAAGACTCAAGTGATGAATCTCCTCCTCCAAGAGAAAACAAACTTATTGAACTTCATCGCAAGGCTCGGGCTGATCGTAACCTTGAGTTGAGGGGTCACACTCTCGACAAGGTTGTTGGTGATCTTCGACGAAGGGTTTCTACAAGAAGAGAATTGGCCAGTTTTGGTGAGCATCAAGCTCATATCTCTATGGTGGAACCTAAGAAGGTCTTTGAAGCTCTTGAAGACCCAGACTGGGTTGTGGCTATGCATGAAGAATTGAATAATTTTGAGCGCAACAAAGTCTGGAAACTCCTGGAGAAACCCAAAGAATGCCGCAATGTTATCGGCACCAAGTGGATTTTCAAAAACAAGCAAGATGAGAATGGTATTGTTGTGAGAAAAAAGGCAAGACTTGTGGCACAAGGTTACTCCCAGGTTGAGGGCATCGACTTCGGAGAGACCTATGCTCCAGTGGCTCGTCTTGAGTCCATCCGTATCCCTCTTGCTTATGATGCTCATAACAATTTTAAGTTGCAGCAAATGGACGTCAAGAGTTTCTTCCTTAACGGTCCTCTACATGAGTTGGTATACGTAAAGCAACCCCCGGGGTTTGAGGATCCTAACTTTCCGAACCATGTCTACAAACTCGATAAGGCACTCTATGGCCTTAAACAAGCCCCACGTGCGTGGTATGAGCACCTTAAAGAGCTTTTGTTAGATCGTGGCTTCGAAGTTGGGCAAATCGATCCCACTCTTTTTACTAAGAAGGTTAAGGGGAGATCTTCGTATGCCAACTATATGTAGACGATATCATCTTTGGTTCTACTAATAAAGCTTTTAATGATGAATTTTCAAAGCTTATGACTGATAGGTTCGAGATGTCTATGCTGGGGGAATTACGGTTCTTTCTTGGATTCGAGATCAAGCAACTTAGAGAAGGAACCTTTATTAATCAAGCAAAGTACATCCAAGACATGCTCAAGATATTCAAGATGACGGATTTAAATGGTGTCGCCACTCCGATGCAAACAAAATGTCATCTTGAACTTAACCCACATGGTAAAGATGTGGACCAAAAGGTATACCGGTCCATGATCGGCTCTCTTCTTTACCTCTGCACATCTAGACCCGATATAGTGTTGAGTGTGGGTGTGTGTGCAAGGTATCAAGAAGCTCCTAAAGAAAGCCACTTAGTGGCGGTCAAGAGGATCTTTTGATATTTGGTTCATTCCCCTAACTTTGGTCTCTGGTATCCCAAGGGCTCCAATTTCTCTTTATGTGGTTATACTGACCCAGACTGGGCTGGTGATAAGGATGATCGGCAATCCACTTCTGGAGCATGTCAATTCTTGGGAAGATCTCTTGTATGTTGGTCCTCCAAAAAGCAGAATTGTATATCTCTCTCCACCGCCGAAGCTGAATATGTTGCTGCTGCCAGTGCTTGCACTCAATTATTGTGGATGAGGCAAACTTTAAAGGAATACGGTGTCAATTGTGACAAAGTGCCTCTTTTATGTGATAATGAAAGTGCAATCAAAATTGCATACAATCCTGTTCAGCACACAAGGACGAATCATATTGAGATTTGGAATCATTTTATTCGAGACCATGTTGCTCGCGGCGATATTGATCTATCCTTTGTGAGCACGAAGAACCAACTAGTGGATATTTTTACAAAGCCGCTTGATGAAGCAAGATTCTGCTATTTGAGGAATGAGCTAAATATCATTGATTCCGGGAGCTTGTCTTGATTACCCATGCACTCACTCGTACATCTCAATTCTTCTTTGGTCTAGGTGTGGGCATGGATATAGGGGGAGTGTGGTCCTAACTCATTGGGCTAACCCTCCCCCCATAATGCCAATAGCAAGATAAATCATTTCTCTTAATATCATGTTGTGATATGTGAGCTTATTGATGAGTATTGGTCGTGAACCCAAGATAGATCTTCGCGGTGTCACACCATACACTCCAACAAGGTGGCTTCGGCCACCGCCCTCTCCTTTGAGGAGAATTGGATCTTTTTGGATGTTATTTGCTCTCTCATGTTCTTATGGGAATCACACTCAATCTTGGCTTTTATTTGATTTGGATTTTGCAATTTTGAGTGTCTAGTACCATCTCAGTTTGGATCTCTTAATCCTAAGCCTTTCCCTACCCCAAGCCATCTATTCTAGCACACAAATCCTTTGTACACCTTGTGGGGGTGTTGTTTGGGGGCGCGCGGGCCTGGTTCTGTGTATAATAGAATCCCAGATTTTCGGCCAGATAATCCGGCCCAAGTGTAGGCCAGATAATCCGGCCCTGGCGGATTTCATCTTAAAGGGCAGGGCTCGGGGGGAAGGGCTCATAACGAGCAGCACTTCTCCCCCAGCCCTCTCCTCCTCCACAGCCGCCGCCTGCCGCCCCACACCCTCCCCAGAGCCTCTCCGGCCACCGGATTTTCCGGGCCTCCCCGGATCTTCTTCTCCGCGCCTCCGGGTACATTCTCCTCCATGTTCTTCCTCCAATGAGTGAGGGTAACTCCCTCTCTCCCCATCTTTGGCTAGATGTGTATCTTGTTGGGTGGAACGTTGTCTAGAAGGATGTGTTTTCGCATAGAAATCGTAGTCTTGCAGTTTCTAGGACCGATCTACTTTTTTGCATTCAATCTAGGTGAAATCGAAAATTTCTGCTAGGACCAGATTATCCGCCCCTGGCCAGGCCGGATAATCCGGCCTGACAGATTCGATTCTGCTTTAGTTTCACTATGGTGTATGCATTGAGTAGTTTTGTCCTATGAACTTTTTGACTACTTTTTCCATGCTCTCTCCTGGAATTGTCTGTATGCTTATCCCCTTGCTATCGCCCTTATTCTCCTCACAGGTGGTTCCGGTGTTCCCAAGACCTACGAGCGCCGTCCTCGCTCAAGATACTTTCGGGACGACGGACAAGGTAACCTAGTGGACGAAGTTGAATTGAGGAGAAGGAAGAAGAAGAGAGGCGCGTGGCTGAACAATCAAAGAGGACTAGGAAGGGGGTGTCCAAGAGGAAGGGCAAGGAGCCCAAGATCAACTACATGGCTTTGGATGCGGTCTCCTTTTCCGCCATCCGTCACTGTGACTTGTTTGCTGAGATGCCTCGTGATGATGAGCTGGGGGATACCCGCTTTTGGTGTGTAGAATAGAAGGGGATCTATGAAGACATTTATGCCAGGCTGAACATTAGGCCTATGCACCCACTGGTACTTGTTGAAGCTTTGGAGAAGGCGCATCTTGTGGATGCGATGTTTGTGGCTGAGAGGATGGGGCTGCACCATCTCATGTCTCTCCAGTGCTTCTTTGACTCTGAGGTGGTGAAGCAGTTCTTCTCCACTATGGTGATTTATGGGGATGAGCGTCGCACTATGAAGTGGATGACTCATGACAGGCCCATGATTGCTGATTTTCACGTGTTTGCTGAGGTTCAGGGGTACTCCTTCTGTAGCAGAGATAGAGCTAGTGGCCACCACATCATCACTCAGCTGAAGCCCAACAAGGATGCTGCTCTCTCTCCTTGCACTGTGGACAATGGCATTGTGGGTACTGTGGCTGGTCTTGCTCCCATCTATGCTGCATTGGTGGGTCTATTCCGTGACTCTATTACACCGAGTGGGGGCAACAATGACAGCATCCGTGGTCACCTTGTTCAGCTACTTCAATTTTCTCATGAGGTTGCCTCCTGTGAGGATGAGTCAGTGCAGTTCAGGCTGGATGTCACGGACTTCATTTACCATGAGCTGTGTGATGCTATGTTCAACCATCTGTCCATTCCCTATGCGCCCTACATTATGCTGCTCATCCGTCACCTGCTTCCTGCTGAGGAGTTTCACATCGACTCGGTGCACAAGGCCAAGAAAATCTACAACAAAGTTCGGAAGACCTCTCACCCCTCCTCTGCTCTCGCGGGTCTCATGAGGGATGCTCGCAGGCCCCCTGTGCCTCCCGTTGCACATGAGATCAAGCAGCTGTACTGGTTCCAGCGTCACATTCTCTGCATGGGCGTGGACACACGCAAGGGCTAGTACGAGGCATACAAGCAGCGCCATGAGTTGGCTCACTCCCAGCAGCTCATTCTCCACCACATGTCCGGCGCTTCGGGTGCTCCTCCGGCTCCTACACCCCCCACTCCGTATGCTCGGTGGAACTCTTCCTCCGGGCTGAACTATGGTGAGTTGGAGCGTCACTTGTTCCCCTCTGCGCCTGCTGCTGATGATGAAGATGAGGAAGGTGACACTGAGGAGCTTGAAGATGAGGATGGGGAAGAGAATGAAGAAGAGGACAAGGACGAGGACTACGAGTGATCCCATGGGGCGCTAGCATCGCTCTTCTCCCTTTTTGGTGTCTCGATGCCAAAGGGGGAGAAGTAGTTCTATTAGGATGTCCGTGGATTTGCATGGGTCGGGCATAAGCACTTGCGCTTTTCTATTCGTTATTTCTTGCTTATGCCCATTTAGCGTTGAACTTTAAATTCGTGATTTGTGGTTGTTTGAGACTTTATGTGGTTGTCTCGATTATGCCTGTGGATTTCTTATCATGGATTATGCCTGTGGATTTCTTATCATGGATTATGCTTATGGATCTATCTATCCATATCCTATTGCTGGAGGTTTATCACGGAAGGCGCACTCATAATGGTTATCCGGTAATAATTGTGACTTATGTCAAGCATGTCAAGGATGCCTACTCTCTACTTCGGTGTATGTGTTTATTGCTCATGTGTCTATGGAATAGACTCACCTATCTGTGTGCATTTGTATTCCAAAGAAAAACTCAATTATGCACATATTGAGGGGGAGTCTCTTTCATAGTCATCACTATTTGTCTTGTGTCTTTCTCCTGCAAATCCTGGTATTGTCATCTAACACCAAAAAGGGGGAGATTGAAAGAACATTTCATGTTTTCCTATGTTTTGCGTGTTAGATAACAATACTATGGAGACTATTCATGTGCGCTAAGTGTGCAGGAAATTTTGAGGGGGGCCGGATAATCCGCCCCAACAAGGGCCGGATAATCCGGCCTACCTCATCGCTCAAAGGAAGCCAAGGCGCGTCGCTCGGTACCCGGTCGGATTTTCTTCCGGAAAATCCAAACCAGGGCGGTTTTTCTTCCCCAGGACGGATAATCCGGGTGTCGTACGGGCCGGATAATCGGGCCCCCAGTTTTCAAACAAAAGGGGCCAAGGCGCGTCGCACAGTATCTAGTCGGATTTTCTCCCGGAAAATCCGAAATGGGGCGGGTTTTCCTCCCCAGGCTGGATAATCCGGCCCTCACATATGGCCGGATAATCCGCCCCCCAGAAGTTGATCAAAGGCAAGCTCGGCGCGACGCTCTTTATAGGGGTCGGACTTTCTGCCGGATATTCCGAGTCTGGGGCAGTGTTTTCCCCAGGCCGGATAATTCGGCCCTCACTTGGGCCGGATAATCCGGCCCCCAAAGTGTGCAACGGCTGGTTTCTGAAGGGGGGGGGTATAAATACCCCTTCTTCCCCAACGTTCAGAACTTTTGATTCGTTCGAAATTGACCAGACATTGTGCAAGAGCTCTCATTCTCGATCTCCCACTTCAACCACCCGAAGGTCTTGATCTTTGGTGGAATTGAAGGAGGATAAGTTCATCATCATCATCAAGAATCAAGCGCTTCAACTCCTCTCCATTCACTTCGAGAAATCCCTGATCTAGTATTCTTGTCAATACCAAGATCTTGTTTATTGTATTTGATAAGTTTGTTCTTGTGGCAGCTTGTTGTCATTTCAGGAGCCTCCAAGTTGTTGTGGAGTTGTTGCCCCGCTAGTTGTGTAAAGGCGCCAATGCCCGCCTTGAAGGGTACCTATAGTGGAAGGTGGATCAGGCCTTTTGTGGCGAGATCCATCGGAGAACAGGGTGAGACCTTTTGTGGCGTGGTGGTCTTAGTACCGCCCACCCCTCCAACGCAGACGTACTTGCCTTAACAAGGAAGGAACCGCGGTCAAACAAATCCTGTGTCTCCGCGTGCTTCACTTCAGTTTACTCTTTCCTCTTCCACTCACTCTTTACTCGCTAGTAGATAGGTTTGCATATAGGGAAATTCCACCTAATAGTTTATCTAGAGAATTTACCCTTTGTGCTAAGCCTAAAATTGAAAAAGAATTAAAAATTGGTGTAGCACCTATTCACCCCCCCCCTCTAGGTGCCCATACGATCCATTTCAGACGCAGGTGGTCATTGGGCGGTCGGAGTAGGCGAGTCCAATTTGGACGCCCAGTCGAAATGGCGATGGACTCTACTGAAACCAGGGAAATTTTCCCCATGCTCCCAGTCGCTGCTTCGACGAGTGTCACGGCTGCCAAGTCACTGCTTCGGCGAGTGGACAGGACTAGTTTCTAGTGAGTGGAATGGAAGAGTTGGACCGTCAACCTGGTCAAACTATCCGTTGGATATTCCAATGGTAACTTCGGCGGAATTACCGCAGGTAATGGCTACCCCGAATTTGGCGGGTAGCGCTCCCTTATATGGGGAGTGGCGAATCAGCCTTGCAGATCCTTCCTTGCATTCTTCATTCTCGCGTATTCATTCTTTCTGTCTTCCTTCGATCCGATCCTTCCGCACCGAGCGACTCCACATCCTTCCCAATGGCACCTCCCAAAGGTTCATGGGGGAAATTCAAGTGCACCACAGCCCAACTCAAGTCCTTCGAGGACGCCGGAGTCCTCCGCAAGGGGAACTGGCGAATCCCCGCTTCCTCCGAGACCGAGCCAAAGCCGCGGGCCGGTGAGTTCATTTGCTTCTTGAGCCACCTAGAGAGAGGTTTAGGATTCCCCACCTCACTATTCTTCCGGCGTTTCTATGCATATTACGCAATCAAGCCGTCAGATCTTGGCCCGCATAGCATCGAGCAATTGGCAATCTTTGTCGCCTTCTGCGAATGCTATCTGGGATGCATGCCGTACTTCTCGCTGTGGCTGGAGCTCTTCCACGGCCGCATCGGGCGCGAGGCGGCCGGCGGTTTGATGTTAGCGGCCGGCGGCGTCACATTCCAGTTGAAGCCGATGGCCAACTTTATCAAGCTTCTACTGCCGAAGAAGGCCGCGAGCCAGTGGAAGAAGTGCTGGTTCTACGTTAAAGAGTCCACTCCCTCCGGCGAAGTAGCGCTCCCCGAGTTCATCGCAGAAAGGAGCGAGCCTTGCCGGCTGGCGGCGAAGAAGCTTCCGGAAGACAAGAGGATTGCCATCGCCGAAATGATGGACTAGATCTAGAGGTTGAAGGATCAGGGGTTGTCCTCGGTCAACCTCTACAACTGCTGGCTCGGGCGGTGTTGATGTCTACGCACTTCTATTCTTGTAGGCAGTTGTTGGGCCTCCAAGTGCAGAGGTTTGTAGAACAGCAGTAAGTTTTCCCTTAAGTGGATCACCCAAGGTTTATCGAACTCAGGGAGGAAGTGGTCAAAGGTATCCCCTCTCAAGCAACCCTGCAATTAAGATACAAGAAGTCTCTTATGTCCCCAACACACCCAATACACTTGTCAGGTGTATAGGTGCACTAGTTCGGCGAAGAGATAGTGAAATACAAGTGGTATAGATAATTATAAGTGGTAACGGTGATAGAAAATAACTTGATGGCGTGGAAGAGACTAAAGGCAAACTGAAATAAAGATAGAAGCAAGCAAACATGTAACAGATCTAGTAGCAAACGGTGTTTCAAAGCTAAGAAACAAGGGCTAGGGACCATACTTTAACTAGTGAACACTCTCATATAAATATATCATCTTCATGATACTACACTGAACTACTCTCCGGTTGGACACTCTAATCGTTGGTAGGGCTATAACATCACACCTTAAAGTAGGCCTTTCCCATCTAGATAACCCCACACTGTCACCTTGAGTACTAGATGAGTCTAACAAACACCACAATTTCATAAAGACATCCAACTCCAAATATAACTCATAACAAGTATTTGTAATCTCTAGCCTAAGTGCCACCATGGTGAGCACGCTGTCACTTTCACACACATGGGGAGAGCAGAGATCTATTAAAGCACTTGAGTAGCAAGGTAGATCTACTTGATTACAAAGCTCATGATCACAATATGATCATGCATAGAGAGAGAGATGAACACATAGCTACCAGTAGAACCCTTAGCCTCGAGAGAGAACTACTCCCTCCTCATCATGGGAATCAACAATGGTGATGGAGATGGTGGTGGAGATGGCTCCGGGGGCACTTCCCCGTCCCGGCAGGGTGCCGGAACAGAGACTTTATGTCCCCCGAATCTCCCCTTCGGTGGCGACGGTGCTACAGAACTTTTCGTGGATTTCTGATTGATTATTTAGGGTTTATGCATCAGGAGGCTTCTTATAGGCGAAGAGGTAAGGTCGGTGGGTGGCCAGGGGGCCCACACCATGCCCTCGCGTGGCCTAGGTTGACCCGCGCCTAGGGGTGGTGTGGCTACCCTGTGGCCCCCCTCCGGCTCTCCTTCTGGCTCCGTGAGTCTTCCGGGAAAATAGTAACTTTGGCTTTTGTCCCGTCCAATTCCGAGAATATTCATTTTCGGACTTCCTGGAACCAAAAATAGCAGAAAACAGGCAACTGGCACTGTGGCATCTTGTTAATAGGTTAGTCCAAGAAATCATATGAAAAGTACTCCAAAGTATGGACAAAACATAAGAAAGTAGATAAAACCAAGCATGGAACATCAAAAATGATAGATACAATTGCAATGTATCAACATCCCCAAGCTTAACTCCTGCTCGTCCTCGATTAGGTAAGTGATAAAAAGAAAGAATAATTTTTGAGGTGACATGCACCATCAAAGACTTGATCAAAGTATTTGTAAAACATTCGAAGCTGAGATCATAGTACTTATATCATAACATGAAAGACAAAGTTCTAGCAATAAGACAAAGAAACTATGATGCAACATGAAAAGGCACAAACAAAAGATTCATGAATAACAATGCTTTGCAAGACGTTTGTTTGTTTCACATAAAGAAAACATAGCATAATAGTATTTAGCTTGTCCCTCAATAGAGTAGCAAATATAAATGCATAGGACACCTTCAAAGTTCATAAGAGTGACTAGATACAATAGTTTAAAACAAGCAATATCAAGTATGCATCGATCAACTAGTCTTGGGACAATGCACATAGAACTAAGAATGGCCACTATGCTCTCAAAGTAGGTGCATAAAGGTAGAAGGTGGAGACTCAATATAATGGTGGAAGAAAGGCCTTCATAGAAGGAAGGAGGGATTCAAGTCTCATAAAGAGCTTCCAAAAATTATGGTACTTATAGCTTTCAGCTCTCATTGCCCCTATCATAAGCATCTTGAAGTGATTAAGGTTAAAGTGAACAAACTATGGTGTACATGCTTGACGAAGTATAAGTCAGAAATCTCATGTCCCTTGTATACGAGGGTCGCTCCTCATGCTACTCAAGTTTAGTCACCGGTAAGTCCTTGTCATTGTAAGTACATGTGTATCACTGAGAACCGCCAACGGGGTATCCCTTGCCCGAAGATACGGAAGAATCCCCATATCAAAATGACAAGGCAAGCAGACAACGAGCATCTCAACATTCTTCTTATTTACCATGGGAATATGGTGCTTTTTTCTCTCTTTCCTCTTTTCATAGTATCTCTTTTTTTCTTTTCTCTTTTTTTTCAATATAGGACTCTTTTTTTATAAGAAGAATGCTTCATAGACAGCTCATTATGGTTACGCTGCAGGTTTCCACCATGTCAGCATGGATTAGACCAGTGGCCTAGGCGTTTCTCTAACACATATACATAACTCCATGG
Organism: Avena sativa; assembly: GCA_916181665.1. NCBI lineage: Eukaryota > Viridiplantae > Streptophyta > Magnoliopsida > Poales > Poaceae > Avena > Avena sativa. The sequence goes on from OV702287.1 coordinate 234,011,651, forward strand.
ACTTACAAGCTCCCCTTTTTATTTCACACCGACGACATCCATATACAAAAGAGCATGATATCAACTAGGTACAAGTACCAAGTGCAATGTTGAAAGCGTTCCCCATGAAAGCATGGTTCTGCTAATTCCCAACAAATAAGTGCAAGCATATACAACATAGACGACACAATGGTTCAAATTTATTAAAGGCAAGAAAAGTAAAGTGTGCCATCAAGTTCGTGAGAGCTTTAATCACTAGTTTTCTCATAACAAGATTAATTTGGAAGGTAAACAAAAACATGAATATACTTGGAATAGCATAAGCTAGTAGGTAGGTATGGTGGACTCTTTGGAATAACTTGGTTTAGGGAGTTGGATGCATGAGTGGAACTCATACTTGGTTGTGGAGGCTAGCAAAAGACTGGGAGCGACAAACTAAGAGAGCAATAATGGCCATAATCATGCAGAGCGACAAAACATCATTGACCAAAGCATAAAGTGATAGTACAAGTTGAAAACTAAAGGATCATAAAGGCTTATGGTGACTTGGGATAGTCATAACATGGTGTGAACATGTCCCAAGTCAACCCAATAAAGCATCAAAGGAGAATACCACTATACTATGCTTTAATATGCTAAAACAACGCATGATTCATCTAAGGCACATTAAGAAATCTCCATTGTTTATAACAATTCATGCTACAGCAAAGAATACTAAGCATAAAGCCAAAATAATATCAAGCATGGCATGACAAAGCACATGCCACAGTCAAAAACAAGCTCTTTGTACCACATAAGTATGAACTTTCCTACTCTTTTCCAAACCAAACCAAACCAATTGCAAACCAATGTATGAAAGAGGGGGTCCAACCAATTTATTCAGAAAACTAAGCAAACCAAGCAAACTAAAAACCAAAACAAAAACGAAAAAGAAGATGCTCCAAGAACAACACAACTGTGCATGAAACAATAAAAATGAAGCGTTTGGAAGAAACCTAGGATTTTTATTGATGAAGAAGGGGATGCCTCGGGCATCCCCAAGCTTTGACGCTTGTAATTCTTGGATATTTCTTGGGGTGACACGCGTGGAATCTCCAAGCTTGAGCTTTAGTCCATCCTTCATCTCATTACTCATTCCTTCCATACACCTGAAAATTTTCCTTCATACAAAACTTCACACAATCTTTATTAGCAACATTAGTGCACTTAAGATAAATAAGTCTTAAGGTTCAGTTCTAACACCAAATAAACTTCCATTGGAACACTAGCTACTGTAGCACTTCCTTCAAAAGCTCAATTCCCCAAAAGAACTCAAAAAGGAACCCACAAGAAGCAAATGCAGAAAATGGCAGAAATCTGTCAAAACAGACCAGCAGGTAAAGACGAATTTTTCGAAGCTCTTATGTTGCTCAAATCAAAAAGTGTTGAACTAACGAAAGTTAGATAACAACCTGGGTCAGAAGCACGAAAAATTACAGCTCAATCCGACATACGGATCTCTCTCACGAATTTTTACGGTGAAGGACAAAAATCTGTTTCGGGACAGCAACTTTCCCAATCATTACTTCACTCTCATTAGAAGTTACTCTTGGCACAGAAAGCAAATAAAAAGGATAAGGAAAGGTTATTACAGGGGTAATAACTTCCAAGACTCATCTAAAACTTTTGGGTTATCTCCCAATAAGTACTTTTCTTTAACGCCTTTAAGTTAGGCAAAAGCAAAAACTAAAAATGGATAAAATAGAAGTAAGCAGAGATAATCATGGTGAAAACATTGTTTTGTTCAATGAAATCCTTTTGTTAACAAGGTTGATCAGGTCTTGTTATCAAAACAATTTCATATGATACAAAACTTTGTATTCCACTAATGATTATGTTACCTCAACCTTGATAGCAATGGTCCTAATCATAATAGTTTAAAAAAATTCTCTTGGTATGGGACAATATATTTCTCCAACTTGAATGCCTTCAAAATGTTCAATTGAATCCAAATCATAAGTCCTTTCAATCTTCTTGGAGAAATAGACAGTATGTTCCTTGTCATTAACATTGAAGGTCACATTTCCTTGATTACAATTAATAACAGCTCCTGCAGTATTAAGAAAAGGTCTCCCAAGAATAATAGACATATTATCATCTTCGGGCATTTCAAGCACAACAAAATCAGTAAATATCCAACAATTGTGAGCCACCTAAACAGGTACATCCTCACATATACCCACATGAATGGTGGTAGATTTATCAGCCATTTGCAAAGATATATCAGTTGGTATTAATTTTTCAAGTTGAAGCCTCTTATATAGAGAGAAAGGCATAACACTAACTCCAGCTCCCAAATCACACAAAGTAGTTCTAACATAACTGTTCTTAATGGAGAAAGGGATAGTTGGAATCCCTGGGTCTCCAAGTTTCTTAGGAACCTTACCATTGAAGGAATAATTAGCAAGCAAAGTAGAAATTTCTTCATTAGGGATCTTCCTTTTATTCGAGACAATGTCCTTCATATTCTTTGAGTAAGGAGGCAATTTAATAGCATCAGTCAAAGGAATTTGCAAAAATAAAGGCTTCATCCACTCACAAAACTTATTATAGTGTTCATCTTCCTTTGACTTGTGTTTCTTATCAGGGAAAGGCATAGGTTTTTGGACCCAAGGTTCTCTTTCACTACCATGTTTCTTAGCAATAAAATCTTCTTTGGTGTATTTAGTAGTCTTAGTGTGGTTTTCAGCTTCTTCTTCAACTTTTTCTTTATTAGGAACTTCATTTTCTTCATTACCACTTTCAGTTTCAGCATCAGAGATAGATATACTATTAGGATCTATAGCAGGTTCAGAGGGTTCTACAACAGTTTTATGTTTCTTTTTCCTTTTCTTACGAGTAGAACCACTATTTTCAGCTTGTTGAGAATCCTGCTCAATTCTTTTGGGATGCCCCTCAGGATATAGAGGATCATGGGTAGCAGCACCACTTCTAGTTCTAATTTCATAAGCATGTTTTTCTTTAGCAGCATTAACTAGCAAGTCGTTTTGCACTTTAACAAGTTGATCTATTTGATTTTGAACCATTTGAAAGTGTTTAACAATCATTTTAACATCATTAGAGGTTCTTTCCACAATATCTTTCAACTCTACGATAGCTCGTGTTTTCCATTAGATGATTTTGCACCCTTTTATTAAAGTTATCTTGCTTAACAATAAAGATATCAAATTCTTCTAAGCATTGATCAGGAGGTTTAGAGTAAGGGATATCACCTTCATCAAAGTGTTGGAGAGAGTGTACCTCAATAGTGGATGAGTAGGGAATAGGCTTACATAATTCTTCTATAGGAGGTAAATTCTTGACATCTGCAGCTTTAATTCCCTTCTCCTTAAGACATTTCTTAGCTTCCTTCATCACTTGATCATTTAATTCAATAACTCCCCTCTTCTTTGATGTTGGAATAGGCACGGGAATAGATGGTTCAGGTACAATTACTTCAGGTATAGCTTGTTTAGGAGGAGTCCAATCTTCATAATTCTTGCTTATTTTAGCCATTAATTCCTCAGCTTCCTTAGGAGTCCTATTCCTAAAAACACAATCAGCACAACTATCTAGGCATGTCCTAGATTCCTCGGTTAATCCATTATAAAATATATCAAGAAGCTCATTCTTAGGTAATGGACTTCCAGCCTGTGCATGAATCAAAGCACAAAACCTTGCCCAAGATTCGGGCAATACCTCTTTTTCTCCCTGTTTGAAATCAAAAATTTCCTGCAAAATAGCATGTCTAGCACTGGGAGGAAAATATTTCTGCAAGAAAGTACTAATCAAGCACTCAGGGCTATCAATAGATCCGGGAGGTAAATTACTAAACCAAGTTTTAGCTTCTCCTTTTAGCGAAAAGGGGAAAATCTTAGCAACAAAGTAAGTACGCATCTTAATATCATCAGAAAACAAGCCACTCATGGTAGAAAGTTCATTCATATGTGCTACCACACTTTCATTCTTAGTCCCACACAAAGGTTCTTTCTCGACAATAGCTATGTAAGATAGATCGAGAGAGAAACCATAATCTTCATCTGTAATGTTTATGGGAGAAGCAGCAAACTTAGCAGCAGGATATAATTTGGGTCTAATAGTACGCCTCTCAAGGAGACTCTTAGCAGCGCTCCTATCATGGGTGTTCTTACATTCTTTAATAAACTCATCAGTCATCTCAACATAATCTTCTTCAATATCATAACTCTCACTAGACTCAGGTGAGCTAACGGATGTGGTAGTGTCTTCATTAGGAGTTTCGGTATTTCCAGCTATAGTTCTAGCAATCGTAGCATCTAGGAAAGGACCTAATGAACCACTCTTATCAAGCACAGTAGAAGCAGCATCATAAGCATCAGAAGTTTCAGATTCAGCAGTGTGTAGCATGTGTATGTGGTGGTGTAACGAGCTTACTTATAACAGACGGTGAATCAAGAGCAGCAGATTTGTGTTTAGAATCGTACCTCTTCTTGTAGTGGATGGTAAAATAGGAACCTTGCCATCATGAGACTTACCCATGATGGATGGATAGCAGCGAACAATAGAGAATTCAAGTGAACTTGATAAATAAAGCTATGCGGCAACGGCGCCAGAAAATAGCTTGATGTCTACGCACTTCTATTCTTGTAGACAGTTGTTGGGCCTCCAAGTGTAGAGGTTTGTAGAACAACAGCAAGTTTTCCCTTAAGTGGATCGCCCAAGGTTTATCGAACTCAGGGAGGAAGTGGTCAAAGGTATCCCCTCTCAAGCAACCCTACAATTAGGATACAAGAAGTCTCTTGTGTCCCCAACACACCCAATACACTTGTCAGGTGTATAGGTGCACTAGTTCGGCGAAGAGATAGTGAAATACAAGTGGTATAGATAATTATAAGTGGTAACGGTGATAGAAAATAACTTGATGGCATGGAAGAGACTAAAGGAAAACTGAAATAAAGATAGAAGCAAGCAAACATGTAACAGATCTAGTAGCAAATGGTGTTTCAATGCTAAGAAACAAGGCCTAGGGATCATACTTTCACTAGTCAACACTCTCATATAAATATATCATCTTCATGATACTATGCTGAACTACTCTCCGGTTGGACACTCTAATCGTTGGTAGGGCTATAACAGCACACCGCAAAGTAAGCCTTTCCCATCTAGATAACCCCATACTGTCACCTTGAGTACTAGATGAGTCCAACAAACACCACAATTTCATAAAGACATCCAACTCCAAATATAACTCATAACAAGTATTTGTAATCTCTAGCCTAAGTGCCACCATGGTGAGCATGCTGTCACTTTCACACACATGGGGAGAGCAGAGATCTATTAAAGCACTTGAGTAGCAAGGTAGATCTACTTGATTACAAAGCTCATGATCACAATATGATCATGCATAGAGAGAGAGATGAACACATAGCTACCGGTAGAACCCTTAGCCTCGAGAGAGAACTACTCCCTCCTCATCATGGGAATCAGCAATGGTGATGGAGATGGTGGTGGAGATCGATGGAGATGGCTCTGGGGGCACTTCCCTGTCCCGGCAGGGTGCCGGAACAGAGACTTTCTATCCCCCGAATCTCCCCTTCGGTGGCGACGACGTTGCGGAACTTTTCATGGATTTCTGATTGATTATTTAGGGTTTATGCATCGGGAGGCTTCTTATAGGCGAAGAGGCAAGGTCGGTGGGTGGCCAGGGGGCCACACCATGCCCTGGCGCGGGCGTAGGTGGACCCACGCCTAGGGGTGGTGTGGCCACCCTGTGGCCCCCCTCCGGCTCTCCTTCTGGCTCCATGAGTCTTCCGGCAAAATAGTAACTTTGGCTTTTGTCCCGTCCAATTCTGAGAATATTCATTTTCTGACTTCCTGGAACCAAAAATAGAGGAAAACAGGCAACTGGCACTGTGGTTAATAGGTTAGTCCAAGAAATCATATGAAAAGTACACCAAAGTATGGACAAAACATAAGCAAGTAGATAAAACCAAGCATGGAACATCAAAAATTATAGATACATTTGCAATGTATCAGGCGTCTGGTTCCGCTAGCGGCTCGGCCGCATTGGATGTATGAGTATAGCGGGAAACACGATCCCTCCCGGACCAGCAAAGAGTCGTGGGAGATCGAAGACTACAAGGCTGCCTTGAAGAAGATCACCGATGTGGAATTCACAACCACATCGGCTGGGCTCGCCCCGTACACTCCCGTGAAGAATGAAGCCCCCACGGTAAGTTTTCCTTCTAGTCGCCATTTCCGCAATGTGATTCGCAGTCGTATCATTTGATATTCATTGGTGGTTGTTCTCAGTTGTTCTAGGTGCTGGAGGGTTGGCTCCCTCCGCTTGACGAAGAGGTTCCCCGGGAGCTTGAAGAGGCCTCCGAGGAAGACTCCTCCCGAAGTGACAAGGAGGAGGAGGAGGTTCCCCCCAGCGCCTACGCCCGCAAGACTCGCATGCAGAAGCAGCGCAAGTTCGAGGCAAGTCGCAGCCTTGATGAACATGAAGGGGGCGATGAAATCGTGCAAGAGCACACGTCTCGGCGCACAGCCACGCCGACAAAGCCCGCGCGCAGACCAAAGTCGCCAGCGAAGAAGCCAACATCGTTGCCAAGGTTGTCGGTGGTGTTTGAATCTGATGACGACTCCGATGATGATGGTGCCCCCGATTCTTTGGACAAGATCCCGGAGGATGCGATTCCGATGAAGGGATTGGGGGACGAGGACACCGAGGCGGCGGTGGAAGTCCCTCTGGCGGTGATCATGCCTGAAGCTTCGAGGGACCCAAGCCAGGAGGCGACTGAGGCCGCGGCGCCGAGATCGCCGCAACCTTCAAGGGCGGCCGCGTCTCCGGAGCCGGAAATTTCAGCGACCGCGGCTTCGTCATCGAGGAAGCCCGTGGTGTCATGGGCTTCAGAGGTCTTTGAGAGGGGTCTCACGCGCAAGCTGGGCCCAGAACTAGACAAGCCCGCCCACATCAGTACCGGGCTGCGCGTTCTTCTAGTCGCTAAGTAAGTATTGGCTTCTCCATTCTGAGTCGTGTCTCATTTTTGTGCTGTCACTGTGTTTACTTTGGAGGTTTTGGCAGGTCTGGAGCCAAGAAGATTGGTCACCCTTCAGTGGCGAATATTTCGCCGGTCGCCACCACGGGAGAGGGCGACCTCCCCAAGAAGAGGAAATCTGCTGGAGATGCAGCGACTGCGGAGGGCGCGAAAAGGCAAAAGGGCGGTGCCGACAATGTCGTGGCAATGGATAGCGCCAAGGAGTGCGATCTCGCTGTAGTCGCTGAAGAAGTGGCGGCGGCGCGGTCGGAGCCAGTCATGGTCGCTCCTGCGACGGAAGCGCCAGCTCCGAGGACCAGTGCCCGGGCTAGGGCGTCGGCAACATTCCCGCGCTTCATGGCGAGGGGGTTTCTAGGCGTGGCGGACATCCAGTCTCCATAGAGCCCGGAGATCGTCGATGAAGACATTGTGTCCCGTCGTGGGCGCACCTCCTTCAGGGTACCGTCGACTGACGCCGGAGAGATCCACAAGATGCTTGGTGTCGCCATTCAGGTACGTCCAGTCCCCGAGTTCCTAGCTGCTGAATTTCAGCGGCTAGGTACTGAGCTTCTTCTACTCTCCAGTCCCCGAGTTCCTAGTCGCTGAATTTCGGTGGCTAGGAACTGAATTTCTTTCTACTCTCTAGTCCCCGATTTCCTAGTCGCTGAATTTCAGTGGCTCGGAGCTGAATATTGTTCTTGGTAAGTACTGATTTCTGTTACTTTTGCAGGGTTTGCAGAGGAAGTCAACCGACCGACAGGCCGCGAGGGAGCGTCTGGAGCAGGATCTACGCGTGGCGCAGGAAGCAAACCGGCGAATCCAGGAGACTGTTGGTAAGTACTTTTTTCTTTTTCAGCTGTGAACTGTTGGTGTGCCGGCGTGTTGATGATTTGTCCCTTTTCTTTCCAGATGGTCTTCCGGCTGCCATTTCCAAGGCCCATGAAGGGTATGTTCCAGTCGCCGAGCTGGACGCGGCGAATGGGCGAATTGCCTCGCTGATCCAGGAATTGGAGGAGGCGAAAGCGTCCTCAATTTCGTCTAAGGATTGAGCGAAGGCTGCAGTCGCTGTAGCCAAAGAGGAGCGCAAGGTCGCGGACTCGATCATTGTGGGGCTGCACAACGATCATGCCGCCCTGGAGAAGCATGTCACCGAGAACTGCCGCAAGCTTCTTGGTAAGTCTTTGTTTTTTGCTTAACACGTTTGGCGAGTCCCCGAGTGGGGGAATCCATAGTGTCACTGACGTCTGATGTTGCAGCTATGATAGGGCAAAGCGACCCGGTGGTTCAGACCTTCAATGCCTCGCAGTGCGTGACTGCCGTGGTGAACGCGGCCACTTCCTCGGCATTGTGTGTCTAAGCTGTCCTTCAAGGGATGTCCCCCACCGAGGTTATTCCTGGGGGACTTACAGAAGTGTGGCACTATCTAGAGGAGGTGCCCGGCATCGTGGAGTGGATGGCGTGCTCGACTTTCAAGCGCGGGGCCACCACGACATTGAGCCTAGGTCTCGCCCACTTCCCCGACGATTTCAACCTCGACGATGTCACCAGCAGCTACCCTTCAGCGACTGGCACGGTGGAGATGTCAGAGGTGCTGAAGCTGACTACCAAGGCCGCCCCTTTTGCTAATCGAGTGTTGGCGATGGGGGACCTTCTGCCATACCAGGAAATAGTATTGGCGCCTAGCGACCCCAAGCCGGAGCATTGCGACATGAAGTCGGAGCAACCCTTCCGGTCGGCGTTGTCGAAGTCACTGATGACCTACCCGACGAACCCGTGGCAGCCTTTCGCTCGTGTCAAGGGTGGTGGTGGTCCTTCTTCGTCAGGACCTGCGGAATAGATAGTATTGTTGGGCAGTTTGTAATATATGCCAAGTGGCGACTTTTGTAATATGAACGATATTTTGAGTAAGAGGAGTCAATCGACTCACAATGCGACCATTATTGTCTGGTGTGTTTATTTTTTGGTTGAGTGAGTCCCCGAGCGCGTCCGCCCTTTAATGGGTTAGAACTCGATTGTGTACATATGTGCTTTCCTTTATGGTGTTTTGCTTATCCTTTGCGTCTCCTGAAGGGGCGAGTCCCCGAGCGCGAATGGTTTTGTTTGCAGGCGAGTCCCCGAGCGTAGTGCTTAGCCGTATTGGGCGTGTTCCTGTTGTAAGTTGTTAATGCGTTGTTTGTAACGCGTCTCTTCCCCTGGCTCGGAGAGCCAGTCGCTGGGCGATTCCAAGGCAGCTCTCTTACTTGGTGTGTTCCCGAGCCGCGTGAGGGTTCCATTCTTGTGGAGTCCCTGTGCGTGGTACTTAACCGTTCAAGTCGCTTTTCGCGAGGATGGGAAGGACATGTCGCTGTGAGAAGCGTATACCGGTCGTCTTGGCCCAGTGGGCTAGTCGAGCTAGGTGACTTTGATGGTGGCTCCGTGTTGGCGTTTTCATGGACGTCCCAAGGCCCGAGTATTTTCGGTGCCCTTGGGCCGTACTACTTAGTCGTGTCGGTCGCTCGACCAAAGGTTGACTTTCGTGGGTAGCGTATTGCTGATTGTACGAGTGCGAGTGGCACAAGGATATGGCGAGTAGACACAATTTTGTGAACCAAATGAATTTTATTATATATGTCAGCTGAGTACATGTTTCGGTTCTATGTATAGAACTTCCGGAGGAGGTTTACATTCCATGGCCTCCCAACCTCGAGCTGGCCATCGCCTCGTATGTCGATGACATAGTAGGCGTCGTTGCCGAGGACTCGCCCTATGGCAAACGGCCCCTCCCATGGGGGGAAGAGTTTGTGCATGCCCTTCTTGTCTTGAGCCAGTCACAGGACCAGGTCGCCCTCCTAGAAGGTACGAGTCCGGACTCGGCAGCTATGGTAGCGACGGAGTCCCTGCTGGTAGATGGATGTACGGGAGCAAGCCAGGTCGCGTGCCTCGTCGATTTGGTCGATGCTGTCTTGGCAGGCGGTCTCGTTTGTCGCCTCGACGTAATTGGCGACTCAGGGTGAGTCTTGCTCCAGGTCTGTTGGCATTACGATTTCGGCGCCGTACACCATGAAGAAGGGTGTGAACCTGGTGGAGCGGTTAACGGACGTGGGGATCCCCCATATGACTGAAGGGAGCTCTTCGACCCAGCATCCTGGGGTGTGCTCGATGGGCACCTGGAGTCGTGGCTTGAGCCCGTGGAGGACGCTCTGGTTGGCGCTTTCTGCTTGGCCGTTCGACTCCGGGTGGGCGACTGAGGCGAGGTCGAGTCGTATGCCGTGCTCTTCGCAGAATTCCGCCATGGCCCCTTAGGCGAAGTTGGTGCCGTTGTCTGTTATTATGCTGTGCGGGTAGCCGTACTGTTGGGGATATACTTTCCGGGTATCCTCACAGTCCTCACTGACCAGGGTGGCCCACTTCGGGTTAGAGCATTGCTTCACGGGCGGCCCAGTCAGGGGGAAGAGGCGGAGTCCAATCCGGCTACGGGAAAGCCCAGAAGACTTACCGACTTAGGCCCATAGTGTTACTTATAGTTCAAGATGTACTCTGTAACCGGCTCTCAGTAGACTGCCGGATAGATCTCTCCTGTAAACCCTAGGCCGGATATCTATATAAGCTGTCCTAGGGAGAGCCTTTAGGGCACCCTCAATAGTCTACAATCTCAACTCGCACAGGCGAACCCTTGTAACCCATATTCCGGCTCTACCGTATTACTGGATTGCTAGCAGGAGTCGGATCCGTCCAAAGCCGGCGGATTCAAACCTTGGTAAACTTGTGTGCTCACCGTCCCAGAACACCGAACGTCTCACACCCCTCTCTTCCGCACGCCTCGAGGACCCCCTCATGGCGTACTTGTCATCAATCCAACGACAGTTGGCGCCCACCGTGGGGCAAGTGAGCTTCAGATCTGCGTTCCAAGCAGAATCTGCAAGAATCGGAATCGGCGAGACTATCACCGTCGGTCGCATCCTTTACGCTAGTGACGTCCCTCTCATCGTTCTCGACGAGACCTGGATTCTAGCTAGGGAGGCTATGACTGCCTACACCATCATGTCTTTTGGCGAGATCGATGTTTACATCTCTTTTGCTGAACCTGTCCCACCCACCCCAGCGGTGATGATAGAGGCAAAGGAAATTTCTAGGTCCCCTTTGTCCGTGGAGGCGGAAGAGTTCCAAATCTCAGAAAACCCTAATCCCACCTGGCCCACACCAGTTGCGGAGATAGTGGAGAAATCCGAGCCTGAAGCAGACCTAGCGGTCCAAGTCGAATCTGGAGTGGATCTCCCTGGAGAGACCGAATCCTAGATCGATCCACCCGCAGAGGTCGAAATCCAGGAGGAGCACAATAACAACGACGGTTCCGGCTCTGATGATGCCGAGACAGACAGGCCTTTCCTAAGGTACACACTAAGATGCATGATAATACAAAACTCAAGCGTAGATGCAATTCTCGAGACTATCAAATGTTTCGACGAAGCCTACTATGAAGACCGCAACTATCTCAGGAGGGGTACATCACACTTTGTCGGATATGTGGGATCCAGATCCGGCACTGCCGATGCTGGAGACAACACCGACTCTGTGCTGGAGGCGATTGGAAAAAGCGCCGACGTACTCGCATCCTCGGATGAATCAATGACGTCAGCAGATTTCCAAAAGTTCTGTGCAGAATATGAAGAGGAGTATAACTCTAAAGCTGCACAGGAAGAAGAAGCCATGGATGAAGGATCCGGGGAACACTCTCCCAAAGCGCAGGATGACATGGAAGTTGGAGATAATCTCGAGGTCCAGATATCCGAAAGTACCGATCAGAGCTTGACTCCGGGAAACGGACCCAAAGCCGTCTTTGCTACCGGCGCTGCCAAGAAGGCAAAGAAGAAGAACAAGAAGAACAAAACCCCGGCAAAAGACCCTTCGGCAGAGGAGGTGATTGCCGAGGAATACGAGGAAGACTCGGATGGAGAACTTATCCCAGACGAGCCCAAAAAAGAAGAATCAGTGGATGGACACGTGATCACTGAAGGTGCGTGTAAACTCATCGATGCTGCATTAACCACACCTATCCCTACAGCTGCAGAACTTACTGCTGAAGAGCTGGACGAGAAGGCACAGGTCCTAGAAGCACGTCGTCAAGTACTCCTCGATGAAGCCAAAAACATTGAGGAGGAAAAGAAACGCATGGCATCTGCGAAGAAGTACAACTCCAGGCAACACCAGAAGACCAGGAAACGTCATACTAATGACAACCAATTCCCACAGATTCACGCCGTCCTTTTCGGAGGAGAAATGGGGACGCCTCAAAAAGATAGCAAAGGGGATTGGGTGTATCCAACACCAGTACAGAACACCGTTGCGGCCCGAGAAATCCTATCGGCTAATCCAGGCCTGGAGCAGATCCGGTTGGGCATCAAATTACTCAACAAGGGACTGGAGCAGCAAAAGGTCGCCATGTCTAGAAGTCAAAAGCTGGTCTCCGATTCCGACCAATGTCGCACAGATCCGGCATGGGCTTACGTAAGACCCCAGCATGTTTCGGAGCAGCACCACCGCTCCGATCGCCGGGAGGATAATTACTCAAGAACCGGATCTTCGGGACAACACCACAAAGCTGCCCGTGACTGGCATAACGTTAACCCAGTTGCAGAGCAAGAGGCAATTGCTGCACTGAATCCAAGGAACCCACCCCGGCGAGAGTCGAAAGACCGCAGGGACGATGATAAAGAGAAACGTCGGGAGGAGGACCGACAAAGAATGCCGCCTCCTAGATATGAAAGCCGTCCGGATGACGGACGAAGGAACGACGGACACCGTGCCGAGACAAGCTGGCGGGGGGCTCGTCACAATGAAGACCCTCCCCAGAACCGAAATAATGACGTTCCGGATGGAGGCCGACGATCAGCCGAAAATAACCCAGCTGCTCCACCCTCTCCGCCAAGTACATCACGACGGCTCCCAAGGAGGCCAAGGAGGGCGTCGTGGTGGAGGAGGTGGTGGCAGAAGCCGAAGTCCGGCTCCAAGGCACCGCAACCACAACCGACACTCGGGATGATCTCTATCCCTGAACGATGCAAGGCACAGGATCAACTCCAATATAGAGGCGCGGTGCTACGAAAATGATGATATATACGTGGGCCCAAAGTGCTTCGGACCACGCATAAGAGCTACAAGATTCCCGGAGGGATTTTCTATCTCAAGACATATCCAAGCCTACGACGGTATAGCTCGGCCAGATACTTGGCTACATGATTTCTTCCAAGCTTGATGCATCGCCAAAGGCAGAAATAGCCTGGTCGCAACCCGATATCTCCCACTCACTTTGCGGAAGACGACACGATCATGGCTCAATGAACTTCCGGAGAACACCATCCACAACTGGTATGACATGCAAAGTGCGTTCTTTCGGAATTTCGAGGGCACATACCGGAGGCCCTGTATGGTTGGACATCTACAGCGTTGCACCCAGAAAGCCAGAGAAACTTGCCGGGATTATCTCGGACGATGGATCGACACCAAGAACTCCTGTGAAGGAGTAAATGACCAAACTGCGATTGAAGCTTTCATTGCAGGTCTCCCAATTAGTTTACTGCGTCATCGCTTGAAATGTGACAAGGTCACTAATTTGGGAGAGATGATAGAAACAACGAGCAAGTACGGAGACGCTAACGACGATGCAGAGGGGTTACTCAACGCCCTGGCTGTGCCACAGTCGGCAAAACAACCAAAGCAACAAGCTCAGAAGCGCAAAAATACCTCGGAAGAGAAACCCAATGCGGAAACGGTAGTGGTCATTGCTACTTTTGGGTCTGGAGGACGAGGAGGACGCGGTGGAGGCCGCGGACGCGGCCGTGGGACTTCGAGAGTTCAAGGTAGAGGAGACCAGCAACTAGGAAAAACCTACTCTTGGGCCGACATTGCCAATAACCCATGTGTGCATCACTTAGACACCAATGGGGGCTCGTCCCACACAAACACCGAGTGTCGTTTCAATGACGACATTAAAAGAGATGATACCGCTGGCTACAAAGCTAAGCGGAAGAAGGGAAAGAAGAATCCCGAAAAAGATAAAGAGACCAAGGAAGATTCCGACATGGAGGAAGCCGATGCTTCAAATCGCAAGCCGGAAGGAAAGAAAAAATTTCCGACCAAGAAAGACACTTATGTCACCTTCCTCGGATCTCAACCAGCAAAGGTCAAAAAGGCAGTGCTACATGAGCTCAATGCAATAGTTCCGGTTGTCCCCCAATTCTTGGACTGGTCGGAAATGGCAATCACATTTGACCGTGCTGATCATCCGCCTAAGTTGCGCAGGCGAGGAAAATACGCCTTAATCGTCAGTCCACTTATTGACGGTTATTGTTTCTCCAATACTCTCATGGACGGTGGCAGCAGTATTAATATTCTGTATGTCGAAACACTACGCCGGATGAAGATCTCGGAGACCCAGCTAAACCACAGCTCTGTGATCTTTCACGGAGTTGTCCCAGGAAGACAAACAAATTCCCTGGTAGAAATCACTTTGGATGTTACCTTTGGAACTCCAAAGAACTATCGGACGGAGGCACTTTCCTTCGAAGTGGTCCCGTTCAAGAGCGCGTACCACGCTATATTCGGACGTCCGGCTTACTAGGCTTTTATGGCTCGTCCATGTTACATTTACAATATGATGAAAATTCCAGGTCCCAATGGCGTGATCACCATCAGGAGAGACCCGAAGAAAGCGCGAGAGTGCGAGGATGGAAATGCCGCCTTTGCTGAAGCCGTGCTGCACGCCCAGGAGTACCAGGAGATCAAGAAGAGCATGGATCCGCCCGAGATGCCCGCAACGAAGAAGGAGGTGACAAAGCCGAATCCAGAGTTCAAGGGATCAGAAGAGACGAAGAAGATGCTATTGAAGGATGATGACCCCTCCAAGGTGACCTAGATAGGCGTAGGCCTAGATAGTGCATAGGAAGGCGCACTCGTCAAGTTCCTCAAAGCAAATCAAGATATCTTCACATGGCAGCCATCTGACATGACCGGAGTACCTAGGGAACTTGCCGAGCACTCTTTAAATGTAAACCCGAATGCTAAACCCGTCAAACAGTCCTGACGATGTTTCGGCGATGAAAAGCGTAAGGCAATACCTAAGGAACTAGCACGGCTCGAGTTAGCCGGATTCATAGAAGAGGTCATCCACACTGAGTGGTCGGCAATCCTGTAATGGTCCCTAAAAAGGCCACCACTGATTTAAGTATGTGTGTTGATTATACTGCCTTGAACAAGGCTTGTCCAAAAGATCCGTTCGCACTGCCTAGGATTGATCAAGTTATCGATTCTACGGCAGGCTCGGAACTCCTCTGTTTTCTCGACGCATATTCCGGTTATCACCAAATCCGGATGAAGGAATCTGACAAAGTCAAAACTTCATTCATAACCCCCTTCGGAACCTTCTGTTTTGTTACGATGCCCTTTGGGCTGAAGAATGCAGGAGCTACGTACCAGCGGACGATGCAGCGTTGCCTCCACGACCAACTCGGACGCAACATACATGCATATGTGGATGATATTGCGGTGGTGTCCAAAAACAAGGAAACACTGATTTCTGACTTGGAGGAAACGTTCGCTAATCTAGAAAAATACAACATAATGCTTAATCCGAAGAAATGCTTCTTTGGAATCCCAGCCAGAAAATTTTTAGGTTTCATTGTGTCTCAAAGAGGCATAGAGGTGAACCGAGACAAAATCAAGGCTATACTCAATATTTCCAGGCCAACTCGCCTGAAGGACGCTGAAAGACTAACTGGTTGCATCGCTGCAGTCAGTCGGTTCGTAAGCCGGCTCGGTGAAAGAGCCGCACCATTATACAAACTCTTGAGAAAGACCAAGGATTTTGTGTGGACCGACGAAGCTGAAGCTGCATTACAAGACCTGAAGAAAGTACTCTCATCTGCTCCTATCCTTGCTGCACCGGAACCACAGGAACCGATGTTGCTTTATCTTACTGCGACAAATAAAGTCGTCAGTATCGTCATGTTAGTGGAGCGACCGGAGGAAAATCAGGAACACTTGGTGCAGCGTCCGACTTACTTTGTCAGCAAGGTTCTAATAGAATCAAAACAGCGGTATCCGCATTATCAAAAGCTAGCTTACGGTGTTTTCTAGCATCTCGTAAGCTACGACACTATTTTTAGGAGCATCCAATTACCATGGTGAGCATAGCTCCCATGAGAGATATAATCAACAACAATGACGCCACAGGACGCGTCGCCAAATGGGGCATAGAGCTCTCGGCTTTCGATATTGAGTACAAACCTCGGACAGCAATCAAATCCCAAATCCTTGCCGACTTTGTTGTTGATTGGACAGAGACGAAGGAGAATATGACCCTCCCTGAGTCGGAATATTGGACCCTATATTTTGATGGGTCTAAGGCTCGTGGGGGCTCGAGGGCTGGCGTGGTGCTCAAATCACGCCAAGGAGATAAACTTCTATACGTGTTGCAGATCCACTTCAAAGCGACAAACAATATTGCCGAGTATGAAGCACTACTACATGGAATCCGGATTGCTAAGGATATCGGCATCCGATGTTTGATGTGTTACGGAGATTCGGATCTTGTTGCTCAGCAAGTGTCGGATATTTGTAATGCAAATAAACACCTGGCAGCATATAAAGCTATCGTGGATGATTTATCTAAATCGTTCGAAGGGTTTGAGGTTCAACACATCCCTCGAGCAGAAAATGAGGAAGCAGATGCACTATCTCGAATAGGCTCTGCACGGAAAGAGGTCCCAGATGGCGCTTTTTTAGAGCACCTCAAAGTTCCCTCAATAAAGGGAGTGGATGAGGAATATCCGACCAAATCCGATTCACCTCTAATAGCAGTTCTGGCTATAATTCCCAGCTGGACTCAACCCTATCTTGATTATCTGGTAGATGGCAAATTACCCGAAGACGAGGTGCTGAGCCGGCAGATTATCCGACGAGCGAAAGCCTATACTATAGTTAAAGGTGAGCTCTATAAGCGGAGTGTGTCTGGGGTCTTTTAGTGTTGCGTATCTCTGGAAGAAGGAGTGGAAATCTTTAGGGAAATCCACGAAGGCGAGTGTGGTCACCATGCTGCAGCCAAATATTTAGTGGCAAAAGCTTTCAGACACGTTTTTTTCTGGCTTACAGCTCAGACAGATGCCGAACGGTTAGTCAAGACGTGCAAAGGCTGCCAAAAGTACGCCAAACAAGCTCACGTTCCAGCTGATCAGCTCCGAACAATACCTATAACATGGCCTTTCGCGCTCTGGGGCATGATATGGTAGGACCGTTAAGACGGGATCCAAGTGGATTTACTCACCCCTTAGCGATGGTGGACAAATTCACCAAATGGATTGAGGCTAAACCCGTCACTAGTTGTGATGGAGCAACAACCAAAAGATTTGTCGAGGATGTTATAATCCGGTATGGTTATCCGCACAGTATTATCACGGACAACGGGAGTAATTTCTCTATGGGAGAATTGGCCGAATTCTGCAACGAACAAAATATCCGGCTTGACATTGCGTCAATCGCACATCCACGGGCTAACGGACAAGTCAAAAGAGCAAATGGTTTAGTCCTACAAGGCCTAAACCGAGACTCGAAGCACCACTACGACGTGCTGCGGGGGCTTGGGCAGAGGAATTACCCTCTGTAATATGGAGTTTACGAACAACTCCGAACAGGTTAACCGGATACACACCTTTCTTCTTGGTCTATGGCGCAAAAGCAGTTCTTCCTAGTGATTTGATTCACATTTCTCCTACTGTGGCCGCGTATATCGAAGAGGATGCCGAGATTTCTCGACAAAATGATCTCGACTTAGTCGAAGAAGTTCGTGTCATTGCTGAAATGAGATCAATAGCCTATCAGCAGAAGTTACGCAATTATCATAGCCAGAGAGTCAGAAACAGATCTTTCAATAAAGGCGATTTGGTTCTCCGGCTTGTGCAACAAAGAAAGCATAAACTTTCCCCAGTATGGGAAGGACCCTTTTTCGTTAGTCGAGTATTGCACAATGGTTCATACTACTTAACTGATATGAGGTCAGTCAAAGAAAGACCTGCTACTAAGAAGAGAAAGAGAGCTGGAGGCAGTACAAATTCGGATGAGTTAGACAGACCATGGAATATTGCTCAGCTATGTCCCTTTTATTCTTAGTTTATCCTTCTTTGTAATCATACATATGTACATGTTCTGTGAGAAATAAAAGTTTTGGTTGCTTCAAGTTTTTTCTGAGAAGTTTTTACCATCTTATTTCCTAATGATCATGTCATAGTCCAAAATCCCAGAATACTTGAAAGTACTTTATGCTCATGTTTGTTCTGGTTTAGATTTCCGATTCTAAAAAGGCTACCTTCGGGTATAACTCTAAAGTTTCTAGTCTATACTTTGGTTATTTGTCTGATTGCCGGATGCGGGCATTTTCCGAGTAGTGAATTGTTGGTACTGGAAGCCGGCTTTGTTTCCGAGTTTAAACTGGTTTAGCAATTGAGCTCCGTTGCTCGGCAAAGTTTCCGTGCTAAAGGTTTAGCCGGCTCACGGAAGGGACAAAGCGGAAAGCCAGATAAATGATAAGTGTAGACAAAAAAGTACAAGTGCTTATGTAAACATTTCAGGCACACAAAAATTTAAAGCCAAAAGTGCTGAATAGATTAAAACTTAGCACTATCCAAAAGTATCATGCTAAATATTTACATATCCATAATGTTTTTTCAGAATAACACATTTGTTTTCTGATGATCTATGATGCAGGAGAAGAGGTAGGCGCTGCCGGCTCGCTGGATGCATCGGCCTCGGTTTGATAATGTTCCGAGATGTTCAGATCTGATATGGTCTGTTCATCATCGGAAACTTTAGCTGCTTCTTTCGGAGGCGGAGGCGTGTATCCACGCGGGTGAAGAAGGGGGTGTCGTAGCTGGTTAAGTCAGCTACATGACACCCATATCCGGCGCAGGAGTCCATGATGGCCTTAATATCTTGCTCTTGTCCGTGTTCATCCACCTTGCAGTACCCTCTGGTCACTTGCCATATCTCCATGTTTACATGGTGGCTCATGACCATGGTGAGAGCGTTTTGCGCCGTGGATCACGCGTAGGACATGTTCCAATCCCGGACAAGCTGCAACATCTCTTTCGCCTGGTCTCGCACCTAAAAGTCGGACATGCGATGCATGTCCGGAACCTTGAGAGCTTCGCCAATATCCTCAATGGATTGGCGGAAGTCATGAAGCAGATCTCCGACTTGGGTAAGACGGTGGGTGCGAGGCGCGGTAGAGGTGGAGCCTATCAAGTTCAGTGGACCTATACACATAAAACAAAACGGTTAAGTAAATCCAACATCGAAAGAGTCAAAGAATGTAGACAAGTTAGAAAGATGGAAACATACCGAAGATGACGTCATCAACTTTGGTCTTCTCTTCTTGAAGACTCCGAAGTTCAGCCCGGAGCACCTCGGAAAGATCCTTCTCTCCGCAAAGCTCATTGTTGAGATCCGAGATTCTCTGATCTTGAACCGCAATCCTACGATCATGTTCACCAGTAGCCATGGAAGAGGATTCGAGAATTTGAGCGATGCTCTTCTCATGATCTGCCTTGAGCTTATCCAGCTCTTGGCGAAGTTCTTTATTCTCCACCACCAGGGTTTTGAGGTTCTCGGCCTCTTCAATCATAGCACAGGACTATTTTACCAGTGCTGTTAGACAAAAAGAACAACAGTTCAGCAAAAAATATTCGACTATGAAAACACAAGACAAGGTTTGAGTCTCAGAATGTTTACCTTCGGCCTCATCCTTGGAAACCTTCAGCTCAGCATTCTTAAGTCGGAGAGCTCTGATCTCTCTCTGCTTGTTGCAAACATTCTTCAACAAATCCTGGTTATATGAATTAACTTTCTGTAAGTCAGAATACCCAGAGTCAGAAGTCTACTGAAGACTCAGGCTAATATTGTTACTAATATCAGCACGAGCCTTGGAGGCTACACTAGTTCATTCTTTGGCATCCTAAGGAACATAAACCCGGATTGTATATCCTACTTCATGCTTGGGGGCTAGAGGATATGATATAAAGTACAATAAAGAAAAACGTGAGTTGGAATTCCGACTTACATGATGTTCATGTGTGAGATTGCTCAGGCACATGTTCACCTCGGTGGTAACCTTCTCGGCGAGGGTGAGTGGAATAATCGGAGGTGGTGGAAGCACACCAGCTCTCAGTCCCTCGTCGCGAAGGCGGACTTGTTCAAGAAGGTCGGAGTACTTGATGTCCTCCGCTTCTTGCGCTTCTTCTTCGGTAGAGAGATTTCGGCTCTCTAGGCATTGCCGGGCCAGAAGCTAGATTTCTTCCACAGATTTCTAAGACAAGCCAAATTTGGCAAGTCCCGGATTGTTCAGGAGGTTTTCGGCAAAGGTCTCTACCGAGGGATCATTGCCCGAAGAGGGTTCACCCTTATCTAAACCTGAGCCACCCATGGTGGCGTTAGTTTGCGATTCAAGGATCCCTGGCCCCGTTGAAGGAGCCGGGTCTTCTGCGACAACCGACAATGGAGTAATCACCGGCGTTGCGGAAGGTTGGGGGGCAGGAGTCAGAGGAGCCACAGCAGGCGAAGCCATAGTCAGCTTCGTCTGTCGCAGGGGCCTCGAAGAAATTCCCTTCCCCTTTCCCTTGATGAGCTGCTTAGCTCTGAGAGTGTAATAGAATGGAAAACATTACATCTCGGAAGAAAATTCGAGTAAGGTACAAAGGCGGAAGTTGTGTTGAAAGTTACCTCTTCACGACTGGCACCTCCTTTGTGCTGACGGCCACTGTTGGAGCTTTGCGCTTCCTGGGCACAATGTCCGGCAGTGGGACCAGTTCCGCCTCCTGAGAAAACTCCGGAGGATATCCCTCGATAGGAGCCAGCTCCGACTCGGGGAGGTCGGCAAGCTAAAAAGAAGAAAATATCTCAGTATTGTAAAATAGCTTAAAAGGTGAAACACATAAAATGATTTATTATTGAAGCTTACCGGAACTACAGGGTCTTCCGCTGTGTGCATGTCCAGAGACAAGTCCGGAATCTTTCTCTCAGTCCGCTCCTTGATCAGCCATTTGATCTGGCTTATGTAATCCTATGGCTTTAATGCCTTAGGACTGATGCAGAGGGAATCATTCTTTGATGTCGTGATGGAGTGCATTAGACGGTCGCCGTGGTATTTGAGAGGCTGGATCCGACGTGCGACCCAGCACTGGACCAGGTCGGATCCTTTCAAGCCCTTGTGTGTTTTATCAGGTATTCGATCTGCCTCTTAGCGAGGATCAGATCGTCACTGAGAGCAGGAGGAGCCTCGTCCCAAGATGGAAGGGCCGTGGCGGCTCCGTCAATAAAAGCCGGCAAAGCAGTAGCTTTGCCGGGAGCAGGATTATCCTTATGGTAATAGAAAGTGGTCGGCCATTGTTTGACCGACTCATTGGCAGAAATGCGAGGATAACTACGCTCGCGTCTAACTGAAAGGATAATAGTGCCGGTAATGTAAGGATTACCGGCAGTGATGGAGTTTCTACGGACATGAAAGTAGAAGCGGAACAAAATGAGACTCGGCCTAATGCCGAGGTACCCCTCACACAACTCTGCGTAAGAGCTCATCTCTAAGATGGAGTTGGGAGGAAGATGGTGAAGCTGAACACGTAATGGTCTATCACCTCGGAAAAGAAATCCGAGGGAGGGAAAGACAAACCTCTGTCGAGGTGGGAGCTGAAGTGTACCCGCTCATTGGCGTGCGGGTTGGGGATGGTTTCGCCGAAACCACTCCGCCAGTCGCCAGCACGGAGGAGCGCTTCATTCTCCATGGCGTGTAGCTTCTCGTCATCGAGGAGACACGAGATCCAAACCCCACGGTTACTCTCTTTCTCCACCGCCGCCACTACCGTTGCCGCCGCTGCGAAGCCAGACAAGCCGGAAGATGAAGAAGAAGCCAGTTCTCCGGTGCGCCGGTGACCTTGGATGGGCGGCTCTGGGAATCTGGGAGGCAGTAGAGCTCTGTGCGCGAGGGAGAAGTGGAGGAGAAGGAACGGCAAGGGAACATGTGAAGATGGGAGAAAGAGAATCCTCACCCCTTATAACCACTGTGTAAACGCCACGCGTCGTGGAAGGAACTGGGAAGGACCCACACGATGATTACGTTTCCTCGATCTCTGCGTACGCATTGAAACGGCGCCTCGGTTCCGCGAATGGCGGACCCACCAACGGTCGTGCTGACAGGATGTTTGTCAGATGACGTGACTTGACCATGACCTATGTCAGGTGACGTCAGAGACAAAGTTCCGGCTTAGTTTGAATATCAAGTTGGAAAATCCGAATAATGTACTGATAGGTCCGACTTACTTTTGAGACCCGGATCGTATCTTTTGTTTTGATGTTTCAGGAACCCTTCAAGATTCTGCAAGCCGAAGATCAAGCTAGATGATGAAGAATCCGACTTTGGATCTTGGAGACTTCTGGGGGCTGCTGTTGGGGATATGCTTTACGGATATCCTCACAGTCCTCACTGACCAGGGTGGCCCACTTCGGGTTAGAGCTTTGCTTCACGGGCGGCCCAGTCAGGGAGAAGAGGCGGAGTCCAATCCGGCTACGGGAAGGCCTAGAAGACTTACCGACTTAGGCCCATAGTACTTGTAGTTCAAGATGTACTCTATAACCGACTCTCAGTCGTACCCGGACAGATCTCTCCTGTAAACCCTAGGCCGGATATCTATATAAGCTGTCCTAGGGAGAGCCTTTAGGGCACCCTCAATAGTCTACAATCTCAACTCACACAGGCGAACCCTTGTAACCCATATTCCGTCTCTGCCGTATTACTGGATTGCTAGTAGGAGTAGGATCCATCCAAAGTCGGCAGATTCGAACCTGGGTAAACTTGTGTGCTCACCGTCCCGGAACACCGTACGTCTCATACCCCTCTCTTCCGCACGCATCGAGGACCCCCTCATGGCGTACTTGTCATCAATCCGATGATACATACCGGTAGATGAGCTCGCGTAGAATTTGGTGGCCGTCTTGCCGTCGCACTTTTTGATTGGCTTGGCCTCGACCCATTTGGTGAACTTGTTGACCGTGACCAGGAGGTGGGTGAAGCCGGATGGGGCCTTGTTGAACGTGCCTACCATGTCCATTCCCCATAAGGCGAATGGCCATGTGATGGGATGGTCTTGAGTGCCAAACCAGGGAGGTGCGTCTGGTGGGCATACTTCTGGCATCTAATGCACCGTTGGACGATGTTGGTGGCGTCAGCGTGCGCGGTGAGCTAGTAGAAGCCGTGTCGCATGGCCTTGGTGACCAGCGACTTAGCGGCGGCGTGATGGCCGCAGTCGCCGGCGTGAATGTCCTGGAGGATCTTGCGGCCTTCTTCTGGCTGTACGCAGCACTAGAACACGCCAGTCACGCTGCGTTTGTGGAGCTCGTCGTTGATGATGACGAAGGATTTGCAGCGGCGCATGATCATTCGCGCCTCTGTCTCGTTGCTTGGGAGGATCTTGTGCTCGAGGAAGGCGAGTATAGTGCCGTCCAGTTGCTAGGCTCCACAACCATGGCGACTAGGGCCGGTTTTGGTTGCAGTGGTATCCCGATGTCGATCTCCTTCGGTGGTCTGACCGAAGGTTTGTGGATGATGTCGAGGAAGACGCCTGCTGGTG
The DNA here is from genome assembly GCA_916181665.1 of Avena sativa. NCBI lineage: Eukaryota > Viridiplantae > Streptophyta > Magnoliopsida > Poales > Poaceae > Avena > Avena sativa. The sequence continues at coordinate 234,035,310 of OV702287.1, forward strand.
GCACTTATCGGGACGACCCGATGTAGGAAAGGGCATCTACCTCCTCGTTCTTGCGTCTATCGATCCACTCGATGGAATAGCCGTCAAAATGTCCTCCTAGCTGGTCTACCGCTTGGCGATATGCGATCATTGTTGGAAAGACGGCGTCGCATGTTCCGGCGACCTGGCCGGCGACTAGGTCAGAGTCGCCGTAGAACCGTAGGCGGTTGATGTTCATTTCCTTGGCGGCCCGCATGCCGTGGAGGAGGGCCTCGTATTCTGCCATGTTGTTGGTGCAGGGCTTGAAGTTGAGGTGGAGCACGTATCAGAGCTTGTCCCCTTTGGGGGAGTTCAGTATGACCCTGGCCCCTGCGCCGTCGGCATTCTTCGAGCCGTCGAAGTGTAGCGACCAGTAGTGGAGATATGGTAGCTTCTCCGGTTGCTACGCTTCTTCCCAATCTGCGAGGAAATCAGCTAGGGCTTGTGACTTGATTGCTTTGCGGGGCTCGTATTTGATATTGTGGACGCCGATTTTGACGGCCCACTTGGCGACTCGCCCAGTCGCCTCATGATTGCGTATTATGTCCTGCAGTGGTGCGGATGAGACCACCGTGATTGGGTGTTCTTGAAAATAGTGGGGGAGTCCCGGCTAAGCTCGGAATACCGCATACACCAGTTTCTGGTATGTGGCACCGGTGTTCTTGAGGCCGAACGTCATGGCCGTGTAGCAGAAGGCGCCGAATGGCATGATGAACGTCGTCTTCTCCTCGTCCTCGACCGCCATCTTGATCTGGTTGTAACCGGAGTAAGCGTCGAGGAAGCACAACGACTCCGATCCCACGGTCGAGTCGATGATCTAATCGATGCGCGGTAGGATGAACTCCTCCTTCGTTGGAACGTCTGGCCTGAGTTCTGCGGCGAGACCCTATTCATCGATCGATCGGCCGCTCGCCACCGGCCGCATGATTGCTATCAGCGGGATCTTACAGATCCTGCCCAGCAGCTACATCCCGGCGTCACGCCCAGTTAATCACGGCGCGGTGATGCCGGTCGGCTCCATCAACCTCTTCGTCGGCTTCACCGGCGTGGTCGACCCAGTGGCGATGGTGATCGTTGGCAGATCTCCGTCGCACCGCGATCTGCTCTCGGAGGAACATGTCCGCTCCATCAGGAGCCTCATCACCGAGTACGACTCGGCCGCCAGCAACGCGACCGAGACAAACGCCGCCATGAACGACGAGGCCCTAAACGACGACGCCAACTCCGCGACCCCTGCCTCGGTCGACGGATCTATCACTGCGGCATCACAAGAGGACTCCATCACGCGAGTCTCCAACCCGGAGGATTTCGAGGACTCCTCCATCCTCGGGATCTTCGACTCTGATTCTGTCTCGGAGTCGCATGAAGACTTCCGCGCCAGATCCAATCGCTTTAACGCGATCTACATGGCGGGCAGCACGGCCGCCCCACCAGATCCATTCTCCACACCGATCCCGCCGACTGCCACGACCACAGAGGTGGAGGAGGCCCGCCTGCGACTCACGGAGGCGCAACGCAATGAGCTCGCCGAGTGCGAGAAATATCGTCTTGAGCGGGAAACGGCGTGGGAGATATCGCTCTATCACTAGCGCCGCATCAGGACCCGCCTAAATTCCAACGTCCAGGGCCGCGTCCTGAACTTCAACGACGAAAGCGACCCCGCACGCGCGGCCGAGCGCGAATACTGCGAGAACGTGCCACTAGGTGGAAGCAATAGACCACCACCCGGCGCACCGACGACAGGAGCCCCTCCACCACCCATTGGCCATGCGCCCCCACCAGACCAGCCGCGGATCATCATCTCGCCACAAGCCCGTGACGCCAACGGTCTCCCACTCTACTCCACCCCGTTGGACAACGTCGTCGCGGTCGCCAACCTCGACGTCCAGGGGGACGGCGCGCTGCAGATCCAGTACGCCAAGGCCCTACTCGCCAGGGCCGTCGAGCAACAAGCTGCGGGAGTCGACCCGTGGGGGCGGATGTATTCCCGCTCCTCAGCAAGCAGGGCGACCTCGAGTGGCCACCCCACCATCGCCAACGCCGTGACCTGCCCACCACCACAGCCACTGGCGAACCAGCCGCGGGCTGCCAACCCTGCACTCTCCACCAACGAACTGCGACCCGTGAACAACACGGTCACCGCCAATGGGCAGCCTATCGACGCCCGCACGCACATCATCAACAACCAGGCCTGGCGGGCACGCCAGCCCAATGACTTGAGGCACGCCCTCAGTAATCGCGGCGACCCCGAACCAAGGGGCCCACTCAGCTGAGTTGTCCCCCAATGCTTCTGGCCTATGATCAGAGGGGAAAAGTACCCCACCAACTTCAAGGCGCCCAAAGAGATCGAAAAATACGATCCAACGTATGACCCAGCAGTATGGCTAGACACATACCTCATGGCAATGGGAATCGCCGGCCACACCGACTTGCTTGCCGCTTGCTACCTCCCCTTGATGATGGAGGGCGCGACCCAGCAATGGATCGACACCCTCCCTGCCGATAGCATCGACTCCTGGGAGGAAATGCGGGATGCCTTCGTCAGACACTTCGAGGGCTCCTACACCCACGCCACCACGATTGAAGACCTGGAGCGTTGCATCCAGGGACAACGCAAGTCGACCTGCCACTAGATTCAGAGGTGGCAAGAACTGTGGATCAACGCCTCCGGCATCCACCTAGACACGGCGATACATTGCTTCAAGAATGCGTGCCGGTACGAACCACTGGTCGTCAAGATCAAGCGGGTCTACCGGACGCTCACAGCATCCCCGACCTCCTCGAAATCGCCAAGCGCTATGCGGAGGAGGACCCCAACCAAGACTCCAACGACGAGGCGGGAGGAAGACGCCGCACCAACGGCCATGACGGTGGGCGACAACGCGACATGCGCTACAGCAACACCCGCATCACCGGCAAGCGCCACACTGACGGGCGAGACGACTTCGTCAGCAACGCCGGCTATGGCCAACACGACCCCAAGAGCTACCGACGCGACAGAGGAAATTACCGCGATAGCGGAAACTACCGCGCCAACAACGTGGCGAGGCCGAAATTCAACCCTGCCACCCTGCTCAACCAGCCCTGTGTCTACCACAGCAGGAAGGGGAAGCCCGCCACCCACACCACCACGGACTGCCACTCTCTCAAAGAGATCGAAAAGGCAAGGAGAGCAAGGGAAGACCCCAACAACAACCCATCTCGGGACAACGGAAACTCCAGCGGCTTCGGTAACACCGTCGGCTCGTTACAAACTTTCACCAGGCTCGGCACCAAGCGCGAGAGGAAGGTGCTCGCCCGCATTGTCGTCGTCAATGCGGTGACACAGGTCGACATCCCAAGCTTCCTCAACTGGTCCGAGCAGAGCATCACTTGGAGTCGCCAGGACCACACTCCCAAGATCGAGTACCCAGGGTGAGTCGCCCTGGTGGTCAGGCCCAAAGTGGCCGATTATTGGCTACCCAAGACATTGATGGACGGTGGGAGCTCCATCAACATCATGTATCTGGACAAGTTCAAGAGGCTCTAGATCCCGGAGTCAGTGATCTAGCCGACCCTGACAACCTTCCACGACATTGTCCCCGGTCGGAAGGCATACCCGATCGGAAAAGTGACATTACCGGTCACCTTCGGCACACCGGCAAACTACCGCACCGAGCGAATCGAGTTCGAGCTGGTGAACTTCCGCAGCCCCTACCACTGCTTCCTGGGACGCTAAACGTTTGCCAAATTTATGGCGACCCCCACTACGCGTACAACATGATGAAGCTCCCAGGGCCCAGTGGTATCATCACCGTCCACGGCGACCCCGATATGGCCGTGGAATGCAAGGACAAAGGTGCTGAGCTCACCGATGCCTTCATCGTCGCGGAAACCGACCACGCGGAGGAGCTCGCGAGATACGTGGGCAACATCAACAAGGACGACCCCACCATACTGAAGAAGCAACCGCCACGAACTCCACGTTCGAGGCAACCACACATACCCGCATCGTCGAGCTCGTCTCGGTCGACTCCAGCCAGACGGTCACCATTGGGGCGCATATGAGCTCCGCATAGGAAAGCGCGCTCATCGAGTTCCTCCGTTGGAACCGTGACATCTTCGTATGGAAACCTTCCAACATGTCAGCTGTCCCGAGGGAACTCGTTGAGCACAAACTTCACGCTGGCCCCAAAGTGCGACCGGTAAAGCAGTCGCTGCGGCCCTTCAATGAAGAGCGCCGCCGGGCAATCACTGAAGAAGTGCAACGCTTATTGGCCGTAGGCTTCATTCGGCCAATAAAACACTCCAAGTGGATGGCAAACCTAGTCCTGGTGCTGAAAAAGAACAACACATGGAGAATGTGTATCGACTACACCAACCTCAACAGCACCTACGCGAAGGAGGAGTTCGTCCTACCGCGCATCGATCAGATCATCGACTCGACCGCGAGAACAGAGTCGCTGTGCTTCCTCGACACTTACTCCGGTTACAACCAGATCAAGATGGCGGTCGAGGATGAGGAGAAGACGGCGTTCATCACACCATTCGGCGCCTTCTACTACACGGCCATGATGTTCGGCCTCAAGAACGCCCGCGCCACATACCAAAGGTGCATGTAGGATTGCCTCGCGAGCCAAATTGGCTGCAACATTCACGTCTACATCGACGACGTGGTGGTAAAATCCACCCGCCAGGACGACCTGCTCGCCGATCTGGCCGAAACCTTCGCAAATCTGCATAGGTACAACATCAAGCTGAACCTAGGAAAGTGCACCTTCGGCATCCCCACCGGGCAGCTACTAGGATACGTAGTCTCCAAGCGAGACATCAAATCCAACCCCACCAAGATCGATACCATCGCGCGACTCAGAAAACCCGAGTGCCTGCGCGACATCCAGATGTTGGTCGGGCGAGTCGCGGCTCTCAGTTGCTTCATTCCCCGACTAGGCAAGAAGGCCATGCCCCTTTATCGCCTGATGCGCAAGAACCCCACGTTCCAATGGGACACGGAGGCGGACGATGCAATCAAAGCACTCAAAGAAGTGCTACTCGCGGCTCCACTACTTGCCACACCAGTCGACAAAGAGCCAATGCTCGTCTACGTGGCGGCCTCCAATCGAGTCGCCAGCACCGTGATGGTCGTCGAACGGCCAGAGGAGGGCAAGGAGTGCCCCATACAACGCCCTGTCTACTACATCAGCGAAGTCGTGACGGACTCAGGATAGCGCTACCCACAATACCAGAAACTAGTGTACACGGTATTCCGAGCTCAGCGGCGACTCCCCCACTATTTCCAAGAATACCCAATCACGTTGGTCTCATCCGCACCGCTGCAGGACATAATACACAATCGCGAGGCGACTGGGCGAGTCGCCAAGTGGGCCGTCGAAATCGGCGTCCACAATATCAAATACGATCCCCACAAAGCAATCAAGTCACAAGCCCTAGCTGATTTCCTCGTAGATTGGGAAGAAGCGCAGCAGCCGGAGAAGCTACCATATCTCCACTACTAGTCGCTACACTTCGACGGCTCGAAGAACGCTAACGGCACAGGGGCTAGGGTCATACTGACCTCCCCCAAAGGGGACAAGCTCCGATACGTGCTCCACCTCAACTTCAAGCCCTACACCAACGACATGGCAGAATACGAGGCCCTCCTCCACGGCATGCGGGCCGCCAAGGAAATGAACATCAACCACCTACGGTGCTACGGAGACTCCGACCTAGTCGCCGGCCAGGTCGCTGGAACATGCGACACCATCTCTCCATGTGGAAATGGCCACGCCTGTCTCTCCATGTGGAAATGGCCACGACAATCACTGCAGTAGGCAGCGATTGATTGAATCGGAGGCGAGAGCTGGCAGCCATCTGGGGTGCGAGATGGGGGCGGATGCACATGGGTTTACCCAGGTTCGGCCCCCAGAGGGTAAAGACCTACTCCTGCTAGATTAGATTATTGGAGAGCGAGTTACAGGGGTGGCGAGTTCTGCGTTTAACCAGCGAGTCGCTTGAAGGGGTGTCTGATGGAACGTAAGTCCTCAGGATACCCTAGGGAGGTTTATATATGCGGCATCTTTCTAGGGTTTACAAGCTACAACCGAACAAGATAAGGATCCGGAGGTTTTGACCTAATCCGACTAGGTTTCTGGTACGCTCCTAGGCCTCCAATCTCCAGTCGCCGGGCCTTCACTTTAGTCGCATTCCAGTTGCCGTCCTGCAGGCCCACTTGCGAGACCGTTTGGCCCAATCGGAACGTCCTAATAGGCATACCCCATTCGGCATATCCCCATCAGTAGTCCCCGAGGCCATCGTTGAATCAGACGCAGGTGGTCATTGGGCAGTCGGAGTAGGCGAGTCCAATTTGGATGCCTAGTCGAATCAGCGATGGACTCCACTGAAACCAAGGAAATTTCCCCCAGGCTCCCAGTCGCTGCTCGGCGAGTGTCACGGCTGTCAAGTCACTGCTTCGGCGAGTGGACAGGATTAGTTTCTAGTGAGTGGAATGGAAGAGTTAGAACATCAACCTGGTCAAACTATCCGTTGGATATTCCAACGGTAACTTCGGTGTAATTACCGCAGGTAACGGCTACCCCAAATTTGGCGGGTAGCGCCCCCTTATAAGGGGAGTGGCGAATCATCCTTGCAGATCCTTCCCTGCATTCTTCATTCTCACGTATTCATTCTTTCTGTTTTCCTTCGATCCGATCCTTCCGCACCGAGCGACTCCACATTCTTCCCAATGGCACCTCCCAATGGTTCATGAGGGAAATCCAAGTGCACCACGGCCCAACTCAAGTCCTTTGAGGACGCCGGGGTCCTCCACAAGGGGAACTGGCGAATCCCCGCTTCCTCCGAGATCGAGCCAAAGCCGCGGGCCAGCGAGTTCATTTGCTTCCCGAGCCACCTAGAGAGAGGTTTAGGATTCCCCACCTCACTGTTCTTCTGGTGTTTCTGTGCATATTATGCAATCAAGCCGTGAGATCTTGACCCGCATAGCATCGAGCAACTGGCAATCTTTGTCGCCTTCTACGAATGCTATCTGGGCTGCATGCCATACTTCCCGCTGTGGCTGGAGCTCTTCCACGGCAAAATCGGGCGCGAGGCGGCCGGCGGTTTGATGTTGGCGGCCGGCAGCGTCACATTCCAGTTGAAGCTGAAGGACAAATTTATCAAGCTTCTGCTGTCGAAGAAGGCCGCGAGCGAGTGGAAGAAGAGTTGGTTCTATATCAAAGAGTCCACTCCCTCCGGCGAAGTAGCGCTCCCCGAGTTCATCGCAGAAAGGAGCGAGCCTTGCCAGCTGGCGGCGAAGAAGCTTCCGGAAGACCAGAGGATGGCCGTCGTGAAAATGATGGACCAGATCTAGAGGTTGAAGGATCAGGGGTTGTCCTCGGTCAACCTCTACAACCGCTGGCTCGGGCGGCATCTGGTTCTTCTAGCGGCTCGGCCGCATTGGATGTATGAGTACAGCGGGAAACACGATCCCTCCCGGACCAGCAAAGAGTCGTGGGAGATTGAAGACTACAAGGCTGCCTTGAAGAAGATCACCGATGCGGAAGTCACAACCACATCGGCCGGGCTCGCCCCATACACTCCCGTGAAGAATGAAGCTCCCACGGTAAGTTTTCCTTCTAGTTGCCATTTCCGCAATGTGATTCGCAGTCGCATCATTTGATATTCATTGGTGGTTGTTCTCAGTTGTTCCAGGTGCTGGAGGGTTGGCTCCCTCCGCTTGACGAAGAGGTTCCCTGGGAGCTCGAAGAGGCCTCCAAGGAAGACTCCTCCGGAAGCGACAAGGAGGAGGAGGAGGCCCCCCCTCCCAGCGCCTACGCTCGCAAGACTCGCATGCAGAAGCAGCACGAGTTCGAGGCGAGTCGCATCCTTGATGAACATGAAGGGGGCGACAAAATCGTGCAAGAGCACACGTCTTGGCGCACAGCCACGGCGACGAAGCCCGTGCGCAGACCAAAGTCACCAGCGAAGAAGCCAGCGTTGCCGCCAAGGTCGTCGGTGGTGTTTGAATCTGATGATGACTCCGATGACGATGGCGCCCCCGATTCTTCACACAAGATCACGGAGGATGCGATTCCGATGAAGGGACTGGGGTACGAGGACACCGAGGCGACGGTGGAAGTCCTTCTGGCGATGATCGTGCCTGAAGCTTCGAGGGAACCAAGCCAGGAGGCGACTGAGGCCGCGACGCCGAGATCACCGCAACCTTCAAGGGCGATCGCGGCTTCGTCATCGAGGAAGCCCGTGGTGTCATGGGCTTCAGATGTCTTTGAGAGGGGTCTCACGCACAAGCTGGGCCCACATCAGCACCGGGCTGCGCGTTCTTCCAGTCGCTAAGTAAGTATTGGCTTCTCCATTCCGAGTCGTGTCTCGTTTTTGTTGTCACTATGTTGACTTTGGAGGTTTTGGCAGGTCTGGAGCCAAGAAGATTGGTCGCCCTTTAGTGGCGAAGATTCCACCGGTCGCCACCACGGGAGAGGGCGACCTCCCCAAGAAGAGGAAATCTGCTAGAGATGCGGTGACTGTGGAGGGCGCGAAGAGGCAAAAGGGCGATGTTGACAACATCGTGGCGATGGATAGCGCCAAGAAGTGCGATCTCGCTATAGTCGCCAAAGAAGTGGCGGCGGCGCGGTCGGAGCCAGTCACGGTCGCTCCTGCGACGGAAGCGCCAGCTCCAACGACCAGTGCCCCGGCTAGGGCGTCGGCAACATTCCTGCGCTTCATGGCGAGGGGGTTTCCAGGCGTGCCGGACAACCAGTCTCCACAGATCCCGGAGATCATCGATGAAGACATTGGGTCCCGTCATGGGCGCACCTCCTTCACGGTCCTGTCGACTGACGCCGGAGAGCTCCAGAAGATGCTTGGCGCCGCCATTCGGTATGTCCAGTCCCCAAGTTCCTACCTGCTGAATTTCAGTGGCTAGGTACTGAGTTTCTTCTACTCTCCAGTCCCCGAGTTCCTAGTCTCTGAATTTTGGTGGCTAGGAACTGAATTTCTTTCTACTCTCCAGTCCCCGAGTTCCTAGTCGCTGAATTTCAGCGGCTCGGAGCTGAATATTGTTCTTGGTAAGTACTGATTTTTGTTACTTTTGCAGGGTTTGCAGAGGGAGTCGACCGACCGACAGGCCGCGAGCCAGAGCATCGTGACATGAAGTCGGAGCAACCCTTCTGGTCGACATTGTCGAAGTCGCTGACGACCTACCCGACGAACCCGTGGCAGCCTTTCGTTCGTGTCAAGGGTGGTGGTGGTGCTTCTTCATCAGGACCTGCGGAATAGATAGTATCGTTGGGCAGTTTGTAATATATGCCAAGTGGCAACTTTTGTAATATGAACAATATTTTGAGTAAGAGGAGTCAATCGACTCGCAATGCGACCATTATTGTGTGGTCTGTTTATTTTTTGGTTGAGCGAGTCCCCGAGCGCGTCCGCCCGTTAATGGGGTATAACTCGATTGTGTACATATGTGCTTTCTTTTATGGTGTTTTGTTTATCCTTTGTGTCTCCTGAAGGGGCGAGTCCCCGAGCGCGAATGGTTTTGTTTGCAGGCGAGTCCCTGAGCGTAGTGCTTAGCCGTATTAGGCGCGTTCCTGTTGTAAGTTGTTAATGCATTGTTTGTAACGCGTCTCTTCCCCTGCCTCGGAGAGCCAGTTGCTGGGCAATTCCAAGGCAGCTCTCTTACTTGGTATGTTCCCGAGCCGCGTGAGGATTCCATTCTTGCGGAGTCCCCATGCGTGATACTTAACCATTCGAGTCGCTTTGCGTGAGGATGGGTGTAACTACCTCGGTGAATTACGCTCCTAGTTACAAGCCTGGATGATCAGAAATGGTTGAAATAGTACGGTGGGGCCCAAATGCCACTCACGGGTAGACCTTTCGGCCGTCCCAACCATTTCCAAACATCGAGACAAGAACGGGCGGCGTAATCGGCAGGCGAAGGGATCAACTACATACACAAATGAGTATGTATGCAAGCCACCATACAACAGTACATCAGAGCCATTCCATCTAAAAAGAAAGGAAATATAGCAATGCCATACGGCAAGATCCAAATATCCTAGATAGATATAATAGTTTAGGATATCTCCTCATACATCAATCAACAGAGTATCAAGCGGAAGCGGAAGACAAAATCCGAGTACGGAGAAGAAGCAAATCGGCATAAGATGCCCCATAAATAAGCAGATCCCGCCCACAGATCTCACGGATCCCCGTTCCCGGAATCTCTACACCGAATGATCGTTGCCCACATCGTCCGTCTCTTCCACCCAATATCCATCTTGCGAGTGTACCTGTTCATCTGAACCAATAATTTATCGTGTGAGACCCTAGGGGTACTCAGCAAGTCTTTATGCCTCTAAAGGGGACACAACCTGGGGTGACGCAATTGCAGCAAAAGATAAACCCTAACAGTTCTATAGATACTCGCTAACCATCCGCCTAACCAAATATAGACGGATGTCCGTGAATTAATAACAACAGTTATAACGGTAATCTCAACAGATCCATCCTCCTCCTCGCTTACCGACGAGGAAGCGTACGAACACCCCCCCATCCGTTGGCAGTTTTATTACCCATTCCATGAGTGTTGTACTATTTACTAGTCAGGTACCTAGTCTAGTCAAATTAAGAGTGGTACTTTAGTTATGCTTGTCTATGATCGAGAAACTGTGCTCCAAGTCGTCCATAACCGCGGACACGGTTTTCAGAAAGTTTTACCCTGCAGGGGTGCACAAATAGCAACACACACTCGATATGCCTCGGAAAAACCAAATCAAAACCCAACGAGGCAGTCACGACAAAGCGATCACAGGATTCAGAAATATTTCAGGGGGCCACCCCATTGAGCTACCCGCAACGAAGTTAGCTGACTCCGAGACGGTCTCAAGGTTTGCGTCAATGGCTGTGAACGACTGGGAACCCGAAAATGTGACTGGGCTTGTCGACACCGCGAAAACACTCCGCTTTCCTAAACAGTACAGTGTGCAGTACCTCGCACAATTTAAATAAAGCAGTAAAGCATGGCATAAGTACAGGATAGTAAATAAAACCTCAAACTAGTTTGTGGCCCCAAGAAATAAGAATGAATCAAGCTCTGGCTCAGGGGGGTTCATAAGCCTCCCGGATGTGGATAGCGCGAATATTCAAGGAACAGGAATCAAGTACTCGGGGTCCTACGGGACACAAGTGAGCATAAAAACCAAATAACAGATATTGCTCACGGATGCCACTTTCATTAGTTATCCCATTACTACTCAGGTTAAGTTGTTTAGGTACCTCGTTATCCATCAGACACTCACATACCCTACACATGCTGTTCTACGACTCGCATGGCTCAAACAACTCCTGTAGTAATGGCTCATGGGATGGAGGAACAAGCTTTGGTGGGGTTTAAAAGTAAAGGCTATGCAATACTTGGGATTCAATTTAATGCAATCGCGACTCAATGATGCAAGAGTAAGATAGAGGCAATAGGTACTATATGTATGCAAGCATGTGGTAGTGCTTGCCTGGCAGCTCAGTTGAAGCGAGAGAAGGATCTGGGTAGTGCTCCTGGGTTTCTTGATATATCCCTTGCTCAGCGTCTATTCGAAGAAGAACCAAACAAACAAGGGCCAACATAAATAAAGTGCACAAGCATATGAGTTAAATGCATCAAGCAAACAATCATGCCATGATGAATGATGCACAATTTGCATGGCAATAAGGTAGCATGGCATGGGTGAGGTGTGGAATACAAGAATAAATCATTTTATTGAGTTTTGGCCCCAATTTAACCTCATATTAGTTGTTGTACACATTATATTTATATGATGCATGCTGCAAAACAGAACAAGGAATGCATAAACAGAAAGGTCTCGTCGAGCTAATCATTTTAGACATATTATTTATTAAATTTGGACTTATAAAACAAAAGTTATTAATTAATTAAGGAAAAAGGGCATTTTATTGTAATTTAAATCAACTTGAAATTTTAAGTGTTCAAAATATATTTTGAATGGCATATTTGAATTCCTCATATTTTTCTGATCTCAAAAAATATATTATTTGTTTAAATTGGATTTATATTTTAAAAGATATTTAAAAACAGAAATAAATTTGAATTTGAAATAAATTTGAAAAGATTTGAATTAAAAACAGAAATAAGCAGAGACTTTTTGCACTCAAGCAGAGCTAACCCAAGTCACCGACGGGTGGGACCCGTGCTGACTGGGCGACTCGGAGCGCGCTGGGGCTTTTCTCACTGCGCAGATAGCTAGCCCAGGAGGCAGACAGGTGGGACCAACGGCCTCGCAGGCCCACGTGTCAGCGGCCGAAGGGGCAAGCACTGACAGAGGGGGTCAAGATGGAGTGCGGGTTGAGACTACTAGAGGGCAGGGGGTTCTCCGCAAAACGCTGGCGCGGCTGACTAGTGGGACCGCTAGGATCGCGGGTTGATGCAAACAAAACGAGGGGGGGTATTTGCAAAAACAGCGGCGGCTACTGTTGTTCTTCTCTGAATCTGTCTGTCGACCGATCGGTGCGCAGCAGGGCACGGGGCGCGGCGCGCGGGGCTCGATCCTGGGACCTAGCGTGCGCGCGCGGAGGCGGCAGCCAGTGCGGTGGCCTGGGGTTGCTGCTGGGGTACGGCTGCGCGGCTAGATGAGGGCTAAGCGACGCTATGGCGAGGAGAAACGTACGCGACGCCGGCGCACAGAGGCCGTTCGTCGGATTGTCCGGCGCGACCAGGGCAAGGCTGCGACGACGAGGATGTCTGGGGGGTTGGGTAGCTCACCGAGAGTGCGTCGGTGTAGGTGGATCGGCTCGAGGAGCAGTGGATTGACGACGACGCAGACGAACCGGAGACTAGGGTTTGGGCTCGGTCTCGGCGGTGATCCTCGGCTCCGGTGCTCCTCCTCCGCGACAGCGTGTTCAGGGCGATGCAGGGGAGCGTCCACGACTTCCTCGACACCAGAGAGCACCACGCCACCGGCTGTAGGAGAAGGGCGGTGGAGGCCGACGGTTCTGCCGGCGATGGGGTAGACGGAGGCGGTGGAGGAGAGGGAAGAGGGCAGGGCGTCCTTGGGGTAGATCTGGGGGTAGCTAGGCGAGGCAGAGGGGTGGTGGGGTGGTGGTAGGTAGCAGAGAGGGGGAGGTGCCGTGGGGAGGTGGGGTAGATGAAAAAGGTGGCTCGGCCACCCTTTTTCTCTCCTTCCTCCTTCACGTGCTAGGGTCGGCAGGGCAGGGCAGGTAGAGGAGGGGGCTCCCAGGTGGGGCATGGTGGTCTGGGAGGGTAGGCTCGGGCTTGGGCCACCTTGGCAGAGAGAGAGAGCTAGAGAGAGAGAGGGGTGGCTCGGGTGGATAGCTAGGGTTGGGAGTAGAGGAGGGTATGGCTCGGTTAGAGGGTAGCTAGGGCCGGGGTGAGGTGGCCAGGGAGAGAGGGTGGCCGGTGGGGTCAGCTAGGTGTGAGAGAGAGGTCGAGAGAGAGAGAGGTGGGGTGGGGTACTTAGGGTTTTGTTTCGATTATGTATAGATTAGGGTTTAGGAGAGGGGGAGGTATGGTTAGATGGGTAGGTGATGGGGAGGATCTAGGATAGGTGAGAGAGGGGGTAAGGTGATGATCTTAGACATGATCCACATGACCATGCAAAGAAGGGCATGTAGATGATTAGGGTGGGATTTAAATAGAGGATAGGGTGATTCCTTGTGACTAGATCAAGCATGGTTAAGACAAGCTCAAGCACCCACAAGATCTAGACAAGGAAAAGAGAGGGATGTGATGCTAGGGTTTAAGCAAGATCAAAATAGATCGAGCCAAAAGAAAGGATAGAGATAGAGAGAGAGAGAGAAAAGATGATCCACTCAAGATTCAAATAAAAACCAAATACTAGAAAAGGTGGCACTTGCATGGCCCATGCAAAATATTTAATACCATGTCGATTCTTGTGAAAACAATAATATTAAACATGGCATTGTTCATTTGCATTTTCCAAAGGTGGAATAAAGCCAAGCAAAAGAAATGAAAGGATGCCCCATGTGGAGTAGTTGGAGATGGCCATGTTTGGAATAAAATGGGACATGCTAGTGTGCATGTTCCACTAGATGATTACTAGTCCCAAAAATATTCCCACATGAGTATAAATCCATAATAATCCATATGGAAGCTAGGAAAAAGGGTTCCACTCAAAAGGCATGCAAAAGTGTCCAAGTGGCTCTCATAAACCAATAATGTGAAAACAATATGGTGCATAGATGAGAGCATGTGGAGATAGAAGTGGATCCATCCCAACCCACATGAGCTAGAGGTAAAACCAAATAAGTTGCAATGCTCATATATGGTGAAATGGTGGAATTATAAGGTGGTGAAAGAAAAAGGTGGTGGAGTTAATAAGAGACATGCCCCCAACTCAACTTGGGCATTTAAACAATATATCAAGAACCAAATACAATATCAAGAGGCAAATACAATTAACAATGCATATGAGAGAAGAACCAAATGAAAAGGGGTTTTATATGATGCTCAAATGCAAGGTGGCATGATGACATGAGCATGATATAATTATGATACAACAATTATATGTATAAAGTAGCCATTATATTACTAGACCAAGTAGCATTACAATTGTTAGACAATTGGGATGCTACAATGGGAAGGACAGGTCGCTGTGAGAAGCATATACCAGTCGTCTTGGCCCGGTGGGCCAATCGAGCTAGGCGACTCCGATGGTGGCTCCGGGTTGGCATTTTTGTGGACGTCCCAAGGCCCGAGTATTTTCGGTGCCCTTGGGCCGCACTACTTAGCCGTGTCAGTCGCTCGACTAAAGGTTGACTTCCGTGGGTAGCGTATTGCTAATTGTACGAGTGCGAGTGGCACAAGGATATGGCGAGTAGACACAATTTTGTGAACCGAATGAATTTCATTATATATGTCAGCTGAGTACATGTTTCGGTTCTATGTATAGAACTGCCAGAGGAGGTTTACATTCCATGGCCTCCCAACCTCGAGCTGGCCGTCGCCTCGTATGTCAATGACATAGTAGGCGTCGTTGCCAAGGACTCGCCCTATGGCAAACTGCCCCTCCCATGGGGGGAGAGTTTGTGCATGCCCTTCTTATCTTGAGCCAGTTGCAGGACCAGGTCGCCCTCCTAGAAGAAGCGAGTCCGGACTCGGCGGCTATGGTAGCGGCAGAGTCCCTGCTGGTAGATGGCTGTACGGGAGTGAGCCAGGTCGCGTGCCTTGTCGATTTGGTCGATGATGTCTTGGCAGGCGTTCTCGTTTGTCGCCTCGACGTAATTGGCGACTCGGGGTGAGTCGTGCTCCAGGTATGTTGGCATTACGGCTTCGACGCCGTACACCATGAAGAAGGGTGTGAACCCGGTGGAGCGGTTGACGGATGTGCGGATCCCCCATATGACTAAACGGAGCTCTTCGACCCAGCATCCTGGGGTGCGCTCGAGGGGCACCTAGAGTCGTGGCTTGAGCCCATGGAGGACGCTCTGGTTGGCGCGTTCTGCTTGGCCGTTCGACTCCGGGTGGGCGATTGAGGCAAGGTCGAGTCGTATGCCGTGCTCTTCGCAGAATTCCACCATGGCCCCTTTGGAGAAGTTAGTGCCGTTGTCCGTTATTATGCTATGCGGGTAGCCGTACCGGTAGATGAGCTCGCGTAGGAACTTGGTGGCCGTCTTGCCGTCGCACTTTCTGATTGGCTTGGCCTCGACCCATTTGGTGAACTTGTCGACCGTGACCAGGAGGGGGTGAAGCCGGATGGGGCCTTCTTGAACGGGCCTACCATGTCCATGCCCCATACGGCGAATGGCCATGTGATGGGGATGGTCTTGAGTGCTGAACCAGGGAGGTGCGTCTGGTGGGCATACTTCTGGCATCCGACGCATCGTTGGACGATGTTGGTGCCGTCGTCGTGCGCGGTGAGCCAGTAGAAGCCGTGCCGCATGGCCTTGGTGACCAGCAACTAGGCGCCGCCGTGATGGCCATAGTCGCGGCATGAATGCCCTGGAGGATCTTGCGGCCTTCTTCTGGCTGTACGCAGCGCTGGAACACACCAGTCACGCTGTGTTTGTGGAGCTTGTCGTTGATGATGACGAAGAATTTGCAGCAGCGCACGATCATTCGCGCCTCCGTCTCGTTGCTTGGGAGGATCTTGTACTCGAGGAAGGCGACGTATGGTGTCGTCCAGTCGCTAGGCTCCACAACCATGGCGACTAGGGCCAGTTCTGGTTGCAGTGGTATCCCAACGTCGATCTCCTTCGGTGGGCTGACCGAAGGTTTGTGGATGATGTCGAGGAAGACGCCTACTGGTGGCGCTTGTCGGGCTGACCTGATGCTGGAAAGGGCGTCTGCCTCCTCGTTCTTGCGTCTGTCGATCCACTCGACGGAATAGCCGTCAAAGTGTCCTGCCAACTGGTCTACCGCTTGGCGGTATGTGATCATTGTTGGAAAGATGGCGTCGCATGTTCCGGCGACCTAGCCGGTGACTAGGTCGGAGTCGTCGTAGCACCGAGGTGGTTGATGTTCATTTCCTTGGCGGCCCGCATGCTGTGGAGGAGGGCCTCGTATTCTGCCATGTTGTTGGTGCATGGCTTGAAGTTGAGGTGGATCACGTATCGGAGCTTGTCCCCTTTGTTGGAGGTCAGTATGACCCTGGCCCCTGCGTCGTCGGCGTTCTTCGAGCCGTCGAAGTGTAGCGACCAGTAGTGGAGATATGGTAGCTTTTCCAGCTGTTGCGCTTCTTCCCAATCTGCGAGGAAATCAGCTAGGGCTTGTGACTTGATTGCTTTGCGGGGCTCGTATTTGATATTGTGGACGCCGATTTCGACGGCCCACTTGGCGACTCACCTAGTCGCCTCGCGATTGCGTATTATGTCCTGCAGCGGTGCGGATGAGACCGCCGTGATTGGGTGTTCTTGGAAATAGTGGGGGAGTCGCCGCTGAGCTCGGAATACCGCGTACACCAGTTTCTGGTATTGCAGGTAGCGCTGTCGTGAGTCTGTCAGGACTTCGCTGATGTAGTAGACGGGGCATTGTATGGGGCGCTCCTTTCCCTCCTCTGGCCGTTCGACGACCATCACGGTGCTGACGACTCGATTGGAGGCCGCCATGTAGACGAGCATTGGCTCTTTGTCGACTGGTGCGGCAAGTAGTGGAGCCGCGAGTAGCACTTATTTGAGTGCTTTGAGTGCATCATCTGCCTCCACGTCCCATTGGCCTTCTCTCCTATTCGGGAAATGAAGCGACTGAGAGCCGCGACTCGCCCGACCAACTTCTGGATGTCGCGCAGGCACTCGGGTTTTCCGAGTCGCGCGATGGTGTCGATCTTGGTGGGGTTGGCTTCGATGCCTTGCTTGGAGACTACGTATCCCAGTCACTGCCCGGTGGGGACACCGAAGGTGCACTTTCCTGGGTTCAGCTTGATGTTGTACCTCCACAGATTTGCGAAGGTTTCGGCCAGATCGGTGAGCAGGTCGTCCTGGCAGGTGGATTTTACCACCACGTCGTCGATGTAGACGTGAATGTTGCGGCCAATTTGCCTCGCGAGGCACTCCTGCATGCACCTTTGGTATGTGGCGCCGGCGTTCTTGAGCCGAACGTAATGGTCGTGTAGCAGAAGGCGCCGAATGGCGTGATGAACGCCGTCTTCTCCTTGTCCTCGACCGCCATCTTGATCTGGTTGTAACCAGAGTAAGCGTCGAGGAAGCACAGCGACTTCGATCCCGCGGTCGAGTCGATGATCTGATCGATGCACGGTAGGACGAACTCCTCCTTCGGGTAGGCGCTGTTGAGGTTGGTGTAGTCGATACACATTCTCCATGTGTTGTTCTTTTTCAGCACCAGGACTAGGTTTGCCAGCCACTTGGAGTGTTTTATTGGCCGAATGAAGCCTGCGGCCAACAAGCATTGCACTTCTTCGGCGATTGCTCGGCGGCGCTCTTCATTGAAGGGCCGCAGCGACTGCTTTACCGGTCGCACTTTGGGGTCACCATGAAGTTTGTGCTCAGCGAGTTCCCTCGGGACACCTGGCATGTCAAAAGGTTTCCATGCGAAGATGTCGTGGTTCCCACGGAGGAACTCGATGAGTGCGCTTTCCTATGCGGGTCTCATATGCGCCCCAATGGTGACCGTCTGGCTGGAGTCGCCCGGGATGAGATCGACGGTGCGAGTATGCGTGGTTGCCTCGAACGTGGAGTTCGCGGCGGTTGGCTTCTTCAGTATGGTGGGGTCGTCCTTGTTGATGTTGCCCGCATATCTTGCGAGCTCCTCCGCATGGTCGGTTTCCGTGGCGATGATGGCATCGGCGACCTCAGCACCTTTGTCCTCGCATTCCACGGCCATATCGGGGTCCCCGTGGACGGTGATAATACCGCTCGGCCCTGGGAGCTTCATCATGTTGTATGTGTAGTGGGGGTCGCCATAAATTTGGCAAACGTTTGGCGTCCTAGGACACAGTGGTAGGGGCTGTGGAAGTTCACCAGCTCGAACTCGATTCGCTCGGTGCGGTAGTTTGCCGGTGTGCCGAAGATGACCGGTAATGTCAATTTTCCGATCGGGTATGCCTTCCGACCAGGGAGGATGTCGTGGAAGGTTGTCAAGGTGGGCTGGATCGCCGACTCCGGGAGCTGGAGCCTCTTGAATGTGTCCAGATACATGGTGTTGATGGAGCTCTGGGTACTCGATCTTGGGTAGCCAATAATCGGCCACTTTGGGCCTGACCACCAGGGCGACTCGCCCTGGGTACTCGATCTTGGGAGCATGGTCCTAGCGACTCCAAGTGATGCTCTGCTCGGACCAGTTGAGGAAGCGTGGGATGTCAACCTGTGTCACCGCATTGACGACGACTGCGCGGGCGAGCACCTTCCTCTCGCGCTTGGTGCCGAGCCTGGTGAAAGTGTGTAACGAGCCGACGGCGTTGCCGAAGCCGCCGGTGTTTCTGTTGTCCCAGGGTGGGTTGTTGTTGGGGTCTTCCCTTGCTCGCCTTGCCTTTTCGATCTCTTTGAGAGAGTGGAAATCCACGGTGGTGTGGGCGGCGGGCTTCCCCTCCCTGCTGTGGTAGACGCAGGGCTGGTTGAGCAGGGCGGCGGGGTTGAATTCCAGCCTCGCCGTGTTGTTGGCGCGGTAGTTTCCGCTATCAGGTAAATTCCTCCGTCGTGTCGATAGCTCTTGGGGTCACGTTGGCCGTAGCCGGTGTTGGCGACGAAGTCGACTCGCCCGTGCGTGCGGCGCTTGCCGGTGATGCGGGTGTTGTTGTAGCGCATGTCACGATGTTGCGATGTCGCCTGCTGTCGTGGCCGCTGGTGCGGTGTCTTCCTCCCGACTCGTCGTCGGAGTCTTGGTTGGGGTCCTCCTCCGTGTAGCGCTTGGCGATTTCGAGGAGGTCGGGGATGTTTTTGAGCGTCCGGTAGACCCGCTTGATCTTGGCGACCAGTGGTTTGTATCGGCACGCGTTCTTGAAGCAATGTATCGCCGTGTCTGGGTGGATACCGGAGGCGTTGATCCATAGTTCTTGCCACCTTTGAATCCAGTGGCGGGTCGACTCGCGTTGTCCCTGGATGCACCACTCCAGGTCTTCAATTGTGGCGGCGCGGGTGTAGGAGCCCTCGAAGTGTCTGACGAAGGCATCCCGCATTTCCTCCCAGGAGTCGATGCTATCAGCGGGGAGGGTGTTGATCCATTGACGGGTCGCGCCCTCCATCATCAGGGGGAGGCAGCGAGCGGCGAGCAAGTCGGTGTGGCCGGCGATTCCCATCGCCATGAGGTATGTGTCCAGCCATACTGCTGGGTCGTACGTTGGATCGTATTTTTCGATCTCTTTGGGCGCCTTGAAGTTGGCGTGGTACTTTTCCCCTCTGATCATAGGCCCGAAGCATTGGGGGCCAACTCGGCTAAGCAAGGCCCTTGGTTCGGGGTCGCCGCGATTACTGAGGGTGTGCCTCAAGTCATTGGGCTGGCGCGCCCGCCGGGCCTGGTTGTTGACGATGTGCGTGCGGGCATTGATGGGCTGCCCGTTGGCGGCAACCGTTTTGTTCACCGGTCGCGGTTCGTTGGTGGAGAGTGCGGAGTTGGTGGCCCATGGCTGGTTCACCAGTGGCTGCGGTGGTGGGCAAGTCACGATGTTGGCGGTGGTGGGGTGGCCACTCAAGGCTGCCCTGCTTGCTGAGGAGCGGGAATACATCCGCCCCCGCGGGTCGACTCCCGCAGCTTATTGCTCGATGGTCCTGGTGAGTAGGGCCTTGGCGTACTGGATCTGCAGCGTGTCGTCCTCCTAGACGTCAAGGTTGGCGACCGTGGCGTCGGCCGCGACGACATTGTCCATTGGGGTGGAGTAGAGTGGGAGTCTGTTGGCGTCGCGGGCTTGTGGCGAGATGATGATCCGCGGCTGGTCCGGCGGTGGCGCACGACCAATGGGTGGTGGAGGGGCTCCGGTCGCTGGTGCGCCGGGTGGTGGTCTGTTGCTTCCACCTGGTGGCGCGTTCTCGCAGTATTCGCACTCGACCACGCGTGTGGGGTCGCTTTCGTCGTTGAAGTTCAGGATGCGGCCCTGGACTTTTGAGCTTAGGCGGGTCCTGATACGGCGCTGGTGATAGAGCGATAGCTCCCGCACTGTTTCTCGCTCGAGGCGATATTTCTCGTGCTCGGCGAGCTCATTGCGCTGCTCCTCCGAGACTCACAGGCGGGCCTCCTCCACCTCTGTGGCCGTGGCAGTCGGCGGGATCGGTGTGGAGAACGGATCTCGCGGGGCGGCCATGCTGCCCGCCATGTAGATCGCGTTAAAGCGATTGGATCTGGCGCGGAAGTCTTCAGGCGACTCCGAGCCAGAATCGGAGTCGAAGATCCAGAGGATAGAGGAGACCTCGAAATCCTCCGGGTTGGAGACTTGCGTGATGGAGTCCTCTCGTGATGCCGTGGTGATAGATCCGTCGACCGAGGCAGGGGTCGCGGAGTCGGCGTTGTCGTTTAGGGCCTCGTCGTTCATGGCGGCATTGGTCTCGGTCGCGTTGCTGGCGGCCGAGTCATACTCGGTGACGAGGCTCCTGATGGAGCGGACCTGCTCCTCCGAGAGCAGATCGCGGTGCGGCGGCGATCCGCCAACGATCACCGTCGCTGCTGGGTCGACCCGCGCCGGTGAAGTCGACGAAGAGGTTGATGGAGCCGATCGACATCATCGCGTTCTGAGTGACCGGGCATGACACTGGGATGTAGCTGCTGGGCAGGATCTGTAAGATCCCGCCGATGTCGATCATGCGGCCGGTGGCGAGCGGCCGATCGATCGGCAAATAGGGTCTCGCTGTAGAACTTAGGCCAGTCCTGCTAGGCCCCACGGTGGGCGCCACTATCGTGGAAATGGCCACGGCAGTCGCTGCAGTAGGCAGCGACTGATTGAATCGGGGGCGAGAGCTGGTGGCCATCTGCGGTACGAGATGGGGGCGGATGCACATGGGTTTACCCAGGTTCGGCCCCCTGGAGGGTAAAGACCTACTCCTGCTAGATTAGATTATTGGAGAGTAAGTTACAGGGGTGGTGAGCTCGGCGTCTAAGCAGAGAGTCGCTTGAAGGGGTGTCTGATGGAACGTAAGTCCTCAGGATACCCTAGGGAGGTTTATATATGCGGTACTTCGCTAGGGTTTACAATCTACAACCCAACAAGATAAGGATTCAGAGGTTTTGACCTAATCCGACTAGGCTTCTGGTATGCTCCTGGGCCTTCAATCTCTAGTCACCGGGCCTTCCCTTTAGTCGCATTCCGGTCGCCGTCCTGCAGGCCCACTTGCGAGACCTTTTGGCCAAATCGGAACATCTGATTCAACAATGGTCTTGGGCACCGCAGATGGCCGCCAGCTCTCGCCCCCTCTTCAATCAATCGTTGCCTACTGCAGCGACTGCCGTGGCGATTTCCCCATACTGACTTGCTACACCCGAGTTCATCATCGTGGTGACCATTTCCAGGTCTTCAATCATGGTGGCCATCTGTGGTGCGACTTGGGCTGATTCGACTGGGCGTCCAAATTGGACTCGCCTACTCTGACTGCCCAATGACCACCTGCGTCTGATTCAACGATGGCCTCGGGGACTACTGATGGGGATATGCCGAATGGGGTATGCCTAGCAGGACGTTCTGATTGGGCCAAAAGGTCTCTCAATTGGGTCTGCAGGACGGCGACCGGAATGTGACTAAAGGGAAGGCCCGACGACTGGAGATTGGAGGCCCAGGAGCGTACCAGAAGCCCAGTCGGATTAGGTCAAAACCTCTGAATCCTTATCTTGTTCGGTTGTAGCTTGTAAACCCTAGCGAGGTGCCACATATATAAACCCCTCTAGGGTATCCTGAGGACTTATGTTCCATCAGACACCCCTTCAAGCGACTCGCTACTTAGACGCCGAGCTCGCCTGCCCTGTAACTCGCTCTCCAATAATCTAATCTAGCAGGAGTATGTCTTTACCCTCCGGGGGGCCGAACCTGGGTAAACCCATGTGCATCCGCCCCCATCTCGCACCGCAGATGGCCGCCAGCTCTCGCCCCCGATTCAATCAATCGCTGCCTACTGCAGCGACTGACCCTGCGACATATGAAGAAGCGATGATGAGCCTGGATTCCAAAAAATGGCTAGAAGCCATGAAATCCAAGATGGAATCCATGTATGAAAACCAAGTTTGGACCTTGGTGGACTTACCTCATGACCGAAAGGCCATTGAGAATAAATGGATTTTAAAAATAAAAACTGATGCTGATGGTAATGTTACCATCTATAAAGCTTGGCTTGTCGCAAAGGGGATTCGACAAATTTAAGGACTGGACTACGATGAGACATTCTCTCCCTTATCGGTGATAAAGTCGGTTAGGATTATGTTAGCAATTGCTGCATATTTTGATTATGAAATATGGCAAATGGATGTCAAAATTGTGTTCCTCAATGGTAATATTGAAGAAGAGTTGTATATGATACAACCGAAGGGTTTTGTCGATCCTAAGGATGCTAATAAGGTATGCAAGCTTCAGCGATCCATCTATGGACTGAAGCAAGCATCCCGGAGTTGGAATCTCTGCTTTGACGAGGTGATTGAAGAGTTTGGATTTGTCCAAACTTATGGAGAGGCTTGTATTTACAAGAAAGTGAGTGGGAGCAATGTGGCATTTCTAATATTATATGTCGATGACATATTATTGATTGGAAATGATGTAGATCTTTTAAACAGTGTTAAAAGTTTTCTAAATAGCAAATTTTCGATGAAGGACCGTGGTGAAACATCATATATATTAGGCATTAAGATCTATAGAGATAGATCAAGGCGCCTAATTGGGCTATCACAAAGTACATACCTTGATAAGATATTGAAGAAGTTTAATATGGATGGAAGTAAGAAGGGGTTCTTATCTATGTTTCAAGGCAAGACATTGAGTAAGACACAAAATCCGGCTATGGCAAAAGAAAGAGAGATAATGGATAAGATCCCCTATGCTTTAGCCATAGGCCCTATAATGTATGCCATGCTATGTACAAGACCGGATGTAGCACATACTATTAGTTTGACTAATAGGTACCAATCTGATCCAGGTTCGGAACACTGGATAGCGGTCAAGAATATCCTTAAGTACTTAAGAAGAACTATGGATATGTTTCTTGTATACGGGGGTGAAGACGAGCTGGTCGCTGAGTGTTATGTTGATGCTAGCTTTGACACAAATCCGTATGACTCTAAGTCTCAATCCGGATACGTATTTCTCTTGAACGGAGCAGCAGTTAGTTGGAGGAGTTCCAAACAACCTATGGTAGCTGGATCAACAATGGATGTGGAATATGTTGCCGCTTCAGAAGCGGCATAGGATGCGGTTTGGATGAAGGAGTTCATAACGGAACTAGGTGTGATTCCTAGTGCGTTGGACCCAATGGTTATATATTGTGACAAAAATGGAGCCATAGCCAATGCCAAGGAACCAAGGTCTCACAAGAATTCCAAGCATATTAAGCGCCGGTTTCACTCCATTTGCGAGCATGTCAAGTATGGAGATATAAAGATTTGTAAAGTACACATGGACCTAAATGTAGCAGATCCATTGACTAAAGTTCTCCCTAGGGCAAAACATGATCAACACCAGAACTCCATGGGTGTTATGTAAACTAGATTATTGTCTCTAGTGCAAGTGGGAGACTGAAGGGAATATGTCCTGAGAGGCAATAATAAAGTTGTTATGATATGTATTCCAAGTATATGAAGAACCAAAGCACTAAAAGAAACACCGGATGCACTATTTAATACTATGGCAGAAGATCGACATGTTCATGATATGATGCGTGACATGGCGAAGATGCGATGCAATTAGGAAATATTAAGCGGAACCGGGGTTCCGACAATTAATTAGATAGTTCATGTTGTTTAAGTACACCGCAATTTAAATGTTGTCTTAATAAGGCAAGACATGACATCTGTTCGCTACACAAATTTAAATGGAGCCAATATAAGACTAGAAAAGTCCACATATTGTCTCCATATTTAATTATTAGATGAGTCGACATAATAACCCAAATGACAAATTATGAATGCAATTATGAGCAATTCAATATGCAACAATTTATATAAATGGCATTTATAAAAATAGGGGCTCGGATCGGGGTCACACATCAAGGTCCGAAGATCTTGGGGTGTAGGGTCGGGGTCTCGGGGTTCGACGAGATCGGTTTTCGGATCCGTGAAGGAGAACTTGGTGCGCCAGAGTTCGGTCTTCGGATCCTTGTCGAAGGCCGTGGCATTGGTGGCGGACTCGGGTCCATCGCCGATGGTTCATCAGATCCTTCCGGGTTGGTGTCGATCTTGGATCTGAGCCTCTTTGGTCTTGTCGACGAGAAGGCCTTGACATATTATGGTACACATGGGCAAGCGGAGATCTTGTCGAGATCTTGATCTTGCTAATTTTTTTTAAATAATACATTTTTTAATCAATTCCACGAATATTACGCTAAATAGGGAAATAATGAATCTATCGCGGTCTCATTTTTTCAAACAGCGAGGAGCCGTCATCGGCTTTTCAAAAAGCGAGGAGGTCGCGTCGTCTTTTCAAGCACCAATGAGAGTGCAGAGAGGGCCCCGCCCGGTCGGGCTGTTGGAGTAAAGCTAGTCCTCTGCTTTTGAAAAAGCGACAGGCGCCTATCTTGATTTGAAACAACGACACGGGTGTAGACCGGGGCCCACCCGGCCGGCCTCGTCCGTTGAAAAAGCAACGAGAGGCATCGTCTTTTCAAAACACGACGCTTCCCTTTATATGGCATGCGCCCGTGTGGCCAGACCCGCCTGCCTACTTCTTCCTCTCCCTCAGCCCCGCGTTAGCTGCTGCTAGTTCTTCCTCTCCCATGGAGTTGCACCGATTTGCTGCTAAGTTTTGCTCTGTTTTCCACTAAAGTTGTTGCTGAAACATATTAGGAAGCTAGTAGAGTCCCGATCTACTTGTGGGATAGGCTTCTGAAGTGATTTGAGGCGTTTTGATGGAGGGATTTGGTGGAGTTCTTGCGGAGCAATGGCTATGGTGGAGTCTAGGGCTAGGGCTTGAGGCAGCTGCATGGTTGAGGTGCTGATCCGTTGAGTGGAGGCAGTTGCAGGGCAGGATTTCGCACGCTTCAAGGGTAAACCCTAATTTCTTGCTAACTGCAGTCATTTGTGTATGTTTATTTTATCGGTAGTTCTGGATGTGGTATGTTAGCTACCAGATTATTCGGCTATATGATTATAAGTATATTTGCGGGCTATGCAAGATTATTTGGTTGTAGGATTATTAGTATATTTGTGGGCTAAAATCTTCCATTGTACGGGCATTTGACAAATTGTGGTATTTTTTAGGTCAGAAGTTATGTCCAATAATGTAGTGTTTAGGTTCTACTATGGTGACGGTGTCATCAAAAGAAACCAGCATGGAGTTGATTTGAGCGATTTTTATTGTATTGATGAAGTGCTCCATGATCCTGAAACAATATCCATTACTGAGTTGAAGGATTGGTTATCTGCTTGTTTAGGGCTCCCTCCCACCCATACTATCGGTGTGCATGTATTATGGACCAAGTCAAGGATTAAACCTAATTTTTTTAGACTGATAGAAGGGCAAGCTAAATGGGTCAAATGGGTGAAAGCCTGTCTGCATAGGGTAGTTAAGCCCACTGTCTTAGTGCTTCCTGTGGCTAAAGAGCCTGTTTATGATCAGGGCCAGAGTAGACAGACACACAATGCTAGCGGTGGTTATGATCATGAGCAGAGCAGTCAAGCCGAAGATGAAGTTGGTGGTGGCTACTATCATGACCAGAGCAATCAAGGCCAAGATGGTGGTGGTGGTTATGAACCTGGTCAGAGTAGTTATGCACACACCGATGGTGGTAGTTATGAACCTGGTCAGAGTAGTTTTGCACACACCGAGGATGGTGGACATGAATCAACTGAAGGTAGTCATCTTACAGGAGAAGATATTTTCAGTGGTGAGGTCGATGAGGACGAGATACACGAAGGTTGATTGCAAGATCAGATGGAAGCCGAAGATTCAGAAGGCTACAATGATAGCTCTTATGATTCCGTAGAGTCTGATCAAGAAGACCAACCTATTCCGGCATCATGGAATGAAGACCACACAATAGCAATGAATGCGAACAATGGGCATGATTCCTTGTGGCACTATCACGCGAACAACATCTCCATGGGTGCATTATATCCTAGCAAGATGCATCTACAGGAAGCAATCGTTGAGTGGGAATTGTCCACGCAACGGGTTTTCAAAATGAAGGTGTCATCCCAACAATATTTTACTTTGTTTTGCGAGGTAGCCAGATGTCCGGCCAGGGTCCATGCCCATCGTCCTCGGTATGACACCAACTGGAAGGTTAGCGATGTTGTGCAGCACACATGTCAACTTGACAATGTCCTTCAAGACCATCATAATCTCACTTCAACCCTCCTGGCTAGATTGTTATACACTGAGATAGTGGAGACCAAAGCCATGGCGGTGAAAGTTATCATCAACAAAGTTGCTGTCAGATTTCGCTACAATATTTCTTACGGAAAGCCTTGGAGGACTAAGCAGAGGGCACTAGAGACAAGATTTGGTTCGTTTCAAGATGGATACGACTATGTTGTTCAGATGCTGCAGACACTACAGGCTAGGAATCCAGGCACATACGTCGACATCCAAGACTTTACATTGCCTCAAGAACCCAATCTGAGGGTGCTGCATCGAGTGTTCTTCTCATTTGCTATATGCACAGAAGCTTTCACTCACTGTCGACCAGTCATTTTTGTGGATGGTACATTTCTCACTGGCAAGTACATGGGCCAGATCTTGACTGCCATAGGTCAAGATGGGAACAGTCAAGTTGTTCCACTTGCATTTGCTTTCGTGGAGAGCGAGAACACCGAGAGTTGGGTATGGTTTTTCAGGCAGCTGAAAATAGCAATTGTTTTAAATTTGTAGTTCGTATGGAACCATGTTTTAAATTTATAATTCGTATTGAACCATGTTTTAAATTATGCAGATGACAGGATCTTTGCTTAACGCTGATATAGATAGAAAGCACCGGTCAACTTTGTTGGATGCGGAACCAGGGAGCTTGAAGCACCTTATTACTCGCACTCCCATGTCTAACTGGATGATACACCCTGATTGGCTGCAGAGGTATGAGACATTTATTTCTAGTTGGGTTTCAAATATTTGAGGGCCAAAGTAAACAAATTGTAATTCTATCTCGGTATGCAGGTTGAAGTGGGCAGTGCTATTACCATTTGTGAGTCTGGTTGAGGCCACTCATACGCAGGAGATAGAAGGACGACAACATGGCTTCCAGACCACACGCATGGGCTACGACGGGTCGTTGATCACCTGCTTAGTGGATCGATGGCGGCCCGAGACTCACACTTTCCACTTTCACTGGGGAGATATGGCTCCTACACTGCAGGATGTCTCATTCTTGCTGGGACTACCGTTGGCTAGAGTGCCAATGGACCCGGTGGATGCACCGGCAAATTGGGTCCAAGAAATGGCCCAACGATTCTATGGCATTCGTGATGGAGTTCCGGAGTTCACGTATGAAAATCATGGACCCAAATTTGATTGGTTGCAGAACTATCAGGTTCGTTTGCTACTCAGTATCTTCGTATTTGACACACCTATTTTCATATCACACGATGCTAAAACTTGTTCTATTAACCAATGGAGATACAGAAATTCGGGTACCTAGCCGTTTCGATGACTGAACCGCAAATTACGCGCAGCCTGGAGGTGTACTTAATGTGGCTTCTTGGGAAGGTGATGTTCACCGAGAACCATGTCTCAACCATCAGTGCGTGCTACATCCGCTATACTAAAGAGATCGCGGAGGCGACGTGCCAGAACAACATCACATAGTGGAGCTGGGGTTCTGCTGTCTTAGCAGCAACGTACCAAGGTATGTGCACAGGCTGTACGCTAACCAAAGAAAGATCTGTCTTGCTAGGATGCCCACTATTGCTGTAGCTGTGGTCATGGGAGAGGTTCCCTATCGGCCGCCCAGAGGTAGCAAAGAATCAAGCGGTTATCATCCCGGGACAGGCACCCGTTGTCTATGAGTCTGATCTGCTGTTTGACCACGAGAGAATTGACATGTCTACATCCGGTACACATTGGACACGTCGCAAGGTAAGTTAAAAGGTTTAGTTAATTGCATTGTCCATATTGCACTATGAAGGAAACTAACAACTATTTTGTCCAACAGTGTGGTTTTGCGGGAGATCAGGTAACCCGCTGCTACCCGGTGTTCAGAGAGCAGTTCGACACGTTGAAGGAGGAATCAGTCATTTGGAAGCCGTACACGACAGCTGAGACAGCCGCAAGATATTCCGGCGGGTTATCTATTATGTGCACTAGAGATGAGGACTACTGGCTGACTAAATCGAAGATCATCTTTGATTGTCAGGGGGAGGAGATGTCTCAACAGAGGGTCATGAGGAAATTCGGTCTTCGCCAGATGGTAGATCCTCCATGTCCGGAGGAGCCCCTTTCATCAAACGTGCATATGTAAGTTAATATATTATGTATCTATAAATCTACAGCAATTGTATACTTACAAAATCTAATTGTAGGTACTCTCGGACGGGTACATAAATAAGAGTGCTCTCTATCCCTACGACAAACACTTCAACATAGCTTGCAACACAGTTCAACATAACTTGTGGTACATAAATAAGAGCGCTCCCTATCCCTACGACTATGCCCTTACCCTTCGACGATGCCTTTTTCATGGCCTGCTCTTCTTGCCCTTACCCTTCGACGATGCCTCGGCCGATGATGCCTTGCCCTTATCCTTTGACGATATCTCGCCTTTACCCTTCTTCTTGGCTAGCCTTTCGTCCCACTCAGCTCTCCACTTAGTCCTAGCGGCAGGCGTCATGAATATATCATCTTCATCTTCACTCTCTTCTAGCTTCTTGGCATCGGCCTTGTCACGCTCTGCTCTATCCCTGGTACCACCGACCATCGGCATGAAGAGATCGTCGAAGTCTTCACTCTCTTCAATCCAAATCCAAGGGAGCGTGAAATTCTACTGCCTTGCCTCTTCGTTAAAGAATCTTTGCTTGCCCTGCCGAGCATTGATCCGAAGAAGCTCTTGTCGTATCTCCTCTGGAGTCCTCTTCGGCCACCCTTTTCTACGCAATCCCTCACCCAGCTCACTGAGGAGACAATCACTAGAAATGAGTTCCTCCAATGGGGCTGGATTGTTGTCTATGTAAAGTTCCTAGCCAAATGAAAAAGGTCGACGGACATGTTTGTCTTGAAACTACGATCGTAGGGAAAACCGGGAAACATACTGGCTAAAAACAGGGTGGCTTTGCTTAAACAACTGCGTGGGGAGGGGTTTTATAGGGTAAACGAACAAAAAATGGCGGGAAACATTTGGGCAGGAGACATTTTGGCGGGAAGCATTCTGGCGGGAGATATTTTGGCAGGAAACATTCTGGCGGGAAGCATTTTGGCGGGAATGTTTTTTGACGGGAAGCATTTCAGCGGGAAACATTTTGGCGGTAATGTTTTTTGACGGGAAGCAGTTCGGCGGGAAATATTTTAGATACATTGTCTCCGAAATTAACTCACGTGTTGAATTTAAGATACATCACAACACTATAACTAAAATGAAGATACATCATGACACTATAACTGAAATGAGGTTACATCAAGATACTACAACTGAAATGAGGTTACATCAACACACTACAACTGAAATTAAGATACATCAAGATACTATAACTGAAATTAAGATACACCAGGACACTACAACCGAAATTAAGATACATCGATACTGAGACATACGTCTACCTTCCTTGAGTCCAGTGTGGGTACTTCCCGGACTTGTGCCCACGTTCCTCTGCCGCCCGTGCCTCGGCAGCTCTTTCTCTTAATCTCTTCCTTTCTGCCTTACATGCCTCCTTGCGCACCTGTTCCTGCTACTCCTCTTCCTCCCTTCTCTTCATGTTTAGCTCGCGGTTTCGAGTTTGCTCTGTCAGAATTCTTTCATTTCTCTCTCCCGTTCCTTCTTCTCCTCTTCGGCCATCCTTTTAGCATGTTCCTCTTCGTGAAAGGCAGCCCACACAGCTCGGTTCCTATCATGACACTCTTTCTTGGCCCAAGCTGGCTGCTCTGTGTCAATCCAATGGTACCACTTGCAAAGTGGAGGAGGAGACTGCAAGCAAATCAATGGAATGAATAAAAGACATGATAACATGAATGGTTCATATTAACCATGCTCTGGGAACATACCGGAGGCCTCTCGTACGACGAACTTGCTTGCCGGGGCAGGCTTGTGTCGTAGTTGGGACACATGAAAAACTTCATGCCTATGCAGGTGGAGAAATTGATCGACTCCTTGATCTTCGCGAGATGGCCGCACCAACAGCGCTCGTGTGTCACCCCTTGCAGCAATGTGGCATCTTTCATATTTGTAGGCCTATACTCTGGGTCCGAATAGGGCACACTCATGATGGAGAGGGGAAGGAAATGCGAGAAAAAGAGGAAGAACAGGGTGGAGAGATACCATCTTGGTGCCAGTATTTATAGGGGAAACTAGTAGGAATTGGTGGGAGAAAACAACGGGAAGAAGTGGCGGGAGATAAACGGCACGAAAAAGTGGCGGGAGAAATACTAGCGGGAAAAAGAACGACACGAAATAGTGGCGGGATTCTACCGGCGGGTGATAAACGCTGAACGGCTGGATTAGCCTAACAAGGTGCATGATCCATGCATCCGTCGGCAGTTCAATAAATGACATCTCCCGTCGGTTTTTGAGAAGCTGACCCTGCTCGTCGTCAGTTGAAAAAACGACAGGGGCTGTCGGTTTTTGAAAAACCGACGAGATGGCTAACCGCCCTTTGACAGGCCCGTCGGCTGTTCAAAAAATGACCGGGTCTAATTGTTTTGAAAAAACGAGACCATGTTAGATTTGTAATTACCCTTTTTCGCGTAATATTCGTGAAATTGATTTAAAAAATGTATTATTTAAAAAAATTAGCCTTGATCCTATAGGGGTTCCTGACTTTGTCTCGAGCACCACCGTGACGGGGTACGATACAGCCTCAGTCTTGTATTGAGCAGAAGCGTCTCTGCATAACATGACATACCCACCAAACCAATGGTAGGAGGAAGCGCGTGCACGCATGGTTCTGTAGCTGAAGAAGGCTAGGCAGCATGGCATAGCGGCCGGCAGGGTCACGCACAGACAGTAGGCTGGCGGAGCTAGGCGATGAGAAGGGTCCCGCGAGGCGGTGATGACCTAGGAGGCGGAGGAGGCACGGCAAGGAGCTGGTGGGGACGTGAGCTCGAGAGGAGGCTAGAGCACGGCTATCGAAGGGGAGAACAGCGATGATGGGAGGACGTCCGACGGTGTCCTGGGGCGCACCGCGCGGCAACAGCGGAGGACGACGCTGGAGGTTGGCGTGCAGGAGGCTGAGGGCGGCGCAGACGGCTGGCGACAACAGAAGAAGCACAGATGGCGGGGGAAGAAGAAGCAGAGGCATCGGGGCCATGCTGGGAGGAAGCGGTGTCCCTTGTGGCAGAGCAGAGGGTGACCAGTGACGGCACGGCGGTGCTCGAAGACAGAGCATGGGCGACAGGGTACCGCGGCCGTGGACGTGCAGATTGGCGGGCTCGACAGAGAGGAAAGCTTGCGGGCGGCAGTGGGTGGCCGGGCTGGCTGCCGGGCGGGCCGGCGCGCTCGCGGCTGCAGGCGGTAAGGTAGGGCGAGCAGATGAGGACGCCGTCCGTGGTGAAGGATGGCGACGCGCTCGCGTATAGGGAGGCCGGCAAGGATGCTGCAGCGGGCGACGAGGAAGGTGGCATGAGACGGTGGTTCGAGGATCGATGGCAGCGGCCGGCTCCTAGCGACGCGGGATCGAGAGGTGCGGTTGTAGGGTAGGTGGGGATTTGTGGGGACGATAGGGTGGGGAGAGCGACACGTGAGGACGGGAGCGGGGTCGCTTCGCGTACAAGAGGTTGTGGGTCTGTGGGGTGGGGCCAGGCTTGACCGAGCGAGTGCGGGGAGGGTGCGAGGGGAATGTTCGTCTGCGGTACCAAAGTTGGCAGGCCAGCGCATGGCGGTACCTAAGTTGCCTGAAATTACCGCATTTCGAAAAGTTGGGCCGCCAACTACTGAGAGGGGCCATTTCGAGGCAAACTCATCTCACCCCTGCCAAATTCAAACATTCCGTTAAACTGCCCCGTGAAGTAGACGGTCGGGGCCCTCATGTCGGTCATATGTCCGTGACGTGGGCGCCAACGCGGCAACCTCTTAGGCAAATCGAGAAGCTAAGTGGATTGGATGTGTTGACCAATTTCACAAATCCATTCCCAGCTTTCCCCTAGCACCGGCGGTGTCGGAATCCACCCTCCAGGCAGGACAATCCCTTCGGACATTTGACTTCCGGCACCAAGTTGTTGCGCCCAGTTGCTGCGCCCAGTCGCTGATCCCGAGCTCCAATGGCGCATGTCGTAGCCGCCGTTGCGAGGCTCTAGCCCGCCTCTACCACCGACGAGCCGAGCAGCCGAAGGATGGCAAATCCTACTATCAAGAAAGAAGAAGTTTTGTCTACAAGCGGGTGATCTACCCTTCTCTTTGCTATTCGCACTAGTTACAACTGCTAGCTGGCTACTGAACCTCAAATTATTTGTTAGCCCAACGCTGACAAACATATTTTGTCCACAGTTTTCTGTCAAGTGGGATCTGCGCGGACCCCCCTTACCTGGTTACGATAGTCCTCTATAGGTACGACTCTAAGGGCAAGAGGTATGGACACCATCGTTTCACGATGGAAGAAGCGCCTGCGCAGATCTACACTATATCTGGTATGGTTGCTGCTCTGCGTAATCATGTTGAATTATGGCCGAAGCAGACTGCGAAGTTCAGCTTCATGGACGAACGTGGCATCATGGTTCCTATAGCGTGTGACAGTCAGCTAATTGGGTTGATGAAAAGGTATGCTTCGGCTGCCATGTTTGAGATGAAATGTGATGTACTGGATGTGGAAGCTGCTGCAACTAGGAGTCGCCCTTCTATTCTTGGACAGGATGGTTGCTCGAACCCAATTAGCTCCTGGTAAGCAAAGCTCTATTGGGGTTCGCATGTTTGTGCTGAATTGTAATTTTTGTTTTATTTACTCTGTAGATATTGGGCAGTTATGCAACAGTCTTGTTTCTTTGACAGGAAGCGCCGCAAGGTTAGAAACATGACTGCCGGGTCAGTCATTTTGCTTCCCAAAGAAATTAAAAACGAGTGGAAAGATGTCATTTTCCTGCCCGAAGAAATTAAAAACGAGTGGAAAGATGATGTTGGACACGATTCTGGTTCCCATTGTCCCGGCGATGCAGAGTGCGTGAAGCTAAGAAAATTGGCACCGAGGAAGAGTAAGAAGGCAGGAAATGAAGAAGCCATTGGACGTGAAGGCTTGGCACCCAGGCTGCGGAAGAAGGCTGCTGGCAATGAAGATGCATACCAATGTGTTGAACTTGAACCTATATATGTAATTCTATTAAATTTTGATCACTCTATGTGTGGCACGTTGCTGGGCGAAACAATCTACCCACGTTCTCTGAGTAAAATGTACCGCGATTTAGGGTGTGGAAACGCCTGAGTCAGTAGTTGAATCCGAAATTATGATTGTGCCACTACTATCTGAAAACAAGGATCCACCGGTTCCACGATTGCTGAGGGGCAGGAGGTCTCCAAATACGACGGAATGTAAGTGGCACATAAATAAATTATTTAAGCTACCACACTCCACGAAGCAGCAACTTATTTCAGATGCTGCACAACGATGTGGCAACATAAACAGCAATGTTCTCACCGATAATGCCCAGATGAGGAGGAAATGGGTACCACTTTCTGGCCTAATCTTGAGCCCGTCTATCTCACTGCCTCTCTGCTCCTGCATCCCCTGCATCTGGAGAAGCTCCCGGATCTCTAGTAACCGGGTGTACGTGCATCCACTTTATAAATTGTGGTTGTGCCATTTGCATGCGGCACAATCCACATAGATTACGTTTAAACAAACCACCAGTGTCAGAATACACTAGTAGAAAATGTGTCTTTGGTCCACGGTTACGTTCCCAATCCGGGACAGAGATCTAAATCGAGGCAGAAATTGATCTAAATCACAAATTCTTCCACATATTTATGCGGGGTCAGAGCAATTTTTTTCCTCCCTGGAATCCGGGACGTTCAGATCACTAGGTCAACAAGTACAAATATTACAACTTAAAAAGGCACGGAGCTTAAGCTAAATAGAACTAGTTATCACACATCTCCTTGATCTTCCTAATCTTGGCCCGATGCGCATCTTCCTGCGAGAGCAAGGATCGAATTGTCTGCACCTTCCTTTTAGCATCTTCCTTGCACAACTTCAATTGTTTCTTTGAATTTTTCCTCATGCACTTGTCAATACTCGTAGTTGTGTACTGCAGGACTTTGGCCTGGTGGAGATCGTTCCTTGCTTGAGTCAGTTCTTGCTCTGCTTTAGCCTTCAGGGCCAATGCCGCGTCCCTCTCCTTCTCGACTTTGATAACCTTGTCTTGCACCCACTTGAGATCTCGCTTATGCTTGGTCGTGTCAACTGGTTCCCATGGCTTCATCTCAACACTGTCAAGAAGTGAGCTGAATACGGATTCTTTCAACTCGACAGTCATTTCCCATAGTTTGTCCAGTGTTTTCTGCATCAATTTGGGCCACTCTGGATCTACCCATTTGACAACACCGCAACTTCTGCCTTGCATCATTGCATGATGTCCTTGACACCGTAGAAACCTCCTTCCTGCGTTTCGTCCTTCGAAGGCTACAAATTTAGCGGGCACATATCCATGTTTACATACCAGAGGACTGTCTTCATCCTCTAAACCGTGATAGTCGGAGTCATACATTGTCTGGTTGGCCTAACACATCATACGCGCATGAGTAAACAGATTAGATCTAGCTCAAAAAATAGATAACTGGCCATAGATGATAGAAATAGAGATGAGACGACTCATATCGAAATCACCGTCCCTGTCGTCACGACACGTTTCCTCGCCGTCTCCCCTTGAACCCATGGCGAGAGGGGTGGGGGTGGCTGCCGGAGAGGGGATTAGGATGGAGGCGTCGTCGGCTTGCGTCTACGGCAGGATGGGAGTGAAGTGGGGAAAGTGGCTTCGAGGGTAAGGAAGAGAAGTACGGGGAGGAAGAGAAGTAATGGGGACATGACACTGGGATGTGGCCCACTGAACTCGTGAGACGTGACACTCGCAACAAGGGAGCGCCCGGTGTTGCCAATTTGTCCAAAGCAAGCGTGGCCAATCATGCCGCAGAACAGCCTACTCGCGGATCGCTCTCACGAAGACCATCCCAATCGTCCAAGCGCCCCAATCGAACGGTATGTAACAATTGTCAAGCAGAACAACTGTGTTAGGGCGTGCCTTCTAGAAGACTCGGTCTAAAGGCTACCCATGCAATGACACTGGGTGTGGTTCATGAAAAGAACAGACATGCAATGACATCGGTGGATCCATGCGTGGTTTATGGAAGTAACAGACATGCAATGACTCTAGCTACGGTTAATGAAAAGAACATGCATGCAATGACACTGGGTGTGGTTCATGAAAAGAACATACATGCAATGACACTAGTGGATCCTTATGTGGTTTGTTTAGAGGAACAGACATGCAATGACACCGGTGGATCCACGTGTGGTTCATGAGAAGAACACACATCCAATGACACTGGGTGGATCCTTATGTGGTTCATGAAAAGAACTGACATGCAGTGACACTAGGTGTGGTTCATGAAAAGAACAGGCATGCAATGACATCGGTGGATCCATGTGTGGTTTATGGAAGTAACAGACATGCAATGACTCTAGCTATGGTTAATGAAAAGAACACGCATGCAATGACACTGGGTGTGGTTCATGAAAAGAACAGACACGCAATGACACTGGTGGATCCTTATGTGGTTTGTTTAGAGGAACAGACATGCAATCACAATAGGTGGATCCATATGTGGTTTATGGAAGTAAAAGACATGCAATGACTCTAGCTGTGATTCATGAAAAGAACAGACATGCAATGACACTGGTGGATCCTAATGTGGTTTATGGAAGGAACAAACATGCAATCACACTAGGTGGATCCATATGTGGTTTATAGAAGTAACACACATGCAATGACACTAGGTGTGGTTCATGAAAAGAACAGACATGCAATGACACTGGTAGATCCTTATGTGGTTCATGAAAAGAACAAACATGCAATGACACTGGTGGATCCTTATGTGGTTTGTTTAGAGGAACAGACATGCAATGACTCTAGCCGTGGTTCATGAAAAGAATAGAAATGCAATGACACCGGGTGTGGTTCATGAAAAGAACAGACATGCAATGACTTATGTGGTTTGTTTAGAAGAACACACATGCAATGACACTGGGTGTGGTTCATGAAAAGAACAGATAGGCAATGACATTGGTGGATCCTTATGTGGTTTGTTTAGAAGAACACGCATGCAATGACACTGGGTGTGGTTCATGAAAAGAACAGACACGCAATGACACTGGTGGATCCTTATGTGGTTTATTTAGAGGAACAGACATGCAATCACACTAGGTGGATCCATATGTGGTTTATGGAAGTAAAAGACATGCAATGACTCTAGCTGTGATTCATGAAAATAACAGACATGCACTGACACTGATGGATCCTTATGTGGTTCATGAAAAGAATAGACAGGCAATGACACTGGTGGATCCTTATGTGGTTTGTTTAGAAGAACACACATGCAATGACACTGGGTGTGGTTCATGAGAAGAACACACATCCAATAACACTGGTGGATCCTTATGTGGTTTGTTTAGAGGAACAGACATGCAATCACACTAGGTGGATCCATATGTGGTTTATGGAATTAAAAGACATGCAATGACTCTGGTAGATCCTTATGTGGTTCATGAAAAAGAACAGACATGCAGTGAAACTGGGTGTGGTTCATGAAAAGAATAGACATGCAATGACACAGGTGGATCCTTATGTGGTCCATGAAAAGAACAGACAGGCAATGACACTGGTGGATCCTTATGTGGTTTGTTTAGAAGAACACACATGCAATGACACTAGGTGTGGTTCATGAAAAGAACAGACATGCAATGACACTGGTGGATCCTTATGTGGTTTGTTTAGAGGAACAGACATGCAATCACACTAGTTGGATTCATATGTGGTTTATGGAAGTAACAGACATGCAATGACACTGGTAGATCCTTATGTGGTTCATGAAAAGAATAGACATGCAATGAAACTGGGTATGGTTCATGAATAGAACAGACATGCACTGACACTGGGTGTGGTTCATGAAAAGAACAGACATGGAATGACACTGGTGGATCCTTATGTGGTTTGTTTAGTAGAACACACATGCAGTGCCACTGGTGGATCCATGTGTGGTTTAAGAGAAGAACATACATCCAATGAACTCTAGTGGATCTATCTTGGCATAATTTGATGTATTCCACGATGTATTTCATTGTACAAGACACTTTCCATTTTTATACTACTCAGTTTTGCCCTTGGTTTTATGTGGTACTACTTAGTTTTGCCCACCCCCCTCTCTAACTTTCGTGCTCACCCTGTCTGCTACTCCCTGATTGGTTGTCACAGTTGTCACGCGGATCGTGCGCACCAACCGTTGATTCTATGCGATCCAATGATGATCGTTGCACACCTCGTGCCCTTCACAGTACAGCGTGAGACAGCACGGACGTCTCCCTCCATGAGACTTCTACATGAAGGAACACGATGCCGTCCATGGAAAATGTTGTCGAGCGGTCATGTCAAGTTTAATCAAGTCTGAAAAGCCTACTACTGCTACTACAACTCATGCACAGGGCAACGGGGTCATCGAGTGCACGGTTGTCGACGGGACGTTGCAATTTATTGCCACTTGATTTTAATCAGACATATCCCATTTATACGCAGCGCTCTCAATCTCACTTCCAACTGGGCCCTACCGCTAGTAAATTCCATGAGTCTGGGGCCCCCCTCGAGTAGATCTAATGTTGCTAGAAATTAGTTCCGCGCCACTTGCATGCAGTGGAATCGAGGTCTGCCATGAGCGTGTCTTCAATGCAGCTCTAAAGTGGAGATTGTGGCTGTTTCAAAAAAAAGGGAACCGAAAAAAAAGGTGGAGATCGTGGTAGCCCACCACACGTGTCCACTCGAGGACTACGAACGGTCCGGTGTTTATAACCCCCCTCGACCTTCTTCTTCCATGAGCTCGTGTCATTTCCCCCCAGTCTGTCTAGTCCCAAGACCCCAATCTACACCTGCCACGCACGCCGAATCTCTCTCGTTTGCACTACCTCCTTCCCTTGGTGCACCATGAAGCGTACGCATGGAGAAGATCCGGAGGTGAAGCCAGTTGAAGGCGAAGTAGCAGATGACTCGGTCGTTGCCAAGCAGACGGAGGCGTCTTCTCTGGGCACGAACGCCGCTCGTCGCCGCGCCGTCGAGGGTGCGAACTCATCCGTCCAGCCAGTAGTCGTCGCCCCCGAGTAGCAGGTGGTAGCCGTCGCTGCCGAGCAGCAGTTGGTAGCCGTTGCCGCCGAGCAGCAGGTGGTAGCCATCGCCGCCGAGCAGCCGGTAGTAGCCGTCGCCGCCGAGCAGCAGGTGGCCGACAACGTCGTGGTGCCAGCGGCAGATCTGGAGAGAATATCATTTTGCGGCCCGAAAGTTGGGGTGGACAGGCAACACGGTACCCAAGTTGATTTTTATCACCGCGATTCGAAAAGTTGGGGCGCCAATTGCTGAGAGGGGTCTTTCGAGTGAATGATGGCCAAACCAAATATTTTCAAATCGCGCCCGTTAAGTCAGGATATTCCGTTACACTAGTTCCTGTTGTGCCCCTCCTTCGCCGGTCACTCTTCTTAGCCACCTTGCACGTGTCGTAGGGGCAAATCCATTACTGTACTTTCCTAACTCTCGACACTGAATCTTCTTGTGGCGGCGGCGGTCCCTTTTCTTCCCTTCCCCGACCCTAAATCTGTCGGCGGCGGAGGACCTTTTTTCTCCCTCCCCCGACACTGAATCCGGCGGTGGCGGCCCATCATGTCTTGCAAGGCGAAGGCTGTAGCTACGTCGCCAACTGAAAAGGGTCCGTCGGGGCCCAAGTCTGGGGCTCAACGCGTAGCTGCGGCAAGGTCTTCAGCCCCGGTTAGCGAGGAGGCTAGCAAGGATTTTGCTCCCAAGGTACCTACGAGCAGCGGGTTGAAGAGAAAAGCAAGGCCGGCGGCGGATTGTTCGGCTCCGGTGGGTGGATGCAGCACTCAGATCTCGAAGAAAAAACCCGTAAGAAGAGCGAGAGGTGAATTTTTCTTATCTATGCCTTATCTTGCAAGTAGATTAATTACGGCAAAATAGAATCGAATGAACTGAAATGTTCCCCTTTTTAATCAAATTAGGCACAGTTTTGATACAAGTGACCTATATGAGTTCACAGTTCATGTTCGGCAGTACACTGCAAAGCTTGATTTTGGTTGCGAGAGGGTTGTGTTCGGGCAAGATGTGCATCTGCTTGTGAATTGCAAAGAGGTTGTGTCTATTTCACAGCTGGTAGATATGCTTGCCGCTAGAATTCCCTAGGGTTCTAGGCAGAGGACAAAATTTGTGTGGTGCAACATGAATGATACCTATCAGCAAATTGAGCACTCCCATGAGCTTCAGATGGTTTGGGAGTGTTGTGCAGCTGATCGTAAGGTGAAAGTTGAAGCGATGATTGATGATATGTATGCAGATGCTAGAGATCTTGCTGCCAGAGCTTCTGCTCCTAGAGAATACGGACCAATAGATGCTGATTTGGATAAGTTCAGTATACGCATAGAGGTGGATTCATACATGGCAAAACTTGATGAGGGAGTTAATAAGTCAGTTTCGTCATGTACTGTGGAGATCACTGTCGATTCCAAAAACATAACTCTTGATGAAATGAGAGAGATGATTGGTAAGGAAATCACTATTGGCCCTAAGCAGATGGCAAAAATCCGGTGGTGGCATCATAAGAAGCAGCAATTCATAGATGTTTTGGATAATGAAGATCTTATGCAGATTATGCGGCGAAAGAAGCGAACCAGGAAGGTGTTCTTCCTTGGTACCATTTCTGATGTTGTTGAACAGGTTATAGTGGATGTAGATGCCCCTGTAGTGGCTGAACAGAATGAGGTGGTCGACGTTGATGAGATCTGATGAGAGCTGCTACCCTGGGCTTGTCATATGGACCGTGGGGTTCCCCTTTCTGTATTTGTAATATTGACTGATGTTGCATTTAGAGCGTGCTTCTGTGATTATGTTTGTTGAGAGCTTGCGATATAATGTTGTGCGAGCTGTTGAGATTTTCGGACATGTCACTCACTGAAACCATCGTTGTTGTAATAAGACATAAGTACATTGTAGTTGACATGATTATGTTTCTTAAGATGGCGTACCGTACTTGTTTCAGTTATTATGTTTGTTGGGACATTGTAATGTAATGTTTTGTGAAACCATGACTGGACTAGTGATGCATAAATACATTGTAGTTGACATGATTATGTTTCTTGAGATGATGTACTGTACTTTTTTCTGATATTTTTTTTGTTGAGAGACTGTAATGTAATGTTTTGCGAAACCATGACAGGACAAGTGATGTGTAAGTACCTTGTAGTCGACATGATTTTGTTTCTTGAGTTGATGTAATATACTTGTTTCTGTGATTACGTTTGTTGAGAGATTGTAATGTGATGTTTTGTGAAACCATGTTGTGGTTATGTTTGTTGGGAGATTATAATGTAATGTTTTGTGAAACCATGACTGAAGAAGTGATGCATAAGTACCTTGTAGTTGACATGATTTTGTTTCTTTGGATGATGTAATATACTGGTATGTTTTTGTTAGGCAATGAAATTGGGATGGAGGGAGTGCAGGTTTAATATTTGAAATGAGAATGTGTGAAGAGAATCCATATCAGGCAGGAAATAGTAATCTAGGGAAAGGGCATGGTATCCATTAAACTATTGTAACATGCCAATTTAGTCATCATTGCAGTGGTAGAAGGGCTGCTCTCTCTCTCTCTCTCTCTCTCTCTCTCTCTCTCTCTCTCTCTCTCTTGACGATGCCGTCGCTGTCACTGTCGCATTCGCCATGCTGTCCTTCAATGGCGAGGACGACCAGTCGAGCAGCGACAACCTTCTCTCCGACATTGAGTATTCCTTCCATGATGTGAGTTCCTCTGTTTTCTCGGGCTAGGGTTAGGCAATGGTAAATCACTCGATCTGAGCCCGACCAGATGTGCATGCAATCGTGTTCGATTTCAGCTTTGCGTTTACCTATAGGTACCAAGGACGATCTACGACTCCGAATGGGAGGGCCTAGATCTCGATGGAGAAGTGCCATGTGACCATGGGCTAAAACTGGCTGTTTTCCTCCCTAAGATTGGCCAGCTCCTTCAGTACTACGTCATGCTTCAGCTGTAGGTTCCAGCGCTCCGTCACGGATTGGAGAATTTTATCCGTAGCCATACGATTTTCCTTCAAGGTCCCTTTCATGATCTCCGTCTGCTTCCTAGCCGAGGCGCGACCTTCACTGTGTAGCTTCGCCTAGTCGGCGTTTAACTCCTTCAGTTTCTGGCACTTGTCAGAAAGGACCGCAAATTCAGCGCGCAGTTGGTCAAAGGCCAGTTTCTAGGAATTCCGCTTCTCCCTTTGGATTGCTATCTTGT
Source organism: Avena sativa (assembly GCA_916181665.1). Taxonomy (NCBI): domain Eukaryota; kingdom Viridiplantae; phylum Streptophyta; class Magnoliopsida; order Poales; family Poaceae; genus Avena; species Avena sativa. The sequence continues at coordinate 234,077,556 of OV702287.1, forward strand.
CATTTAGCCAGGTCGTCAGGTCCTGGTCGATCTTTCGCCTCTTTCCATACAACAAAAATACATGGTATGGTTTGTTCAGTTCACCAGGACAAGCTGGTTAGTTTCCATAATTAACTGAATCGACTAGTGGCACTGTCATAATTTCAAGGAAGAAGCAATCTAGGACTAATCAACATTTTATGAATCGACTAGTGGCACTGTCATAATTTCAATTTCGAAGACAAATAAGATTTATCGGCAGTTTAGTGTGTTGTGGGTTTTTCCCAATATCACCAAATAGTAGTGGGAGAGTGGCAAACTCATAATGCAGAAACCCATGTCCAGATACATATGGAAAGAGAACATGGTGTCCATTCATGAACATGAACACCAACACATGTCCAGATAGATAAGGAGTTTCCCTAGGATTCTTATTGCACCCTATAATGGGAAGCAGACATGGGCATTGCTCCCTGAACCCTAAACATTACAAAAGGAGAGGAGGACAAACTGGTATTCGTGTCCCCGCTAACGGGAATCAGACTTGGGCATTGCTCTGGTACGCCTCTAGACATGCCCTTAGCTCCTCGTTCCCTTTCCAAACACCCTCGAGTACGGTGATCCCTCTGCTCATGTCCGCCTTCATCTCCTTGACTGCATCCAGGCAACGGTTCCTATCATGGTAGGCTTGGATGGTACCCTTAGTTTCCTCGATGCGTCCTCTGAGTGCCTCGCTGACTTTGTCCTACAGGAGAATGCACCTATCCACGATATTCTTCTTCTCCTCCGTGAGATCATTGATTATCTTGATGGCCTGTTCTTGCCTGATCAAGTTACGGGGTCGAGCACTTTCTGCAGCCTAACGACGTCATGTGCAAAATCTAGCGAGATCTCCTTCTGCACAGATAATTGCTTGCGTAGGCTCTCATTAGCTTGGGTGAGGGAGCGTGCAAGCTCATGTTGGTTGGCAATCTTGGAACTGATCGCGGCCACCTTCTCAAGGTACTCGGCCTTCGATCGCTGCATCGTTCATGTTAATTGAAATAGGAATTCTACAATTACACTCCAAGTCCTAGGTGAATACTAATACAGATCAAAAAAATCCCCGTTGAATCTATTGGCCGCAGTGTTAAAAAATGGACCTGGAGATCTATTCATGACCACGATAAACTAATCCTAATCACAAAAAATCCATAGTGAATCTATGAACAGCGGTATTAAGGAAAGACCAAGAGATCCAGTCATATTCATGAAAACAAATACAACTCACAAAAGAAGAAGAAAAACCAATGCGGGGCGGACAGCATCTAAGAAAAACACATCATAACTCGGAGAAATAACAGCGTGGAGATTTGCTACCTCGCTGAGACATGGAACGGGGCCGAACGGGTCCTGCAACGCCTCCGTCGTGGTCGATTCGGGCTCCACGGCCGACCTGTAATACGTAGAAGAGGAAGAGCCAGAAGAAGAAGAAAAACAAGAAGAAGTTGATTAAGATCATGATCAAGAGGGAGATGGAGAAGAAGTAGAATAAGGAGACCGTACCGGGAGCCCTCGCCTGCTAGAACATTCGGTGCCATTGTCGGGGGAGATTGGGCCTCGATGAGAGGGTGGGCTTGAGCGGCTGGTAGAGCAAGAAGTGCCTCGCGGCGATTTCTCTCCCTTTTCTCTGCGAGGATCGTCGACCGGCCTCTCCCCCTCCTCAATGGAGCCATGGCTTGCAGGGTGAGTGTGGCGGAGGCAGGAGGAAGGAGATAGTGATTATTAGTGTGGGAGAAGAGTAAAGAGTACAGGTCGTGGTCCAGTAGTACTAGTACTAATATACAAGACCACCGTGTACGGTCTACCTTCTCAAAGAAGCCAAGGAGGTAGGGGTAGGGAATCGATGGGACTTGTCTTTATTGCGATGGACACTTCAATGGTCTTCGGTGCCGCCCAAAATCTAGTATATAATAACGGGAGTGCGAGCCGGGTGGTCGTCACGAGAATCGGCGCGCACATCCCGCGTGCGTGTGTCACGTGTTGATGGGGCAATGACGCGCGCAACTGCTGCACGATCACGTCGGCACGTCCAACTCCATCGAACTCCACGTGACAGGCACGCACGGGATATTTACGAGTCTAGAATACGCTATGCCACTTTAGTTGTGATCAAATTATGTTCAGTACACGAGATATTACATCTTTTTTTTTGATAATCAACAAATGCACGCGTGGACACGACGCACGAAACCGCTGCTCATCCTTGATCATATCGGCACCCCACTCTGTGTACCCGCCATCGACCATTCGGAGCAACTACCTCGAGCACAATGCCCCCTCGTTGTGGCAATGGCAGGTCCAAGCCGTCCACTGACCGTCCTGCGTCCCTGGCTCTTCGCTGCATCGTCCGCGCTCGCGAGTCGCCTGCTGAGGCAGCACGTCGTGTCCGACCGCGCCAGGATCCATCGACATCGGCACTCGAGGACACCACGACATCGAAGCTCGTACCGGCTACACAGGAGGAGCGTGGGGTACCTGCAGCGTCGGACGAGCGCAAAGTAGCAGCCAGGACGGCGGCGCGTGTTGCGCCAGCAAGTACGGACAAGAAGAGGAACGAGAAGAAGACCAAGAAGAAGAGAGGAGATAGCTATTTCGACGAGTCCGACTCGGCCAACGAGGAGGCGTTCATCGATTAGTTGGAGGCAGGAGCGGAGGAGAGTGACGTGGACTCGTGGGACTACGAAGAGGAGGAGGAGGACTCCGATGAGGAGATAGTGCGCTTATTCGAGGAAGGGGGCGGTGTAGAGTTGTCAGAGGAGGGCACCGACGGCGGCGATGGCGGGGACCATGGCGTTGACGAAGACGAGGACGAACCGGAAGACGAAGACGATGGCTTCTTCAAAATATGATCATTTATTTTATTTATTTTAGTTAGATAGATGGATTTTCACTTGTTTATGGGGGTTTAGTATCGGTGGCATGGATAGAGAGGTGGCACGGATTGACCATGCATAAAAAAAGTGGAGAAGTGAAGGGTTATCCTGCCTGTTGGATCACATGGGATCCACGGTTGGTGGAGACGATCCGCGTGACATCTCTGTCAGCTAATCAGGGCATATCACCTAGAGTGAGCACATGTTTGGGATCTCCACACGTTTGGGCTTTTGTGAGATTTGTGACAGAGAGAGAGAGAGGGGAAATCTCTTTTCACAATCCGCCTATGGATCCACCCGTACCATTCAAATGTCATTGCATTTGTGCTCTTTTCACAATCCACCCATGGATCCACCAGTGTCATTTTGCATGTGTGTTCTTTTTCGTAACAACAAACAGAGTCATTTTGCATGTGTGATCTCTTCACATTCCACCTATGGATCCACCAATGTCATTGCATGCGTGTTCTTTTCACTAACAACAACCAGAGTCATTGCATGTGTGTTCTTTTCACATACCACATATGGATCACCAGTGTCATTGCATGTGTGTTCTCTTCACAATCCACCTATGGATCCACCAGTGTCATTGCATGTGTGTTCTTTTTAGTAACAACCAGAGTCATTTTGCATGTGTGTTCTTTTCACAAACCACCTATGGATCCACCAGTGTCATTGCATGTGTGTTCTTTTCACAATCCACCCATGGATCCACCAGTGTCATTGCATGTGTGTTCTTTTTAGTAACAACAACTAGAGTCATTTTGCATGTGTGATCTCTTCACATACCACCTATGGATCCACTAGTGTCATTGCATGTGTGTTCTTTTTAGTAACAACAACCAGAGTCATTGAAATGTGTGTTCTTCTCACATATAACCTATGGATCCACCAGTGTCATTGCATGTGTGTTCATTTCACTAACAACAACCAGAGTCATTGCATGTGTGTTCTTTTGACATACCACATATGGATCCACCAGTGTGATTGAAATGTGTGTTCTCTACAGAGACCACACATGGATCCACCAGTGTCATTGCATGTGTGTTCTTTCTAGTAACAACCAGAGTCATTTTGCATGTGTGTTCTTTTCACATACCACATATGGATCCACCAGTGTCATTGCATGTGTGTTCTTTTCACAATCCACCCATGGATCCACTAGTGTCATTGCATGTGTGTTCCTTTTAGTAACAACCAGAGTCATTTTGCATGTGTGTTCTTTTCGCATGCCACCTATGGATCCACCAGTGTCATTGCATGTGTTTTCTTTTCACAATCCACCCATGGATCCCACCAGTGTCATTTTGCATGGGTGTTCTTTTTAGTAACAACAACCAGAGTCATTTTGCATGTGTGTTCTCTTCACATACCACCTATGGATCCACCAGTGTCATTGCATGTGTGTTCTTTTTAGTAACAATAAACAGAGTCATTTTGCATGTGTGTTCTTTTCACATACCACCTATGGATCCACCAGTGTCATTTCATGTGTGTTCTTTTCACAATCTACCCATGGATCCACCAGTGTCATTGCATGTGTGTTCTTTTTAGTAACAACAACCAGAGTCATTTTCCATGTGTGTTCTTCTCACATACCACCTATGGATCCACCAATGTCATTGCATGTGTGTTGTTTTCACTAACAACAACCAGAGTCATTGCATGTGTGATCTTTTCACATACCACAGATGGAAACAACAGTGTCATTGAAATGCGTGTTCTCTACAAAGACCACACATGGATCCACCAGTGTCATTGACTGTGTTCTTTTTAGTAAGAACAACCAGTCATTTTGCATGTGTGTTCTTTTCACATACCACCTATGGATCCACCAGTGTCATTGCATGTGTGTTCTCTTCACAATCCACCTATGGATCCACCAGTGTCATTGCATGTGTGTTCTTTTTAGTAACAACAACCAGTGTCATTGCATGTGTTCTCTCTTCAGAGACCACACATGGATCCACCTGTGTCATTGCATGTGTGTTCTTTTTACTAACAACAACAAGAGTCATTGAAATGTGTGATCTCTTCATATACCACCTATGGATCCACCAATGTCATTGCATGTGTGTTCTTTTCACTAACAACAACCAGAGTCATTGCATGTGTGTTCTTTTCACATACCACATATGGATCACCAGTGTCATTGCATGTGTGTTCTCTTCACAATCCACCTATGGATCCACTAGTGTCATTGCATGTGTCTTCTTTTTAGTAACAACAACCAGAGTCATTTTGCATGTGTGTTCTTTTCACATACCACCTATGGATCCACCAATGTCATTGCGTGTGTGTTCTTTTCACAATCCACCCATGGATCCACCAGTGTCATTGCATGTGTGTTTTTTTTAGTAACAACAACCAGAGTCCTTTTGCATGTGTGATCTCTTCACATACCACCTATGGATCCACCAGTGTCATTGCATGTGTGTTCTTTTTAGTAACAACAACCAGAGTCATTGACATGTGTGTTCTTCTCACATACCACCTATGGATCCATTTTGCATGTGTTTTCTTTTCACTAACAACAACCGGAGTCGTTGCATGTGTGTTATTTTCACATACCACATATGGATCCACCGGTGTCATTGAAATGCGTGTTCTCTACAGAGACCACACATGGATCCACCAGTGTCATTGCATGTGTGTTCTTTTTAGTAACAACAACCAGTCATTTTGCATGTGTGTTCTTTTCACATACCACCTATGGATCCACCAGTGTCATTGCATGTGTGTTCTCTTCACAATCCACCTATGGATCCACCAGTGTCATTGCATGTGTGTTCTTTTTAGTAACAACAACCAGTGTCATTGCATGTGTGCTGTCTTTAGAGACCACACATGGATCCACCAGTGTCATTGCATGTGTGATATTTTTAGTTACAACCAGTGTCATTGCATGTGTGTTCTCTTCACAATCCACCTATGGATCCACCAGTGTAATTGCATGTGTGTTCTTTTTAGTAACATCAACCAGTGTCATTGCATGTGTGTTCTCTTCACAATCCACCTATGGATCCACCAGTGTCATTGCATGTCTGTTCTTTTTAGTAACAACAACTAGAGTCATTTTGCATGTGTGTTCTTTTCACATACCACCTATGGATCCACCAATGACATTGCATGTGTGTTCTTTTCACAATCCACCCATGGATCCACCAGTGTCATTGCATGTGTGTTCTTTTTAGTAACAACAACCAGAGTCATTTTGCATGTGTGATCTCTTCACATACCACCTATGGATCCACCAGTGTCATTTCATGTGTGTTCTTTTTAGTAACAACAACCATAGTCATTGAAATGTGTGTTCTTCTCACATACCACCTATGGATCCACCAGTGTCATTGCATGTGTGTTCATTTCACTAACAACAACTAGAGTCATTGCATGCGTGTTCTTTTGACATACCACATATGGATCCACCAGTGTGATTGAAATGTGTGTTCTCTACAGAGACCACACATGGATCCACCAGTGTCATTGCATGTCTGTTCTTTTTACTAACAACCAGAGTCATTTTGCATGTGTGTTCTTTTCACATACCACATATGGATCCACTAGTGTCATTGCATGTGTGTTTTTTTCACAATCCACCCATGGATCCACTAGTGTCATTGCATGTGTGTTCTTTTTAGTAACAACCAGAGTCATTTTGCATGTGTGTTCTTTTCACATACCATCTATGGATCCACCAGTGTCATTGGATGTGTTTTCTTTTCACAATCCACCCATGGATCCCACCAGTGTCATTTTGCATGTGTGTTCTTTTTAGTAACAACAACCAGAGTCATTTTGCATGTGTGTTCTCTTCACATACCTCCTATGGATCCACCAGTGTTATTGCATGTGTGTTCTTTTTAGTAACAACAACCAGAGTCATTTTGCATGTGTGTTCTTTTCATATACCACCTATGGATCCACCAGTGTAATTGCATGTGTGTTCTTTTCACAATCCACCCATGGATCCACCAGTGTCATTGCATGTGTGTTCTTTTTAGTAACAACAACCAGAGTCATTTTGCATGTGTGTTCTTCTCACATACCACCTATGGATCCACCAGTGTCATTGCATGTTTGTTCTTTTCACTAATAACAACCAGAGTCATTGCTTGTGTGTTCTTTTCACATACTACATATGGATCCACCAGTGTCACTGAAATGCCTGTTCTCTACAGAGACCACACATGGATCCACCAGTGTCATTGCATGTGTGTTCTTTTTAGTAACAACAACTAGTCATTTTGCATGTTTGTTCTTTTCACATACCACATATGGATCACCAGTGTCATTGCATGTGTGTTCTCTTCACATACCACCTATGGATCCACCAGTGTCATTGCATGTGTGTTCTTTTTAGTAACAACAACCAGAGTCATTTTGCATGTGTGTTCTTTTCACATACCACCTATGGATCCACCAGTGTCATTGCATGTGTGTTCTTTTCACAATCTACCCATGGATCCACAAGTGTCATTGCATGTGTGTTCTTTTTAGTAACAACAACCAGAGTCATTTTCCATGTGTGTTCTTCTCACATACCACCTATGGATCCACCAGTGTCATTGCATGTGTGTTGTTTTCACTAACAACAACCAGAGTCATTGCATGTGTGTTCTTTTCACATACCACATATGGATCCAACAGTGTCATTGAAATGCGTGTTCTCTACAAAGACCACACATGGATCCACCAGTGTCATTGACTGTGTTCTTTTTAGTAAGAACAACCAGTCATTTTGCATGTGTGTTCTTTTCACATACCACCTATGGATCCACCAGTGTCATTGCATGTGTGTTCTCTTCACAATCTACCTATGGATCCACCAGTGTCATTGCATGTGTGTTCTTTTTAGTAACAACAACCAGTGTCATTGCATGTGTGCTCTCTTCAGAGACCACACATGGATCCACCTGTGTCATTGCATGTGTGTTCTTTTTACTAACAACAACAAGAGTCATTGAAATGTGTGATCTCTTCACATACCACCTATGGATCCACCAATGTCATTGCATGTGTGTTCTTTTCACTAACAACAACCAGAGTCATTGCATGTGTGTTCTTTTCACATACCACATATGGATCACCAGTGTCAGTGCATGTGTGTTCTCTTCACAATCCACCTATGGATCCACTAGTGTCATTGCATGTGTGTTCTTTTTAGTAACAACAACCAGAGTCATTTTGCATGTGTGTTCTTTTCACATACCACCTATGGATCCACCAATGTCATTGCATGTGTGTTCTTTTCACAATCCACCCATGGATCCACCAGTGTCATTGCATGTGTGTTCTTTTTAGTAACAACAACCAGAGTCCTTTTGCATGTGTGATCTCTTCACATACCATCTATGGATCCACCAGTGTCATTGCATGTGTGTTCTTTTTAGTAACAACAACCAGAGTCATTTTGCATGTGTGTTCTTCTCACATACCACCTATGGATCCACTAGTGTCGTTGCATGTGTGTTCTTTTCACTAACAACAACCAGAGTCATTGCATGTGTGTTCTTTTCACATACCACATATGGATCTACCAGTGTCATTGAAATGCGTGTTCTCTACAGAGACCACACATTGATCCACCAGTGTCATTGCATGTGTGTTCTTTTTAGTAACAACAACCAGTCATTTTGCATGTGTGTTCTTTTCACATACCACCTATGGATCCACTAGTGTCATTGCATGTGTGTTCTCTTCACAATCCACCTATGGATCCACCAGTGTCATTGCATGTGTTCTTTTTAGTAACAACAACCAGTGTCATTGCATGTGTTCTCTCTTCAGAGACCACACATGGATCCACTAGTGTCATTGCATGTGTGTTCTTTTTACTAACAACAACAAGAGTCATTGAAATGTGTGCTCTCTTCAGAGACCACACATGGATCCACCAGTGTCATAGCATGTGTGTTCTTTTCACTAACAAAAACCAGGGTCATTGCATGTGTGTTCTTTTCACATACCACATATGGATCACCAGTGTCATTGCATGTGTGTTCTCTTCACATACCACCTATGGATCCAACAATATCATTGCATGTGTGTTCATCTCACTAACAACAACCAGAGTCATTGCATGTGTGTTCTTTTCACATACCACACATGGATCCACCAGTGTTATTGCATGTGTGTTCTTTTTAGTAACAACCAGAGTCATTTTGCATGTGTGTTCTTTTCACATACCACATATGGATCCACCAGTGTCATTACATGTGTGTTCTTTTCACAATCCACCCATGGATCCACCAGTGTCATTGCATGTGTGTTCTTTTTAGTAACAACCAGAGTCATTTTGCATGTGTGTTCTTTTCACATACCACCTATGGATCCACCAGTGTCATTGCATGTGTTTTCTTTTCACAATCCACCCATGGATCCCACGAGTGTCATTTTCCATGTGTGTTCTTTTTAGTAAGACCAACCAGTTTGCATGTGTTATCTCTTCACATACCACCTATGGATCCACCAGTGTCATTGCATGTGTGTTCTTTTTAGTAACAATAAACAGAGTCATTTTGCATGTGTGTTCTTTTCACATAACACCTATGGATCCACCAGTGTCATTGCATGTGTGTTCTTTTCACAATCCACCCATGGATCCACCAGTGTCATTGCATGTGTGTTCTTTTTAGTAACAACAACCAGAGTCATTTTGCATGTGTGTTCTTCTCACATACCACCTATGGATCCACCGGTGTCATTACATGTGTGTTATTTTCACTAACAACAACCAGAGTCATTGCATGTGTGTTCTTTTCACATACCACATATGGATCCACCAGTGTCATTGAAATGCGTGTTCTTTATAGAGACCACACATTGATCCACCAGTGTCATTGCATGTATGTTCTTTTTAGTAACAACAACCAGTCATTTTGCATGTGTGTTCTTTTCACATACCACCTATGGATCCACCAGTGTCATTGCATGTGTGTTCTCTTCACAATCCACCTATGGATCCACCAGTGTCATTGCATGTGTTCTTTTTAGTAACAACAACCAGTGTCATTGCATGTGTACTCTCTTTAGAGACCACAAATGGATCCACCAGTGTCATTGCATGTGTACTCTCTTTAGAGACCACAAATGGATCCACCAGTGTCATTGCATGTGTGTTCTTTCTAGTAACAACAACCAGTGTAATTGCATGTGTGTTCTCTTTACAATCCACCTATGGATCCACCAGTGTCATTGCATGTGTGTTCTTTTTAGTAACAACCAGAGTCATTTTGCATGTGTGTTCTTTTCACATACCACCTATGGATCCACCAGTGTCATTGCATGTGTTTCCTTTTCACAATCCACCCATGGATCCCACCAGTGTCATTTTGCATGTGTGTTCTTTTTAGTAACAACAACCAGATTCATTTTGCATGTGTGTTCTCTTCACATACCGCCTATGGATCCACCAGTGTCATTGCATGTGTGTTCGTTTTAGTAACAACAACCAGACTCATTTTGCATGTGTGTTCTTTTCACATACCACCTATGGATCCATCAGTGTCATTGCATGTGTGTTCTTTTCACAATCCACCCATGGATCCACCAGTGTCATTGCATGTGTGTTCTCTTTAGAGACCACACATGGATCCACCAGTGTCATTGCATGTGTGTTCTTTTTACTAACAACAACAAGAGTCATTAAAATGTGTGCTCTCTTCAGAGACCACACATGGATCCACCAGTGTCATTGCATGTGTTTTCTTTTCACTAACAACAACCAGAGTCATTGCATGTGTGTTTTTTTCACATACCACACATGGATCCACTAGTGTCATTGCATGTGTGTTCTTTTTAGTAACAACCAGAGTCATTTTGCATGTGTGTTCTTTTCACATACCACATATGGATCCACCAGTGTCATTGCATGTGTGTTCTTTTCACAATCCACCCATGGATCCACCAGTGTCATTGCATGTGTGTTCTTTTTAGTAACAACCAGAGTCATTTTGCATGTGTGTTCTTTTCACATACCACCTATGGATCCACCAGTGTCATTGCATGTGTTTTCTTTTCACAATCCACCCATGGATCCCACGAGTGTCATTTTCCATGTGTGTTCTTTTTAGTAAGAACAACCAGTTTGCATGTGTTATCTCTTCACATACCACCTATGGATTCACCAGTGTCATTGCATGTGTGTTCTTTTTAGTAACAACAACCAGAGTCATTTTGCATGTGTGTTCTTTTCATATAACACCTATGGATCCACCAGTGTCATTGCATGTGTGTTCTTTTCACAATCCACCCATGGATCCACCAGTGTCATTGCATGTGTGTTCTTTTTAGTAACAACAACCAGAGTCATTTTGCATGTGTGTTCTTCTCACATACCACCTATGGATCCACCAGTGTCATTGCATGTGTGTTCTTTTCACTAACAACAACCAGAGTCATTGCATGTGTGTTCTTTTCACATACCACATATGGATCCACCAGTGTCATTGAAATGCGTGTTCTCTATAGAGACCACACATTGATCCACCAGTGTCATTGCATGTGTGTTCTTTTTACTAACAACAACAAGAGTCATTGAAATGTGTTCTCTCTTCAGAGACCACACATGGATCCACCAGTGGCATTGCATGTGTGTTCTTTTCACTAACAACAACCAGAGTCATTGCATGTGTGTTCTTTTCACATACCACATATAGATCCACCAGTGTCATTGAAATGTGTGTTCTCTACAGAGACCACACATGGATCCACCAGTTTCATTGCATGTCTGTTCTTTTTAGTAACAACAACCAGTCATTTTGCATGTGTGTTCTTTTCACATACCACCTATGGATCCACCAGTGTCATTGCATGTGTGCTCTTTTCACAATCCACCTATGGATCCACCAGTGTCATTGCATGTGTGTTATTTTTAGTAACAACAACCAGTGTCATTGCATGTGTACTGTCTTTAGAGACCACACATGGATCCACCAGTGTCATTGCATGTGTGTTCTTTTTAGTAACAACAACCAGTTTCATTGCATGTGTTTTCTCTTCACAATCCACCTATGGATCCATCAGTGTCATTGCATGTGTAATCTTTTTAGTAACAACAACCAGTGTCATTGCATGTGCGTTCTCTTTACAATCCACCTATGGATCCACCAACATCATTGCATGTGTGTTCTTTTTATTAACAACAACCAATGTCATTGCATGTGTGCTCTCTTTAGAGACCACACATGGATCCACCAGTGTCATTACATGTGTGTTCTTTTTACTAACAACAACAAGAGTCATTGAAATGTGTGCTCTCTTCAGAGACCACACATGGATCCACCAGTGTCATTGCATGTGTTTTCTTTTCACTAACAACAACCAGAGTCATTGCATGTGTGTTCTTTTCACATACCACACATGGATCCACTAGTGTCATTGCATGTGTGTTCTCTTCACATACCACCTATGGATCCAACAATATCATTGCATGTGTGTTCATCTCACTAACAACAACCAGAGTCATTGCATGTGTGTTCTTTTCACATACCACACATGGATCCACTAGTGTCATTGCATGTGTGTTCTTTTTAGTAACAACCAGAGTCATTTTGCATGTGTGTTCTTTTCACATACCACATATGGATCCACCAGTGTCATTGCATGTGTGTTCTTTTCACAATCCACCCATGGATCCACCAGTGTCATTGCATGTGTGTTCTTTTTAGTAACAACCAGAGTCATTTTGCATGTGTGTTCTTTTCACATACCACCTATGGATCCACCAGTGTCATTGCATGTGTTTTCTTTTCACAATCCACCCATGGATCCCACCAGTGTCATTTTGCATGTGTGTTCTTTTTAGTAACAAGAACCAGATTCATTTTGCATGTGTGTTCTGTTCACATACCACCTATGGATCCACCAGTGTCATTGCATGTGTGTTCTTTTTAGTAATAACAACCAGAGTCATTTTGCATGTGTGTTCTTTTAACATAACACCTATGGATCCACCAGTGTCATTGCATGTGTGTTCTTTTCACAATCCACCCATGGATCCACCAGTGTCATTGCATGTGTGTTCTTCTTAGTAACAACAACCAGAGTCATTTTGCATGTGTGTTCTTATCACAAACCACCTATGGATCCACCAGTGTCATTGCATGTGTGTTCTATTCACTAACAACAACTAGAGTCATTGCATGTGTGTTCTTTTCACATACCACATATGGATCCTCTAGTGTCATTGAAATGCGTATTCTCTATAGAGACCACACATTGATCCACCAGTGTCGTTGCGTGTGTGTTCTTTTTACTAACAACAAAAAGAGTCATTGAAACGTGTGCTCTCTTCAGAGACCACACATGGATCCACCAGTGTCATTGCATGTGTGTTCTTTTCACTAACAACAACCAGAGTCATTGAATGTGTGTTCTTTTCACATACCACATATGGATCCACCAGTGTCATTGAAATGCGTGTTCTCTACAGAGACCACACATGGACCCACCAGTGTCATTGCATGTGTGTTCTTTTTAATAACTACAACCAGTCATTTTGCATGTGTGTTCTTTTCACATACCACATATGGATCCACCAGTGTCATTGCATGTGTGTTCTTTTCACTAACAACAACCAGAGTCATTGCATGTGTGTTCTTTTCACATACCACATATGGATCCACCAGTGTCATTGAAATGTGTGTTCTCTACAGAGACCACACATGGATCCACCAGTGTCATTGCATATCTGTTCTTTTTAGTAACAACAACCAGTCATTTTGCATGTGTGTTCTTTTCACATACCACCTATGGATCCACCAGTGTCATTGCATGTGTTGTTCTCTTCACAATCCACCTATGGATCCACCAGTGTCACTGCATGTGTGTTATTTTTAGTAACAAGAACCAGTGTCATTGCATGTGTACTGTCTTTAGAGACCACACATGGATCCACCAGTGTCATTACATGTGTGTTCTTTTTAGTAACAACAACTAGTGTCATTGCATGTGTGTTCTCTTTACAATCCACCTATGGATCCACCAGTGTCATTGCATGTGTGTTCTTTTTAGTAACAACAACCAGTGTCATTGCATGTGTTTTCTCTTCACAATCCACCTATGGATCCATCAGTGTCATTGCATGTGTGTTCTTTTTAGTAACAACAACCAGTGTCATTGCATGTGTGTTCTCTTTACAATCCACCTATGGATCCACCAGCATCATTGCATGTGTGATCTTTTTATTAACAACAACCAGTGTCATTGCATGTGTGCTCTCTTTAGAGACCACACATGGATCCACCAGTGTCATTGCATGTGTGTTCTTTTTACTAACAACAACAAGAGCCATTGAAATGTGTGCTCTCTTCAGACACCACACATGGATCCACCAGTGTCATTGCATGTGTTTTCTTTTCACTAACAACAACCAGAGTCATTGCATGTGTGTTCTTTTCACATACCACACATGGATCCACTAGTGTCATTGCATGTGTGTTCTTTTTAGTAACAACCAGAGTCATTTTGCATGTGTGTTCTTTTCACATACCACATATGGATCCACCAGTGTCATTGCATGTGTGTTCTTTTCACAATCCACCCATGGATCTACCAGTGTCATTGCATGTGTGTTCTTTTTAGTAACAACCAGAGTCATTTTTCATGTGTGTTCTTTTCACATACCACCTATGGATCCACCAGTGTCATTGCATGTGTTTTCTTTTCACAATCCACCCATGGATACCACTAGTGTCATTTTGCATGTGTGTTCTTTTTAGTAACAAGAACCAGATTCATTTTGCATGTGTGTTCTCTTCACATACCACCTATGGATCCACCAGTGTCATTGCATGTGTGTTCTTTTTAGTAACAACAACCAGAGTCATTTTGCATGTGTGTTCTTCTCACAAACCACCTATGGATCCACCAGTGTCATTGCATGTGTGTTCTTTTCACATACCACATATGGATCCTCTAGTGTCATTGAAATGCGTATTCTGTATAGAGACCACACATTGATCCACTAGTGTCATTGTGTGTGTGTTCTTTTTACTAACAACAAAACGAGTCATTGAAACGTGTGCTCTCTTTAGAGACCACACATGGATCCACGAGTGTCATTGCATGTGTGTTCTTTTCACTAACAACAACCAGAGTCATTGCATGTGTGTTCTTTTCACATACCACATATGGATCCACCAGTGTCATTGAAATGCGTGTTCTCTAAGAGACCACACATTGATCCACCAGTGTCATTGCATGTGTGTTCTTTTTAGTAACAACAACCAGTCATTTTGCATGTGTGTTCTTTCCACATACCACCTATGGATCCACCAGTGTCATTGCATGTTTGTTCTTTTCACTAACAACAACCAGAGTCATTGCATGTGTGTTCTTTTCACATACCACATATGGATCACCAGTGTCATTGCATGTGTGTTCTCTTCACATACCACCTATGGATCCACCAGTGTCATTGCATGTGTGTTCTTTTTAGTAACAACAACCAGAGTCATTTTGCATGTGTGTTCTTTTCACATACCGCCTATGGATCCACCAATGTCATTGCATTTGTGCTCTTTTCATAATCCACCCATGGATCCACCAGTGTCATTTTGCATGTGTGTTCTTTTTAGTAACAACAACCAGAGTCATTTTGCATGTGTGTTCTTCTCACAAACCACCTATGGATCCACCAGTGTCAATGCATGTGTGTTCTTTTTAGTAACAACAACCAGTGTCATTGCATGTGTTTTCTCTTCACAATCCACCTATGGATCCATCAGTGTCATTGCATGTGTGTTCTTTTTAGTAACAACAACCAGTGTCATTGCATGTGTGTTCTCTTTACAATCCACCTATGGATCCACCAGCATCATTGCATGTGTGATCTTTTTATTAACAACAACCAGTGTCATTGCATGTGTGCTCTCTTTAGAGACCACACATGGATCCACCAGTGTCATTGCATGTGTGTTCTTTTTACTAACAACAACAAGAGCCATTGAAATGTGTGCTCTCTTCAGACACCACACATGGATCCACCAGTGTCATTGCATGTGTTTTCTTTTCACTAACAACAACCAGAGTCATTGCATGTGTGTTCTTTTCACATACCACACATGGATCCACTAGTGTCATTGCATGTGTGTTCTTTTTAGTAACAACCAGAGTCATTTTGCATGTGTGTTCTTTTCACATACCACATATGGATCCACCAGTGTCATTGCATGTGTGTTCTTTTCACAATCCACCCATGGATCTACCAGTGACATTGCATGTGTGTTCTTTTTAGTAACAACCAGAGTCATTTTTCATGTGTGTTCTTTTCACATACCACCTATGGATCCACCAGTGTCATTGCATGTGTTTTCTTTTCACAATCCACCCATGGATCCCACTAGTGTCATTTTGCATGTGTGTTCTTTTTAGTAACAAGAACCAGATTCATTTTGCATGTGTGTTCTCTTCACATACCACCTATGGATCCACCAGTGTCATTGCATGTGTGTTCTTTTTAGTAACAACAACCAGAGTCATTTTGCATGTGTGTTCTTCTCACAAACCACCTATGGATCCACCAGTGTCATTGCATGTGTGTTCTTTTCACATACCACATATGGATCCTCTAGTGTCATTGAAATGCGTATTCTGTATAGAGACCACACATTGATCCACTAGTGTCATTGCGTGTGTGTTCTTTTTACTAACAACAAAACGAGTCATTGAAACGTGTTCTCTCTTTAGAGACCACACATGGATCCACGAGTGTCATTGCATGTGTGTTCTTTTCACTAACAACAACCAGAGTCATTGCATGTGTGTTCTTTTCACATACCACATATGGATCCACCAGTGTCATTGAAATGCGTGTTCTCTAAGAGACCACACATTGATCCACCAGTGTCATTGCATGTGTGTTCTTTTTAGTAACAACAACCAGTCATTTTGCATGTGTGTTCTTTTCACATACCACCTATGGATCCACCAATGTCATTGCATGTGTGTTCTTTTCACTAACAACAACCAGAGTCATTGCATGTGTGTTCTTTTCACATACCACATATGGATCACCAGTGTCATTGCATGTGTGTTCTCTTCACAATCCACCTATGGATCCACCAGTGTCATTGCATGTGTGTTCTTTTTAGTAACAACAACCAGAGTCATTTTGCATGTGTGATCTCTTCACATACCACCTATGGATCCACATGTGTCATTGCATGTGTGTTCTTTTTAGTAACAACAACCAGAGTCCTTGAAATGTGTGTTCTTCTCACATACCACCTATGGATCCACCAGTGTCATTGCATGTGTGTTCATTTCACTAACAACAACCAGAGTCATTGCATGTGTGTTCTTTTCACATACCACAGATGGATCCACCAGTGTCATTGCATGTGTGTTCTTTTTAGTAACAACCAGAGTCATTTTGCATGTGTGTTCTTTTCACGTACCACATATGGATCTACCAGTGTCATTGCATGTGTGTTCTTTTCACAATCCACCCATGGATCCACCAGCGTCATTGCATGTGTGTTCTTTTTAGTAACAACCAGTCATTTTGCATGTGTGTTCTTTTCACATACCACCTATGGATCCACCAGTGTCATTGCATGTGTTTTCTTTTCACAATCCACCCTTGGATCCCACCAGTGTCATTTTGCATGTGTTCTTTTTAGTAACAATAACCAGATTCATTTTGCATGTGTGTTCTCTTCACATACCACCTATGGATCCACCAGTGTCATTGCATGTGTGTTCTTTTTAGTAACAACCAGAGTCATTTTGCATGTGTGTTATTTTCACATACCACCTATGGATCCACCAGTGTCATTGCATGTGTGTTATTTTCACAATCCACCCATGGATCCACCAGTGTCATTGCATGTGTGTTCTTTTTAGTAACAACAACTAGAGTCATTTTTCATGTGTGTTCTTCTCACATACCACCTATGGATCCACCGGTGTCATTGCATGTGTGTTCTTTTCACTAACAACAACCAGAGTCATTGCATGTGTGTTCTTTTCACATACCACAGATGGATCCACTAGTGTCATTGAAATGCGTGTTCTCTATAGAGACCACACATTGATCCACCAGTGTCATTGCATGTGTGTTCTTTTTAGTAACAACAACCAGTCATTTTGCATGTGTGTTCTTTTCACATACCACCTATGGATCCACCAGTTTTATTGCATGTGTGTTCTCTTCACAATCCACCTATGGATCCACTAGTGTCATTGCATGTGTTCTTTTTAGTAACAACAACCACTGTCATTGCATGTGTGCTCTCTTCAGAGAGCACACATGGATCCACCAGTGTCACTGCATGTGTGTTCTCTTTATTAACAACAACAAGAGTCATTGAAATGTGTGCTCTCTTCAGAGACCACACATGGATCCACCAGTGTCATTGCATGTGTGTTCTTTTCAGTAACAACAACCAGAGTCATTGCATGTGTGTTCTTTTCACATACCACATATGGATCACCAGTGTCATTGCATGTGTGTTCTCTTCACATACCACCTATGGATCCACCAGTGTCATTGCATGTGTGTTCTTTTTAGTAACAACAACCAGAGTCATTTTGCATGTGTGTTCTTTTCACATACCGCCTATGGATCCACCAATGTCATTGCATTTGTGCTCTTGTCATAATCCACCGATGGATCCACCAGTGTCATTTTGCATGTGTGTTCTTTTTAGTAACAACAACCAGAGTCATTTTGCATGTGTGATATCTTCATATACAGCCTATGGATCCACTAGTGTCATTGCATGTGTGTTCTTTTTAGTAACAACAACCAGAGTCATTTTGCATGTGTGTTCTTCTCACATACCACTTATGGATCCACCAGTGTCGTTGCATGTGTGTTCTTTTCACTAACAGCAACCAGAGTCATTGCATGTGTGTTCTTTTCACATACCACAGATGGATCCACCAGTGATATTGAAATGCGTGTTCTCTATAGATACCACACATTGATCCACCAATGTCATTGCATGTGTGTTCTTTTTAGTAACAACAACCAGTCATTTTGCATGTGTGTTCTTTTCATATACCACCTATGGATACACCAGTGTCATTGCATGTGTGTTCTCTTCACAATCCACCTATGGATCCACTAGTGTCATTGCATGTGTTCTTTTTAGTAACAACAACCAGTGACATTGCATGTGCGCTCTCTTCAGAGACCACACATGGATCCACCAGTATCATTGCGTGTGTGGTCTTTTTACTAACAATAACAAGAGTCATTGAAATGTGTGCTCTCTTCAGAGACCACACATGGATCCACCAGTGTTATTGCATGTGTGTTCTTTTCACTAACAACAACCAGAGTCATTGCATGTGTGTTCTTTTCACATACCACATATGGATCACCAGTGTCATTGCATGTGTGTTCTCTTCACATACCACCTATGGATCCACCAGTGTCATTGAATGTGTTTTCTTTTTAGAAACAACAACCAGAGTCATTTTGCATGCGTGTTCTTTTCACATACCACATATGGATCTACCAGTGTCATTGCATGTGTGTTCTTTTCACAATCCACCCATGGATCCACTAGTGTCATTGCATGTGTGTTGTTTTTAGTAACAACAACCAGAGTCATTTTGCATGTGTGATCTCTTCATATACCACCTATGGATCCACCTGTGTCATTGCATGTGTGTTCTTTTTAGTAACAACAACCAGAGTCATTGAAATGTGTGTTCTACTCACATACCACCTATGGATCCACCAGTGTCATTGCATGTGTGTTCATTTCACTAACAACAACCAGAGTCATTGCATGTGTGAGTCTTTTCACATACCACACATGGATCCACCAGTGTCATTGCATGTGTGTTCTTTTTAGTAACAACCAGAGTCATTTTGCATGTCTGTTCTTTTCACATACCACATATGGATCCACCAGTGTCATTGCATGTGTGTTGTTTTCACAATCCACCCATGGATCCACCAGTTCATTGCGTGTGTGTTCTTTTTAGTAACAACCAGTCATTTTGCATGTGTGTTCTTTTCACATACCACCTATGGATCCACCAGTGTCATTGCATGTGTTTTCTTTTCACAATCCACCCATGGATCCCACCAGTGTCATTTTGCATGTGTTCTTTTTAGTAACAACAACCAGATTCATTTTGCATGTGTGTTCTCTTCACATACCACGTATGGATCCACCAGTGTTATTGCATGTGTGTTCTTTTTAGTAACAACAACTAGAGTCATTTTGCATGTGTGTTATTTTCACATACCACCTATGGATCCACCAGTGTCATTGCATGTGTGTTATTTTCACAATCCACCCATGGATCCACCAGTGTCATTGCATGTGTGTTCTTTTTAGTAACAACAACCAGAGTCATTTTGCATGTGTGTTCTTCTCACATACCACCTATGGATCCACCAGTGTCATTGCATGTGTGTTCTTTTCACTAACAACAACCAGAGTCATTGCATGTGTGTTCTTTTCACATACCACATATGGATCCACCAGTGTCATTGAAATGTGTGTTCTCTATAGAGACCACACATTGATCCACCAGTGTCATTGCATGTGTGTTCTTTTTAGTAACAACAACCAGTCATTTTGCATGTGTGTTCTTTTCACATACCACCTATGGATCCACCAGTGTCATTGCATGTGTGTTCTCTTCACAATCCACCTATGGATCCACCAGTGTCATTGCATATGTGTTATTTTTAGTAACAATAACCAGTGTCATTGCATGTGTGATCTCTTTAGAGACCACACATGGATCCACCAGTGTCATTGCATGTGTGTTCTTTTTACTAACAACAATGTAACACCCTCAAATCGACCCTATGCAAGTTTTAGCCCTTGCCGCCAAACCTGCATAGAAACGATTCAAGGACACCCACCAGGCACTTTCGTGTGGGTGGAAAACGAAGTAATACCATTACACAATAGTCCTCGATGGGACCCACAGAACAGATATATATACAACAGCGACTCAAAGTGTCAAGAATACAGATATACAATACAAAGATCCAAATCACCTTGAAACGATAGAGCGTACGACTATGGACAAGATGCAAATGGGGCTAAGAGCCCTGAAGAATAACCAATGGCGTCCATAACCCTGCCCAGGCCAAGCCGGAAGGGTAACCCTGCTAACGACATCGATCTTAAACCTGCTAAAACAAAAGGGGTGCCAACAAAGGGCAAAGGAAAAAGAGGAGCGTCAGTACTGAGGCTAGTACACGGCGAGGCTAGAATTCGGCGGCTCTCGACTACATAGGTATGGTGGGCTGTAGCGGCAGTGCAGTGGCACTAAACAACCTATAGAGACTCAATACAACTGGTGGTTATCAGAGAGAGATAAGAAAGACCTATTCGGATCCAACCTGAAGCTAACACCAAACAAACCCATCCCGGTATTTTCCCCTCGAGACCAAACGAGAAAGTCGGACCAAGGAACTCACACAGTTGGCAATTTTACTCATTCCGTTATAGTTGCAGCAATTACTAATCAGATATAGGTAGCATGAGTCATCCTGATAGCATAAGTAGTGGGCAGTTTTAATCACCATTCCGTTGTAGTTGGAACATTTACTAGTCAGATATAATAGTCCTGAGGAATCCCAAAACCCAGCAGTTGTTGGCACTTTTATCACATTCCATTGGAGTTGTAATACTTACTAAGCAGGTATAGTATGACACAGATCACCACAGATCCACCAGTTGTTGGCATTTTTAATATCCATTCCGTTATACTTGAACTGATTACTAGTCACATATTAAGTCAAATTTATAGCACTACTTTAGTTATGCTTGTCTATGATCGGGATACTGTGCTCCAAGTCATCCATAACCGCGGACACGGCTTTCAGAAAGTTTTACCCTGTAGGGGTGCACAAATAGCAACACACACTCGATCAACCTCGGAAAAACCAACTCAAAACCCAACGAGGCATTCACGACAAAGCGATCACAGGATTCAGAAATATTTCAGGGGGCCACCCCACTAAGCTACCCGCAACGAAGTTGGCCGGCTCCGGAACGGACCCAGGCTTTGCGTCAATGGCTGTAAACGACTGGGAACACGAAAGTGTGACTAGGCTTGTCGATACCGCGAAAACACTCCGCGATCCTAAACAGTACAGGTGCTCCACGCACAATCTTAAATAAAACAGTAAAGCATGGCATAAGTACAGGATAGTAATAAAGCCCCAAACTACTTTGTGGCCCCAACAAATAGAAATGAATCAAGCTCTGGCTTAGGGGGGTCCATAAGGCCTCCCGGATGTGGATAATTCGAAAAATCAAGGAACATGTATCAAGTACTCGGGGTCCTACGGGACACAAGTGAGCGTGGAAGAACCAAATAATATCTATTGCCCACCGATGCCTATGCATTAGTTATATCTAGCATTTTAATAGTTGTATTTAAAGACATGATCATCTCCACCAATAAGCATCTCCACCATTAAGCATCTGCCAACCTTCCAACAACTGTGGTACTTGACAACACAGGATCGCACCTGAGAAAGCAACTATGACTCGCAAGGCCAGCTATCTACCAAACACAGGTTATAGGAGGTGTCCAAGGCAATATAGAGGCTGCACGGGATATAACTGGTGGTCGGAAACTAAAGCATCGCGACACGGATAGCAATAGATCAACATGAGGAAATAAAGACTATAAATGCAAAATAGGTAGAAGGGGAAGAGATGCTCGCCTAGGGAACACTGCTGAAGGATCATATCTGGAGAACTTGTCAATACTCACATCCACTCATCGGCCTAGTCCGCGAAGAAGCAAACACTAGAAGAAACACCGGATGCAATATTTAATACTACGGTAGAAGATCCGGCATGATTATGATATGATGCAGATGCGGTGCAATTAGGTCATATTAAGCGGAACCGGGGCCCCGACAATTAATTAAACGGTTCAAGTTATTTATCTACCCTGCAAATTAAATGTTGGCTTATCCGGACAAAACATGGCATCGGTTCGCTACACAAATTTAAATGGAGTCAATATAAGACTAGAATAGTCCGCATATAGTCTCCATATTTAATTTAGGTGAATCGACTATTTAACCCAACCCACCAGATGACATGTATGCAAGCATGATGATTTAATGATGCGACAGGTATATGTCATTATAAAAATAGGGGCTTAGGGAAGGGGTCACACATCTGGGTCCGGAAGATCTTAGGTTCCGGGGGTCCGGGGTTTGACAGGGTCCAGGGTTCGACGGGGGATCGATCTTGGTGGAAACGTTCTCGGACAACGGAGTAGATCTTGGCATTCCGAGAAGAAGGATTTGTCGTTCCGAGATGAAGCGCTTGCCGTTACGTGGCGATCTTGGCGGTTTTCGGATCCGGGTCATGGCGTGGCCTTCGGGTCACCGGGATCGGGCTTCGCCTCTGGGAACGGGTCTTCAGGGTCTCGACGGACTTGGGGTTCTGGGCATCCGATCCGTGGTCTTTGGGGTACGGGGGTCTTGTCGTTCGGGGCCCGGGTCGGAGAACTTGCCGTTCGAAGGATCGGTCTTGGACACGGGAGGTAGATCTTGTCGCACGGCGTCAATGCTTCCGAGAAGGAGAACTTGGCGCGCCGAGGGGCTCGGTCTTCAGGTTCCGTGGCAGGGTCCTTGGTGTTCTGTAATCTTTTAGCGTATTGTCACCTCTGGCTCTTCGAGATATTGCGGTCGTGGCAACATGACAACAACAAAAACAGGGTCAAACTCCCATAGGTGGTGCGCTCCCAACACACAAACACATAGGCACCGAAAGAATGCTCGCACAGAGGAGCAGGACCACTTAGAGCAGTACCCAACAAACCCAACAAATGAGCACACGGCCTTCGTCTTAGATTCAAGTGGCAGCTGGGAAGGCCATTCCCGAGAGCAGGTCGGTTCGAGGAGACGGCGTTCACGCGACGGCAGAGCTTGGCGGGGGACAAGCGGCGAAGGGGTGAAGGGCCCGAGGACGAGGAGGACAGCCGCGTGCGGCACCTGGCGGCGAGGCGTGGTCCGGTGGAACTCACCGGAGGCGCGGGACACGACGACGGGGATGCAGGTCCCGGGAGGCACGTGGCAGGGGCGGCCGAGATCGAGGCCCGGCTGCAGGGATGAGGCGAGGGATGCCAGAGGTGAGGGCGGCCAGCGATGGCAGCCGGAGAGAAGAGGCGGCGAGCTCGGTGGCGGTGGGGAAGATCTCGGTGAGGCCGACGGTGGACGCAGCTCGGCGAGGCAGGGCATGCGAGGCCGCGACGGTGGCGCATCAGAGAGCAAAGGCGACGGTGCCGAGGGAGGGGGCGGCGCCGACGAGGAGATGGCGGAGCGGCAGCCGGCTCGGGCTCGACGAGAGGCACGCGGAGAGAGGCCTGACGCGGGGGAGGAAGAGGCGAGGAGGGCGGCCGGCAAGGAGGAGAGCAGGACCGAAAGGTGCGTCCGGCCGGGGAGACGCTCGGGAGGCCGACGGAGAGAGAGGAGGGAGGCGCGCCTGGGCGGGGGAACTGAGGCCGAGCGGGGCGGTCGCGCGAGCGCGTGAGGGGTGGAGAGGAGAGAGGAGGTGGCGACGTGGAAGGGTTGGTGGCCCTGGGGCGCGTGGTAGGTGGAGACCAGGGGTGGGGGTTTACGTGCAGGGGCGGCTGTCCAGTGCGGGTGGGGCCAGCAGGTAGGGGCCTGGGCGGGAGTTCCAGGGGAACCAGGTGGTGTGGGGGGCTGAGGTGGCGGGCTAGGGTTGGCGAGAGAGGTGGCGGGGTGCCAGGGTGGCGGGGTGGGGTGATGTGACGAGTTTTGAGTGGCCATGGTGAGGTGGAGGGGGTTGGGTAGATTAGATTTTGGTAGAAAAAGGTTTCGGTAGCTCTGGTTTTGTACTGGGGGTGGCCGACCGGGTCGGATCGGCCCGGTAGGGCTGCCCCTTAAAATAAAATAAATATTTATTATTTAAAATGGGGTTTTTGCAAACCGTATTTAGACAAACCAAAATATTCCGGAGAACCGGGGTTTTATTTTGATTAAAGACAAGAATATTTAGAAAATGAAACTAAGCTTTTGGAAAATAGTTTTTAAACAAACCATGCATGATGATGACGATGCTCAAATGCAATGTGGCATGATTACATAAGCATGCGGTCATGACGATGTAATGCATAAAACAACGCGATTTTCTAGTAGTGGTTTTTGCGGGGTGCCACAAACAACAAGAGTCCTTGAAATGTGTGCTCTCTTTAGAGACCACACATGGATCCACCAGTGTCATTGCATGTGTGTTCTTTTCACTAACATCAACCAGAGTCATAGCATGTGTGTTCTTTTCACTAACATCAACCAGAGTCATTGCATGTGTGTTCTTTTCAGATACCACATAGGGATCCACCAGTGTCATTGCATGGGTGTTAGTTTTAGTAACAACAACCAGAGTCATTGAAATGTGTGTTCTTCTCACATACCACCTATGGATCCACCAGTGTCATTGCATGTGTGTTCATTTCATAATCCACCTATGGATCCACTAGTGTCATTGCATGTGTGTTCTTTTTAGAAACAACAACCAGAGTCATTTTGCATGTGTGTTCTTTTCACATACCACCTATGGATCCACCAGTGTCATTGCATGTGTGTTCTTTTCACAATCCACCCATGGATCCACCAGTGTCATTGCATGTGTGTTCTTTTTAGTAACAACAACCAGAGTCATTTTGCATGTGTGATCTCTTCACATACCACCTATGGATCCACCAGTGTCATTGCATGTGTGTTCTTTTTAGTAACAACAACCAGAGTCATTGAAATGTGTGTTCTTCTCACATACCACCTATAGATCCACCAGTGTCATTGCATGTGTGTTCATTTCACTAACAACAACCAGAGTCATTGCATGTGCGTTCTTTTCACATACCACACATGGATCCACCATTGTAATTGCATGTGTGTTCTTTTTTGTAACAACCAGAGTCATTTTGCATGTGTGTTCTTTTCACATACCACATATGGATCCACCAGTGTCATTGAAATGCCTGCTCTCTATAGAGACCACACATTGATCCACCAGTGTCATTGCATGTGTGTTCTTTTTAGTAACAACAACCAGTCATTTTGCATGTGTGTTCTTTTCACATACCACCTATGGATCCACCAGTGTCATTGCATGTGTGTTCTCTTCACAATCCACCTATGGATCCACCAGTGTCATTGCATGTGTGTTCTTTTTAGTAACAACAACCAGTGTCATTGCATCTGTAATCTTTCAGAGACCACACATGGATCCACCAGTGTCATTGCATGTGTGTTCTTTTTACTAACAACAACAAGAGTCCTTCAAATGTGTGCTCTCTTCAGAGACCACACATGGATCCACCAATGTCATTGCATGTGTGTTCTTTTCACTAACATCAACCAGAGTCATTGCATGTGTGTTCTTTTCACTAACATCAACCAGAGTCATTGCATGTGTGTTCTTTTCAGATACCACATATGGATCAACCAGTGTCATTGCATGGGTGTTAGTTTTTACCAGAGTCATTGAAATGTGTGTTCTTCTCACATACAACCTATGGATCCACCAGTGTGATTGCATGTGTGTTCATTTCATAATCCACCTATGGATCCACCAGTGTCATTGCATGTGTGTTCTTTTTAGTAACAACAGCCAGAGTCATTTTGCATGTGTGTTCTTCTCACATACCACCTATGGATCCACCAGTGCCATTGCATGTGTTCTTTTCACTAACAAAAACCAGAGTCATTGCATGTGTGTTCTTTTCACATACCACATATGGATCCACCAATGTCATTGAAACGCGTGTTCTCTACAAAGACCACACATTGATCCACCAGTGTCATTGCATGTGTGTTCTTTTTAGTAACAACAACCAGTCATTTTGCATGTGTGTTCTTTTCACATACCACCTATGGATCCACCAGTGTCATTCCATGTGTGTTCTCTTCACAATCCACCTATGGATCCACCAGTCTCATTGCATGTGTGTTCTTTTTAGTAACAACAACCAGTGTCATTGCATGTGTGATCTCTTCAGAGACCACACATGGATCCACCAGTGTCATTGCATGTGTGTTCTTTTTACTAACAACAAAAAGAGTCCTTCAAATGTGTGCTCTCTTTAGAGACCACACATGGATCCACCAGTGTCATTGCATGTGTGTTCTTTTCACTAACATCAACCAGAGTCATTGCATGTGTGTTCTTTTCACTAACATCAACCAGAGTTATTGCATGTGTGTTCTTTTCAGATACCACATATGGATCCACCAGTGTCATTGCATGTGTGTTCTTTTTAGTAACAACAACCAGAGTCATTGAAATGTGTGTTCTTCTCACATACCACCTATGGATCCACCGGTGTCATTGCATGTGTGTTCATTTCATAATCCACCTATGGATCCACCAGTGTCATTGCATGTGTGTTCTTTTTAGTAACAACAACCAGAGTCATGTTGCATGTGTGTTCTTCTCACATACCACCTATGGATCCACCAGTGCCATTGCATGTGTGTTCTTTTCACTAACAAAACCAGAGTCATTGCATGTGTGTTCTTTTCACATACCACATATGGATCCACCAGTGTCATTGAAATGCGTGTTCTCTACAGACACCACACATTGATCCACAAGTGTCATTGCATGTGTGTTCTTTTTAGTAACAACAACCAGTCATTTTGCATGTGTGTTCTTTTCACATACCACCTATGGATCCACCAGTGTCATTGCATGTGTGTTCTCTTCACAATCCACCTATGGATCCACTAGTGTCATTGCATGTGTTCTTTTTAGTAACAACAACCAGTGTCATTGCATGTGTGCTCCCTTCAGAGACCACACATGGATCCACCAGTGTCATTGTATGTGTGTTCTTTTTACTAACAACAACAAGAGTCATTGAAATGTGTGCTCTCTTTAGAGACCACATATGGATCCACCAGTGTCATTGCATGTGTGTTCTTTTCACTAACAACAACCAGAGTCATTGCATGTGTGTTCTTTTCACATACCACATATGGATCACCAGTGTCATTGCATGTATGTTCTCTTCACAATCCACCTATGGATCCACCAGTGTCATTGCATGTGTGTTCTTTTTAGTAACAACAACCAGAGTCATTTTGCATGTGTGTTCTTTTCACATACCACCTATGGATCCACCTGTGGCATTGCATGTGTGTTCTTTTCACAATCCACCCATGGATCCACCAGTGTCATTTTGCATGTGTGTTCTTTTTAGTAACAACAACTAGAGTCATTTTGCATGTGTGATCTCTTCACATACCACCTATGGATCCACCAGTGTCATTGCATGTGTGTTCTTTTTAGTAACAACAACCAGAGTCATTGAAATGTGTGTTCTTCTCACATACCACCTATGGATCCACCAGTGTCATTGCATGTGTGTTCTTTTTAGTAACAACAACCAGAGTCATTTTCATTTGTGTTCTTCTCACATACCACCTATGGATCCACCAGCGTTATTGCATGTACGTTCTTTTCACCAACAACAACCAGAGTCATTGCATGTGTGTTCTTTTCACATACCACATATGGATCCACTAGTGTCATTGAAATGCGTGTTCTCTATAGAGACCACATGGATCCACCAGTGTCATTGCATGTGTGTTCTTTTTAGTAACAACAACCAGAGTCATTTTGCATGTGTGTTCTCTTCAAAGACCACACATGGATCCGCCAGTGTCATTGCATGTGTGTTCTTTTTACTAACAACAACAATAGTCATTGAAATGTGTGCTCTCTTCAGAGACCACACATGGATCCACCAGTGTCATTGCATGTGTGTTCTTTTCACTAACAACAACCAGAGTCATTGCATGTGTGTTCTTTTCACATACCACATTTTGATCCACCAGTGTCATTGCATGTGTGCTCTTTTCACAATCCACCATGGATCCACCAGTGTCATTGCATGTGTGTTCTTTTTAGTAACAACAACCAGAGTCATTTTGCATGTGTGTTCTTTTCACATACCACCTATGGATCCACCAGTATCATTGAAATGTGTATTATTTTCAACTACCGTCGTTGGCCACAAACAATCGGGACGCAGAACTAACCAGCAACCGCTCTGGGCTTCTAGAAGACCCGATCCCTGATAGTTAGGCGTCGTTGGATCGGGGTGCGTGGACGATAGTGATGTCCTTCGCGAGGGCGATCCGCGAGAAGTCTTTTCTGCGAACTGATTGGCCGTGGCAACTACGCTCGGCCTACGTCCTTGCCTTTATCCCCTTAACCTCGGGGCCAAAAATCATCTCGTGTTCCTTCATCGCCATGGAGAGGGAGAGGCCCAAACTCAGCTTGCACGAGGCTCAGATGTTCGCCCACTACTGCATACTCGCGCCGCCGTTAGCGAGGCTTCCAGCCGGCTTCGAGCTCAGCTATGCCGGGGTTCCTATCGTGCTTCTCTTGCGCGACAACGCGTTGGCGAGGCAGATCGAGGAGCGCCGCCGCCAGCTGTCGGAGCGGAAGAGGGCAATGGCGCGGTACTCGCGTACGAGCGCGTACTGGCGAAAGTTGTTCAAGAAGGAGCGGGCTGTGTTGATTGAGCTATGCGGAACCCACTAGCGGGAGATCCACCCGGATCTGTGCAACCCCGAAGGGAGGCAGCGCTTCTGGGCAGTGCCTAGGCGTACGACCTCCACCGTTATCGATGCAGCGCGCTGTGAAGAATCCATGAGGAGGAGGAATGCTGCCAGGAATGTCGGCATCGATTCCGACGCAGAGGAGGCTAGCGGCGACGCGGACAGCATCGTCAATGATGGAGACTGCGGGAGCGTCATAGTCGATTAGGACCACTTAAGCATAAATTAAATCTATGTACGGTATCTTAATGCGCTCTTTGGATCTGGGTCACCTTAGTCATGGTCGATTATCGTCATAATCTATATATGTTGGCCATGTTTTAGTTGTCTTTGTCTTTGAAACTAGTCGATCGAAACTCGTCCGATCCTGAAAATAAAGTTCACGCGTTCTCTGGCATGTCTGATGGGACAATACGCTGACTCTGCTCCCAGCACTTGATGGCACAGCCGTAATTTGGAGTGCGCCTGAGGAGAAGGGATCGAGCGTGTTGTAATAGTGTACTACTCCTATCCAGATATAACTGACTTAGTTTTTTTGGATATTTAATAAATGTGTCTATACCCAAAACATGTCTAGATACATGTTTTAGGTTTCTCTGTCTTTCAAACTAATCAAAAGTCATCAAATTCTGAACAAACAAAGTCATTGCGTTCATACCTGATGGGACAATATGCTGACTCTGCTACTTGATGGCACAGCCATAATTCTGGAGTGCGCCAGAGGAGATGGGAATGCAAGGGAGATGGGAACTAGTAGCCGCGTCCAAACACAGGTAAAAAATTAATGTAATAATATTTTAAAAAAATGTAATCTGGTCCACATGACCCCATCATAGACACATTGCACGCGCCAGATATAAATAAAGACGACATGGCTAGTTTAGTTTCAATGATACAATTCAACATAGGACGTTACTGTGGCCGCATCTTTTTGCTCCTCTTATTAGTCTGCTATCCCATGCTACATTAAGCATCAGTTGATGAGGATAAAAAAATGATAAAATGGCAAATAAAACAATTTTTAAGCTTACCTTTCATCCGGAGAATCGTACAAAGATGAAATTGGCAAGGATTTATTATTTCTCCTGCAGTTAGCCGAAAGATCCTCAAGAACATCCTCAATCACTCCTGCAACTTCTTCATATTCTAATACACCTCCATTATTTGCCCTTTCCTCCCTGTTCCGCTTACCCTTTTGTTTCTTTTCACACCCTTTTTGTCGCCGGCACCTCCACTTCTTCATAAATTGGCTGCTTACGTATGTTTTGCTCCAAGTGTTCATCACCGTCTTCGCGCTGCTCTTCCGCCAGTTCTGGCTGAGAAGCCTCATTTTCTGCCATCGGGGTGTGAACAGGGACAATAGCATGTGTAACTGGGTTTTTGCAAAACCTCTTGATATGGCCGAATCCGCCACAATGTCTGCATTTCATTTTCCTAGCACCAAGCCTTGGACCTTTATCGGTGGAGGCTACGATCCTTAGCTTTCTAGGCCTCCCAGGTGGCCTCCTAAGAACTGGTGGTTGAAGTTTGAACCCTGGATCGACAATCTCCCAATCATTTTCATCGGCCATAGGTGGTACGTTTTCTGCATAAGTTGCAGCAAACTTGTCCATGGAGAAATAGTTGTCGACATAGTTCTCTATTTCAGCTCCGTTACCTCTAAGCTTTAAGATGAAGTAAATTGCATGGTGACATGGCAGACCAGTAATCTGCCACTGCCTGCATGAACAAGTCTTGTTTCCAATGTCTACAGTGTACCTCTATTCACTCCCACGCTTGTATTCTGCATAAACCTCAGCCAATGTTCTGGAACTTCTGACCACCCTCATCTGTATCGTTCTCATTGCCCTGGTTCTTGCATTCAGTAACATAACCACCTTTGGAACTATTTTATGGCCTAAAATTTTTCTTGCACAAATTCTTTGCCTTAAATCTATCTTCACCATTATGCACTATCTTGTTGCATCCAACAAAATAAAAATTCCAAGTGTCTTCATGCCCGAATTCTTATCATTGAAACTCTCTGCCAAATTATTGCATACAAAATCCACCTTGCTTAACTCACCAAAGTTGCTTCTGGCCCATAGCTTGGTGTGATGTTCCTCAAGGTATTTTTTCACCTTTGGAACTACATACATGTTCTGCAAGTAAGTAGCATGTGTGCTTGGGATGTATGTGTATGCTGATCGCCACAAGTCCTCTTCAAAGATCGTTCCTTCGAACTTCTTCGTGAAGTTAGTAGCGAGGTGCCGCATGCATTCCCTTATACTCAACCCCAGGAAACACAGCATCAACAGCATTCTCAAGACCCTCGGATGCACCAGTGTGTATCACCAAGCCTTCAGGGTGACCAATTACTTCCCGTAGTCTCTTTATGAACCATGTCCAGCTTTCATTTGATTCACCCTCAAGAACAGCATAAGCTACGGGTAGAAGCCAATTATGCGCGTCCAAAGCACACGCAGAAGCAACATGTCCCCTAAACTTCCCTGTTAAAGAAGTTGCGCCTATTGCCAAGTATGGCCTGTAGCCGTCTAGGAACCCCTTCCAGCATGCCTTCAGGCAAACAAAACATCTCCTGAAGCATATCTTATCTGCCTGCTTATACCTGACCCCCTCGAGACCTTTTCTCTCCCTTTCACAACCTCGTAATCGATGTCAACAACACTACCAGGTGATGTTTTCTCTACCTGAGCTTCGAAACTATACAACATATGAAAACTGTCATTCCACTTGCCTTGAATGAAGTCTAGAGCCATCTCCTTCCCATCAAAGACTCTGTGACAAGGAATCAGAACGTTAAACTTTTTGCTAATCTTTGCTCTGAGTTCAGCTGGTCCAATGTT
Organism: Avena sativa; assembly: GCA_916181665.1. NCBI lineage: Eukaryota > Viridiplantae > Streptophyta > Magnoliopsida > Poales > Poaceae > Avena > Avena sativa. Next base: position 234,109,844 of record OV702287.1, read on the forward strand.
ATGATCCTGCCTCACCTAGTCAAGTACAGTAGCAACAATCCACTTGGTAGTCGCCGGTCTCATTTTACCACTTAAAGAAGTATTAGGGCAGTTGTGTTCCTTCGTGTTTACTTTGATCTGCATTCCATAAGAATCCAAATAATTCAGAGCTAGTTATCAACGGAATAAATATGAGAAAGACTGGAACTAAATGTAGCTATTGCAACCTGAAATGGGTGTCCACCCCGCAATGGAGATGCATGTAATCTCCATTTACACACATTACTTTCCCTACAGTGCACCCTAAATCTCTTTTGGTCGCTCTTTTTAATGATAAATTCGAACCCAACTCTGATTGCATAGGTTGCAACTGCATATCTGCAGTCCTCCACATTATCAAAGACAATCCCCTCATCAATTGTAGGATTGTCCCTATCAAAGTGTATCACTGGCCTATCCACGTCTTCGTCGTCGTATCTACATCCCATTTCCACATCTTCACATTCCTCTTACTCATCAGTCCCATAGTCAGGCTCAAAGTTTGAATCAACCAAATATTCCCTACTCTCCATCCTATCAGGGTCAGCAGCCATGTCTGGATATGCTTTCTCATCATCATCCGCACCGCCACACGTTTCAGTGCCTTCATGCTTGCTTGACAAAGCATCATGCTCAAGGACAAGCTGTACAGACGTCCTGCGGTTACCAACCCATATCCTTGGCATCACCATGGGACTATAAACGCTAATTGGGGTATGCAGATAAGGAATCACAGTTCTTACCTTTCAATGTGGACGCACGGCACCTTCTCCGGGCTCCATACCTCCAAAGCTCTGCACCCTGCTACCTCTCCCCCCGTTTTGTTGTCCTCTGTGCTCTCCAGACTTGAAGGAGATTCCGTGCTCTCCAGCCGTGCAGGACCCATATCCGTGCTCTCAAGCCTCGCAGGATCCATCTCCGAGCGGGATCCGGATCACCAGCGTTGTTGGGCCCCAAACCTAATGGCCGACTCTCAATTTCCGTTTCCAAATGCGCCTGGGCGGCGGCAAGGAGACAGGACAGGGAGGGGAGGGGACGTGAGGAGATGGCAGGGAGGGGAGGGCGGGAGGACGACGACCCAAGGGGACGACGAGAGCGGTGCACGACTGAGCGGAGTGGCGGCGGCAGGAGCAGAGGAGACGAGCGGAGCGGAGCTGGTTGCAACAAAGCATGGAAAAATGCACAATAATGTGTTGGTGGGCGGCACCAGCCCTCGAACCTAGGACGCGCGCCGTCGTAGGTGGAGGAGGCGGGCCCGCTTGTCAGAAAACATGCCACCTGTCAGCGCACTATGCACGGGGAGCGCTTCACGGAATTTTTAGCAGGTCCCACATGTCAGTTTGTTTGATCAAAACTTGCATGCAGAATTCAAAGTATTTATTTTTAGTAGCTTCTTTCAGAATTCTCTGTGTTCGACACGGGCATCAGCTCAGCGATGGAATTCAGGTCCCACATGGAAAATTGCACAATAATGTGTTGGTGGGTGGCACCACCCCTCAAACCTGGGATGCGCATCGTCGAAGGTGGAGGGGGCGGGCCTGCCAGGCAGAAAACATGCCACGCTGGCATCCCCTGTTTCTGATGCCCTCTAAAAAAATAAAACACGCCACGTCGTTATCCCCTGTTTCTGATGGTGTTTCTACACTCGACGGTACATGGTGGCATATAAATAATATTGTTTAAACATAAGGGCACAGTCGTCAACATTTCTAAAATGAAACCCGGTCACGTCTCCTACCTGTCCTGGTACATTGCCTGATGAGGTGGATAGCCACGACAGCGGTCTTTTTAATACGTTCGCACTCTTATGCTGAGAAGGGAAATAAAGATTGAGCTGTTAATGCAACGAGTGTCAAATTATTACCCTCTATGGAAATGGAAAATGGTTATTTTCACGCGTTCCCGTAGTCCAAACCTACTGTCAGTCTTTCACTCCCCTTCTCCGACTAACCACAGTTCACCTTGCGCAGCTCCTCCGTGTCGCACCAACTAGGGTAACATGGCCCCGCCTAAGCCGCCGCCGCGACAGCCGCCAAAACTGGGGTATTTAGCCCCTAGGCAGGCCATGAAGCTCTACTTCAAGGTCGGTCTCCCATTACCCTACCAGGCGGATGATTTTCCCGAATGTGCCGAATCGGCCGCGGCGGCGACTGCGTCGTTGTCGGCGCCAGATGCGGCAAGCAGGGCCAAGAGAGCGATGTGGAGAAATCGCACGACGGCCTTACGGCATGCTCTAGGCAATGGGAACAAGGTACGTATCAAATCGTTCATGTGAGCATGCCGCCGCCGAGGGTACACATCCTCGAACAGGGCAGCGCCAAGGTCTAGGAACTCTCGCGTCCATGCTTCGGTGCGGACTACCTTACCTCAGTGGGGTAGGCTGGGAGAACGCCGTCTGCGGCAAAGATGCTCCATCCTACGCACCGTCGAAGGCCGTACCGTGGCGGCGACCAAGCGTCTACACTCAGCATGCTGGATTGTTCGACAACCGGAGCCGGCGGCGGGCATCAGCTCAGCCCCGGAATTCAGGTTCGAGTTCACACGGACCTACGATCCCGAGAAGGAGATATCGAATTTCAGTTTCGAAGAAATTGTTGCAGCGGCGTGGATGGTCCAACTTAACCGGGACTGGCGCACGCAAATCGCTCGTGCATGAACGATGCAGATTTCTTGTAGTTTGGCGGGAAGGAAATAGATCAGTTTGGGTTAAATGATCAAAGAACTTATGTCCTCTCAAGGCAATTGGCCAGCCAACTTTTCTGGTGGAGATCTGTAGTTTCTTCAGTGCAGAATAGTTAAGTTCAAACTGAAGAATGGCTTTTGTAGATGAAATGCTGATGAATTGTTCTATAAACTAGTAGGAAGTTTAGCCCACTTTTGTGCAGGTATAAGACCCTTTTGTATGGAAGTACTATTGTTGTAAGCAAATACTATCAAGTACCTATTTCCTCCAATTACTAGTCGTTGTTCAATACAGTTAGCTGGCATCTTTTTATCCCAGACTACAGATTTTGCGTTTGTTGTCTGTGATGTAAACCATTTTTTCCTTTGTCTTGTGTTGCCTGCAAAATGGTCCTGCAGTTCAACATGTTACAAATGTAGCTACCTTGTACTCCCTCCGTTTCAAAATATAAGATGTTTTAGCTTTGTGAATGAAGTGTATCTAGTCCCCTTTTAGTATGTAGGTTCATCTAGGTTTAGAAAGCACCATCACTAAAAGATGTCTAGATACGCTCCATTCATAAAGCTAAAACATCTTATATTTTGAAACGGAGGGAGTACTTGAAGAGGAGATGGACTACATTTTCCTGGCATCCACAGAATTGACATTGCTCATTACCAGACCACCCTCTTTTCATGAGGTTGTCCTTGGTTATTCACAGAAATTATAAAGCACGGTGTTCAACTATATCGATTCAAACTATTACACGCACACAAACTACATCAAATTCATTACCCACACATACTACATCGATTCAAACTATTACACACACATACTACTTCAAACTATTACACACACATACTACATCGATTCAAACTATTACACATTTTTAGTCGATGCTAACTTCCTGCTACGCTCTCCATACTACAAATTCATTAGCCACACATACCACGGCATTTCACTAGAGCTCTGTCTTCACTCGAGGGAAATCAGAACCACCAGCTCGTCCAAGCCCGGTCCCCCCACCGAAACTGTGTGCCCCGTCGCGAAACGGTGGCGGTCCTGTGCCATCGATCCTTCCAGGCTAACACTGCAGGCGACGAGGGTGCTTTCTGGCAGCCTCTTCGGGGCCCTGAATGCCATGTACCGAGTCCAGAACCTCCTCTAGGTGGATGATGACCGGGTGCTTCCAGCAAAGCTGTCGCCCTGCCCTGCTTGGAATCTGCACCTCGTACATCTTAGGAACGGCGTCAGGATCTTTTAGCCACGCCTTTACCTCAATGACCCATCTGTCGCTCGGCGGCACGATTTCCACCATCTCGCTGCCAAGGCTACTGACGACCTGCTTGAGGGCCTTCGGCTCCTACGCATCCAATGGGGGCCGTCAAAGCCGAATTTGGAGAAGAAACGAAGCTGCCCCAAGCGATCGTCCCACCCACAGGCGCGATGCCAACGCATGAAGCTCATTTTCTCCCTGGAGCACTCGAAAGAACGGGAAGAATGCAGAACACGCTCGGTGTCTGAGCTGTGCTCGAACTGGATAAAAAAATTGAATGGCGGCGCGCATACCTCAATGTTGACCTCATTTCGTCTGATCCCAAAATGAGACCTGAAAGCCGACAGCAACTCTGCCGGCGACACGGTGGGACGGACGCCCAGCACGGTGGCCATGAGAGTGTGGTCGTCGAACTGCTGTGCCAGGGCTACCATGCCTGGGGTGCACGGCAGCACGCAACTTCCCGAGGCCAGTCGCCGGCCTGGATCGCCCGACGGGACGCGCTCGGTCGTGGGAGAAGGAATAGCTAGAGGCGAGATATTAGTCCGGGGACGCGAAGCTCTGATACGGCGGACGATGCAATGGCGACGGCTGCGAGCTTCGATTAGAGGCGTGGGAGGTTGACCGGACATGGCGGAGACGCAAATTAGAGCAAGTGCGAGCTCCGATCTGAGACGAGCAGCCGGAGCTGAGCAAATGTTATGGGGAGGGGAGCAGGGGAGAAGACCAGAGCAGAGCAAAGAAATAGATCTCGTCCACTCAGGGATCTGGTCCACGCAGGGGTAAGCTAGTCCACGACCGTAAAAGATAACGGGGAATACTGACATGGCGGGCCAAGAAGAGTTGACCTAACGGCGGTATTTGAGTTCAATCGTTTTTCGTCTGGTTCAAACGACCGTTTGGCCGTTAGATTTGTATTCACACCCATTTGGCCCATCTGGACAATTGGCGAATCTACTATGGCCCCTCCGCGCGATTGATGGCAACTCGGGTACCGCGGTGCGCTCACCCACCAAGTTTGGCACCGCAAACGAACATTCCCAGATCTGGATGGGGGGCAGGCGTCAGGCGGAGGCAATCTGGTGATCTACATCGACGACCCCATCGCTGTTCAAGAAATCTTCGATGCAATCATGGAGAATGATGAGTTCGAGGAGGAGGTCCCTGATGAGGAGTCTGAGGTACTACATTGCTAGCTTCTCTAGTCGCAGCCACAGTTTTCACTGTTCATACATAGGATTTGCTCAATCGTGTACATATTCTTTTGCTCTTGAAGTAGGGTATTATATATATGATTCGATCGGTTGATTGATGCATCTGCCATCTAGTCACAAAACCCCAATCCGTCTAGTCACAAAACCCCAATCTGCTCATCTGCCATCTAGTTGAGTTTGCTAGTTGAGTGTTGATTTCGATACACAGCGGGCCTATAACATTACATTTCTATTCCTTACTGAGCCCAATGATTCAATTTTGCCCCAAAATATTGCAAGGGCATCTGATGGTCTCGTTTTCTTAGGGATGGTTAGTGGCCCTAAGGCAGCAATGCACATAAATAATATAGGTTGTGCTATTGGTATTTTGGTTCTCCGACTCCATCGCTGAAAAAAATGAGGCCCTAATTTTTTTTCTCTCATATGGAACCTAAATATATAATATTTGTATTTTTTCTGATCTATGAATGCGTTGTATGATGCATTTGTATATCCTGAATATTGTTTGGTATGATTACATTTCAATTTCTTATTGTGGCCAATGATTCAAATTTGCCCCAAAGAGAGGCAGACACATTGGTGTCAAATTTTTACAGGGATGAGTGAGCGAACCTGGGGCCATGTACAAGATCAATATAAGCTGTGCAATTGTTACTTGGTTAGCTTACGCCATCTCTGTAGAAACTTATGAGGCTGCAATCTTTATTCTACATTCATAGAACTATGGTATTTGAATTATCTATTCCATGCATTCATAGTGTATAAGAATTACATTTTAGTTTGTCACCGAGGCCGATGATTGAAATTTGCCCCAAAAGAGTTCAAGGGGAGACACGTATGACGGTGTCGTGTTTTAGGGATGGGTTGGTGAACCTGAGGCAGCAATGCACACAAACAATATAGGTTGTGCTGTTGGTACTTTGGTTCGACTACTACATCTCTGAAACAAATTATGAGGCCCTAGATTTATTCTCATATGGAACTACATATATGATCCTTGAATTGTTTCTGATCTTTTAATGATTGGTATGATGCATATGTATATGAATGGTTTTGATCATAAGTATTTTTAACATGCACCTGAAGATTAATTGTTTGGTTTTTTATTTATAATTACAATATTTAGGCTTGTTTTTGTACCTGACTATGTATATCCCTGAATAATGTTTTATATGATTACATTTCAATTTCTTATTGTGGCCAATGATTCAAATTTGCCCCAAAAGAGAGGCAGACACATTGGTGTCAGATTTTTTCAGGGACGAGTTAGTGAACCTGGGGCGATGTACAACAACAATATAGGCTGTGCAATTGTTACTTGGTTCACTCACGCCGTACCTGAATAAACTTATGAGGCCGCAATCTTTATTCTACATTCATAGAACTATGATATTCGAATTATCTATTCCATTTATTCATAGTGTATAAGAATTACATTTTAGTTTGTCACCGAGGCCGATGATTGAAATTTTCCCCAAAGAGTTCAAGGGGAGACACGTATGATGGTGTCGTGTTTTAGGGATGGGTTGGTGAACCTGATGCAGCAATGAACACAAACAATATAGGTTGTGTTGTTGGTACTTTGGTTCGCCTACTCCATCTCTAAAACAAATTATGAGGCCCTAGATTTATTCTCATGTGGAACTACATATATGATCCTTGAATTGTTTCTGATCTTTTAATGATTGGTATGATGCATATGTATATGAATGGTTTTGATCATAAGTATTTTTAACATGCACCTGAAGATTAATTGTTTGGTTTTTTATTTATAATTGCAATATTTAGGCTTGTTTTTGTACCTAACTATGTATATCCCTGAATAATGTTTTGTACGATTACATTTCAATTTGTTATTGTGGCCAATGATTCAAATTTGTCCCAAAAGAGAGGCAGACACATTGGTGTCAGATTTTTTCAGGGACGAGTTAGTGAACCTGGGGCGATGTACAACAACAATACAGGCTGTGCAATTCTTACTTGGTTCACTCACGCCGTCCCTGAATAAACTTATGAGGCTACAATCTGATGCAATTATTTGTCATTGTGTTGAGATGAAATGATATATGAACCGATCAAACTATTGCTGAGATGCTTTATCTTTGATATCCACGGATATATTGTCTTACATATACATGTTGTCAATTCTTGAGTTGTAATACCTTGGCAGAGGCAGAGGCAGAAGCCATAGGTCGATTACTTTGGCACGGCACGCAGCCTATGGCAAATTCCTCCGGAAGTATGTCAGGACTGGCCTGTATCCCATCGACTAGGATGTTGCTGCCTCCTGCTGATAAACCCCTACCCTGCTATGCGTCTCTGTGTCCCGGCCTCCTGCTGCAGCCCCTGCTTTTATTTTGTTCTAGTTAATTATTACCTGTGTGTGGCATGTAAGACAATATATCCGTGGTGTCTCTGGTGAACCTTATATATTAATCTACTCCTTTATATGGAGTGTCTTAAAGTTTCTAGTGTTCAATTATATTTACTGATCATGCTCATACACACTACAAAATATTTCTAGTGCTCGATTATATTATAATTGTCAAGAAATACATCAACAAGTTAAATTGGTCGAATTTTTTTATTGAAGTAACTAAATGTATCACACACATAATAAACTTGAAACTAAAATCTAGTTCAAACACATAATGTATCACCAACACTTGTTGTCGTCCTTGACTTGCTTCCCCTTCAGCCGCTTGATGTCGCCACCGTCCCAAGATCCCTGCTCGTCCTGAAACCGCTTTCTGTCCTCCTCGCGCTTCTTATCCTGGGCTAGCTTGCAACCAGGGCATAGCTCTCTCGCGAAAAACCCCGCCTTAACCATCCCATCTTTCATGGTAATGAGATTACTGTACAACTCGTACGCCATGTAGGCGTCTCTGGCTGCATACTCGAGGCGCACCTGGCTCATCGGCTTCCACTCCCAGTAGTCGTGATCGAGTCGCTTCAATTTCTTTAGTTTTTCATAGGATTTATCGATGATTTCCGTTGCTAGATCACCCATGCCATCCTTCGCTGGGCATGATTTGATCTTGTACAAATTTTGGATGTCGATGTGGTGCCCCTCTGGGATTTTTATCAACGCACGAGAAAGCATAATTGTGTCATTTGTGATATCCACGCTAGTGAAAGTTATCCCTTTCCTACACAAGAACTCGACCAGAGCCGGACAACGCATCTCAGTTGGTTTACTCCTGCACTTAGATGGTTCTAGGGATGTAAGGGAACAAGGGATGCAGAAGTGGTGATCTCAAATTTAAATTTCACATACCTGTAGAAGTGGTAAACGAGGACCTCCTCATGTATGGCGATTTGCACGACAGCGATCTCTTGTGGAGGATTTTTTCGCTTATTTGCACGGGTGTACTCCAAGTCTAGCCCCACAAACTTGTGCTTCTCTTTCTCAAACAATTGCTCAAACCTGGCGAGAGTTGTCTCCACAGTCGCTTCATCATTTGTGTACACCACTGTCAAAGTCGTGGTGCCATGGGCAGGGACCAAGTGGGTCTCTATTGTGTGTTTCCCATCGTCCATGCCTGCAAGGAAATGGGTGAAAGGAATTGCCTGCAAGGAACTGCGTTCGAGAGGAAGAAGAAGATGAACCGACGGTTCCAGAACAGAGGAAGAAGAAGCGCCCAGGAAAAACTGCAGAGGAATGACTGAGGAAGAGGAATGACTGCAGAAGAAACGTGGTAACTGCAACTTTCGGTTCGTGAACTCACCGTGGTTACATGGAGATCGTGGCAGTGCCGCCGGTTCAACAAGTGGGGCCAGTTCCTGCGATAATATGAAATTAGCTGTGCATTTTTCTATGCGAGAAATTGAGAGAAGTCATTTATATTTTGTCTTTCATAATTAAACACAATGAAGTTGGTACAACCCAAGAGATTTGAACAAAAGAGATTTGCTAGTTTAACATACAACAACACTTACAGGCCCAACATGGCAGAACTTGGAGAGCCCCAGAACTTGAGCTACCACAGAGACCTCGGCAGAGGTGGCAAAATTGGTGCGGGTGCAACCACGGCGACGGCGAGCTCGGATTCTAGAGGAGGAAAACAGAACCGAGCATGGTCGACAAGGTGATAGATCTCACCGGGAACCAATTCTCGTCCCCGACCGTGCCATGGGTGCGTCCATGGTGAGGGCGAGCTCCGACTCGGGATGGGGAGGAGAGCGGGGCCGAGCAGCTTCGTCACTTCCCAACTCTGCGCCATGGCCACGACCACAGATTGCCGCTCCGGGGAAGAAGACGAGTAATGGAGGCACCAACGCTACAAGCCTACAGGGAGGAGAGCTGGGCCGAGCAGGTTCGTCCACATCCCAGCTCCGCGCCATGGCTACAACGCCCCACAGATTGCCGCTCCAGGGAAGAAGAAGAAGACGCGTAATGGATGCAGGCACCAACGCTGCAAGCCTAATTGACACCTAAGCGACGGGAGCGACATAACGGCGAGAACTGACAGGGGGGGCCCAACTTGATGGCCGTTAGCCTGATTTTTTGTATTGAAACATAAAGTTGAATTCGTGTCGAAATAGACCCTCTGAGTATTTGGCACGCCAATTATAGTCATCGCGGATGATATCAGGGAACTCGGGTACCGCGTTGCCTAGACACCCCAACTTTCGGGCCGCAAAATGATATTCTCGGGTGCGAGACGTGTCCGGGATTGCACACGCGGGGCGAGAGGTGTGATGGTGGGAAGTGCGGTCGAGCGAGCGTGTAGGGGCGCGCTGGCGTGCGAGTGTGTAGACGCAGCCATGTCGGGTGTGCTGCGCGCACTGCTGTGCGGGTTAGGGTAGGTGGGGTGTTCGTTAGGTACAGGGCTAGGTCTAGGTTTAGACTAGGGTTTGGTTTTGGTTTGGGTCACGCCGGCCGGGGTAGTAGGTGGCCTGGCCTACGGGCTGGGATGCCTCTCCCGGTAACAAAATAATTTTTATTTTGTTTGTTCATTTATTTTTATATAAAAGACTTTTATAAATAGTTTTAGACAAATAAAATATCCTGGTAGATCTGGGGTTTTAATTTGAAACAAAGACAGGGTATTTAGAAAACAAAGATAGGCTTTCAGAAACTAGTTTTAGACAAACAAATGCACGATGACATGACGATGCTCAAATGCAATGTGGCATGATGACATGAGCATGTGGTCATGATGATGCACAAAACAAAAACACAACGATTTTCTAGTAGTGGTTTCAACCGGGGTGCTACACTTATGAAGAGGCCCTGTAAGAGGAATCATCACCGTAGACTCCCACCATGAGAGCATGATGACGAGATTCATCGGTAATCCACTGGTACAGCACCGATGCACCAGAGAAACGTCACCCCACAGCGGTGACCCAACATAACACTTGTGGCATCCCGCAAAAACCACTACTAGAAAATCGCGGTGTTTTTGTGCATTGCATCATCATGACCGCATGCTCATGTCATCATGCCGCATTGCATTTGAGCATCGTCATCATCATGCATCTGTTTGTCTAAAACTATTTTCTAAAAAGACTGGTTTTGTTTTCTAAACGCCCCGTCTTTAATTCAAAGTAAAAACCCGGGTCACCGGAATATTTTATTTCGTCTACCAACAGTTTGCAAAAGCCCCGTTTCAAATAATAAAATATTTCTTTTATTTTTAGGAGGCAGCCCGCCAGGCCCGAAAGCCTGGCCGGCCACCTCCAAACCCTAGTCTGAAAATATCTAAACCTAATTCTACCCAATCCTATTCTACCCAGCCCCCTCTCCACATCACCCCGTCCAATCGGAGCCCGCCACCTCAGCTATCTTCCTCCATCCACCAACCACCTTCTGCCACCTCGCCCCACCCCACTGCCCCCAGCGCGCACCCCAACCTCACCTGGTCACCACCAACCACCCGGGCCCACCTCCTACCCCTCTGTCCCGCCCACCAAAACTCCACCCTGGCCCCACCCTGGCACCGCCCACCTCCACCTGTCGTTTCCCCACACCCAACCGCCCACCCCGGCCCCGCTCGTGGCCCACCGCCCCAGGCACGCCTCCCCCGCAGCGGACCTCCCCACCAACCCCTCTCCTCTCGCCCTCCTCTCTGCGCCGTTGGCCGCGTCCCCACGCGCGCGTCGGCCTCGCCCGTGGCCGCCCTCTCTCTTCCTCCCGCTCGGCCGCGTCCTCCCCCGTCCTCTCACCGAGCTCCGTCTCCTCCCCGACGCGCCCGCCGGCGCCTCGTCACCGCCGCCTCCGCCCTCTTCCCCGCGTCCCCTCCTCCCGCGCCCCTACCAACTCCAGTCGCCGCCCGTCCTCTCCTTCCCGCCGCCGCGTCTTCCCTCGTGCCGCTCACCCCTCTGCTCCCCATCGTCCGCCGCCCGCCGCCTGCTCGGCGTCGCCCCTGCCACCTCTCTGGCCTCCCGAGCGACCAGCCCGTCCTGCAGCCGTCCCCGCCGCCGGCAGGGAGGCCCGCTCTCCACGTCCCGGCATCGTCGACCCGCGCCCCTCCTGCTCTGCCCGCGAGCTCTTCCCCCGCCCAGAACCGACGCCGCGCCCGCGTCTGCGTCCCGTCGACGCCTCTGCGTTCCCTGCGTCCCCATCGCCGCGGCCTCCCGCTCTCCTCGCGCCTGGCCCGCGTCGCCGCTGAGGGCGCCCCGAGTGGCTATCGGCTTCCCGACGTACCCCCCGCGAGCAGCTCGCCCCGCAGCCTTTGTCGGCCGGCCCTGCGGTATGCGTTGACCGCCTCTAGGTGCCCTGCTCCACACCTTGGTGGTCTCCTGCCAGTGTTGCTCATAATCGGCCCCAGTGCGATGCTCGACAGAACATGTGTGGTGAGATGTTGGAGCAGCAGAACAGATGGTGTATGTGGTGGAGTGAGGCGTTGTGGCTGCTCAAGCACCGCGGATCCATACCGTACACATCGATCTGTGTATCAGTTTCTCCATCAAGATCTCCTGAAGACCTTGGCACAGATGCCAAGAACTACTTCTCGGGTTGGATGGCTCGAAGCTCTCGTCCCGAACCCGTAGATCGTCGCTCCTGGATCGACATGGCCTTCTTCCCAGAACCACCAAGTGCTACATAATGGATTCGATGGCCAAGACCCCGGAACGCCGAGACCCCTGAATCCGTTGGTCATCTACATGGAACACCGAGGCCTCCTTCACGGACTTCAAGTTCTCCTTCCCGGATTCAAGGACTCCGACATGGTGCGACAAGTACTCCTTCCCGGACGCCAAGTTCGCCGAGAACCCGGATGCCAAGGTCACCGACACGGAATGACAAGACCTCCTTCCCGCACCGATGCCGACGACGTCGCACGCCAAGTTCTTCTTTCCGAATGCCAAGACCGACTCGATGGCGCGGACCTGACAAGATCTTCGCAACGACAAGATCGACACCGACCCGGACGGATCCGATGTGCCCCCGACGCCAACCAAGTTCTTCTTCTCGGATGCGACAAGATCGACTCCCGTTGTCCGAGAACGATCCGGCCGAGACCGAACCCCAGAACCGGACCCTGAGACCGACCCCGAACCCCTCGGAGCCCAAGTTCGCCGAACCCTAAAGTGATTCCCTATCCGAGACCCCATTATTTTTATAATATGACCTTATCAACTGATGCATATTAAATTGATCATGCATGCATACTTGTCTGTGGGTTGGGGGCATTATGCCAATTATCTCATAATTAAATATGGAGTCCATCTGCGGGATATCTTTGTCTTATTCCGGGCTCCATTTAAACTTGTGTAGCGAACCGATACTATGTTCTGCCTTGTTAATACAACATTTAAATTGCGGAGTATCTAAACAACTAGAACCATATATTTAATTGTCGGAACTCCGGTTCCGCTTAATATTGCCTAATTGCATCGCATCTTTGCCATGTCATACATCATACATGCATCATGCCCGATCTTTTGCCGTAGTATTAAATAGTGCACCCGGTGTTTCTTCTAGTGTTTTGGTTCTTCGCGGATAAGGCCGTTGAGTTGATGCGAGTGTCGACCCGATCTTCGGGTGAACCTTCGGCAATGTTTTCAGGCGAGCATCTCCCTCTTTCTACCTATCTTACTTTTATAGTATTTATTCCCTCCTGTTGATCTATTGCTGTCTGTGTTGCGATGCTCTAGTTTTCGTACCCGTGATATCCCTTGCAGCCTTATATTGCCTTGGACACATCCTATTACCTGTTGTTTGGTAGATAGTTAGACTTGCGCGTCGTAGTCGCTTGCTCAAGTGCTGTTGCGTGTCGTCAAGTACCACAGTTGTTGGAAGGCTGCCATAAGCTTTATGTTGGAGATGGTTATAACTTTAATTACTGTTTAATAACTAAAATTGAAGTAGGTAATGCAGAGGCACCGGTGGGTGATAGACAATATTTGGTTTCCAACCGCTCACTGGTGTCCCGTAGGACCCCGAGTTCTTGACACCTGTTCCGAGATCGAGCGCGCTAACCACATGTGGGATGTGTGGGCACTCCATCGATTTAGTACCTGATTCCAAGTATTGTACCGGGGGCCACAACTAGTTTGAGGTTTTATTTACTATCCTGTACTTATGCCATGCTTTACTGCTTTATTTAAATTGTGCGATGGATAGCACACTGTACTGTTTAGGATCGTGACCCGTTTTTGCTGTATCGACAAGCCCGAGAGTTTCGGGTTCCCAGTCGTTTACAGTCGGCTCCACAAACCCTGAGTCCGTCTCGGAGCCCGGCCGACTTCGTTGCGGGTGTACTTAGTGGGGTGGCCCCCATGTACTTGCTTTGGGTCTAGGAAACGTCATGACTTAGGCCCCGCCGACATACCGATGGGTGTATGTTAATTGATCGGGCAAAAAGGGTCGAAGTGCGTGTGGATATCTCATGCTAATCGCGTGTGGATACTTTGGTGCACCCCTGCAGGGTCAAATCTTTTCGAAAAGCCGTGTCCGCGGTTATGGACGACTTGGAGCACAGTTCTCGATCATAGACAACTATAACTAAAGTTTACTGTTATAATTTGACTTGTATCCGATGTGACTAGTAATCAGCTCAACTGCAATGGAATGGCTAAATAAAAGTACCAACAACTGCTGGGTTTAGGATATCTCATGCTTATTGTATCTGACTAGTAAGTGTTGCAACTACAACGGAATGGTTAACTAAAACTGCCCACTGCTTATTTTTATCAGGATGACTATCTATACTTGACTAGTAATTGCTGCAACGATAACTGAATAAATAAAATTGCCAACTGTGTGAGTTCCTCGGTTGACTTCCTCGTTTGGTGTCGAGGGGGAAATACCAGGATGGGTATGTTTGGTGGTAGTATCAGGATGGTTCCGAATAGGTCATTCTTATCCCTCTCTGATAGCCGACAGTTTTATCGAGTCTCTATAGGTTGTTTAGTGCATGCTGCGCTGCCGCTTAAGTCCACCATACCTATGTAGGCGAGGACCGCCGAATTCTAGCCTCGCCGTGTACTGGCCTCAGTACTGACCGCTCCTCTTTTTCCTTTGCCCTTTGTCGGCACCCCTTTTGTTTAGCAAGTTTGAGATCGCCGTCGTTAGCAGGGATACCCTTCCGGCTTGGCTTGGGCAGGGTTATGGACGCCGTTGGTTATTCTTCAGGGCTCTTAGCCCCATTTGCATCTTGTCCGTAGTCGGGCGCTATATCGTTTTCAAGGTGATTTGGATCTTGTATATTATATCTGTATTCTTGACTCTTTGAGTCGTTGTTGTATATATCTGTTCTGTGGGTCCCATCGAGGACTGTTGTGTAATGTTATTACTTCGTTTTCCACCCGCACGAAAGTGCCTGGTGGGCACCTTTGAATCATTTCTATGCGGGTTTAGCGGGATTCGCTAAAACTTGCATAGGGCCGATTCTGAGGGTGTTACAACACTGCATGATGTAGTACACTATAGTCGTTGACATAACACCAATGAAACACCGTTCACTAGTATTACATCCCTCAGAGTGGTACAACAGAAACACAGTAGGTCCAAGACATGACTATAGATTACAACTCGACTCTTTACAAAAGATCCAGAGAACACTCTAGGTTAAAGAGAGATAAAGAGACGTCTTACAAAGAAGAACAAAAAAAATAACTCGGAACTATCTAGCTAATAAGACTAGCATCTAAACTATCTGGCTTGCAATTGCTTCTAGTGCAATGCTCTACAGAAGTAGTGTTATGGCTAGAGCATCTACTCCTATCTAATCAAGATCTTCGCATTTCCTTTGGTTGATGTATATGCTGACTTCATTGACTTTATTGAAGAACTTGAGCTGCCGATGATGGTTTCTTGAGCAGGAATTGATGTTGACATCGTCTTCAATGGCTTAGAACCTAGCAAGGGTTAAGAAGGTACGGTTGAGTACGAGCATACTCAACAAGTTCACTAAAAAGGAGTGTATGATGCACTATCTCTACAGCCATAGACCAAAGGTCGTAGGCAATGCAGGTTTTCGTAAACATTTCTTCAAAGGTTGCTTGTATTCTGAAAACTATGTCCGACAGCCTTCACAGGTTAACCAGAACTTTCATGGAGTTCCTTTCCTGCCACGTTCGTAGCTCCTTCCCGGAACAGGGAGTAACATGTCACAATTCTTACACTCTACAGAGGTGCGTTACTTTACCCTAAGAGACCTTAGCCTTGTTGCACACCCAAGTCCTGAGCTTGTCCATACTTCCTTGGTATGGGGCCCAGTCTAAGATGCAAGCCAATCACTACCCCCTTCACGACCCCGCATGTTCCCTTGGTGTATGCCATGCCCACATCTTGAATTATGGCAATGGTTGGTACAGACCGTCAGATGCGAGAACTATCGTGGGACGTTGAGGGCTCCCACCCATATGCTGCATATCCTCTATGAATTACCAATTAATACACGCTACGAGGATAACAGCCACGACCTGGCCATCCAGATGCATGCGAGAGGAAGAAGATATAGCTGACTTTCCCGTCCCATTCCAAGTCTTATGGTTAACGCGTAATATACGGCGCTAGAATCACTAGCGATATTGGTTGTTTAGTCCTAGATATTATGTTCCTTTACCACTGGAACTGTATCAATAGATTATTACCACTTGGTAAATAATCCATAATCATATTATTATGAAAATAGTATTTTCTAACCTTTTTGAAATGCAGGCGATGACAACATTTGAGTTACAAGCATTTGATAGAAAATAATCAAAGGACATGAGCAAGTTGTGAACTTGCCTTTTGTGATTGCAAGATTATGCACTCACGGTCTTCAAGACAATAGAAGATCCAAATTCTATAAACAGCATAATTGGTCCGGTAAGGACTAATGTTTAAAGAAGCAAGATGCAACGATGCATAAGTAATATAATGCAATTTGATAAACGCAAACCCCTAGAATAATCTTATATGGTCTAGGGTTTGGAGTTGGTGATGAGTTCTTTGGAATATGTTGCACGTTTATACCAGCTTCACACATATGCTTCTTGTTAAGGCTTGTGAGAGTGTGTGAAACAATATGTAGATACAACAAGTAGCATGCAATACTAAAGCACTCAAGTGTGGAATGGCACATATAAACTGTGCGAGTAGGATTGTCCATTCATTAGAGTCTTCATAGCAACACTTAAGGATTACTTTTAATGTTTCTATAAACATGGGAATGGCATCATATTAAATTCTGAAAAACTTTGTTTAGCTTTTAAAGTGGATTCCAAAACTTGTAAAAGAATTAGTATTCAAATCTTGATGATTTTATAATTGATAAAATATTTTTGGAGAGTAAAATTTACTTTATTTTTAAATGGTAGTTTTAGTAAGTACAACTTAAAATGGTTAGACCTGTCTTGACTTTACTTAAATATCAATTGAAATTGTTATTATACTTTTAGATTTTAGATGACTTATATTAAAGGCATAAGTAAAGTTTTATATAATTTGTATGCATTAAAGCAAAAGAAAAGGGTTTAAACTAGTTTTATTAAACCTTTACCTTTCATTTTACTTCAAAATTGAGATTTTATATTTTTGATGTATAGATTCTATTTTTGTGATCAATTTGATATATTATATGTATTTTTGTGATTTTTAAATAATAAGATATGATTTTATAAGTTTTATCCCTTTATAAAAACTAAATAAATAATAAATACTTAGTGAAGTGACACAAAAATAAATGAAACAAGTTTGTAAATGTATATTTTGTTTTTCTAAGAATTTTGGTATATTATTTGTAATTTTCTTATTTACCAATATTAAAATATGAATTTTCAAAATATTATTACTTATAAAATCTTTATTAAACAATAATTATTTAAATAGTTCACACAATAATGTTTGATAATAAAGCTAAATTATAGATTTTATTTTTCTGAACATTTTGATATATAATACATATTTTTCTGAGTTATAAAACAAAATATATTAAATTTATAAGATTTAATCATTTTCTTAAATTCCTAAAAAATATTTATAATCGAATTTATAATATATAATCTATTTCCTAAACAGGAACTACGTTTTATACCGACCCCTACTCTAGCCACACACACTGACCCGTGGGCCATTGGCCACGTCGGTAACCACGTGGGCGTGGACCAGTCAAACTCATGACGTGGCAGGGTTGTGGCGTGGTCTGACGTCGGGGTGACGTCACCTCGCCGGAGACGCACAGACGGCGAGCGGCGGCGGTGATCTAGTGCAACTTAGCTAGTGTTCTTGGTGTCGTTGGAAAGAGGAATCTGAGGCGAACAATCTAGTGGCGGCGCCATCCCAGAATGGTCACCGGAGCCTCAGCTCCGACGAGTTCCGACTGTGGTGAGTGGAGGCTGCTATGGAGAGGATGATGGAGAGGGTTAGGGGCAAATCGGAGAGGTGCGCGAGCACCAGTATCTCACCAGGAGTCCGATGGGCGTCATGGCAAGGCCAGAGGAGCATGGTAGCCGCGACAATCGACGATGAACACCGGTGACCGACGGTGGAAGTGAAGCGTCGATTGGCTCGGTAGGGGGCTCGTTGGCTTTCATGGGCTGGCTAGGAAGAACGAGGACAACCGGACGAATCTAATGGTGTGCTTAGGGAAGCTAGGGGAGCTGCAGAGCATCAGCGACGAGCGGCTCCGGTGGGGCTAGGGTTTCGGCTCCTCTATGCATGAGCGGTACAGAGTGAGAGAGTGAGAGAAATGGGGATAAGGACAGAGTAGGGTGTCGCGCTGGCCTCCTTATCCACCCAGGCGACGGCAACGCGGATCTTGACACCGGCGAGCCGCAGCGCGGATGCCTCGCAGCTGCTTCGGCGGTCACGCGAGGTGGACGATGGCGATAGGGTGGACAAAGGGGTACGTGGGCCTGGGCTGGTTCTGGGTTGTGGTGAAGCGAGCGGAGAGTTCCTTCTGCTGCTCGCGAGCGGCGGGTAACGTAGGAGCTTGTTGGGTTGTGGGTTGGGCGATTGGCTGCTTGTTTCCTTTATCTTTTTCAATTTCATTTTCTGTCTTCTTTTTTACTTACCATTTTCTTTCCAATTTGATTTCTACAAGGGTTTAATTCCTCAAAATATATGTAGTTCACTGCTTAATGTTTTTATAAAGATGTAATAAGAGTATTATTGCTTTTATAGAAGTAGGGTTTTCATAACTCTATAAGTGAATAGGATCACTTACTTATTTTAAAAGCAATGCTTATTTCTATAAACATGGGAATGGCATCATATTAAATTCTAAAAAACTTTGTTTAGCTTTTAAAGTGGATTCCCAAACTTGTAGAAGAATTAGTATTCAAATCTTGATGATTTTATAATTGATAAAATATTTTTGGAGAGTAAAATTTACTTTATTTTTAAATGGTAGTTTTAGTAAGTACAACTTAAAATGGTTAGACCTGTCTTGACTTCACTTAAATATCAATTGAACTTGTTATTACACATTTAGATTTTAGATGACTTATATTAAAGGCATAAGCCAAGTTTTATATAATTTGTATGCATTAAAGCAAAAGAAAAGGGTTTAAACAAGTTTTATTAAACCTTTACCTTTTATTTTACTTCAAAATTGAGAGTTTATATTTTTGATGTGTAGATTCTATTTTTGTGATCAATTTGATATATTATATGTATTTTTGTGATTTTTAAATAATAAGATATGATTTTATAAGTTTTATCCCTTTATAAAAACTAAATAAATAATAAATACTTAGTTAAGTGACACAAAAATAAATGAAACAAGTTTGTAAATGTAGATTTTGTTTTTCTAAGAATTTTGGTATATTATTTATATTTTTCTTATTTACAATATTAAAATATGAATTTTCAAAATATTATTACTTATAAAATCTTTATTAAACAATAATTATTTAAATAGTTAACACAATAATGTTTGATAATAAACCTAAATTATAGATTTTATTTTTCTGAACATTTTGATATATAATACATATTTTCTGAGTTATAAAACAAAATATATTAAATTTATAAGATTTAATCATTTTCTTAAATTCCTGAAAAATATTTATAATCGAATTTATAATATATAATCTATTTCCTAAACAGGAACTGTGTTTTATACCGACCCCTACTCTAGCCACACACACTGACCCGAGGGCCATTGGCCACGTCGGTAGCCACGTGGGCATCGACCAGTCAAACTCATGACGTGGCAGGGTTGTGACGCGGTCTGACGTCGGGGTGATATCACCTCGCCGGAGACGCACAGAAGGCGGGCGGCAGCATTGATCTAGTGCAACTTAGCTAGTGTTCTTGGTGTTGTTGGAAAGCGGAATCTGAGGCGAACAATCTAGTGATGGCGCCATCCCAGAATGGTCACCGGAGCCTCAGCTCCGACGAGTTCCAACGGTGGTGAGTGGAGGCTGCTATGGAGAGGACGATAGAGGGTTAGGGGCGAATCGGAGAGGTGCGCGAGCACCGGTAGCTCACCAGGAGTCCGATAGGTGTGATGGTGAGGCCAGAGGAGCACGGTAGCGGCGGCAATCGATGATGAACCACGGTGACCGACGGTGGCGGTGAAGCGTCGATTGGCTCGGCAGGGGGCTCGTCAGCTTTCGTGGGATGGCTAGGAAGAACGAGGACAACCGGGCGAATCTAATGGTGTGCTCAGAGAAGCTAGGGGAGCTGCGGAGCATCAGCGATGAGCGGCTCTAGCGGGGCTAGGGTTTCGGCTCCTTTGTGCGCGAGCGGCACAGAGTGAGAGAGCAAGAGAAATGGGGATAAGGATGGAGTAGGGTGTCGCGGTGGCCTCCTTATCCACCCAGGCGACAGCAACACGGATATTGACGCCGGCGAGTGGCGACGCGGATGCCACGCAGCTGCTTCGGCGGTCACGCAAGGTAGACAATGGCGATAGGGTGGACAAAGGGGTACGCGGTCCTAGGTTGGTTCTAGGTTGTGGCGAAGCGAGCGAAGAGTTCCTTCTGGTGCTCGCGAGCGGCGGGTAACGCAAGAGCTTGTTGGGCTGTGGGCTGGGCGACGGGCTGCTTCTTTCCTTTATCTTTTTCAATTCCATTTTCTGTCTTATTTTTTACTTACCATTTTATTTCCAATTTGATTTCTACAAGGGTTTAATTCCTTAGAATTCTGGTGGAATATACCAAATGGTTTAGAGATTCATTATAGTAAATCTTCTCTTTATTTTTCTTTCTCTTTTCGAAATCTATGAGTGTATGAAAGGTTCTTTGATTTAGTAAAGTAAATAAAAATTAGGGTTTTGTGAATTTGCTTCTTCTAAAGGAAATCTTATGGAAATGTGCTTATTTCCACCATGATAATGGTTATGAGAAGAATTTAAAATGTTGAATGATATGTAGAGAATTCCATTCATACTTAGCCTCATAAAGGGATGAGATATATATTTATTTTAAGGTAGTAAACCTTGTGGTTTATGAAGTGGTGATTTGAATTTCATGGTTCTCTACATTCGGTGGTTTCTCCCATTCCAACCCTACTTAGTTTGTGGGGTTTGGAATTACGATAAAACCAGGTTGGTTAAGTCACTATGCACGGATATCAGTCATTAATGAGGAAATGAAAATGTTCATTTCCAAATAATTGCCATGAGTTTTGGAAAGGTTCAGTAGACTTCATATCTTATTATGAATGTGGATAAAGATCAAGGTTTAAGGATTGATCTAAAATTTATAATCCTGAATGACATCTCCACTTAGAGTGAGCTATTGAGATTGCTTTACTAAACTAATCTTGACGATATGTAAGACTAAGTCTTTATTAGAGTTTAAATAAAATGGTGGATAGGGCTTTCATCCATGAACACTCATCTAGTTCTCTAATTATCTCTGGGAAGCTTCATTTGACCAAGAGATAATATTCCATGATTACCTAGGAATAGGAAATGGTTCCACTATCAATTTGATTCTGGGGTTTTAGACAGAGAGGTGGACATGGGACTTGACATGGCTTGATATATTGTTGGTTAAGGCTTCTGAAGAGTTCCTATCCTCACACTTCATTAGGCTTGGATCATAGTTAAGGAATTCCTTTCCTAAATATATTCTATATATCTCACATCTGATCACTAGTCATCTGGTTACACCATATCCATCATCATATGATGACATGGTCATGTCACTTCAGCAATAATCATTCTCCCTGCTCCTATATATAACTTCCATTTCTTAGCTACCCTTGATAAATCCATCAATGCAGCTATTACTAACTCCAACCATTAACTTCCTTAAATACCTCTTGCAACCACTTCCAAGGCTTGCAAGATTACAGTTCTCCCTATTCATCACATGTGATAACAATCCTCTAGAATAGGTATGGTACTACTCTCCATAATACAAGTTTATTCTTGTATTAGCTTGGTTAAACTACTTTGCCTCCAACTACTCCCTATAACTAATACTACATACTTCATCATGCTCTATCTTGACTTCTCAGGATCAAGCTAGATGATTCATCTTACTAAGGTTTTTCCTAATTTGGTATACTCACAACTCTTCTTTATTAGCTGATCATCTATTCTCAAATGACTTGAGAATAATGACCACCAACCTTTAATCAAACAAAGCTTAGGCTTCTATTTGTTTGATCAAGATCTATTATCACTAAACAGTGGACTTGTACTAGTCTCTCTATAGGCTTATCTCGTTAGGGAAGCTTACTCCGTATTTATATCTACTTGACTTAACAAGATTATCACTTGATACTCTAATACTTCTAGCTTTCTAATGGCTCCATAATTACTATCTAAACTCTTGGGTTTAAATACTTTTTTCTAGTTAATCAAGGAGTGAGTTAACCCCTCCAACATCAAATGGTTTGATCTCCACTAAGAATCACATTCCATTGATGATGGCACACTCTACCATAACTAGTTTCTCCTTCATATTAACTTACTCAATGTCTTTGGAAGGTCAATATAATAGGTCAAAGGCTATGAGTCAATAAGTTCTAGATCAAGAATTAATCACACACATTGATGATCAATAGACACTAAGACTTGGTTAAATATGATTGTCATCTATTAACATGACACTAAGGTTATGTGATGGATGGTCTTAGCTTGACTTCCTTTCTACTCTATTTGTGATAAGAGTTAATGTTTAAGAACTACCATGATACCCATGGTAGGAATAACTATGGCAAACAAGTATTTCAACATTTAGTTATGAAGTTTCTTTTCTTAGAGTTATATACTTGATTGAGTATTCAAGGTTTGTGGTAGATAATACCTTGATATCATCTTTGGAAGATTAAGTATTCATCCTTGATTTCTTGTATGGAATACCATGTAATGATCTCTAGAAGATCTAGTACTCCTTATTAAGTAGTGTGTTGTGACTTAGTTTTATTACATTTGATCTACCCTTAGATCAAATTATATTACCCAAAGGCAAGGTTTTAGCAAAGGTCATATTGAAACTTATCGCAGTCAACTTGATGATCTACTTCAGTTCCACCAAGTTAAGATAAGCTTCAATCACTTTGACAAGTTTTATTTAAAAGCGCGAAAATTATCCAGATTTTCTATGCATGAATGCAATGCACACACCTTATCTCAGCTTATTTCTAAGCTCTAATGCTGGGGTGTTACAGACTCTCCCCCTTAAAATAAACTTCATCCCCGAAGTCCGTACTCTCTTATGTTTCAGAATGAAGAGTTGACTTCTATTGATCACGCCATTTCTCAAATTCCATTGTGATAACAATTGGAGATAATTGTGGTATCCCGTATCCAGATATTTTTCCTTGAATCCTCTTCATTCCGACAATATCCTATTGTTTCTAATTTACCATATAGTTCATTTTTCTATCTCTCTTTGGGTTTATGCCCTTACAGTCCTATTTAGAATTGGTTATGGACATATTTTGTCCCTTCCAATACGATTTTCCTACTACTATACACTAGACTAATTTAGTAGGCTTTGCTCCTTCTTAAGTACAACTTACCAGCTACGGATACCAGCTGTGGATCCTTCTGGGTGTATGAATTACCCTACGGGTTTCGACTTACCATTGGCATTCTCTCCAAGTTGTTAGAGCTTGAATACCACTTTTCCTCCAAGACTTCTTCTTTGCACCGATTCATGATACTTCCATGATCTTGGTACAACTACTTCATTAACTTCTTAGCAACATCACCTATTTTGAGTGAACTTAAGTTCATTCCTTCATGTTGCTCCACACCTTTTATGTACTAATATTCCTTCTCATTGCCAGCTCATAGTGAGTTGGGATTGATCCATCCTTCAAAATAGTGTTAATACACCTCATATTTAGCTTCCTTCTTCGTGCAAGTCTTCATCTTGATCTTCAGAACTCGTCACTCCCTTTCACGAATTGCCTTATGTATCTAGGTTTATAACATCAAGTAATAACTTGGTGATGCAACATGCATTTGCACATCAAGTCAAACTTCATGCACAGA
Source organism: Avena sativa (assembly GCA_916181665.1). NCBI lineage: Eukaryota > Viridiplantae > Streptophyta > Magnoliopsida > Poales > Poaceae > Avena > Avena sativa. The sequence goes on from OV702287.1 coordinate 234,133,859, forward strand.
TCTAGTCAATCAAGAAGATGCAAGAAAAACCAAGAAACCCAAATGTGGTACATATAACACACATCATTCTAAGCCCGGAATATAGTAATTGACTATAACACCTCTAGAATTCAGGCTTAGCTGTGTAGTATATGACACCTCCTAGTATAGGTTTACCTCGTGATACTTAGCACTTAGGGGTTAAACTATTTACTGCTATTTGTCTCAATATTACCCAAATTGCTCATTTGCAACAGGATAATTTTGAGCAAAGTGGTCTCACTTTGGTTTTTACTAACCTCTTACTTTTTTCTTTCGGAACTACTAAAGACTACCAATTTTCCATTCAATCATAAACTATCCTCACATGATCTTGATACGTCCAAAACGTATCTACTTTCCCGAACACTTTTGCTATTGTTTCTCCTCTAAACTTGTGTGATTTGGATGCAACTAACGCGGACTGACGCTGTTTTCAGCAGAATTGCCCTAGTGTCTACTTTTTGTGTAGAAAATCAACTATCAGGAAAAATCCCGGAAAATATGCCGAAAATCCTATTTCACCAGAAGACTCCCGGGGCCAGAATACCAGACGGAGGGGGGCTGGGCCCAGGCCACACCACCTGGCTGCGCGGGCTAGCCCAGGCCGTGCCAAGGGGTGGTCTGGCCGCCCCACACTCCCCCTCGGTCTCCCTCTTCACCTATAAGAAGCCTTCTGACCTAAAAACTCTAGGGGGGTCGACGTTTTTCCAGAAGGAGTTCCGCTCCGCCGCCACCACCAGATTCCACGAAACAACACGAGAAACTCTGTTCTGGCACCCTGCCGGGACGGGGAATTGGGGGAGATCATCGCCATCATCATCACCATCGCTTCTCCATCGACCTTCCATGTTTCCCCCATCTATGAGTGAGTAATCCCCCGTTGTAGGCCATGGGGATGGTAGGGATTGGATGAGATCGTTCATGTAATGGCATCAGATTGTTAGGGCATGGTGCCTAGTATCTTTTATTAGTGCTTTATGACTTTGTTGCGACTTGTTATGCTTAATGCTTGTCACTAGAGCCTGAGTGCCATGATTTCAGATCTGAACATGTTATTGATTCATTATGATAGTATTGTTTATGGTCTTATCTACAAGTTGTATACACACGTTGTTGTTCGGAACCAATGGCCCCGAAGTGACAGAAATCGGGATAACCAAAGGGAATGGCTTTGATGTGAGGATCACATGTGTTCACGGAGTGTTAATGCTTTGCTCCGGTGCTCTATTAAAAGGAGCACCTTAATTGCGAGTAGTTCCCTTAAGGCCCCGCTGCAAACGGGCTGGCAGGAAAGATGTTTTGCAAATTCTCATTGTGAGCACGTATGACTATATATGGAACACATGCCTAGGATTATCTAGTACTTGGATGCTTTATCTTATTTATCTGTAATTGCCCTATGTTCTGATTGCTATGTGAATTGTCTTGTCCATGCAACGCCCGTCCATCCATCCCTATGCCTACCGCACTCGAATCCTACTGTTTACTGCTATCGTTACTACTGTTTTTGCTTTTACTACTGCTGCTACTTTACTATTCCTACTACAAAACTATTGCTACTGATAAACTGCTGTGAGCAAGATTGTTTCCAGGTGCAGCTGAATTGAGAACTCAGTTGTTAAGACTTATAAATATTCTTTGGCTCCCCTTGTGTCGAATCAATAAATTGGATTTCACTTCCCTCGAAAATACTGCGATACACCCCCTATACTTGTGGGTCATCAAGACTATTTTCTGGCACCGTTGCCGGGGAGCATAGCTTTATTTATCAAGTTCACTTGGATTCTCTATTGTTCGCTGCTATCCATCCATCATGGGTAAGTCTCGTGAGGGCAAGGTTCCTATTTTACCATCCACTACAAGAAGAGGTACGGTTCTAAACACCTCTATTGCTCTTGATTCACCATCTGTTATGAGTAAGCTCGTTACGCCACCACATACACATGCTACACACACTGCTACTACTGCTGAATCTGAAACTTCTGATGCTTATGATGTTGCTTCTACTGTGCTTGATAAGAGTGGTTCATTACGTCCTTTCCTAGATGCTACGATTGCTAGAACTATAGCTGGAAATACTGAAACTCCTAATGAAGACACTACTACACCTGTTAGTTCACCTGAGTCTAGTGAAAGTTATGATATTGAAGATGGTTATGTTGAGATGACCGATGAATTTATTAAAGGATGTAAAAACACCCATGATAGGAGCGCTGCTAAGAGTCTCCTTGAGAGGCGTACTATTAGACCCAAATTGTCTCCTATTGCTAAATTTGCTGCTTCTCCCATAAACATTAAAGATAAAGATTATGATTTCTCTCTCAATCTATCTTACATAGCTATTGTTGAGAAAGAACCTTTTTGTGGGACTAAGAATAAAAGTGCGGTAGCACATATGAATGAACTTTCTACCATGAGTGGCTTGTTTTCTGATGATATTAAGATGCGTACTTACTTTGTTGCTAAGATTTTCCCCTTTTCACTGAAAGGAGAAGCTAAAACTTGGTTTAGTAATTTACCTCCTGGATCTATTGATAGCCCTGAGTGCTTTATTAGTACTTTCCTGCATAAATATTTTCCTCCAAGTGCTAGACATGCTATTTTGCAGGAACTTTTTGATTTTCAACAGGGAGAAAAAGAGGTATTGCCTGAATCTTGGGTAAGGTTTTGTGCTTTGATTCATGCACAGGCTGGAAGTCCATTACCTAAGAATGAGCTTCTTGATATATTTTATAATGGACTAACCGAGGAATCTAGGACATACCTAGATAGTTGTGTTATTGTGTTTTTAGGAATAGGACTCCTAAGGAAGCTGAGGAATTAATGGCTAAAATAAGTAAGAACTATGAAGATTGGACTCCTCCTGAACCAGCTATACCTGAAGTAATTGTACCTGAACCTTCTATTCCGGTGCCTATTCCAATGTCAAAGAAGAGGGGAGTTATTGAATTAAATGATAAAGTGATGAAGGAAGCTAAGAAATGTCTTAAGGAAAAGGGAATTAAAGCTGCAGATGTCAAGAATTTACCTCCTATAGAAGAATTATGTAAGTCTATTCCCTACTCATCCACTATTGAGGTACACTCTCTCCAACACTTTGATGAAGGTGATATCCTTACTCTAAACCTCCTAATCAATGCTTAGAAGAATTCAATATCTTCATTATTAAGCAAGATAATTTTAATAAAAGGGTGCAAAATCATCTAATGGAAAACACTAGAGCTATTGTTGAGTTGAAAGATATTGTGGAAAGAACCTCTAATGACGTTAAAATGATTGTTAAACACTTTCAAATGGTTCAAACTCAAATAGATCAACTCGTTAAAGTGCAGAAAGACTTGCTAGTTAATGCTGCTAAAGAAAAACATGCTTATGAAATTAGAACTAGAAGTGGTGCTGCTACCCAGGATCCTCTATATCCTGAGGGGCATCCCAAAAGAATTGAGCAGGATTCTCAACAAGCTGAAAATAGTGGTTCTACTCGTAAGAAAAGGAAAAATAAACATAAAACTGTTGTAGAACCCTCTGAACCTACTATAGATCCTAATAGTATATCTATTTTTGATGTTGAAACTGAAAGTGGTAATGAAGAAAATGAAGTTCATAATGAAGATAAAGTTGAAGAAGAACCTGAAAACCACACTAAGAATACTAAATACACCAAAGAAGATTTTATTACTAAGAAACATGGTAGTGAAAGAGAACCTTGGGTCCAAAAACCTATGCCTTTCCCTAATAAGAAACACAAGTCAAAGGAAGATGAACACTATAATAAGTTTTGTGAGTGGATGAAACCTTTATTCCTGCAAATTCCTTTGACTGATGCTATTAAACTGCCTCCTTACTCAAAGTATATGAAGGATATTGTCTCGAATAAAAGCAAGATCCCTAATGAAGAATTTTCTACTTTGCTTGCTAATTATTCCTTTAATGGTAAGGTTCCAAAGAAACTTGGAGACCCAGGATTCCTACTATCCATTGCTCTATTAAGAATAGTTATGTTAGAACTGCTTTGTGTGATTTGGGAGCTGGAGTTAGTGTTATGCCTTTTTCTCTCTATAAGAGGCTTCAACTAGAAAAATTAATATCAACTGATATATCTTTGCAAATGGCTGATAAATCTACCACTGTTCCTGTTGGTATATGTGAGGATGTACCTGTTCAAGTGGCTCATAATTTCTTGATATTAACTGATTTTGTTGTGCTTGAAATGCCTAAAGATGATAATATGTCTATTATTCTTGGGAGACCTTTTCTTAATACTGCAGGAGCTGTTATTAATTGTAATCAAGGAAAGGTGACTTTCAATGTTAATGACAAAGAACATACTGTCTATTTCCCCAAGAAGATTGAAAGGACTTATGGTTTGAATTCAATTGAACATGTTGAGGGCATTCAAGTTGGAGAAATATATTGTCCCATACTAAGAGAAAATTTTGAAACTATTATGATTGGGACCATTGCTATCAAGGTTGAGGTAACATAATCGATAGTGGAATACAAAGTTTTGTCTCATATGAAATTGTTTTGGTAACAAGACCTGATCAACCTTGTTAACAAAAGGATTTCATTGAACAAAACAATGTTTTCACCATGATTATCTCCGCTTACTTCTATTTTATCCATTTTAGTTTTTGCTTTCGTTTAGTTTTCCTTTTTGTTGTTAGTTGCTTGCATGTAAGAGTGTCTTAGAACTTCTGTAGTTCTAGCTTTGTTTTGTCCTAGCATCATTTTTCCAAAAAAATCTGTCTGTCAGAAAATCATTCTTCTATACTTGAAAAATGCCCAAAAATAAAGTGTCTCGAAAAATTCCTGATGTCTACGCACTTCGATTCTTGTAGACAGTTGTTGGGCCTCCAAGTGCAGAGGTTTGTAGAACAGCAGCAAGTTTTCCCTTAAGTGGATCACCCAAGGTTTATCGAACTTAGGGAGGAAGTGGTTAAATGTATCCCCTCTCAAGTAACCCTGCAATCAAGATACAAGAAGTCTCTTGTGTCCCCAACACACCTAATACACTTGTCAGCTGTATAGGTGCACTAGTTCGGCGAAGAGATAGTGAAATACAAGTGGTATGGATAATGATAAGTGGTAACGGTGATAGAAAATAGCTTGATGGCGTGGAAAAGACTAAAGTAAAACTGAAATAAAGATAGAAGCAAGCAAACATGTAATAGATCTAATAGCAAACGGTGTTTCAGTTCTTAGAAACAAGGCCTAGGGATCATACTTTCGCTAGTGAACACTCTCATATAAATATATTCTTCTCTATGATACTACGCTGAACTACTCTCCGGTTGGACACTCTAATCGTTGGTAGGGCTATAACAGCACACCTCAAAGTAAGCCTTTTCCATCTAGAAAACCCCACACTGTCACCTTGAGTACTAGATGTGTCCAACAAACACCACAATTTCATAAAGACATCCAACTCCAAATATAACTCATAACAAGTATTTGTAATCTCTAGCCTAAGTGCCACCATGGTGTGCACGCTGTCACTTTCACACACATGGGGAGAGCAGAGATCTATTAAAGCACTTGAGTAGCAAGGTAGATCTATAGATTACAAGCTCATGATCACAATATGATCATGCATAGAGAGAGAGATGAACACATAGCTACCGGTAGAACCCTTAGCCTCGAGAGAGAACTACTCCCTCCTCATCATGGGAATCAGCAATGGTGATGGAGATGGCAGTGGAGATCGATGGAGATGGCTCCGGGGGCACTTCCCCGTCCTGGCAAGGTGCTGGAACAGAGACTTTCTGTCCCTTGAATCTCCCCTTCGGTGGCGGCGGTGCTGTGGAACTTTTCGTGGATTTCTGATTGACGATTTAGGGTTTACGCATCGGGAGGCTTCTTATAGGCCAGAGGGCAAGGTCGGTGGGCGGCCAGGGGGCCCACACCATGCCCTAGTGCGACCTAGGTGGACCCGCGCCTAGGGGTGGTGTGGCCACTCTATGGCCCCCCTCCGGCTCTCCTTATGGCTCCGTGAATCTTCCCGGAAAATAGTAACTTTGGCTTTTGTCCCGTCCAATTCCGAGAATATTCATTTTCTGACTTCCTAGAACCAAAAACAGCAGAAAACAGGCAACTGGCACTATGGCTCTTGTTAATAGGTTAGTCCAAGAAATCATATGAAAAGTACTCCAAAGTGTGGACAAAACACAAGAAAGTAGATAAAACCAAGCATGGAACATCAAAAATTATAGATGCATTTGCAATGTATCAACATCCCCAAGCTTAACTCCTGCTCGTCCTTGAGTAGGTAAGTGATAAAAAGAAAGAATAATTTTTGAGGTGGCATGCACCATCAAAGACTTAATCAAAGTACATGTAAAACATTCAAAGCTGGGATCATAGTACTTCAATCATAACATGAAAGACAAAGTTCTAGCAATAAGACAAAGAAACTATGATGCAACATGAAAAGGCACAAACAAAAGATTCATGGATAACAATGCTTTGCAAGACGTTTGTTTGTTTCACATAAAGAAAACATAGCATAATAGTATTCAGCTTGTCTCTCATAGAGTAGCAAATATAAATGCATAGGACACCTTCAAAGTTTATAAGAGTGACTAGATACAAATAGTTTAAAACAAGCAATATCAAAGCTATGCATCAATCAATAAGTCTTGGGACAATGCACATAGAACTAAGAATGGCCACTATGCTCTCAAAGTAGGTGCATAAAGATAGAAGGTGGAGACTCATCATAAAAAGTAAAAGAAAGGCCTTCATAGAAGGAAGCAGGGATTCAAGTCTCATAAAGAGCTTCCAAAAATTATGGTACTTATAGCTTTCAGCTCTCATTGCCCCTATCATAAGCATCTTTAAGGTGATTAAGGTTAAAGTGACACAACTAAGAGGATATGCTTGACAAGTTATAAACCGAAATCTCATGCCCCTTACTTACGAAGACCGATCCTCATGCTACTCAACTTCAGTCACAAGTAAGCTCTTGTCATTGTAAGTATATGTGTATCATTAAGAACCGCCAACGGGGTACCCCTTGCACATGATACGGGAGCTTTCCCATAATCAAAATGACAAGGCAAGCAGACAATGAGCATCTCAGCGATCTTTTTATTTGCTATTTGCATATGTTTTTATTGAGGATGCTTCATAGAGTTCTCATTATGGTGATGCTGCAAGTTTCCACCATGATTAGGCATGGCTTAGGCTAGCGGCCCAGGCGTTTCTCTAACACACATACAAACTCCATGATCTTACAAGTTCCACTTTTATTTCACACCGCCGGGATCCGTAAGCAAAAGAACATGATATCAACGGGGTACAAAGTACAAGTGCAATGCTGAAAGCGTTCCCCATGAAACATGGTTCTGCTAATTTCAACTTATAAAGCGCAAGCATATACGCAACAAAGAAGGACCCAATGGTTCAGGTTTATTAAGTGCAGAAAATAAAGTGTGCCATCAAGTTCATGAGAGCTTTACTAACTAACTTTCTCATAACAAGCAAACATTTTATTCGGAAGAAAACAAGGCATATTGAATATGCATGGACCGTGCATATTCAATATGCCTTGTTTTCTTCCGAATAAAATGTTTGCTTGTTATGAGAAAGTTAGTTAGTAAAGCTCTCACAAACTTGATGGCACACTTTATTTTCTGCACTTAATAAACCTGAACCATTGTGATTGTCCATGAAAGTTATATGCTTGCAAATTATAGGCTGGGGATTAGCAGAACTGTGTTGTCACGGGGAACGCTTTCAACACTTGTAAATATATACCCAGTTGATACCATGCTCTTTTGTTTGCGGATGTCGTCGGTGTGAAATAAAAGGGGAGCTTGTAAGTCCATGGAGTTATGTATGTGTGTTAGAGAAACGCCTGGGCCGCTGGTCTAATCCATGCTGACATGGTGGAAACCTACAGCGTAACCATAATGATATCTATGAAGCATTCTTCTTATAAAAAAGAGAGATAGCTATTGAGAAAACAAAAAAAATAGATTTATGAAAAGAGGAAAGAGAAAAAAGGCACCATTTTCCCATGGTAAATAAGAAGATTGCTGAGATACTCATTGTCTGCTTGCCTTGTCATTTTGATATGGGGATTCTTCCGTATCATTGGGCAAGGGGTACCCCATTGGCGGTTCTCTATGATACGCACATATTTGCGATGACAAGAACTTACCAGTAACTAAAGTTGAGTAGCATGAGGAGCGGCCCTCGTACTCAAGGGACATGGGATTTTTAGTTTATAGTCTGTCAAGCATATAACTCAGATTGGACCTCACTTTCACCTTAACCACATTAAAGATGCTTATGATAGGGGCAATGAGAGCTCAAAGCTAACGAGTACCATACTTTCAGCATTTGGAAGCCTTTCAAATTATTCAAAATCTTTTCTTTTACTTGTTGAGTCTCCACATATTCTTTGAGCACCTTCTTGAGAGTATAGTTGTTATTCTTTGTGCTTGTCTCATTACTTGATTATTTGTGTTATGACTTTGATGCTTGTATCTTTGACATCTTTACTTCTAGTCTTCACTTGAACTTCAGAGGTGCCTTGGCATTCACAATCAAAGGCAAGCGAGATACCACTCTATCATACCTTGTTATGAGCATTATAATGTTGCTTATGTTTATGCTTCATGCTACTTATTATTTTTAAGTTGGAATCTCTTCATAGCTTGCAATGCCTATTAAGTAAACTTAGTTGCATACTCTTTATTATGAATTGTCTAAGTAGTTGACCACATGCTAAGAATATGTACATCATATGAAGCAAATGTGTTCATGAAAGTTCTTTTATCGCACTCAGCTTTTAACTGAATTGCTTGAGGACAAGCAATAAGCTAAGCTTGGGGGGAGTTGATACGTCCAAAACGTATCTACTTTCCCAAACACTTTTGCTATTGTTTCTCCTCTAAACTTGTGTGATTTGGATGCAACTAATGCGGATTGACGTTGTTTTCAGCAGAATTGCCCCGGTGTCTACTTTTTGTGCAGAAAATCAACTATCAGGAAAATCCCGGAAAATATGCCGAAAATCCTATTTCACCAGAAGACTCTCGGAGCCAGAATACGAGACGGAGGGGGGATAGGCCCAGGACACACCACCTGGTCGCGCGGGCTAGCCCAGGCCGCACCAGGGGGTGGTCTGGCCGCCCCAGACTCCCCCTCGGTCTCCCTCTTCTCCTATAAGAAGCCTTCTGACCTAAAAACTCTAGGGGGGTCGACGTTTTTCTAGAAGGAGTTCCGCTCCTCCGCCACCACCAGATTCCACGAAACAGCACCAGAAACTCCGTTCTAGCACCCTGCCAGGACGGGGAATTGGAGGAGATCATCGCCATCATCATCACCATCGCTTCTCCATCGACCATCCATGTTTCCCCCATCTATGAGTGAGTAATCCCCCGTTGTAGGCCATGGGGATGGTAGGGATTGGATGAGATCGTTCATGTAATCGCATCAGATTGTTAGGGCATGGTGCCTAGTATCTTTTATTAGTGCTTTATGACTTTGTTGCGACTTGTTATGCTTAATGCTTGTCAGTAGGGCCCGAGTGCCATGATTTCAGATCTGAACATGTTATTGATTCATTATGATAGTATTGTTTATGGTCTTATCTACAAGTTGTATACACACGTTGTTGTCCGGAACCAATGGCCCTGAAGTGAAAGAAATCGGGATAACTAGAGGGAATGGCTTTGATGTGAGGATCACATGTGTTCACGGAGTGTTAATGCTTTGCTCCGGTGCTCTATTAAAAGGAGCACCTTAATTGCCAGTAGTTCCCTTGAGGCCCCGCTGCAAACGGGCTGGCAGGACAAAAGATGTTGTGCAAGTTCTCATTGCGAGCACGTATGACTATATATGGAACACATGCCTGGGATTATCTAGTACTTGGCTGCTTTATCTTATGTATCTATAATTTCCCTATGTTCTGATTGCTATGTGAATTGTCTTGTCCATGTAACGCCCGTCCATCCATCCCTATGCCTACCGCACTCGAATCCTACTGTTTACTGCTATTGTTACTACTGTTTTTGCTTTTACTACTGCTGCTACTTTACTATTCCAACTACAAAACTATTGCTACTGATAAACTGCTGTGAGCAAGATTGTTTCCAGGTGCAGCTGAATTGACAACTCAGTTGTTAAGGCTTATAAATATTCTTTGGCTCCCCTTGTGTCGAATCAATAAATTGGGTTTCACTTCCCTCGAAAATACTGCGATACAACCCCTATACTTGTGGGTCATCAGATCTCTCAAAACTACTAACAACATTGTAGCTACTACCTTAATCCAACAATTATCGTAATATAATGTCAAATGTGCCTTCTATCATAGACCTAGACTGTTCTTTTCTTATTGTTGTTACAAGATTATTAGCTAAATACTAGTCCTAATTACACAGTTATCAGGGTCTCAAGATAATCTCACCATGATAACTCTTCTTTTTATCTTACGATAGTTGATTCTAAACCAAATCGTACTTCATTACGTAGAATTCTCAAGTGAATCCCACACGATTACTTCCCATTATATCTATACATACTCTAATGGTCTTCATTATGTAGCCTATCATTACCATCTAATGAAAATATTTTGCTACTTCACATGGATCCTATGGATAGACTACACCATTTAAACTACTCCACCTGATATCCTATTCTTAGTCCTAATCTTCTTTGATATTTTAACTTGCTTAAGATATCTTAGTGGTGTTTTACCCATTTAGAGCTACACTAACGTATCATTTCTCTAGATAATACATATGACTAATCCTTAAGAAAGATGATAAAAACATCCAACTTAAGTGTGATAAGGTTTATCCTCAAGTGGATACCATCACAAACCTTAGTTTAGATAAGATGGCTCCTATACTCACTATCCAACCTACAGATCTTCCTAAAAGGTTTTTAATCCTAAGGTCAAAGCATATGCTCTGATACCAGCTGTGATGACCCAGCATACCACTGCATGATGTAATACACTATAGTCGTTAACATAACACCAATGAAACACCGTTCACTAGTATTACATCCCTCAGAGTGGTACAACAGAAACACAGCAGGTCCAAGACATGACTATAGATTACAACTCGACTCTTTACAAAAGATCTAGATAACATTCTAGGTTAAAGAGAGATAAAGAAACATCTTATAAAGAAGAACCAAAAAATAAAAACTCAGAACTATCTAGCTAATAAGACTAGCATCTAAACTATCTGGCTTGCAATTGCTGCTAGTGCGATGCTCTACAGAAGTAGTATTATGGCTAGAGTATCTACTCCTATCTAATCAAGATCTTCGCCTTTCCTTTGGTTGATGTATCTACTGACTTCATTGACTTTATTGAAGAACTTGAGCTGCCGATGATGGTTTCTTGAGTAGGAATTGATGTTGACATCATGTTCAATGGCTTACAACCTAGCAAGGATTAATAAGGTACGGTTGAGTACGAGCGTACTCAACAAGTTCACTAAAAAGGAGTGTATGATGCACTATCTCTACAGCCATAGACCAAAGGTCGTAGGTGATACGTTGCAAATGTATCCATAATTTTTTATGTTCCATGCTTGGTTTTATCTACTTTCTTATGTTTTGTCCACACTTTGGAGTACTTTCTAAACACTTTCTTGGACTAACCTATTAACAAGAGCCATAGTGCCAGCTGCCAGTTTTCTACTGTTTTTGGTTCTAGGAAAGTCAAAAAATGAATATTCTTGGAATTGGATGGGACAAAAGCCAAAGTCAGTTTTTCACCGAGGGGGACACGGAGCCAGAATACGAGACAGAGAGGGGCCAGGGGCGCCACACCACCTGGTCGTGCAGCCAAGCCTGGCCCACGCCAGGGGGTGGTCTGGCCGCCTCGGGCACCCCCTCGGCCTCCCCTTTCGCCTATAAGATGCCTCCGATACAGAAACCCTAAGTACCAGAACAAAATTCCACGAAAGAGTCTGTAGCCACCGTCATCTCCATCCCTAGATCGGGAGGGATCTGAATCTCTTCCTGGCACCCAGCTGGAGGGGAGAATTCACCCTGGAGGCCTTCTTCATCACCATGCAAGCCTCCGGTGTGATGCGTGAGTAGTTCATCCCTGGACTACGGGTCCATGTAGTAGCTAGATGGCTGGTTCTTCTCCTTTATGATATCATGTTTAGATCTTGTGAGCTCCGTTCATGATCAAGATCATCTATTTGTAATCCTACATGTTGTGTTTGTGGGGATCCAATGGATATTGAGATGCTATTTCAGATTGATTATTGATTCTATCATGTCTTTGTTATTTGTGATCTTGCATGCTTTCCGTTGTTAGTAGCTATCTTGGCCAAGTAGATGCTAGCAACTCCAAGAGTTAGTATTTATGCTCGATAGTGGGTTCATGCCTCTAGTAATCTAGGGAAGTGATAGAAATCTCTAAGGTACTAGATGTGCTGTTGCTACTAGGGAGAAAACAACAATCCTTTGTTCATAAAACAATCGTATTGTTTACTTTACACGCAATGCGTAATGCAATTATCTGTTGCTGGCAACTTAATACTGGAGGGGGTTCGGATGATAACCTGAAGGTGGATTATTAGTCATAGATGCAGTTGGATTACGGTCTATGTATAATGTTGTAATGCCCAATCAAATATCAAAGGAGTCAAGATGATTAGTATATGCTTGTATGCTTTCTCGATGTTTGTCAATTGCCCTGTTGTAATTTGTTCACCCAACATGTCATCTATCTTAAGGAGAGCCACCACTAGTGAACTATGGACCCCGGTCCTTTCTTTTACCATCAATCTACAACTGTTTACTATTTTCTGGTTACTTTCTGCAAACTATTACTTTCTTCCACACAATACGTTTAATCCTTTGTTTTCAGCAAAACTGGCGAGATTGACAACCTCACTGTAAGTTGGGGGCAAAGTTCTATGGTTGTGTTGTGCAGGATTCCACGTTGATGCTGACGTCGGTAGTGCGCCCTGCCAAAGTCCAGCTAGCAACACCTTGGAGGTGTTTCCTTGCTCCTACTAGTTCGATAAACCTTGGTTTCATAACTAAGGGAAAACATGCTGTTATGCTCATCGTACCTTCCTCTTGGGGTTCCCCAGTGAGCTTGATATATTTTGGGCCATCAAGGACTTTTTCTGGTGCCGTTGCCGGGGAGTCAAGGACATCTTCACAAGGGGAGTCTCTCATAACCAATCTATTTACTTTGTTTTATTTGTTTTGCTTTGTTTTTGCTTTGTTTGCTTGTTTCTTTATCAAAAATACAAAAAAAATAGTTTTACTAGTTTGCTTTCTTTATTAAAAACACAAAAAATGACTACTCTTGAAAACACTAAGTTGTGTGACTTCACTAGCACCAACAACAATGATTTCATGTGCACACCTATTTCTCCACCTGTTCCTGAAGCTACTTTCTTTGAAATTAAACCTGCTTTACTCAATCTTGTTATGAGGGAACAATTTTCTGTTATTGGTAATGAAGATGATGCTGCTCATCTAAATAACTTTGTTGAACTTTGTGAGATGCAAAAGCATAGGGATATAGATGGAGATATTATTAAGCTTAAATTGTTTCCTTTCTCTTTGAGAGGAAAAGCTAAAGAATGGTTGAATTCCTTAACTAGGAATAGTATTGATTCTTGGACTAAATGCAAAGATGCTTTCATTGGAAAATACTATCCTCCTGCTAAGATTATATCTATGAGAAGTGAAATAATGAAGTTTAAACAATTTGATAATGAACATATTGCTCAAGCTTGGGAAAGACTGGAATCTTTGGTAAAGAATTGTCCCACTCATGGACTGACTGCTTGGATGATTATCCAAACCTTTTATGCAGGATTGAACTATTCTTCAAGAAATCTATTGGATTCTGCTACTGGAGGTACCTTTATGACCATTACTTTGGGTGCTGCAACAAATTTTTGGATAATATGATGGTTAACTATTCTGAATGGCATACTGAAAGAGCTCCTCAAGGTAATTAGGTAAATTCTGTTGAGGAAACCTCCTCCTTGAGTGATAAAATTGATGTTATTATGTCTATGCTTGTTAGTGGGAAAGCTCATATTGATCCAAATCATGTTCCCTTAGCCTCTTTGGTTGCCCAAGAAGAGCAAGTTGATGTGAACTTTATAAAAAATAACAATTTTAGCATTAATGCCTACAGGAATAATTTTGGTAACAACAATTATAGGCCATATCCTCCCAAGAATGGTAATGCTTATGGAAATTCCTACAACAATAATAGGAGTGCTCCCTCTGAACTTGAAGCTATGCTTAAAGACTTTATTAGTAAACAAACTACTTTCAATAAAACTATTGAGGAAAAACTCTCTAATGCTGAAAGAAATATAGCATCATTGGCTGAAGCTCAGTCTTCTTTGAATAAAATGGCTGCTAAACCTAAAACTAATGATAATCCCTTTGCTGCTACTAATGCCATACAAGTTAGAATTGATGAAAATGTTAGACTATTAGCTGAATTGCATGCTAAGTTGGAAAGAGAAGATGAAATTGCTAGAAACATTAGTATTTCTACTATCACTACCACTAGTGTTGATGCTAGTAATAGCTCTACTACTTTAGATGATAATTATGATTTTGATCTTGATGGTTGCAACATCTCTGAAGTTATTAAGTTCCTACAAAAGCATGCTAGAAGTCCTAATACTAGTGCTATGAATATGGCCTTTACAAAACACATTACTGATGCTCTCATAAAAATTAAAGAAGAGAAGATGAAACATAAAGCTTCTATTCCTATGAAACAAGAAGATGGATGGGAACCCATCATTAATATGAAAGTGAATGATTTTGATTTCAAAGCCTTATGTGATCTTGATAGTAGTGTTTCTATTATGCCTAGAAGGATTTATGATATGCTTGATTTGCCACCATTGGAAGATTGTTATTTGAATGTCCCACTTGATGATAATGCTAAAATAAATTTATGGGGAGTATTAATGATGTTCTTATTATGGTTAACAATGCCTATGTCCCTGTTGATTTCTATGTTTTGGATGTTGAATGCAATGCTTCTTGTCCTATTACTTTGGGAAGACCTTTTTTTAGAATTGTTGGTGCCATTATTGATATGAAAGAAGGCATCATTAAATATCAACTTCCAATCAAGAAAGGTATAGAACACTTTCCTAAGAAGAGAGAGAAGATTTCTTTTGCCTCTCCTATAAAAACAAAATTTGCTCCTAATGCTTCTTCATTTGAGAACACTTGATTATTTTTCTTGCTTCTTATGCCTAACTTAAAGGCGTTAAAGAAAAGTACTTATTGGGAGATAACCGAAAAGTTTTAGATGAGTCTTGGAAGTTATTGCTTTAGTAATAATCACTCTTTATCCTTTTTATTTGCTTTTTGTGCCAAAAGTAACCTCTAATGAGAGAGAAGTAATGATTGGGAAAGTTGCTGTCCCGAAACAGATTTTTGTGCTTCACCGTAAAAAATCGTGTAAAATCTCTGTACGTCGTTTTGAGGCGTGAATTTTTGTGCTTCTGCCCCAGGTTGTTATCTAACTTTTTTTAGTTCAACACTTTTTTATTTGAGCAACAGAAGGTCTTAGAAAAAATTGGTCTTTACCTGCTGGTCTGTATTTGACAGATTTCTGCCATTATTTGCGTTTGCTTCTTGTTGGTTCCTTTTTGAGTTCTTTTGGGGAATTGAGCTTTTTGAGGAAAGTTCTACAGTAGCTTGTGCTTTAACAAAAGTTTTATTGGTGTTGAAACTGAACCTAAAGACTTATTATCTTGAGTGCACTAATGTTGCTAATAAAGATTGTGTGAAGTTTTGTATGAAGGAAAAATTTCAGGTGTATGGAGAGAATGATGTAATGAGATGAAGAATGGACTAAATCTCAAGCTTGGGGATGCCACCCCGTGTCACCCCAAGAAATATTCAAGAGGTACAAGCATCAAAGCTTGGGGATGCCCAAGGCATCCCCTTCTTCGTCAATAAAAATTCCAGGTTTCTTCCAAACACTTCATTCTTATTGTTTCATGCAGAGTTGTGTTGTTCTTGGAGCGTCTTCTTTTTCGTTTTTCGTTTTTGGTTTTTGTTTGCTTGGTTTTCTTAGTTTGATGAATAAATTGGTTGGACCCCCCTCTTTCATACATTGGTTTTCAAATAGTTTGGTTTGGATTGGAAAAGAGTAGGAAAAGTTCATGCTTAAGTGGTAAAAGGAGCTAGTTTTTGACTGTGGCCTATGCTTTGTCATGCATTGCTTGATATTGTTTTGGCTTTATGCTTAGTGATCTTTGTTGTAGCATGACATGTTATAAACAATTGAGATTGCTTAATGTGCCTTGGAAGAATCATGCGTTGTTTTAGCATATTAAAGCATAATATTGTGGTATTCTCTTTTGATGCTTTATTTGGGTTGACTTGGCGCATGCTCACACCATGTTATGACTATCCCAAGTCACCATAGCCTTTATGATCCTTTAGTTTTCTACTTGTAGTATCACTTTATGCTTTGATTAATGATGTTTTGTCGCTTTGCATGATTATGGCCATTATTGCTCTCTTAGTTGGTCGCTCCCAGTCTTTTGCTAGCCTCCATAACTAAGTATGAGTTTCACTCATGCATCCAACTCCTAAAACCAAGTTATTTCAAAGAGTCCACCATACCTACCTATTAGCATTTGCTATTCCAAGTATATTCATGTTTTTATCTACCTTCCGAATTAAACTTGTTATGAGAAAACTAGTGATTAAAGCTCTCATGAACTTGATGGCACACTTTACTTTTCTTGCCCTTAATAAACATGAACCATTGTGTCCTCTATGTTGTATATGCTTGCACTTATATGTTGGGGATTAGCATAACCATGCTGTCATGGGGAACGCTTTCAACATTGCACTTGTACTTTATACCTAGTTGATATCATGCTATTTTGTCTATGGATGTCGTTGGTGTGAAATGAAAGGGGAGCTTGTAAGTCCGTGGAGTTATGTATGTGTGTTAGAGAAATGCCTGGGCCATCGGTCTAATCCATGCTGTCATGGTGGAAACCTGCAGCGTAACCATAATGAGTTGTCTATGAAGCATTCTTCTTATAAAAAAAGGAGTCAGATATTGAGAAAAAAGAGAGAAAAAAAGAGATATGAGAAAAGAGGAAAGAGAGAAAAAGCACCATTTTCCCATGGTAAATAAGAAGATTGCTGAGATGCTTATTGTCTGCTTGCCTTATCATTTTGATATGGGGATTCTTACGTATCATCGGGCAAGGGGTACCCCGTTGGCGGTTCTCTATGATACACATGTACTTACTATGACAAGAACTTACCAGTAACTAAACTTGAGTAGCATGAGGAGCGCCCCTTGTATTCAAGGGACATGAGATTTCCAACTTATAATTTGTCAAGCATATACTCCATAGTTTGTTCACTTTAACCTAATCACTTCAAGATGCTTATGATAGGGGCAATGAGAGCTGAAAGCTAATAAGTACCATAATTTTTGGAAGCTCTTTATGAAACTTGAATCCTTACTTCCTTCTATGAAGGTCTTTCTTTTACTTTTATGTTGAGTCTCCACCTTCTATGATGAGGACATCCCTACAATTACACCTACCCCAATGACTACTGAAGATGCTACAACTGTTGCAAGAAAGGATCAGTCCAATGAGATTAGAATTGGACCTGTTACAAGAGCTCATGCTAAGCTACTGGAACAACAGGTGAATTTACTCCTAAACAAATCTGGTACTTTGATTGATGAGAACTTTATACTGCATAAGTCTATGCATTTATGTATGATCAGGTTCGTTGGAGAAACAAGCATGGTGCGAGGAGGAGAAGGGCTAGAAGAGAAGCCCAACATGATGATCGCCCAAGGATGCACGAGGGAGGAGCGGGAGGAAGGCGCAAGAGAAGATCATCAAGACGAAGGCAAAAAGATCTGCCACGGCCGGAGTGTCCGGCCAGATCCAACCAGACTGTCCGGCCTGGTCGAGAGGCAAACTGGCGTGGACATTCAGTATGCCAGTTCGGACACTACACGGACACCATCCGGAAACTTCAAAGTTTCCGGCTAGACCGGACTGTCCGGCACACTTCACCCGGAGTGTCCGGCCTGACCGGACTATCCGGCCGATTTCGACCGGAGTGTCCGCCCGCCGACTGAATCTGGTCCGAGTCGGTTTGTATCAGTTTGAGTTGTTTGCGTTTAGTTTCGGTTTTTGGTCGCTCCAGCCGCCCTTATAAGCCTTAGGACGACCTCTAGTTAGGGTTTAGACCACGTTAAAACTATTTTGGAGTTGTTTCTTTCATAGAACCTCTGGAATTACCCTGTGTTCGAATCTACCAACTATAATTGAGTGTGATTTGTTGTTCCATTGGGAATTAGTAGATTGCATACTACCGTTCGTGGTCACGGCTGCGTGCGCAAGAGCGTGGTGTTGTGAATATCCTACAAGGTTCGAGAGCTGTTGCATTGGCATCAGGGATCGAGCGGGAGAGTTCATAGCTACAGGCTAGTTATCTATCATCCACCATCATCACCGCCATCCGCTTACTGAGAAGATCAGGCCACCCCATATCATCTTGGTATCATATTTCTAGTGTTGCCTCGGTAAGAATCCACAAATCCATCCATAAATTAGAGAGTGTTTTCGTCCTATACAGAAAAAGCCTTACAAAAAGATTTGCCATAGACTAGATTGCATCGTTTTCGAGTTTTAGTTGCTGATTGTATCTTCTCGTAGATCCGATCTGCAGGTTTTCCTCATAGGAGTCTAGTTTCCGTTTGTGTCTAGGTTTAGGGTTTGATCTTGTTTTCCGTTGTTCCCACCGTTACCGTTTCTGCAAGTATTTATCGTTTTTTCTGAGTCCACATAGCGTACTTTTGTTTGCATACCATAGACACAGCCTATCTACAGCATTTGTGCCTAGGAACGTACCCACGAGACTAGTTTCTTTGCTCCGACAGGCTGCTCATTAGGGTTTTGAAGTGCAAAAAAAAATCGACAGGCAAAACCAGACTATCCGGCCGAATCACACCGGACTATCCGGCCCCACCAGAGTCTCCGGCGCATATCAACCGGACTATCCGGCCCAGTTCTGTTATACGTTGCTGTACTCGTTTGCATTGAGTAATATAGTTGAAAAAATCAAAAAAAAAGAGAAAAGAGCTACAAGCCTGACAAAAAAAAGAGAGATATAGAAGTGTGCAATATTGGAGGCCTTGTTGTGTATAGCACTAGTAGATTGAGCAATCTTGTGCCTGTTCTATTTGAGCTATTACTAGCGTCTCTCTTGTGCATTGCAATATTCCTTTTCATAAGTTGCTTTGCCACGTTTATCTCCACTGTGTGTTTCTTGGGTATTTGTACGATCAGCACTAGGACTTGTTTGCGGTGTAGATAGGGTACCAAACCTATAGCTCCAGCTTTATATAACCTGCGTGCCCTGCAATCGTTCTCTATACCTTTGATATTCACTTCATCACATCAAGTGCATCAGTCTTTGATTTCATTTTGGTAGAGCATCTATATTCACTTTGGAACGGTAAGATCTCCTTTCTTATTAGTTGTGAGTGAGTTGTGAGAGTTTCCACCCTACAGATTCTGATTTTTGCACTAACCTACTAATCATGTCTACTAGTGATGATGATGTTGTGTTGCAGAAAAAGAAGGATGAGGAGCTCGTCAATTGGCGTGAATATGAGGCTTTGAAATCCCACTTGACACGTGTGTTTACTAACACGACAGATGCCATTGACAAGAATCTCCAAGATATGAATATGAGATTGGATCAGCATGTTGGGACAGTTGATTATATCCAAACGCAAGTGGCTACGCTCATTGTCAATGTCACCACTTTGCAGCGGTCCATTGAGGGTTTGACAGCCGCCTTGCATAGAAGGGAAGATCCTCAACATGATGATGCCTTTGATGATTTCGATGAGGGTAGCACTGTTGATACTGCTCCACATGTTGGTAGGGGACGTGCTATTCCCCCTGTCCATGCACCTGCTCATGGTCGTGGGTTTGCCCATCTTGGCCGTGGTCAAGGTGTGCCCAACCAAGCTGCTGATGATGGTTTGGGCAAGCCAAAATTCTCGATTCCTAAGTTTGATGGTTCCATTGATCCTGAAGACTACCTCACCTGGGAATTGAAGATTGAGAAACTCTGGGGCTTATTTGACTATCCAGAAGATAAGAAGGTCAAGCTTGCAGCATCTGAATTTGATGGTTATGCTTTACGTTGGTGGGATGCTCTTGTGTAGCATAGAAGGGAGGACAATGAACTTCCTGTGATGGATTGGCGCGAGATGAAGCAAATCATGAAAGCTCGTTTCGTACCAACCAACTACTTGCGATCAGTTTTTGATAAATTGAGCAACTAAAGCAAGGCACCATGACAGTTGATGAGTACTACATGGAGATGGAGATGCTTATGCAGCATGCTAGAATTCGTGAGTCCATTGAGATGACCATGCAGCGATTCCTAAACAATCTGAAGTTGCCAATCAAGAGCATAGTGCGTCATCACAAGTATGAGACCATGAATGAGCTATTGCACCATGCTAGAGAGGTCGAATCCTAGTTGGCAGAAGAGGCGAAGTCACACGCTCGTTTTCCATCCTCCAGCAGATTTTCGGCTAGACCTACTCCTCCTACAGCCGCGCCACCAGCTGCTGTTCCATTTACACCATCGGCCAACCTAGCAAGTACACCTTCGTTTGGTTCTAATGCTCGAAAACCCGCTGCTCCTGCTGCTAGCTCGGGTTCCAACATGTCTACTGCACGTACTCGTGATGTAGTGTGCCATACTTGTGGAGGTAGAGGTCACTACAAGAAATATTGTCCAAACAGCAAGGTTATGTTTGTTAATGAACAAGGTGAAGTAGAAAGTGGAGATGAAGCTTCTGATGATGATATTGATGATGGTGAGGAAGGTGCTGATGCATATGCTAAGTGTGCACCCACTATTGTCGTATCTTCACGTGTACTTAGTGTGCAATCGGTTGAGGAATTCCAGCGTTGCAACTTGTTCCAAACAAAAGCTCTAGTTGGACCAAACAAAGCTTGCAAGGTAATTATTGATGGAGGTAGCTGCAGAAATCTTGCAAGTAAGGAACTATGTGCCAAACTGAATTTGACATACTTACCTCATCCCAAGCCATACTACATACAATGGTTGAGCAACAATGGTGAGATGAAGGTAAATCATATGGTACGTGTGAATTTTCAAATAGGGCCATACAAAGATTCTATTGATTTTGATGTGGTTCCTATGACTGTTTGTCACCTACTATTGGGTCGGCCTTGGCTCTATGATCGCCATGTGCAACACAATGTCCGAGCCAATACATATCACTTGGAATTCAACAGAAAGAAGATTACTATGCAGCCAATGACACCACAAGAAATTGTGAATGATTCTCGACAAAAGATAGAGGTGAACTTGAAGGAAGATACTACCACTCGGCGAGACTGTGTAACAGTTGTTCCTGATGTAATTGAGCCTAAATTGAGTGATATAACAAAAAGTGAGAGAGTGCCTGGATTATTGATATTAGCCACCAAGGAGGATATGAGAGAGTTTCGTGAGGATCCTAGAGCCATGCCACTTGTGCTCATGTATAAGGGCGAGGTATTGGTTTCTAACGACATGAACCCTATTTCTCATGGTGTCTCTTCTGTTTTGCAGGACTTTGGGGATGTGTTTCCAGAAGATGTACCCGCAGGTTTGCCTCCATTGCGTGGTATAGAACATCAAGTGGACCTGATTCCTGGCGCCACACTTCCCAACCATGCACCTTACAGGACTAATCCCGAAGAAACTAAGGAAATTCAGAAGCAAGTACAAGTGTTGCTAGATAAAGGGTACATTCGTGTCTCTCTTAGCCCTTGTGTTGTTCCTGTTATTTTAGTTCCTAAGAAAGATGGTACATGGCGCATGTGTGTTGATTGTAGAGCAATTAATAACATCACTATTCAATATCGTCATCCTATTCCACGCTTAGAGGATATGCTAGATGAATTGAGTGGTGCTGTTGTTTTCTCTAACGTTGACTTGCGTAGTGGTTATCATCAAATTAGGATGAAAGAAGGGGATGAATGGAAAACTGCTTTCAAAACTAAATTCGGTTTGTATGAGTGGTTAGTTATGCCGTTTGGTCTTACTAATGCACCTAGTACTTTCATGCGTTTGATGAATCATGTTTTGAGAGAGTTTATTGGTCGTTTCGTGGTTGTTTACTTTGATGATATACTCATATACAGCCACACCGAATCTGAACATTGCACTCATATTAGACAAGTTTTGCAGGTGTTACGTAATAATAAACTGTATGCTAATCTTGAGAAGTGTACATTTGCAAAAGATAAGGTCATATTTCTAGGATTTGTTGTTTCTAAGCATGGAGTAGAGGTAGATCAATCTAAAATTGAATCAATTCAGAATTGGCCTACTCCAATGAATGTTAGTCAAGTGCGTAGTTTCCACGGTCTCGCTGGTTTCTATAGGCGCTTTGTGAAAGATTTTAGCACCATTGCTGTACCATTAAATGATTTGATAAAGAAAGGTGTTCCTTTTGTATGGGGCGCGGCCCAAGACATTGCATTCGATACATTAATATGTTTGCTTACTTCTGCACCATTACTTGCATTACCTGATTTTTCGAAGCAATTTGAAGTTGAATGTGATGCTAGTGGTATAGGCATAGGTGGCGTTTTGATGCAAGAGGGTCGGCCTATAGCTTATTTTTCTGAGAAATTGACTGGTGTTCGTTTGAATTATTCTATCTATGATAAAGAATTGTATGCACTTGTTAGAGTACATGAGGTTTGGCAACATTATTTGTGGCCAAAAGAATTCATCATACATTCTGATCATGAAGCATTGAAATACTTGAAAGC
Organism: Avena sativa; assembly: GCA_916181665.1. Classification (NCBI taxonomy): domain Eukaryota; kingdom Viridiplantae; phylum Streptophyta; class Magnoliopsida; order Poales; family Poaceae; genus Avena; species Avena sativa. Next base: position 234,156,742 of record OV702287.1, read on the forward strand.
TCAATTAAACTTGCATAGAAGATTAGCTAAATGGGTTGAGTTCATTGATTCTTTTCCTTACATCATTAACTATAAGAAGGGAAAAGATAACGTTGTTGCTGATGCTCTATCTAGGAAGAACATGCTATTAACCAATCTTGATGTTAAAATTCCTGGATTAGAAGTTATTTGTGCACTTTATGCAACTGACCATGATTTTTCTGAACCATATCGTTTGTGTGCTCTTAGAAACGCATGGGATAAGTATCATATACATGATGGATATTTGTTTTGAGCTAACAAACTATGTATTCCAGAATCGTCGTTGCGTTTGTTCTTAGTGCAGGAATCACATGCTGGTGGTTTGATGGGTCACTTTGGGCGTGAGAAGACGTTGCTCATGCTTACTGATCACTTTTATTGGCCCAAGATAAGGCGTGATGTGTACAGATTTGTGAGCCGATGTATTACATGCCACAAGTCGAAATCTAAGCTGAAGCCTCATTGTTTGTATACACCTCTCTCTGCACCGACTACTCCATGGGAAGACATTAGTATGGATTTTGTGCTAGGTCTACCTAAAACACAGAGAGGTCATGATTCTATATTTGTGGTAGTGGATAGGTTCTCTAAGATGGCTCATTTTATTGCCTGCCACAAAAGCGACGATGCGTCGCATGTTGCTAACCTGTTTTTCAGGGACATCGTGAGATTACATGGAGTACCAAAGACGATTGTTTCTGACCGTGATGTGAAGTTCATGAGCTACTTTTGGAAGACCTTATGGGGAAAGCTAGGAACGAAGTTGCTGTTCAGTACTACATGTCATCCCCAAACAGATGGTCAAACGGAGGTGGTGAATCGAACATTGTCATAGCTGCTAAGGACCATGATTAAAAAGAATCTGCGGGAGTAGGAAGAGTGTTTTCCACATGTTGAGTTTGCTTACAACAGGGTTGTGCATTCAACTACTCAGCTTTGTCCTTTTGAGGTGGTGTATGGTTTCAAGCCACTGACGCCACTTGATATGTTGCCTCTGCCATTACATGAGAGAGTTGATATGGAGGCATCAAAACGTGCTGATTATGTGAAGAACATACATGAGAAGACTCGAGAGGCTATTGAGAAGAAAGGCAAGAACATTGCTGCTGCAAGGAATCAAGCAAGGAAAGAAGTGTTGTTCAAGCCTGGAGATATGGTTTGGGTGCATCTACGCAAGGATAGGTTTCCACTACTTCGAAAGTCAAAGTTGAAGCCACGTGGTGCTGGTCCTTACAAGGTGTTAGCCAAGATTAATGATAACGCCTACTCGGTTGATATACCTATTGAGGAGTTTGGTGGAGTTAGCAATAGCTTCAACATTGCTGATTTGTCACCATATGCTAGAGAAGACCTTGGAGCGTCGAGGTCGACGCCTTTTGAAGGGGGGGAGATGATAAGGACATCCCTACAATTACACCTACCCCAATGACTACTGAAGATGCTACAACTGTTGCAAGAAAGGATCAGTCCAATGAGATTAGAATTGGACCTGTTACAAGAGCTCGTGCTAAGATCCTGGAACAATAGGTGAATTTACTCCTAAACGAATCTGGTACTTTGATTGATGAGAACTTTATACTGCCTAAGTCTATGCATTTATGTATGATCAGGTTCGTTGGAGAAACAAGCATGGCGCGAGGAGGAGAAGGGCTAACGAACGCAGCCACGCTCTTGCACACGCAGCCGTGACCACGAACGGTAGTATGGAATCTACTAATTCTCAATGGAACAACAGATCACACTCAATTATAGTTGGTAGATTCGAACACAGGGTAATTCCAGAGGTTCTATGAAAGAAACAACTCCAAAATATTTTAACGTGGTCTAAAAACCTAAAAACCATGATTTACAGGCCTATATAAAGGCTGTTGGACGTCCAACATAGAGTTGGGGTCAAAACCAAACATATCTCTAACTTTCCTAACTTAAAAAGACTCCATTTGTAAACTAACAGAAACGTCTATCGACTTGTTTTGATTTCTGCGCACAGCTCGTAACGAACTAGGAGACGTGCAAGTACCCATTGGAAAGATCTCGGAATTATCTTTCTAACAAGTACTTATGTGCTTAATTCGGAGTTGGTATGTGGAAACCACGTCCGTTTCAATTCCAGAACTTCTGTCTGTCCGAATTGAACCTTCCTTGTTGTTCGCCTTCTAATTCTCGGTCACCTTTATTTTGATGATCTTCTCTTGCGCCTTCCTCCCGCTCCTCCCTCGCGCATCCTCGGGCGATCATCATGCTGGGCTCCTCTTGTAGCCCTTCTCCTCCTCGCGCCATGCTTGTTTCTCCAATGAACCTGATCATACATAAATGCATAGACTTAGGTAGTATAAAGTTCTTATAAATGAAAGCATCATGGTCAACTAGGAATAAATTCACCTGATAGTCATTATTGATTTGACTCAATATTTCCTTCCAGTTCAAGCAGTCAGAATCATCATAATCCCTGTATATATCCTCATCATCCTCCCTTTCTTCATGAAAAGCCGTCATCGGCTTTAGGTAAGCTGAAAGTGGGAGAAACAAAAAGAACAACGTGTACACAAAGTATATGTATATATAACATGTTGTATTATTGTTGTTCACATGAAAATTATGTCCAGTATACATCAAGCAACTTAAATTGCAGGTATAAGTGAAATACAAAGAATCATGATCATGGTGAAAAACAACTAAATAGATAGTCTTGTTCTTCAATATTAAATTCAGTTTTCTCAAAGAAGATCTATGATCAAATTTGTGAACAAGATAAAACCAATTCAATATGTCTGAAGACCAAATTGATTCATGCCATGCTTCAATGGTGCTACTCTGATTATTATGAACATGATCATGTTCTTCAGTATGTAAAATGCAACTCAATTTGCAAATATAAGTGAAGTATAAAGCATTAGCACAACTAGACAACGAATTTTGGGACAAACACAACGAATATGAAAACTTGGGTTCTATTCTAGCAAGATTACAACGATCCAACATAGGTAAAATTACTTGTGTTGGATGCATTATATCAACTAGATCTGACATTAGTTTCATATTATCACAAATTTTAGTATATATCCCACAACACAAAGTCATCGACACACAACATGTATGGCTGAAAACAGCATGCTTCAGTTCAGCGATTCTATCACAAGTAATGCATATGTGATCCACAAGAAAATTTTCATGCATGCTATATTCACCAATCAGATTGAAAGTGAAACAAGGAGAATATGTGCTAGAATTCAGAAATGAAATTTCAGAAATCTTATCCACAACACTACTCATATTCATAGGTTCATTTAGCATGATGGAATACACAATATCAGTAGGAGGTATTCGAGCAAGTATTTCCTTATGTGTAATCAGTACCACATGATCAAAATTCGAATTTGGTAAACTATCACATGGTGCTATAACATTAGTGCAAGGCAAGTCACAAGGAGGCTTCAGTAAAGGAATAAACTCACAATATGTCGCACATGTTGGCTGAAACACCAAAACAGTACCAATGTCATCAACAATCTTCTCAGCTGTAGTAGGTACTACGACTTCCTCCTCAAGTGACAATACTAGATCGTGTGATGCAGGTTGTAAAATAGGCGGCTCCCTTTCTTCAAAAGCAACCTGTACATCACAAGATACAACACTAGGAGTAGACATGATTATGTTAGTAGAGAACTCACATGTCTCATTAGTGTCCACTCTCAAAATTTCTGGAATAGGCTATTTGTAGTTGTTCAAAAACATAGAACGTAGAAATTGCTTGAAATCTTCCCAAAGGATTTTTTTACCCATGACACCATACACAATCCTTGTGTCTTTCCACCAACAAGATACCTCTTCATCCACACGTCGGTGAGAAAGAATGTATTCTATATGGCCGTTAAACTTGCCATCGAAAGTACGACATCTCGCAAAACCAAATCCCATATCAATTTCCCAAATCTGATATTCTACGGGTGTGGCGGAACTTTTCAATCGCCACTTGATTGTAGTTGGATCATATGCCATGCAAACCACAATAGCTAAATAGTCATGATAAACATCATCTGGTTTCTGCATCACATCAACACTAGTAGAAGTCATGATTAGTACATTAGTGCAAAAACACAAAACTGTTTTGGTGGCACACTCATAACTCACTCAAAAACTGACAAGAAAGCAGATCTTACCGTTCCAAAGTGAATAGTGATGCTTACCAATTAGAAATCAAGGACTGATGCACTGATGTGATGAAGTGAATACCAAAGATATAGAGAACGATCGTAGGGCACACAAGTTATTTATGGTGGAGTTGTAGGTATGGTATCCTAACTACACCGCAAACAAGTCCTAGTGATGATTGTATGACAAAAACCCACGAAAACACACACGGTGGAGATAAATGGGCAATTGCAACTATGAAAATGAGCTCAATAAAGTGAGGTATGTCGGAGGAACGCCCGTGTTGCAATGCACAAGGAGAGACGCTAGCAATGTCTCAACGAAACGGGCACAAAATTGCTAAACTGAGCAGCCCGCTGAGCATTAAGCACGCTAGTCCCGTAGGATAGTTTTAGACACAAATAAAGGTTTACTAAGGCTCACAAGGATAGGTACGCTATGTGGACTCAGTAAAAAAATAAACAAAAAAAGAAAAAAAATTGACCTGAGAATTGGTCTCTGCCACGGCAGAAAAACTGCCTAAAATCCTGCCGCGGCAGGATGTCGGCAGACACAAAAAATTCACGTACGACCACAGACCAGTCTGAGGTCTGGCGTGCGGCAGATTTTTTTTTTTTGCTTTCACGCTGGAGCACAGAAGTCGTCTGTGGTCAGGCGTGAGGCGGCGAGCCGATTTTTTTTTTGCTTTGCTTTCACGCTGGAGCATAGAAATCGTGTGCGGTCAGGCGTGAGGCAGCGAGCCGAATTTTTTTTATCCTTCTTTCAAACGGATCTACAACTTCAGACTAAAAGAAAATAGATCTAATAGATCTAAGACTCAATAACACGACAAACAGTCTAGAAAATAGTCTAGGGACTCCGACAACGGATCAAAAACAGACGAAAACTAGACAAAAACTACGACTCAGATTTAGAAGAAAGGCTACACAAAAGCATTACGATCAGCAACTAGAACTCACGAACACTATTATCTAGGCTATGGCAATGAACTATGAACCCTAATATTTTTGTGTGGCTTTTTCTGTATAGGACAAAAACAACTAATCTATGGATGGATTTGTGGATGCAAGTACACCTTCGCTCTGATACCAAGATGATATGGGGTGGCTCGATCTTCTCAGTAAGCAGATGGCGGTGATGATGGTGGATGATAGATAATTAGTGCGTAGCTATGATCTCTCCCGCTCGATCCCTGATGCCAATGCAACAGATCTCGAACCTTGTAGCATATTCACAACACCACACTCTTGCGCACGCAGCCATGACCATGAACAGTAGTATGCAATCTACTAATTCCTAATGGAACAACATATCACACTCAATTATAGTTGGTAGATTCGAACACAGGGTAATTCCAGAGGTTCTATGAAAGAAACAACTTCAAAATATTAACGTGGTCTAAAAACCTAAAAACCATGATTTACAGGCCTATATAAAGGTTGTTGGACGTCCAACATAGAGTTGGGGTCAAAACCAAACATATCTCTAACTTTCCTAACTTAAAAGGACTCTATTTGTAAACTGACAGAAATAGTCTGTCGACTTGTTTTGGTTGCTACGCATATCTCGTAACAAACTAGGAGGCATGCAAGTACCCGTTGGAAAGATCTCGGAATTATCTTTCCAACAAGTACTTATGTGCTTAATTCGGAGTTGGTATGTGGAAACCACGTCCGTTTCAATTTCAGAACTTCTGTCTGTCCGAATTAAACCTTCCTTGTTGTTCGCCCTCTAACTCTCGGTCGCCTTTATTTTGATGATCTTCTCTTGCGCCTTCCTCCTGCTCCTCCCTCTCGCATCCTCGGGCGATCATCATGCTGGGCTCCTCTTGTAGCCCTTCTCCTCCTCGCGCCATGCTTGTTTCTCCAATGAACCTGATCATACATAAATGCCTAGACTTAGGTAGTATAAAGTTCTTATAAATGAAAGCATCATGGTCAACTAGGAATGAATTCACCTGATAGTCATTATTGATTTGACTCAATATTTCCTTCCAGTTCAAGCAGTCAGAATCATCATAAGCCCTGTATATATCCTCATCACTAGATGGTTGGTTCTTCTCCTTTGTGCTATCATGTTTAGATCTTGTGAGCTCCGTTCATGATCAAGATCATCTATTTGTAATCCTACATGTTGTGTTTGCGGGGATCCGATGGATATTGAGATGCTATTTTAGATTGATTATTGATTCTATCATGTCTTTGTTATTTTTGATATTGCATGCTTTCCATTGTTAGTAGCTATCTTGGCCAAGTAGATGCTAGCAACTTCAAGAGTTAGTATTTATGCTCGATAGTGGTTTCATGCCTCTAGTAATCTGGGGAAGTGGCAGAAATCTCTAAGGTACTAGATGTGTTGTTGCTACTAGGGAGAAAACAACAATCCTTTATTCATAGAACAATCGTATTATTTACTTTACATGCAATGCGTAATCCAATTATTTGTTGCTTGCAACAAAATACTAGAGGGGGGTCGGATGATAACCTGAAGGTGGATTATTAGTCATAGATGCAGTTGGATTACGGTCTATCTATAATGTTGTAATGCCCAATCAAATCTCAAAGGAGTCAAGATGATTAGTCTATGCTTGTATGCTTTCTCGATGTTTGTCAATTGACCCGCTGTAATTTTTTCACCCAACATGTCATCTATCTTAAGGAGAGCCACCACTAGTGAACTATGGACCCTGGTCCTTTCTTTTACCATCAATCTACAACTGTTTATTGTTTTCTGTTTATTTTATGCAAACTATTACTTTTTTCCACACAATATGTTTAATCCTTTGTTTTTAGCAAACCGGTGAGATTGACAACCTCATTATAAGTTGGGGGCAAAGTTCTGTGGTTGTGTTGTGCAGGATTCCACATTGCTGCTGGCGCTAGTAGTGCGCCCTGCCAAAGTCCAACTAGCAACGCCTTGGAGGTGTTTCCTTGCTCCTACTGGTTCGATAAACCTTGGTTTCATAATTGAGGGAAAACATGCTACTGTGCTCATCATACCTTCCTCTTGGGGTTCCCCAACGAGATTGATATATTTTGGGCCGTTAGTAGGCAATGCAGGTTTTCGTAAATATTTCTTCAAAGGTTGCTTTTATTCTGAAAACTATGTCCGACAGCCTTCACAGGTTGACCAGAACTTTCATGGAGTTCCTTTCCTGCCATGTTCGTAGCTCCTTCCCGGAACAGGGAGTAACACGTCACAATTCTTACACTCTGCAGAGGTGCGTTACTTTACCCATAAGAGACATTAGCCTTGTTGAACACCCAAGTCGCGAGCTTGTCCATACTTCCTTGGTATGGGGCCCAGTCTAAGATCTAAGCCAACCACTGCCCCCTTTGCGACCCCACATGTCCCCTTGGTGTACGCCATGCCCACATCTTGAATTATGGCAATGGTTAGTACAGACCGTCAGATGCCAGAACTATCGTGGGACGTTGAGGACTCCCACCCATATGCTGCATATCCTCTATGAATTACCAATTAATGCACGCTACAAGGATAACAGCCACGACCTGGCCATCCGGATGCATGCGAGAGGAAGAAGATACAGCTGACTTTCCCGTCCCATTCCAAGTCTTATGGTTAACGCGTAATATACGGCGGTAGAATCACTGGTGACATTGGTTTGTAAGTCCTAGATATTATGTTCCTTTACCACTAGAACTATATCAATAGATTATTACCACTTGGTAAATAATCCATAATCATATTATTATGAAAATAGTATTTTCTGACCTTTTTGAAATGCAGGTGATGACAACATTTGAGTTACAAGCATTTGATAGAAAATAATCAAAGGACATGAGCAAGTTGTGAACTTGCCTTTTGTGATTGCAAGATTATGCACTCACGGTCTTCAAGACAATAGAAGATCCAAATTCTGTAAACAACATCATTGGTCCGGTAAGGACTAATGTTTAAAGAAGCAAGATGCAACGATGCATAAGTAATGTAATGCAATTTGATAAACGCGAACCCCCAGAATAATCGTATCTGATCTAGGGTTTGGAGTTGGTGATGAGTTCTTTGGAATATGTTGCACTTTCATACCAGCTTCACACATGTGCTTCTTGTTAAGGCTTGTGAGAGTGTGTGAAACAATATGTAGATACAACAAGTAGCATGCAATACTAAAGCACTCAAGTGTGGAATGGCACATATAAATTGTGTGAGTAGGATTGTCCATTCATTAGAATCTTCATAGCAACACTTAAGGATTACTTTTAATGTTTCTTAAAAGAATAACTGTTGATGAAAAGATTACTTTTACAAAGTAAAGGCAGTTAAATATAAACTTAACACTCTTAGGGTTCCTTTCCAATTATAATTACTAAAAAGGAAAGCATCACTAGATTTGAATAACCTCAACACTTGTAGTGGAGACTTATATGTCTTGGATAAGGTATTAAATTATATGTGGTTCACTTCTTAATGTTTTTATAAAGATGTAATAAGAGTATTATTTCTTTTATGGAAGTAGTGTTTTCTTAACTCTATAAGTGAATAGGATCACTTACTTATTTTAAAAGCAATGCTTATTTCTATAAACATGGGAATGGCATCATATTAAATTCTGAAAAACTTTGTTTAGCTTCTAAAGTCGATTCCCAAACTTGTAAAATAATTAGTATTCAAATCTTGATGATTTTATAATTGATAAAATATTTTTGGAGAGTAAAATTTACTTTATTTTTAAATGGTAGTTTTAGTAAGTACAACTTAAAATGGTTAGACTTGTCTTGACTTCACTTAAATATCAATTGAACTTGTTATTATACTTTTAGATTTTAGATAACTTATATTAAAGGCATAAGCAAAGTTTTATATAATTTGTATGGATTAAAGCAAAAGAAAAGGTTTAAACTAGTTTTATTAAACCTTTACCTTTATTTTACTTCAAAATTGAGAGTTGATATTTTTTATGTGTAGATTCTATTTTTGTGATCAATTTGATATATTATATGTATTTTTGTGATTTTTAAATAATAAGATATGATTTTATAAGTTTTATCCCTTTATAAAAACTAAATAAATAATAAATACTTAGTTAAGTGACACAAAAATAAATGAAACAAGTTTGTAAATGTAGATTTTGTTTTTCTAAGAATTTTGGTATATTATTTATATTTTTCTTATTTACCAATATTAAAATATGAATTTTCAAAATAGTATTACTTATAAAATCTTTATTAAATAATAAATATTTAAATAGTTAGCACAATAATGTTTGATAATAAAGCTAAATTATAGATTTTATTTTTTTGAACATTTTGATATATAATACTTATTTTTCTGAGTTATAAAACAAAATATATAAGATTTATAAGATTTAATCATTTTCTTAAATTCCTGAAAAATACTTATAATCGAATTTATAATATATAATCTATTTCCTAAACAGGAACTACGTTTTATACCGACCCCTACTCTAGCCACACACACTAACCCGTGGGCCATTGGCCACGTCGGTAGCCACGTGGGCGTGGACCAATCAAACTCATGACGTGGCAGGGTTGTGACGCGGTCTGACGTCGGGGTGACGTCACCTCGCCGGAGACGCACAGACGGCAAGCGGCGGCAGTGATCTAGTGCAACTTAGCTAGTGTTCTTGGTGTCTTTGGAAAGAGGAAGCCGAGGCAAACAATCTAGTGGCGGCGCCATCCCAGAATGGTCACCGGAGCCTCATCTCTGACGAGTTCTAACGGCGGTGAGTGGAGGCTGCTATGGAGAGGACGATAGAGAGGGTTAGGGGTGAATCAGAGAGGTGCGCGAGCACAGGTAGCTCAACAGGAGTCCGATGGGCGTGACGGCGAGGCCGGAGGAGCACGGTAGCGGCGGCAATCAACGATGAACCACGGTGACCAACGGTGGCCGTGAAGCGTCGATTGGCTCGGTAGGGGGCTGGTCAGCTTTCGTGGGCTAGCTAGGAATAACAAGGACAACCGGGCGAATCTAATGGTGTGCTTAGGGAAGCTAGGGGAGCTGCGGAGCATCGGCGATGAGCGGCTCCGGCGGGGCTAGGGTTTCGGCTCCTCTGTGCACGAGCATCACAGAGTGAGAGAGCGAGAGAAGTAGGGATAAGGACGGAGTAGGGTGTCGTGGTGGCCTCCTTATCCACCCAGGTGAAGGCAACGTGGATCTTGACACCGGCGAGCGGCGGCGCGGATGCCACTCAGCTGCTTCGGTGGTCACGCGAGGTAGATGATGGCGATAGGGTGGAAAAATGGGTACGCGGGCCTAGGCCGGTTCTGGGTTGTGGCGAAGCGAGTGGAGAGTTCCTTCTGCTGCTCGCGAGCAGCGGTTAACGCAGGAGCTTGTTGGGATGTGGGTTGGGCAACTGGCTGCATCTTTCCTTTATCTTTTTCAATTCCATTTTCTGTCGTATTTTTTACTTACCATTTTATTTCCAATTTGATTTCTACAAGGGTTTAATTCCTCAGAATTCTGGTGGAATATACCAAATGGTTTAGAGATTCATTATACTAAATCTTCTCTTTATTTTTCTTTATCTTTTCAAAATCTATGATGAAAGGTTCTTTTATTTAGTAAAGTAAATAAAAATTAGGTTTTTGTGAATTTTCTTCTTCTAAAGGAAAACTTATGGAAATGTGCTTATTTCCACCATGATAATGGTTATGACAAGAATTTAAAATGTTGAATGATGTGTAGAGAATTCCATTCATACTTAGCCTCATAAAGGGATGAGATATATATTTATTTTAAGGTAGTAAACCTTGTGGTTTATGAAGTGGTGATTTGAATTTCATGGTTCTCTATATTTGGTGGTTTCTCCCAATCCAGCACTACTTAGTTTGTGGGGTTTGGAATTACTATAAAACAAGCTTAGTTAAGTCACTATGCATGGATATCAGTCATTAATGAAGAAATGAAAATGTTCATTTCCAAATAATTGCCATGAGTTTTGGAAAGGTTCAGTAGACTTCATATCTTATTATGAATGTGGATAAAGATCAAGGTTTAAGGATTGATCTAAAATTTATAATCATGAATAACATCTCCACTTAGAGTGAGCTATTGAGATTGCTTTACTAAATTGATCTTGATGGTATGTAAGACTAAGTCTTTATTAGAGTTTAAATAATATGGTGGATAGGGCTTTCATCCATGAACACTCATCTGGTTCTCTAATTATCTCTGGGAAGTTTCATTTGTCCAAGAGATAATATTCCATGATTACTTAGGAATAGGAAATGGTTCCACTATCAATTTGATTCTGGGGTTTTAGACAGAGAGGTGGACATGGAACTTGACATGGCTTGATATATTGTTCGTTAAGGCTTCTGAAGAGTTCCTATCCTCACACTTCACTAAGCTTGGATCATAGTTAAGGAATTCCTTTCCTAAATATATTCTATATATCTCTCATTTGATCACTAGTCATCTGGTTCCACCATATCCATCATCATATGATGACATGGTCATGTCACTTCAACAATAATTATTCTCCCTGCTCCTATATATAACTTCCATTTCTTAGCTACCCTTGATAAATCCATCAATGCAGCTATTACTAACTCCAACCATTAACTTCCTTAAATACCTCATGCAATCACTTCCAAGGCTTGCAAGATTATAGTTCTCCCTATTCATCACATGTGATAACAATCCTCTAGAATAGGTATGGTACTACTCTCCATAATACAAGTTTATTCTTGTATTAGCTTGGTTAAACTACTTTGCCTCCTACTCCCTATAACTAATACTACATACTTCATCATGCTCTATCTTGACTTCTCAGGATCAAGCTAGATGATTCATCTTACTAAGGTTTTTCCTAATTTGGTATACTCACAACTCTTCTTTATCACCTGATCATCTATTCTCAAATGACTTGAGAATAATGACCACCAACCTTTAATCAGACAAAGCTTAGGCTTCTATTTGTTTGATCAAGATCTATTATCACTAAACAGTGGACTTGTACTAGTCTCTCTATAAGCTTATCTCATTAGGGAAGCTGATGCAGCCCATCCTACGAACGCTCCTACATCTACACCAACAAGTCCCCCAAGTGGACCCATGACTCGTGCACGAGCCAAACTCCTAAAAGCTAAGGTGAACTCGCTCCTTTCCTCGTGCCAATTTGATACCTCCTTGGATGGCATGCTACTTCATGCAACTACCCTATGCATCATCAGGTACGAAACTTCGGCACATCACCAAGCACCCAAGGATGGAGAACAAGGAGCAGAGCGTGAAGCAGGAGCCGCTGGAGCTGCTCAGACCGGAGTCTCCGGTCTGCTCACACCGGAGTCTCCGGCCTGCCAAAGTGTCTGGCATGAAGACACCAGAATCTCCGGACCCACCTCCGTCTGCCCCCGGAACCAGGCGCTGGGACAATCTGAAGGCCCCTCCGTAGGCCAGTCCGGAGACCGACCAGAGTCTCCGGCCCAGACCGGAGTCTCCGGTCCGACCGTCGCCAGGCATGAAAAGGCCTTTGGGCCTGCGGCCCATGTAACCCCTAGTCCGTCTAGAACTTGTCTTTTATTCCTAAAGTACCCCTGTTTAAGTGGCTAGCCTATATATAGTCCCCCACCTCCATTGTAAACCCTAGGCATGATATTGGAATTAGTGGAAACCCCTTTGTGGATCTATCTAATTCTTGCCTCATGCTCCTTGACTAAGGAGCACCAATATCCCCAAACCTCGTTGGAGTTTGCATCGTGCCTCCGCGTTGTACAAGGCCTAGGCATCGGTGTCCCTTTGCCTAGACGTCAAGATCTCACCAAGTCTCCCATCTTGCCGTGCTGGTTCGAGAGAGAGTCCTCCGCCCGACGCCGATCCTAGGGATTGCGCCGGACCGGTCACCGCCGGCGTGAGCTATTGGTGTGTATCGTGGTTTTGTGTGTGTGTGTTCATCGCGTTCTTCGTGCGTGCGTTCGTCATGTTCATCCTTCCCTCCTCTCCCGCACTCCATCCTCGATTTGAAAGGGAATCGTGAAAGATCGGGCCACCCTAGAGGTTTGCCCTCAACATATTGGTATCAAGAGCTTCGTTGCTCACGATTTCCCCCACAAATTTTTCTTCTATCCACCAAAAATTCAAAAATCCCCAAAAAATAGCCCATATTTGCCTTTGGATCGATCTCTTGAATTGGAGTGTTATTTGTGGTTTTGATCCGACCAAACCTTGTCTTAGGTGTTGGTCCAGCTTTATCCTACGTTTTCCCAGCCCAATTTGGCCAATTTTTCGCGGATTTGAGGACCCAAGGCATGGATTTCCGCTCAAGAACACGAGCAGTTCACGATCTGGCTCCAGACCGGAGTCTCCGGCCTGCACACCGGAGTCTCCGGCCTGCACCGGAGTTTTCGGCCTGAAACCCCGGAGTCTCCGGCCTGATGCCTGATTTTGACAGTTTTGCCTCCAATCTTGTATTGGCTAATTCCTTCTTGTTTGTTTGTGCCTGTGTGCGTGTCGTCAACTAACAACAAGCTTCCGCATCGACAACCCCCGCGCTCATCGACACCACGGCCCACAAACATCATCCCGCACCACCGACGCCAAGTTCATCATCATCAAAGAAGGTATAACTTGCGTCACCTTGTTAACCCCTATCTTCCTTTGTGTGTACCTATCCTATGAGAGTGGTTCATCTTGTGTTTGCTTGAGCATTGTGCATTTGTCCTTGGATAGTGAGTGTGCAAGAGCAATATCAAGTGTGACTAGGTAGCATCAAGGGAGAGCAAAAAAAAGCAAAAGAAAGAAAAAGATACAAAGAAAAAGCAAAAGAAAAATAGTCTCCCATTGCCAAAGAGAGTCTCAAAGCTTGTAAGCAAGAGAGAAATAAGAGCGCCCAAGGCAAGTGCACAAATCCATTGCTCACGTTTCTTCTTTGCAAACGAGCCACGGTCTCTCCTTGCATTGGCACGACAGCGAGCTTAGTCGTCGTTAGGACATTTTGTTTGCTCATTTTCATAGTCGTGTCAATCCCAACTTTCTCCACGTGTGTATATAGTCGTAGGTTCCCGTCACCCTTTTGAGTTGTTGACCTTTGCCTTTGACTTGGGTTTTGTTGGATTTTACCCACTTTTGACTATCCCTTTTCTTTTGGTTGGTTCTTTGGCTTTCCACACTCCTAACCTACCACCAACAATCTTTTGAGAGTTAGTTCTTTCTTTAGTGTGAGTTTTCTTTGCTTTTCCACTTTGCACGCTTATAGCTCTCACTTGTGGTTTCTAGTTTGGTGCAATCCCCAAGGTGCGGTACAAGGATAACACCACCATATTCCACTTACATATACAATACTTGTGTGTTTTGCATGATGGATAGGCACGGTGAGACGAGCCAACCACCTACCCAAGAAGAAGATCAAGGTCCGTACATGACGCATGCAAGTCACTTCATCATCCACCAGGAGTTCCGTGAACGTTGCCAAGCACTTGAGACGCGATAAGATGAACAATTTGGCGAGACGCAAGCCGAGTTCAAGAACATCGACAACCGCTTCGATGGCCTCGAAAGGCAAATGCAAGCAATGCATCACAACTTCGGCCACCAAAATGAGTAGCTTCAACGCTCCATCGCCGAAACAAATGACAACCTTCGACACCTCATCGACGGAATGGCAAGACCATGTTCACGTGCTTCAAGCTCTTCAAGTTCTTCGCATCGTCATGCACCTCCGCAACAAGATCTACCTCCAAGTGCTACAAGACGCAATGATGCCCCCGTGGTTGAAGATGGAACCTCTTCGAACTATGTACCTTCCCTACGGCACGCCGCAAGATCAAGCTATGATGGTGACCTCTCTTCAAGGCCACGAGCAAGGCAAGAAGCACACCGTCATCACGCAAGGGTACTAGTGATTCAACAAGAGCAACCATAAGAGGAACTGCAAGCGCAACCGCAAGTGCAACCGCAAGTCTACCACCATCGACCGTGGCACATACTTGACACAACGAGTGATGACTCCAATTTGGAGAATCAAGCTCGTCATCGACGTGAAGCTCTCCAAGATCCTCCTCCTCGTTATCAACGTCATGAACGTCAACAACGACACCATGGTCATCACGAGGCGCCTCCTCCACATCAACAAAACTTGGAGCTCCAAGTGATACAAGTTGAGCGACGCCCACCATGTCAAGAGGCTCATGACCATGTTCTTCGCCGTGAGGCCCATGTGCCTAACCAACATCATCAACCGAGGAACGAGCCTCCTCTTCGTCATCAACCACGTCAAGAGGCTCCACACCCTTGCCACCATGAGGCCCAAGCGCCTCAACCACGTCAACAACCGCGCCAAGAGCAAGAGCAAGCTCCTCAACAACAGTATCAAGAGCAAGCTCCGCAACAAGGACGCGAGAACCAAGTTCCACCTCCCCAACTACAAGATCATCAACAAGGTCACCAAGCTCGTCGCAATGACCGCAACGATGAAGAAACTTTTGGCAAGCTCAAGTTCACAATGCCCAAGTTCACCGGATCCAATGACCCCGAAGAATACCTCTCGTGGGCACTCAAAGTCGACAAGATCTTCCGCATGCACAACTATAGCAACGAGAATATGGTCTCCATGGCTTCGCTTGAGTTTGATGATTATGCCAAACTTTGGTGGGAACAAGTTCAAGTTGCTCGTGATGCAAGACAAGAGCCGCCAATCACAACTTGGCATGACATGAAGGCTCACATGAGATCCCAGTTCGGCCCCGCGCACTACACGTGTGACCTCTTCAACAACCTTCAAGCGCTTCGTCAAGGGACAAAGACCGTGGAAGAGTACTTCAAGGAAATGGAACTCAACTTGATTCGCGCCAACATTGATGAGCGCATGGAGCAAACAATGGCACGTTTCCTTATTGGCTTGAATCACCCAATCAAGCGCATCGTCGAGTTCCAAACATACAACACCATGGTTGAGCTTGTGCACATAGCAACAAAGGCTGAACGTCAAGTGTAAGAGGACATCAAGTACAACAAGCCCAAGACGTACTTCACCTACAAGCAAGCCTCAACCACTACATCAACAACTTTCAATGGTAGCTCCTCAAGTACCTCCAAGCCTTCCTTCAAGCCCACACTTCCTCAAGGAAAACTGCCCCCAAGTGGCAAGCAAGCAAAGAGTGATACACCTTTCAACGGTGAATTCTACAAGTGTGGAGGTAAAGGACACAAGTCGGCCAAATGTGGAAACAAGAAAGTCTTGTTCATCCATGACAATGGTGATGAAGAGTACTTGATTGAAGATGAGTTTGATGCCTATGTCAAGGAAGCAATGGCAAGACAACGAGTGGAAGATGATCAAGAACTCCTCATGTGTGAGCATGACGCAAGTCCATCGCTTGTCGTCACAAGGATCTTGACCACTCAAGCACAAGAGCATGAAGACCAACGCTCCAATATCTTCCATACACGAGCCGACATCAATGGCAAATCTATCAAGGTGATCATTGACGGAGGGAGTTGTCGCAACCTTGCTAGCACCGAGTAGTGCGAGAAGCTCAACCTCACCCTCCATCCGCACAAGCACCCCTACCACGTGCAATGGCTAAGTGACCAAGGGTCCGTGAAGATCAAGCATACCGTATCGATCTCCTTTGCCATTGGTCCTTACAAAGATACGGTGGAGTGTGATGTGGTTCCAATGACAGTTTGCCACATGCTTCTTGGTCGACTGTGGCAAATTGACAAGGTTGCTCAACATGATGGTCGCACCAATATATACACCTTCAAATGGCTCAACAAAACATGTGTTTTGCAACCGATGACTCCTAGCCAAATAATTGCGGACAATGCAAAGGCTTTAGCAAGGGCGCAAAGCACAACACCTACTTGTGAGAAGAGTGGTGAGAGAGGGAACCACCTCATAGTGAGTGAGAGCCACAAGCCAAATTTGAGTGGAAAAACTAAGAGTGTTCTCCTTGCCACCAAAAGTGAGATGAGAGATGTTCGGAACAACTCATCCATCTTGCACTATGTCCACCTTTGCAAGGGACTAGCGCAAGGAACTAACGAATTAACAAATGTTCCTCCATCTTTGATGAGTGTTTTGCAAGAATTCAAGGATGTGTTCCCCGAAGAGCTTCCACATGGACTACCTCCTCTTCACAGCATCGAACATCGCAGTGGCCTCATCCCCGGTGCACCACTTCCCAACCACGCCGCTTACCGCACGAACCCAGAGGAGACAAAGGAGATTGAACGTCAAATCAACCAACTCGTCTCCAAAGGTTTGATCCAAGTTAGCACTAGTCCAAGTGTCGTACCCGTGATTCTTGTTCCAAAGATGGATGATATGTTACGGTTATGCATGGACTACCGTCCAATCAATGCTGTCAACATGCGTTATCAACATCCCATACCACGTCTCGATGGCATGCTTGATGAGTTGTGTGGAGCCACTATTTTTTCAAAAACTGATCTTCGTAGTGGTTACCATCAAATACGCATGGCTGAAGGTGATGAGTGGAAAACCGTCTTCAAGACCAAACTTGGTCTCTATGAATGGTTGGTTATGCCCTTTGGTTTGTCTAATGCCCCATCCACCTTCATGCGCCTAATGAATCATATCTTGCGTTCTCTCATTGGAAAAAGTGTTGTTGTCTACTTCGATGATATTCTTGTTTATAGCAAATAACTTGAGGACCATATAACACATGTCAAGGAAGTTTTGCAAATCCTTCGACATGAAAAGCTTTTTGCTAATCTTTCCAAGTGCACTTTTGCTAAAGACAAGTTGATTTTTCTTGGATTTGTCGTTTCTTCGAAGGGAATTGAAGTGATGTTTCCAAGGTAAAAGACATACGAGATTGGCCCATCCCAACAAATGTGAGTGAACTCCGAAGTTTTCATGGGTTGGCTGGTTTCTATCGTCGCTTTGTGAAAGACTTTTCCACTATTGCTTGTCCTCTCAACGAGTTGACGAAGAAGAATGTCACCTTCATGTGGGGCAAAGCACAACAAAAACCTTTTGATGAACTCAAAAAGAGGCTCACCGAAGCACCTCTCCTTGCTTTACCGGATTTCACAAGAACTTTTGAGATAGAGTGCGATGCTAGTGGTATTGGCATTGGAGGAGTCGTTATGCAAAACGGACGTCCTATAGCCTACCATAGCGAGAAACTTGATGGTGCTCGCCTCAACTATCTGATTTATGACAAAGAGCTTTTTGCCTTAGTTCGTGTCCTTCAAGTTTGGCAACACTACCTTTGGCCCAAGGAATTTATCATACATTCCGACCACGAGTCGTTGAAATATCTCAAAGGCCAAGCTAACTTGAGCAAGAGACACGCTAAGTGGGTTGAGTTCATGGAGTCTTTTCCGTACATTGTCAAGTATAAGAAGGGCAACGATAATGTAGGTGTGGATGCATTGTCTTGCAAACACACAAGCCTTCTTACGAGACTTGAAATCAACGTGTTGGGTATTTAGGAAATAAAATCTTTGTATGCTTCCGACCCGTTCTTCGAACCAATTTTCGCAAAGTGCTCCAATGACAAAGGAGTTGATGATTTCTATTTCCATAAGGGCTTTCTATTTAAACAAAACAAGCTATGCATTCCGAAGTCGTCGCTTCAACTTTTGCTCCTCCAAGAATCTCATGGTGGAGGCCTTATGGGCCACTTTGGTCGCGACAGGACATTGGACATGCTCTCCAATCACTACTTTTGGCCCAAGATGAAGCGTGACGTGGAGCGCTACGTTCAACGATGCACGACATGTTTTCAAGCTAAGTCACAAGCTAATCCCTATGGTCTTTATATGCCATTGCCTATTCCTCATACACCTTGGTCCGACATTAGCATGGATTTCGTGTTAGGATTGCCTAGATCTAAGCATGGTCATGATTCTATATTTGTTGTTGTGGATCGTTTTTCCAAAATGGCACACTTCATACCGTGCCATAAGACCGACGATGCTTCACATGTTGCAAATCTGTTTTTCAGGGAAATCGTCCGTCTTCACGGTGTGCCAAGGACAATCGTCTCCGACCGCGACGTCAAATTCGTGAGCTACTTATGGAAGACCCTCATGGCCAAGCTCGGCGTTAAGCTCCTCTTTTCATCCGCATCACATCCTCAAACTGATGGCCAAACCGAAGTTGTCAACCGAAGCCTCGGAACTCTCCTTCGTGTGTTGATCAAGAAAAACCTGAAGGATTGGGAGGAATGCATCCCACACGCCGAGTTCGCCTACAATCGAGCCAAGCACTCAACAACCAAGATGAGTCCATTCATGATCGTCTATGGTTTCGAACCCCTCACCGCACTCGACATCCTACCACTACCTCTCCATGAGCGAACGAACATAGACGTCGAGAAATGCCCACAAGATATGGAGAAACTTCATGAAGAAACAAAAGCTACTATCGAACAACAAGTCCTTCGCCAAGCTTCAAGGTTAAACAAGGACAAGAAGGAGATGATCTTTGAAGAAGGTGACCTTGTGTGGATACACCTAAGCAAAGACCGCTTCCCCAAGGAACGTGACTCCAAGCTCAAGCCTAGAGGAGATGGTCCCTTCAAGGTCCTCAAAAGAATCAACAACAACGCCTACATCATCGACATACCGACCTCCAAGTACCTTGCAAGCAATACATTCAATGTCAAGGATCTCTCACCCTACCATGGAGATGTTCAAGATGATAACCATGAAGAGTCAAGGACGACTCTTTCCCAAGGGGGGGAGCTGATGCAGCCCGTCCTACGGACGCTCCTACATCTACACCAACAAGTCCCCCAAGTGGACCCATGACTCGTGCACGAGCCAGACTCCTACAAGCTAAGGTGAACTCGCTCCTTTCCTCTTGCCAATTTGATACCTCCTTGGATGGCATGCTACTTCATGCAACTACCCTATGCATCATCAGGTACGAAGCTTCGGCACATCACCAAGCACCCAAGGATAGAGAACAAGGAGCAGAGCGTGAAGCAGGAGCCGCTGGAGCTGCTCAGACCGGAGTCTCCGGTCTGCTCACACCGGAGTCTCCGGCGTGCCAAAGTCTCCGGCCTGAAGACACCGGAGTCTCCGGACCCACCTCTGGTCTGCCCCCGGAACCAGGCGCTAGGACAATCTGAAGGCCCCTCGGGAGGCCAGTCCGGAGATTGACCGGAGTCTCCGGTCCACCACACCGGAGTCTCCGGTCCGACCGTCGCCAGGCATGAAAAGGCCTTTGGGCCTGCGGCCCATGTAACCCCTAGTCCGACCAGAACTTGTCTTTTATTCCTAAAGTACCCCTGTTTAAGTGGCTGGCCTATATATAGTCCCCCACCTCCATTGTAAACCCTAGGCATGATATTGGAATTAGTGGAAACCCCTTTGTGGATCTATCTAATTCTTGCCTCATGCTCCTTGACTAAGGAGCACCAATATCCCCAAACCTCGTTGGAGTTTGCATCGTGCCTCCGCGTTGTACAAGGCCTAGGCATCGGTGTCCCTTTGCCTAGACGTCAAGATCTCACTGAGTCTCCCATCTCGTCGTGCCGGTTCGAGAGAGAGTCCTCCGCCCGACGCCGATCCTAGGGATTGCGCCGGACCGGTCACCGCCGGCGTGAGCTATTGGTGTGTATCGTGGTTTTGTGTGTGTGTGTTCATCGCGTTCTTCGTGCGTGCGTTCGTCGTGTTCATCCTTCCCTCCTCTCCCCACACTCCATCCTCGATTTAAAAGGGAATCGTGAAAGATCGGGCCACCCTAGAGGTTTGCCCTCAACAGAAGCTTACTCCATATTTATATCTACTTGAATTAACAAGATTATCACTTGATACTCTAATACTTCTAGCTTTCTAATGGCTCCATAATTACTATCTAAACTCTTGGGTTTAAATACTTTTTTCTAGTTAATCCAGGAGTGAGTTAACCCCTCCAACATCAAATGCTTTGATCTCCACTAAGAACCACATTCCATTGATGATGGCACACTCTACCATAACTAGTTTCTCCTTCATATTAACTTACTCAAGGTCTTTGGAAGGTCAATATAATAGGTCAAAGGCTATGAGTCAATAAGTTCTATATTAGGAATTGATCACACACATTGATGATCAATAGACACTAAGACTTGGTTAAATAGGATTGTCATCTATTAACATGACACTAAGGTTATGTGATGGATGGTCTTAGCTTGACTTCCCTTTCTACTCTATTTGTGATAAGAGTTAATGTTTAAGAACTACCATGATACCCATGGTAGGAATAACTATGGCAAACAAATATTTCAACATTTAGTTATGAAGTTTCTTTTCTTAGAGTTATATACTTGATTGAGTATTCAAGGTTTGTGGTAGATAATACGTTGATATCATCTTTAGAAGATTAAGTATTCATCCTTGAGTTCTTGTATGGAATACCATGTAATGATCTCTAGAAGATCTAATACTCCTTATTAAGTAGTGTGTTGTGACTTAGTTTTATTACATTTGATCTACCCTTAGATCAAATTATATTACCCAAAGGCAAGGTTTTAGCAAAGGTCATATTGAAGCTTACCGCAGTCAACTTGATGATCTACTTCAGTTCCACCAAGTTAAGAGAAGTTTCAATTACTTTGACAAGTTTTATTTAAAAACGCGAAAATTATCCAGATTTTCTATGCATGAATACAATGCACACACCTTATCTCAGCTTATTTCTAAGCTCTAATGCTGGGTGTTACACCCACCCTTCACCTTCAGGACCACTACTCCCCTCCAGTCTCCCTCTCCCCTCGCCACCACGGCTAGCCGAAGCAAGAAGACCGAGAAGAGACAAGCAAAAGAAGATGGTAGGAAGACATAACAAGGGCTTATTTGCGGAGATCCTTGAGGTAGCGCCGCCCGCTAGCACCTCCGACCACCGGAGAACACCGCCGCCAGACCGCCACCACAGGATGCGCCGAGGCTGGCCTAAGAAGCCCGACGCCCTACTCCAAACTATCGGCATCTCGCCAAGACTCCTACATCT
Source organism: Avena sativa (assembly GCA_916181665.1). Lineage (NCBI taxonomy): Eukaryota > Viridiplantae > Streptophyta > Magnoliopsida > Poales > Poaceae > Avena > Avena sativa. The sequence continues at coordinate 234,178,811 of OV702287.1, forward strand.
AAACCTAGCATCTACTCCGGCACCTCTCCTTCCTCATCTATGGTCGGCAGAGCCGCCGAGGATGGGTCAGGATCAGGCCGGTCTTCTCTTCAACGACCAAACACGGGAGAGGGGAGACGGAGACGGAGGGGAAAGCGCTTCCGAGTGTTCCCACCAACACCGGATTTTTGGTGAGGCTGCGAGAAAGAAGAAAGAGCAAGTGAGAAAATAGGGAAAATTGGATCCATACCATTAAAAGATGCAATCTTTAGAAAAATACCATTCAAAGTTTGTGAGCTAGAAAAATACCATTGAAAGGTTGCTACGTTATTGATTTATACCACTGCCGTGATCTGGACGTGAACTCACGAAACGATCAGGCTTCAGGTCAAAAAGAAAATCGATCAGGCTTAGACGGTTAGAGCCAGCTAGCTGGACTTGAACACAACGCATCGCACATACGTATCCAGCCCAGACCGACCGAACAAAGACCAGCTATCTACTCTCGCCTCTCCCGCGACGGACCTGCCGGCGGCGCGCCTCCCCGCGACGGACCTCCCCGGCGGCGCACCAACGCAGCGGCTGCGCTCCTTCTCCGAGCGCTCCTCTATGGTAAACACCATCTTCACCCTGTTTCTCTCCCGTTCCCTCTCCTTCCCGTCCTCTCTTGAAGGGTCTAAAACCTAACTTTGTGAATTTTGTAGTGTTGAGACGAGGGGTCGTCAATCTGAGTAGGGATGGATACTGATAAACTTTTAGAAGGGCAATTTCACCTGAATCTCTCTAGATTTTTCCAATTTGTACTTATTTTTCTTTTATTTGTGTGTGGCACATGCTGCGTGAAGGGGATAAATGAGCTCCTTATGTTTCTGGCTTGCATATTGCAGGATTGATCCAAAATTTGCTTGTAGAATAGAGATTATTGTCAACTCCTACTTCAGTATTATAGATGGCAAAAAGGTGTAAAATAAGGGTAGGACTGTAAGCTGGGTTATTGATGCAGAAGAGTATGCAATTCTTGATCTGGAGAAGGATATTGGTCTGTACTTCACATGGGCTAGTAACCAAAAGCCAAATTTTTGGGTTGTTGATTCAAGGCTGAATGCGACATGCAGGTTAGCTACTGATGGTCAGCTCCTTGACTTACTAAGGGGATTTCAAGATGTTAAATTGTTCATGGTAGTTGGTGCACGTGGGGAGGGCACAGGTGCTGCAGCTAATGAGGCCGAGGAGGGTATGAATGTTTCATCGAACGTGGATGGGGAGGGGACACAAGCTACAATGAACCTGGTTGAGGAGGAGATCAAAATTGAGGGATTTACATGGGCAGAAGTACCGGAATATGGAGAAACAACTGCAAGGCCAGCAATGGCTGAAGAAGAAGAGAAGGAACACTTCATGACTGTTGGGTGTGATCCTCATGGAGATGAGCCAGCTGGTGCAAATGAAGAGTGGAGGTACTTCAAAAAGGTTGATGATGTAGTCCATGATGCTCGACCAACAGACAATAGTCAAATAAAGGTGCAGAAAAGAAAGAGGACAAGACCAACTCAAGAGTTTGATCCTGAATGTGTTCCTGATGACGAGGCCGGTATGGTAGGTGATTATTTTGCACCTCACACAACACATGATCCAGAGAATCCAATCATTAAGGAAAAAAGACACATTTGAAGACAAGAAAGAGTTTATCCAGAGTATGAGAACATATGCCATAAAAAATAACTTTGAGACTATGGTTGAGCATAGCGACACAACACGGTATAGGGCAAGGTGTGCAGATGAAAACTGCGAGTGGAGAGTTTATGTGAAGAAACTCCATGGTGGCAGCACGTTCATGGTTAGTATTATTTCTTTGTTAGCTTATAATGATTGTTAATTATTTTATTTGTAGCACATTTGTCCAAGACTTATCTAAATTTGTAAATCGTGTTTATTTGCAGGTGCTAAAAATATCTTCATTTGATGATCACACATGTTCCGGTTCAGCCACACTAAAGGGACACCAAGCTTCCACGTCTTGGATATCTCGAAGAGCAAAAGATATTATTAAAGAGGATCCCACTCTTAGTGCAAAGAAATTACAGAAACGATTGGAGAAACAATACCATATTGAGATGTCATATTTTAAAGTGTGGGATGGGAAGAAATCTGCAATGAATGAGCTTCATGGTACTTGGGAGGAGAGCTTCGCAATGTTATGGAGATTCAAAGCAGCTCTAGAAGAAACTTGTCCAGGAAGCATTGTTCAGATCGACTGCAAGAAAATCAATGGAAAAATGCATTTTTCAAGGATGTTTGTGTGCATTAGAGCATGTGTTGATGGATTTTTGGCTGGGTGCAGACCATATCTTGGTGTTGATTCCACTCACCTCACCGGTAAGTACAATGGACAATTGGCTTCAGCAACTGCCATTGACGGACACAACTGGATGTATCCAGTTGCATATGGTATATTTGGGAAGGAAAACAATGCAAATTGGGCATGGTTCATGAGCAACCTAAAGAAAGCTGTTGGCACTCCACCTGGATTGACAATCCACACTGATGCCTGTAAGGGATTAGCATATGGTGTCAAGAAAGCTTTTGGAGCGGATGCAGAGCACCGTGAGTGTTTTAGACACCTAATGGCTAATTTTCGAAAGAAGTTCAGAGGTGAGGTACTGAAGTACATGTGGCCATGTGCATGGGCATGTACAACTCGCAGACATGATGCATTGATGGGAAAAATTGCAGCTGATTGTCCTAAAGCTATTCCCTTCTTAGATATGCATCACAAGCAGATATAGAGCAGATCTAAATTCTCCAAAGGGTGCAAAGTTGATTATGTTAACAACAACATATCAGAATGCTTCAACAATTGGATCAAGGATTATAAAGACCTTCTGGTTGATTTTTTGATGGACAAAATTAGGGAGATGATCCAGGAGAAGATGTACACGAGGAAAGAGATAGCCAAAAGACTTGAAGGCATTATCCTCCCAAGTGTTTTACATGAGTTGAACATGAAGAGTCGAGCCTTGCACTATGATATCCAGAAAAGTGGCCCCATGTCAGCTGAAATATCAAGAACAACAAAAGAAGGGAAGACATGGAGGTACGCGGTCGACCTTGAGAAAAGAGAATGTGGTTGTGGACAATGGGAGGTGTCTGGAAAACCATGTCCTCATGCTATATATTTGCTTGGAAAAATTAGACAACTACAGACTGAGGACTTCGTGCATGACTACTATTCAGTAGAGAGATTCAAGATGGCTTATCAGTTTGAGATTGCTCCAATGAATGGAAGGTCTGAATGGCCTAAGGTTGATGTTGGTTTTGAAATGATTCCTCCGCCTCTACAAAGGGCTGCTGGCAGGCCAAGGAAACAAAGAATCAAGGCTAGTGGAGAGCCAGGAAAAAGAGGACCATATCAATGCAAAAGGTGTTATCAGTTTGGACATATAGAGAAAGGTTGTAATGCTACTCAAGCTGAACTAGAACAAGAGCTTCCTCCTCCTCGTCCAAAGAAAGTAAAAAAGCCAAGGTAATGTAGTATTATCGGTTCTTACATGTGCTGCATATTTTCGCTTCTTATATGTGCTGCAATTTTTTTGGTACGAATCTTATATGTGGTGCAACCTTTTCCTTCACAATCCATGTTGCCTTGTAGGAAAACCCTATTGGAAGTTGGTGAGGCCTCCACAACAGTTGTTGAACCCTCTTTGATGCCGCATTCAAGCCCAAGTGTAACAACTCGAAGGGTTGCTGCTCTTTCTCCAGCTAGCCAAGGTGTAACAACTAGAAGGATGTCGTCTCTTTCTCCAACTAGCCTAGGTGTAACAACTAGAAGTATGGCTGCAATCTCACCTGGGGGAATCAACCGTAGGCTCATCATTGAGTAGATGATTTCCTTTTGAGCTAATTGAGTAGATGAATTAGATACCTCAGTACTTCTCCATGAACCATGGTCTTTTGTGTGAACAGCCTGTAGAAGTATGGCTGCTGAAACTTGTGTTCTTTCTTTTGGAACTTGTGTTATATATCTCGTTGAGATGGTTTGCTATATCCTACTAAAATCTTGTGTCATATGTCCTTACATATCTTGATGTAGTGTTGTTGATCTATTGCTGAATTGTTGCTGTAAATTGGGCTAGAATGATGCCGTCATGCTGCTCGATTGGTGACTGAATACCTGATCAAATGGAGTCTGGGATTGTTTTGTATTGACCAAAGATTCAGTCCAGGAGCTGAACACTGTTCAAATGTCAACTGAGAATGAGTTTCAAAATGTTTTCCTCAGTAGATCACGTCCACATAACGGCAGTGGTAGAAATCAATAACAGAGCAACCTTTTAATGGTATTTTTCTAGCTCACAAACTTTGGGTGGTATTTTTCTAAAGATTACATCTTTTAATGGTATGGATCCAATTTTCCTGAGAAAATAAGTTCATCTCTTGCATGGGTAAAAGCTAGGGGCTTAAACCAACCAAGAATATAATAGGAAAGCTACGCATACAAATTTGAACTCGCAGATTTTTCTGAACATGTGTGTAATTACTAATTAGTCTTGTCATTGTACTTTCTTGGTAAAAAAAACATGTAAACTACTAGAAAAAGCTAAACATTCGGTCTGAACATATGTTTTACTTTCTTGAATACAGCAAACATTATTTAATAGCTTAAGTTTGGTGAGCTATGAGTGTTGTGAGGGTACTTGTGGCGCCTTTGACCAATTCTTGACAACATAATGTGGATAAGCCTGCCAGTGGGCAGACCCGTGGCTCTCATTGGCTTGGCGCTTGTGCCCTTTTAATTAAAGGACAGCAGGATTTTGCTCGCTTTATTCCACTGTAGTTCCGCGGTGTCTATGTGATCGTGTAGGAAGCGTGAACTTTACACAACTTGAATTTCACCGATGCAACAAAAAAGCATAATATTCTGTTTTTTATGGCAGCAATAAAGAAGACAGAAAAACAAGAAAACTATAAAGCGTTACAAGGGATATTAACACATATGAAAACACCTGAAAACTAAACGCAATGTAGACAGCGAGGCAAAACTCGCATAACCGTCTAGTTTATTTTGAATCAGAATAGAATCCACATGCCATCATGTTTGACAAATTTTCAAATTTAGAACGACTAATTCTGTAGCAATCCACGGGCATTCAGCCAGCTAGTTATAGCTTAAGCAGGATAACAACATATATCAGCCAAACATGATAGCAAAATGATAAATGGTAAGAACAATACTGCATGAAGAACATTAAGTGAAAAATATATCAGGCATACTTGATAGCCAAACTTTTCATGATTGAATATTTTGATTCACTCAGACAAAGACATCTAAGTGCATTAATTTCCATTCTTCAAAATTTTGTTTCCACCAGAGAAGTCTTGCACAGAAGAGAGCATCCCTGCAAAAGCTAAAATTGGTTCTCAACGCTTTAATCCAAACACGTCATCTATGATTCTATCTTCTCCACAGGTGCCTCGATCATAAGCTTTGGCTTAGAAGCCAGAAGGTCCGTGAACTCCTGGTACGGGGTCTTCACAAACCTTGTCTCCATCCAGACGTCAGGAGTCAGGAAGCCATAGGTCTTCATAAGGCAATCAAAGGTGGCCTGCAAACAAAAAGGTTAAGACCAGATACATTCAACTAGCATTGTTGGTTCAGATTATTAGTACGGATAAAGGGTTTTCAATGGCAATTAAGGTATTCTAATGAAGTTTACCATAATGTAAGCTATATATGTAAATGGTAATTTCATGAAAAATTTTACACAGATCTAATAAACATTTGAGCAGAACAAAATCTGATTGATACAAAATATAGATGGCCATGAAACCATATGGTTGGATCGTTTGTTTACATAAAATAATTGTCTAGCTCATGGTGAAACCATATGGTTGGATCGTTTGTTTACATAAAATAATTGTCCAGCTCATGGTCTTGCGCTATAAGATCAATAAGATAAGATTCCAAACGAAAAGAATAATAATACTCCCTCCGTCCCAAAATAAGTGACATGTGTTTGTCTAGATTCGTATCTACCTATATACTAAAACGTGTCTAGATACATCCGAATCTAGACAAACCCACTCACTTATTTTGGGACGGAGGGAGTAAGATAATTTCACAAATGTGCTTGATAAATATATTTCTACTTGTATGGAACAGATCAGTCTGGGTTGTTTTTAATTAGAAATGGACATATCATGAGCCAAAAATACTATGGTCAACAACTACTATAGACACAGACAGCACTCAAATACAAAAATGTCCAATAGACCAATGGGACATCATCAGATACAAGTACTCAAACAAGTCAGCATGTTTCAAAACAAATCCGTTACACAACAGAGTCCAATGATACTACATAACTAGGGCCGACCATGAACATGCAATCAAGATAATGTCCATGGCCAACATTAAACATCTGCAGGGATATAAAAGAGAATAGACTCCAGAGTCAGGATCGGACAAGCCAAACAAACATATCTACTACTAAAGTGGCAGGAAATGTGTTCTAGGGCGTTTATGTCAACAAACATAATACTCCCTCCGATCCAAATTAGTTGACTCAGATTTGTCTAGATTTGAATGTATCTAGACTTATTTTAGTGTTAGATACATCTCAATCTAAACAAAACCAAGTCAACTAATTTGGATCGGAGGGGAGTACAAGGTTACATAAATATACGCACGCGCGCCATACCTAACTAAGCATGTCCTTGTGTTCGTTTTAGGTCAGCGTAGAATGTACAGTAAAGGACGACTAGTCTTTACCTTGACGAAGTTGCCGAGGGTTTTGGTGGAGCCGCGTGACGAGGTGAAGACATCTTCGATTCCAGCGAACTGGAGAACCTTCTTGGGCACGCGTGCCGCCACGATCCCGGACCCCCTTGGCGCCGGCACCATCCGCACTGTGACAGACCCACACTTGCCCGTCACCTTGCACGGCACGGTGTGGGGCTGGCCAATCTTGTTTCCCCAGTACCCCCTCCTGACCGGCACCACGGACAGCTTGGCGAGGATGATGGCGCCGCGGATCGCCGTGGCCACCTCCTTCGCGCACTTGACCCCGAGCCCGACGTGGCCGTTGCTGTCGCCGACGACAACGAAGGCCTTGAAACGCGTGCGCTGCCCGGCTCGTGTCTGCTTCTGCACCGGCGTGATCTTCATCACCTCGTCCTTGAGCCCCGGGCAGAGGGTATCCACGATCTGGTGCTCCTTGACGGGGAGCGAGTGTAGGTAGATCTCCTCCATCTTCTGGAACCTTCCTTCCTTCACGAGGCGCCCGAGCTTGGTGACGGGAACCCACACCTCCTCCTCCTGGCGGCCTCCACGGCCGCCGCGTCGCCCACCGCGGCCACGGTCACCACGCCCGCCGCGGTCGCCCCGTCCGAACCCGCGGCCGAAACCACCCCGGTCTCCTCCGCGCTCACCTCCGCGATCAGCCATGTTGGGGAGTTTGGGTACTTGGGGCGGCGGAGAGCTTGGATCGCAAGGGCGCGTGGAGTTGCGGCTGTGCGGGTCAAAACTCAAGATGAAGGCGCAGGCCAAGATGGTGGAGGTTTTATATGTCGAGACGATAGGATTAGGGTTTTCACCGGAAGAAGTTGGAACGGGCTCTCAGCCTTAATGGGCCGGCAGCGTTCTAGGCCTAGCATATGGTTTCGTGCCTTACAACGGGTCTAAATTTAAAATTTGACAAACCTTCTATATTTACATAACAAGGATATCCAAACACAATAAAATGAGCACACGAGGACTTATGAATCAATAATAAAATTATTACTCTCTCCGACCCATATTAGTTGACTCGAATTTGTCTAGATTCAAATGTATCTAGACATATTTAAGTACTATATATATCCGAATATAGATAAATCTAAGTCAACTAATATGGATCGGAGGGAGTATAAAAATTGATACATTATATAGAAGGCCACTAACAAAACAAATCTGAAATGGCCAGAGCAATACACCGCTGCTGACCTACCCGCCTTTGCCCTGGCATCGCCATATGGACGTGTGTTGCAACGAAAGAAAACACATAAACGATTGGATCAAAAACTTTGGCGCGGTACAAAATTTTCTCCAAAGTCTATCGACCTAGATAACTCTTATCTAGCACATATACTCGCGTTGCAACGGAAGAACAATTTAACATATATTCAAATGTTCAAAGAACAAGGATACGTGTCCAAAGAATACGTCCAGCAACCCATATAACATCCTCATCATCGAAGTGTCCAAAGAACACCGGCAACCGGCGAAAAGAGCTGGACGGTCAAAAAACTCAACAAGTAATTGTAAAATTTCAACCAAGTAGTAGTTAAATTCGGCTTCTTGTCATAGCGTTCTTAGAATTCACAGCTTAGCCCAACTACATAGCACAGAGTGTTCTGCCACAACGCAATCGGGTATATTTCCTTCGACGTATCGATCCCGTTGCAGCACTACCCCACTGCGTGTCGCCTCCAGCTCCATGCGCAGGTGAACTCATTCTTGAAGGGAACATGTCCGAGAGTCAATAATAAAGTAGTATTATCTTATTTCTTGTTTATGATAAATATTTATTTTACATGCTATAATTGTATTGATTGAAAACGTTAATACGTGTGAATTTAATAAATAAATAACGGGTTTCTAGTTATGCCTTTCTTATAAACTAGCTCGTTGATTAACAAGATGATCAAGGTTTCCTGATCATAGACATTAGATGTTGTTAATAACGAGGTCACAGCATTGGTGGAATGACGTGATGAACATTTATCTAAAGTATAACATTACGATTAAAGTTATTGTGTTTATATTGCTATAACATCATAAGAAGTAATCTTAGTCTTTAGACCATGAGATCATGTTAATTGCTAACACCGAAAGAATATTTTGATAACATCAAACGTCACACCGTAACAGGGTGACTATAAAGGTGGGTTTGGGTACTCTGAAAGTGTTATGTTGAGGCTTATGGATCAAGAGTGGGATTTGTCCATCCCGATAACGGATAGATATACTCTGGGCCCTCTCGGTGATATCACATTGAGATAGCTTGCAAGTAAGTGATGTGATCACTAGAATGTTATATCACGGGAACGAGAAAAGAGTGCATGTCGGTAACGAGATCACACTACGTATGGAGATACCTATGATCGAATCTCGAACATGTGATATATCGTGAGACAAAAGGATTTCGTTACAACATTAAAGGTTAACACGATCACTAGAGTCATCGTTAAATGTGTGGAAGTCAGTACGGATCTTCATGTCTTGTTGTTGATTATTGATCGAAGAAAAGTCTCGATCATGTCTGCATTATTCGTGAACCGTAGGGTGACACACTTAAGGCATAGCGACACTATTTGGACCAAATATGTTTTAGATAAAGATTTAAGAAAGCACTGGAATCATTTCAATGGAAACCGAAATTGTTTTGGGTGAAATTTCAGAAACTGGTTCTGCATGTGATATTGAAATATTGCAGGGGGTTTTATATGAATGTTTGTTAATTAAAATAATTAACAAAATTCTGAATAAATAAATAAAAGGAGTTTTATTTAATGAGAGATTGCATTAAATTTGGTTGGAATTTAATGGGATTTGAGTGGGATTTTGAGTGGAGGAAATGGAGAGCCATTTGTGTGAGTGGGAGCTCCACTCACATGAATGGAGGAATAGGTGGGGGCACCCTCTTTGGCCGTCGGCCATGGCACTTGGCTGCCCCCTCCTCCTACAAAAGGAGCCCCTCCTCTCACTTCTCACTTACACCTCCTCGTGAAGGATCTCTCTCTCCCTCTAGAAATTATTCCCCATGATCTCGGATTAGCGAGATACATGTTTCCGGTGGCTTTATCTGGAAAGGAGTTGTTGCTTTCACTGCTTGGCTGGAGCAAGGGACGGAAGTTGTCGGGGTACCGGACGTGTGCGATCATGGATGTATCGCTGCTTTGCGGTGTTGGACTTGGTGGCGCTGGACCTGCTGGACTTGCTGGTGTTGGACCTGCTGGACTCGCTGGACTTCATCACGATCTTGAGATCGGCAAGTGTACGACTACATCAATCACGAAATCAGTTTCGTTAACAATGCTTTGTCAATCTTCAAGGATATGGATGTATATCCACTCATTGCTTGTATCTAGTAGATAGATCTTGGCGTATAATAGTTCCCATCGTAGAATTTTTTTGTTTTCTCTGCTGCGAACCCAACAGTGGTATCAGAGTCTGATCTATGCGTAGATGCTTTGCACGGGTAGTACACATATGAGTATGTGGGCGATGATGATCATATTATTGCTTTTTCATGTATTTTGGATATTGGTGGCATAGTGGGATGAAGCGGTCTGGACTAACTTTACATGTCCTCGCATGTGAGACCTGTTCCACGCTTGACATGCAACTAGTTTTGTATAAGTGGCTAGCAGGTGTGTGTCTCTCCTACTATAGTCAATATCTGATTTACAACGAGTTGCTAATAATTTGGTTATCATCGAGTGTGGTTCCATGTTCGTATGTAAGACCGGTTCTATCTTCGAAAGCCCTAAGCCACGTAAAACTTGCAATTGATAAATTAGAGGCATCTAGTTTAGATCATTGTTGGGCTAGTGTCATAATATGGTAATGTTGTAAGTTGATGTATAGTTGATACTCTTACAACACACCTAATGTGTAAGTTCCATAGACCTTAGCCTTACACTCGAAGGAATGATAAAGATCATACCATGATGCACATGATAGTGATCAAGTGCAAGAACCATATCATTTCACTTTACACATGTGATATTTGCATCTTATATTGCTTGTTTGGTGTTTTAGTAGCATTATAAGATGATCCCTCATTTAGATATCAAGATAAAAATATGTTCTTCCTTAAGTATGCATCGTTTATGTTTTGCCGCTTCAAGACATCATGTGATGATCGGGTGTACTTGAATCCACGTTCATACAACGGGTGTAAGACAGTTTTACACACGCAAGTACTAAGGTTCTTAGTTTGCGAGTCTAGCATGTAAAGACATAGCCTCAGAACACGGATCAAAAGGTTAAGCATGAGTCATATAGATGCTCGCCTTTGAAGCTACACCGACTCACGTGATGATCGGACTTGGTGTAGTAGATTTGGTTCATGTAATCACCAAAACAACTCGAGGCATGTTTTTTGAGTGGGAGTTCATTTCTAATTTGGATTAGTCGAATTCAATTTGTCATAAACTAAATCGAAGTGAAATTGCATAATTTGTTGTAGTCATTGGCATATGTTTACTACCTTATTCTTAGTTTTAATTGAGATAATAGAACTATATAATTCTGGATTTTTGCTTTACAAAGTGGTATCCTATTGTTTTGAATGTCAATTTAAAGTTTAGAAGTCCTATTGCAAACTTTCAGCAAACTCTATTTACTCCATAAAGTTGAATTAAATAGAACTATAAGTAGTATTAAATCGAGAGTAAGAATTCCAATGTTAGTATCTAAAGTATCATATTTGCCTCCATGATTCTTGATATTCAAAAGTTATTTTTTAATATTGAGGTTATCCGGGAGCTGAAAGAATTGTTTCAGAAACCATCATGTGTGGAAGATATTGTGATATCTGAAACAATGTTTATGGTTGCAATATGATAGAGTATAATTTAGCAAAATACATGTTCTCATATTGTATGAGAATTTGTGAATGTTGGAGATGCTAGACGTCCTAATCTCCCAAAAAGGTTTGGGAACTGACATTATACTCACGATTCGTCCTTATAAGGTATAGTAGCTTGATAATGAAAGTTGTCATGATAAGGATGAATAGAAGATGTAGGTAAAATGTTTACTACACTAATAGATTACTAAAGAATGGATTTTTGAAAGAACGCTAAACATTTGATGATGGTGATCAACCTCAAAGTGCAAATCCAAAGGTATTAGTATTTGACTATACATGCTTTGGACTATGTGTCATATGTAGGGTGCCACTGTTGATGTTGATAGATTCTTTTAAAAAGAAAAGGAAATGGTGAAAGAGAATCTATAAAATATTTGGCAAAAAAGAGAAAAGACTGGAAATGTCCAGCTAAGGTATATAGATGATATACATGTTATGGTTGTATTCTTTGCTTGTTAAACAATGTGGTTCTTGGGTATTGGGTACCAAATTGGTTGGTGTGAAATGTCATACAAAACCCCACAATTCATGAACTACAATGGCCTAAGTAACTAGCAAGAGAATATGTGATGATGTTTATCAAAAACAAATAAAGTGTTATTGTGTTCATTGTTAACATCAAAACTTGCCTTCAAGATTTGTTTAAATAATTATTATTTTGTTCCGATATTATGTGAACAATGGTTGTTCAAATAATTACCATATTTCATAGAAGATGGATGAACTTTTACAAGTCTAGTTGGAGAAATCACGTCCATAAAACTAATGCTAAAATGTTGTAAGACAAAAGATTGAAAGATCACTTACGAAGTGACATCGATGTTTAAATTATATTGGAAAGAAAACATGAATAAACTTCATGTTGATGGATTTTTGGAGTCTTTGATTTTGATCAAATGACACTTGTGAGACTTTTCTCGAGATAATTGAAACTCCATTCATAGGCCAAAAGGGAATGGGTGACTAACTTATTGGAAATTGTGCATATTGATGTATATAGTCCATTATATGTAGCCATGTGTGGTGGATCTTTCAACTACATATGCTTTCTCCGAAAATTTGAGTGAATATATCTGTATATTTACTTAATAAGGAAGAAGTATGAAACATTTGAAAATTGTTCAAAGACTTTTAAGATGAATTGGAAAATCATTGTAATGACAAAATGAAGAATTTATGATTCGATCATAAAGGAAGATATTTGAGTTACATGTTTAGCAAAACACCTAAGATTTGAGGAATTGTTCCATGGATTTGTATTTCACGATAAACCGTAGGAGTATGGTATGTTCGAGAGATCAAATCGAACCTTGTTTGACATGGTAAGATCAAATGTGTCATTTATAAAACTGCCATTATGTTTAAGAATTAAAGCTTTAGAGACTACCGCTGTTACACTGAAAAAAGCACCATCGTGATCCGTTGAAATGACACCATATGAGTTATGGTTTGGGATAAAACCCGAGTTGTCTTTTCTTAAATTTTGGTATGCTACGCATAAGTGATACATTGCATATGTATCTATAATTTTTGATAATCCATGTTTGGTTTTATCCACTTTCTTGTGTTTTGTCCACACTTTGGAGTACTTTTCATATGATTTCTTGGACTAACCTATTAACAAGAGCCACAGTACCAGCTGCCTGTTTTCTGCTGTTTTTGGTTCGAGGAAAGTCAGAAAATGAATATTCTCGGAATTGGACGGGACAAAAGCCAAAGTGCCTATTTTTTCAGAAGACTTCAGGAGCCAGAATAGGAGATGGAGGAGGGCCAGGGGCTGGCCACACACCCCCCCAGGCGCGGGCGGGGCCTGGCCGCGCCAGGGCATGGTGTGGTGGCCCTAGGCACCCCCTCAGTCTCCCTCTTCGCCTATAAGAAGCCTTCTGACCTAAAAACTCTGGGGGGGTTCGACGTTTTTTCAGAAGGAGTTCCGCTCCGCCGCCACCACCAGATTCCACGAAACAGCACCAGAAACTCCGCTCTAGCACCCTGCCGGGACGGGGAATTGGAGGAGATCATCGCCACCATCATCACCATTGCTTCTCCATCGACCATCCATGTTTCCCCCATCTATGAGTGAGTAATCCCCCGCTGTAGGCTATGGGGATGGTAGGGATTGGATGAGATCGTTCATGTAATGGCATCAGATTGTTAGGGCATGGTGCCTAGTATCTTTTATTAGTGCTTTATGACTTTGTTGCGACTTGTTGTGCTTAATGCTTGTCACTAGGGCCCGAGTGCCATGATTTCAGATCTTAACGTATTATTGATTCATTATGATAGTATTGTTTCTGGTCTTATCTACAAGTTGTATACACATGTCGTTGTCCGGAACCTATGGCCCCGAAGTGACAGAAATCGGGATAACCGGAAGGGAAAGGCTTTGATGTGAGGATCACATGTGTTCACGGAGTGTTAATGCTTTGCTCCGGTGCTCTATTAAAAGGAGCACCTTAATTGCCAGTAGTTCCCTAGAGTCCCCGCTGCAAACGGGCTGGCAGGACAAAAGATATTGTGCAAGTTCTCATTGCGAGCACGTATGACTATATATGGAACACATGCCTAGGATTGTCTAGTACTTGGATGCTTTATCTTATTTATCTGCAATTGCCCTATGTTCTGATTGCTATGTGAATTGTCTTGTCCATGCAATGCCCGTCCATCCATCCCTATGCCTACCGCACTCGAATCCCACTGTTTACTGCTTTTATTACTACTGTCTTTGCTTTACTACTGTTGCTGCTTTACTATTCCTACTACAAAACTGTTGCTACTGATAAACTGCTGTGAGCAAGATTGTTTCCAGGTGTAGCTGAATTGACAACTCAGTTGTTAAGGCTTATAAATATTCTTTGGCTCCCCTTGTGTCGAATCAATAAATTGGGTTTCACTTCCCTCGAAAATACTGCGATACACCCCCTATACTTGTGGGTCATTAATAAGTAAAAAGTTTACAACCAAAGTCGAATAAGCACGTCTTTGTAGGTTATCCCAAAGAATTTGTTGGGTATTTCTTCATAACACCAAGGACAAAAGAGTTTGTCGCTTGGAACGTGAAGTTTCTTAAAGAAGGATTTTTCACAAAAGTTAAGTGGGAGGACAATAGAACTTTGATTAGGTTGATGAACCTAAGCAACATGTGCTAAGTAGCGCAGTGCCGGAAAGTGTCCCAGAAGCGGCTAAGATGCTCATGGCTCCTGTAATTACAAAGGTTGTGATCTCAGAGATTAGAGTTCCTATTGAACTGTGTGGGTCGGTAAGAATCAAATAGTAAGATTTGAAATAGAAGTCGTTATTGTTTTGACAATGATGAACTGACTGCATGCAAAGAAGCGATGATGGGCCTTGACTCCGTAAAATGACTAGAAGTCATAAAATCCGTGATAGTTTCCATACATGAGAAATTAAGTTTTTGAGCTTGGAGGACCCTCCGGAAAGGCGTAAAGCCTATCGGTCGTATTTGGATCTATAAAGAAAAAGACACGGATGTTTGACATCTATGAAATAGTCGACATGTCGGTAATGAGTTACGACAATGTTCAAGGAGTTGACTATGACAAGATTTGATCTTTCATAGCGATATTTAGTCTTGATGGATTAATGTAGCAACCACTACATATAATTTGATATATGGTAGTTGAACAAACAAAACAATGTTCTTCTAATAGAATGGTTACCTAGGACTTGTACATGATACGGCCCGAAGGGTTTTGTTAATTCAAAGGATGCTAAAAAGGCTTGCAAACTTCAATGGTTCAAATGAGCATAGCAGAGTTGGAATCTTCACCGTGATGAAAATGTTAAAAGAGTTTATTTCATCAGAGACGACGAAGATGCTTGCATTTGTAAGAAATTAAGTGGGAACGCTGAGACATATTTCTAATACATTATGTAGAAGACATGGTGTTGATTGGAAATGATGTATCTTTTATTGACACAGATTAAGAATTTCATTAAAATTGGATTTCGATGAAAGACTTGGGCAAAACCGGAATATTTGGCATCAATGTCTATATGGATAGATTGAGGTGCTAATAAGGTTGTGCCAAGACGTACATATATGATATATTGAAAGGGTTCAATATGGAAACAACAAGAAAGGTTCTTGCTGCATGGAAAGGATTGAATCAAGATTCAAGTGTATTGACACTTGGTGAGTGAAATCACATGAATATTTTGATCAATAATACCGTGATATGTACATATCCAGATATGTCCTATGCTCTAAATTTTGTGAGCATATACCAGAATGATTCATAAGATGATTATTGGAAGATAGTAAAGATATTCTTATGAGCTTTGGAAGAACTAAAAATATATCATGTATAATTGACAGATAAAAGTAGTTCATTGTAAAGTGTTACATTGATACTAGTTTGTCACAATATACAAATTAAATTTATCTCAATTTAAACTATGGGTGGCACAATGAAATGGAAGGGAGGTTCCATTATGGATTTGGATGAGTTCCAAAGTTGATACATTGTTACAGATACTGAAAAGGATACAGATGCCGCCTAGAGGGGGGGGGGGTGAATAGGCGGTTTAAAACTTTTACGAGAAGGGCTTAACAAAGGCGGAATAAAACTAGCATTTACTTTGTTAAGCATAAAACCTATATAAACTACGATTCACCTATGTGCACCAACAACTTATGCTAAGCAGAACAAGCAACTATGTGATAGCTAGATATAAGACTTCAAGCACGAAGGCTATCATAAAGTAAAGTGCATAAGTAAATAGCTCGGGTATAGAGATAACCGAGGCACGCGGAGACGATGATTTATTACTGAGTTCCTCCCATAAAGAGAGTACGTCTCGTTGGAGGGGTGGGCGGTACTAAGACCACCAAGCCACAAAAGGCCTCACCCTTTCTCCTGTGAACCTCACCACAAGAGGCCTGGTTTGCTTCTTCACTATCGGTTCACTTGTCGGTGGCAATCTGTAACCTCTCACAAAGATTGGGGCACTTCTCCACAACTCAATTGTAGGCTCCCAACAAACAAGCTCGGGGAAATCTCCACAATTTAATTGGAGGCCCCAAGTAATCCACAAACCTGCAAAACAACTAAACCGTCTAGGGTTCCAAGAACCCAAGAGTAAAAAGCTTCTCACCTTTCACCCAATCGAATCCTCACCGAGAACTCAAACCGATGCACCAAATGCAATGGCAAGAACACAAGAAGTGCTCAAGTCCTTCTTTCCCAAATTCCACCAAAGCTACAAAAGCTAGTGGGAGAATAAGAGAGGAAGAACACAAGAGGAAATGCACAAAAGAAACCCTAAGATCTAGATCCCAATATGTTCCCCTCACATAGAGGAGAGATGTATTGGTGGAGTTGTAGATCTATATCCCCCTGTCAAATCCCCCAAAAAGATTCAAGAAATATGGGAGGGATTGAGAGTATTTGCAAGCTCTTGAAGGTCAAAACAATGAAGGAGAGTGAGAATGCAAGCAACCAAGCTAAGGAGGAAGAAGGGGTCTATTTATACCCATCCCCAACGAAATATGACTGTTTGGGACCTCCCATGCTAGATAATCCGCCCCTCCCCCGGATATTCCAGGTTCCCCGGGCCAAAATATGGCTAAGGACTTCGCGGCGCGACCCTCTGTATAGGGGGTGGATATTTGGGCCGGATAATCCGCCCCGGAGGCCTGGATAATCCACCCCTGTTACAGGGAGCCACGCCTCAAAGTCCTTAGCTATTTTCCGAAAATTGGGCCGGATAATCTGCCCCCATGGCCGGATAATCCCCCCCTGAAAACTGGCAGAAACAGCGAAACTGAAACAATCATAACTTTTGCATCTAGACTCCATTTTTGATGATCTTGGGATCGTTTTAAAGAGGAAAATGAGCTATACAAGATCATCCAAAGAAACATCATAGTCCATTGAGGTAGGATAGAACCAAATGACGAAAGCTTTGACCTCTCCCAAAAAGACGAACCGATAAAACCTCCAACATCGAAAACACAATAGTGAATGCATATGAAATTCGTTTTCGATGAACTTGAGCTTGTCATGGATATTAACACAAGCTCTAAATACTCACATGAGTAAGACCCAAATAAGAACCAAGAAATATGATGCCAAGTATGCAAAGGTTTGAGCTCTCACTGAGGGATATGATCAAATTACTCACTCAAGAGCCCCTCTTGATAGTACGGTTATCTATCCTATAAACCGGTCTCCCCAACTAACACCACGAGACCGGTAAGAAAGAAACCCTATCAAGATCAAACAATTGCCTTGTGTATATTCCACTTGATGTTGATGATGACGATCTTCTACACCTCAAGATGGAACACCTTTCTTGATTACGCTAGCTTGGTGAAGACTTGGAATTTGCTCCCCCATACTCCACTATGGAAGAGCCTCTCTTTTAGGCATATCTTCACATATCCATGATCACCATAAGGATGGAAAGCTACACTTGAGATCATCTTATTATTCAAGACACACTTGCCATAGGCTCAACTTCTACTTGAGCAATTTCCGGATCATTCCTTGAAACCTTGATCAACACTTGATCTTCTTCACTTTCTTCTTCTTCCAACCTTGAAGCCAACATATGGTTTAAGCATTGCCTATGGACAAATCCTACAAGTAAAACTCAATTAAAACATAAGTCCATAAAGATTGTCATTAATTACCAAAACCACACATGGGGCACACATGTTGTTTCAATCTCCCCCATTTTGGTAATTGATGACAATCCCTTTGAAAAGGTTTATATCTATATATTCAACATGCAAAGCAACAACAAAGATGCAAGAGCATGAGAGGCAAATGCATATATTCAACATGCAAAGCAACAACAAAGATGCAAGAGCATGAGAGGCAAATGCATATATTCAACATGCAAAGCAACAACAAAGATGCAAGAGCATGAGAGGCAAATGCTTAAGAACAAACTCAAAGCATGAAACCAACTTCCCTTAAACCCTCCAAAACTTCTCCCCCATTGGCATCGATTGCCAAAATGGGTGAAAAGCTCTAGATGGTCAATAGAGTGATAATTCCTCCAAAATGTGTACATTTCTCGTAGTGTGAGTGGAATAAAATGCACGTATCTAATGACGAATACTTAGGAGGAGGTCAAACAATATTGAGGATCAAAAGATTGCAAAAAAATTAACAAGGTGAAGAATCATCAGCAAATGAAGCAAGCAATCAAAAGATCCAAAGAACCACTTGACAAAAAGAAGATACCAAATGAAAGATAGATATTATGATAAGATTGAAAAGAGAGTGTTCTATATAATACGAGGAGGCTCCCCAAGGTTTGTGCAAAAAAATTGCATTTGAATACAATATGGACAAACATGGAATCCTCACTCTCTCAATATTATTTAAAACCCAACTATGTACAAAAGAGCATATACCAAGGCATAAAACTTGCAATAAACAAATGGTTGAGCAACGAGTAAGAGACAACATAATAGCAGGCTCAACCACAAGGATGTGTGAGAGGCATGACAAAGCATAGAATAAGACTAATGCAAGGATGATCATTGAGCATCAACATAGTCTTCAATGAATGATATTGCTTAGTATGACCATGCAACACACGCGAAACAAAGAAGATGTCAAAAATAGAGAATTAACATCTCTCATGTGTATAAGTTTCTAAGTAGAGAATCTCACAAAGATATTGATCCACAAAGAAACATGTACACACAAAATAGATAGTAAAATAAATAGAGCAAGATATACAAAACGAAGTCATGACAATACACCACTAAGATCTTTGCTTGATATCATGGCCAAAAGGCTCAATTTTATCTTATTGTATATTCATGAACTTCAACCACAAACATATCAAATACATCACAACTATCACTAAGTGAAGTAGAGATAGTTGGAATGTATTGCGAGAGGAATCAAGTATCACAAAGAAAGAATCAACTTTGCAAATTCATCAATATTGCACAGGAGAGCACTTTGAGGAAATAATGAAATATAATTGCTAGATTGACATATTTGGGATTGGTGAATCATGAGCATGATTTTTTATAGTCCCAATTATATGCACTCATCTCAACTTACTCACATATGCAATATAGAGCATTCTTTAAGGCCAAAGAAAGAACCACAACAACTACAAATACAAAAAAATCATGCCAATATGCAACCTACCATAGGTTGGAAGACGATATGTATGCATGAGTAAGAGATACTTGTTACCGAGATATCATTGGTGTGATGAAGTAGAAAGGAGTTTACTGACCATCCTAGCCTGTCTCTAATTTTAATTGAGTCATCACTTCTTCCTTATGAAGGATACAAGCATCCAATGCATCTCCAATGTACCTAAAACAAAACTCAAGTACAATATGGTCACCAAACTTATTGGGTCCAAAGTAGTTAGAGAACTATAATACATAGGAGAGACTCCACATAAATATGTGTATATTGATATGAAAATGAATTCCATGCACATCTTAGCCAATTAGGATTTAGTGTAGTTTCCCCTACATATTGGATCAAGGAAAACAAGCATGCCATAATATATATTTAGTACATATGCATGCACATGATTTTCAAGAAACAAACAAGATATAATTTGAACAAAATACCAATTAAACCAAGAAGGAACACCAAAGTGTGACAAGACTAACGGTTGTCCAAATTATATCAAAGACCAAATCAACACATGAAAGACCACAAGTTCAACAAATGAACTAGGAAAAAGCCAAAGAGAAAGAGATAGACAAAAACACAAATGCTCAAGGATTTATCTCATTCTAAAAGGTCAAAATAATTAACAAGGAATGAGACAAAGACAACTCCCCAAAAGAATAAGGTTCCAATAATCAAAGAAAACTCTCCACAATTTTCATGATGGCACAAAGTACCAAAAAGAAAAGGTTTATCTTCCAAAGACATGAAACACGATATGGGTCAAAACATGTTATGAAGAAGCATAAAACGAGTGTTTTAAATAATGTAGGAGAACTCCCCCATGATTAGTGCATTATTTAAGATTTTACATTTGAATACAAAATGCACACATATGGTATCATCATATCTTCCTACATCAAATAGAGCACTAAATGATTACAAGTTAAAGAAATATCCATAAGAGGCAAGGAAGACATGGGAGTCAACACAAAGCATTTTCTTGGCAAAAGATAGGGCAAATATACACAAAAGCCAAATTGAAAATGATCAAAAATACCTACCACCTATTATAGTACCGATTGTCCAAGGACAAGGGATCCGGGTGGTAGTTTGCAAATATATCCAAGATCATATTCACGACAAGAGGCAAAAAGATCCAACACGAGACAACTAATGGACATTATAGAATTTGAATTTCTCATGATAATGGCATACCACATAGAGACTAGAAATCTTGCACTATCAATACTAAGTGGAATTCCTCATGTACACACATTTTTAGGATAGTTGAATGCCCAAAACACACCACTCTCCAAAAACGGGATAGACCATTAATTTCTCACAAGAGCCAAATAAGATAACAAATACATTCAATAATAGCTCAACACAACAAAACAAGTACATGGTGTGCAATCCAACATACACAAATAAACTTGATAACTCAAGATAGGTAAGAGGTAAGCACAACATATACAGACACATGCAAGGTACAAAACTGAAGGAAATATGCCCTGAGAAGCAATAATAAAGTTGTTATTATGTATTCCTTATATATGATAGATGTTTATTTTGCATGCTAGAATTGTATTGATCGGAAACATCAATACATGTGTGTTTAATAAACAAAAAGGGTTCCTAGTTATGCCTCTCTTATAGACTAGCTTGTTGATTAACAAGATGATCAAGGTTTCCTGATCATGGACATTGGATGTTGTTAATAACAAGGCCACACCATTGGTGGAATGATGTGATGAACATTCATCCGAAGTATAGCATTACGATCAAGTCATTATGTTTATATTGCTATAACATCATACGAAGTAATCTTTATCCTTAGACCATGAGATCATGTTAATTGCTAACACCTGAAGAGTATCTTGATAACATCAAACGTCACACCGTAACAGGGTGACTATAAAGATGGGTTCAGTACTACGAAGGCGTTATGTTGAGGCTCATGGATCAAGAGTGGAATTTGTCAATCCCGATGACGGATAGATATACTCTAGTCCCTCTTGGTGATATCACATTGAGATAGCTTGTAAGCAAGTGATGTGATCACTAGAATGTTATATCACGGGAACGAGAAAAGAGTGCATGTCGGTAACGAGATCAAACTAGGTATTTGGATACCGATGATCGAATCTCGAACATGTATTATATCAAGAGACAAAGGGATTTAGTTACAAGCGTTAAAGGTTCTCACGATCACAGAAGTCATCGTTGAATATGCAGGAGTCAGTATGGATCTCCAGGTCCCGCTTCTAACTATTGATCTGAGAGGAGTCTCAATCATGTCTGCATTATTCGCGAACCGTAGGGTGACACACTTAAGAGTTACCGGACACCATTTTGGAGCACATATGTTTCAGACGAAAGAATTGCAAAGCGCAGGAATTGTTTCGATAGAAACCGGAAATTGTTTCGGGTGAAATTGCAGAAAGTGGTTCTGCATGTGATATTGAAATATTGCAAGGGGCTATATGTGAATGTTTGTTAATTAAAATAATTAACAAAATTCTGAATAAATTTAATAAAGGAGTTTTATTAAATGAGAGAGCATTAAACTTGGAGAATTTTAATGCATTTAAAGTAGGGACTTTAAAGGGGAATGTGAAGAGGCATTTTAATGTGGAGGGGTTACCACCACATGAATGGGGGAGGTGAGGGGTCACCCCCCATGCGCCGACCATGGAGAGAGGGTGTACCCCCCTCCTCCTATAAAAGGCCACCCTCTTCCTCCTTCTTCCTTACACCTCCTTGTGAAGGATCTCTCTCCCCCTCTAGAATTATTCCCCCATGGTCTCGGATTAGCGAGATACATGTTCCCGGTGGCATTTCGTCTGGAAGGAGTTGCTGCTTCTGCTGGATCGCTGGAGCGAGGAGGTGGAGGTTGTCCGGTGGCTTGAACGTGTGTGCGAGTACGGATGCGCTGCTGAGTTGCGGCGCTCGGACTTCCACTCGATCTTGAGATCGGCAAGTGTATGACTACATCAACCATGAGTTCCTACTCGTTAACAAACTCGTTGTCTTCGAGGGTAAGTTCTCGTTGGATGTATGTCCACCCGTTGCTTTGTACCTAGTAGATAGATCTTGACGTGTAGTTCTTCGTAGGAATTTTTTTGTTTTCTATGTCGCGGACCCAACAGTGGTATCAGAGCCTGATCTATGTGTAGGTGCTTTGCACGGGTAGTACACATATGTTTATATGTGGGCGATGATGATCATGTTATTGCATCTTCTATGTATTTTGGATATTGGTGGCATAGTGGGATGAAGCGGCCCGGACCAACCTTACATGTCATCGTACATGAGACCGGTTCCACGACTGACATGCAACTTGTTTTGCATAAGTGGCTGGCGGGTGTCTGTCTCTCCTACTATAGTGAATATCTGATTTACAACGAGTTGCTAATAACTTAGTTATCCTCGTTGTGGTTCATGTTCGTAGGTGAGAACGGTTCTATCTCCGAAAGCCCTAAGCCACGTAAAACTTGCAATTGATAAATTAGAGGCGTCTAGTTTAGATCGTTGCTGGGCTAGTGTATTGATATGGTATTGTTGTAAGTAGATGTATGATAGATACTCTTACAACACACTCAACGTGTAAGTTCCATAGACCTTGGCCTTACACACAAAGGAATGATAGAGATCATACCACGATGCAAGTGATAGAGATCAAATGCATGGACCATATGATCTCACTTCACACATTAGATGTTAGCATCTTATACTGCTAGTTTGGCGCTTTCTGTAGCATTGTAAGATGATCCCTCATTTAGATATCAAGATAAAAATGTGTTCTTCCTTAAGTATGCACCGTTCTGTGGATCGTGTTTTGAGACATCACGTGATGATCGGGTGTACTCGAATCTACGCTTTCATAGGAACGGGTGTAAGACAGTTTTACACACGCGAATACTAAGGTTCTTACTTGGCGAGCCTAGCATGTACAGACATGGCCTCGGAACACGGACCGAAAGGTTAAGCATGAGTCATATAGTTGATATGATGCCCATATAGATGCTCGCCTTTGAAGCTACATTAACTCACATGATGAACGGACTTGGTGTAGTGGATTTGGTTCATGTAATCACCAAAAGGACACGAGGGATGTCGTTTTTGAGTGGGAGTTCATTAGTAATTTGGATTAGTTGAACTCAATATATCATAAACTTAGTCTAAATAAACTTTACAAATTCTGTTGTAGATGGCACCATCTGCTTTTAATTTCAATGTGTTCATGGAGAAAGAGAAACTTGTTGCGAATGGTGGCAACTTCACCAACTAGGCTATGAATTTGAGGATTCTCCTCACTGCTGCACAAAAGCAATATGTGCTAGATGCGCCGCTAGGCCCCCCACCAGCTCTGCCCCTGACAAGGAAAAGAATATCTATGTGACTCGTCAGGAGGACCACAACTTAGTTTATTGCGGCATACTGTATGGGCTAGAGCCAGAACTTTGAAAGCGTTTCGAAAAATGGCAATGCCTTTGATACCATGGGAGAATTGAAAATGATTTTTGATACCCATGCTTCCGTAGAGAGTTATAATGCTACCAAAAAGTTCTTTAGCTGCATGATGGAGGAGAACAGCTCCGTTAGTGAGCATGTACTCAAAATGTCTGGGTATGCCGATAAGCTTGTGTCCTTAGGAATAAGGATTCCCATTGACTTGGGCATACATAGTGTTCTCCAATCTCTGCCACCTAGCTACAAGAGCTTCGTGATGAACTATAATATGCAGGGCATGAAGAAGACTCTTCCCGAGCTTCTGTCAATGCTTAAGACTGCAGAAGTGGAGATTAGGAAAGAACATCAAGTGTTGATGATCAATAGGACCACCGGTTTCAAGAAGGACAAGAAAGGCAAGCACAAGGGAAAGAGGGGTGGAAAATCTGTTGCCGAGCCTGAAAAGAAACCCCGAGCTGGCCCTAAGTCCGATACCAAGTGCTACTATTGCAAGGGGACTGGCCATTGGAAGCGCAACTGCCCCAAGTATTTGGCGGACAAGAAGTCCGGCAAGGCAAACAAAGGTATATGTGATATACATGTTATTGATGTGTACTTGACTAGTACTCGCAGTAGCACCTGGGTATTTGATACGAGATCGGTTGCTAATATATGTAACTCGGTTCAGGGGCTACGGAACAAGCGACAACTAGCAAGGGATGAGGTCAGGATGCGGGTCGGCAATGGATCAAAAGTTGATGCGATCGCCATCGGGACGCTACCTCTCCATATGCCATCGGGATTAGTTATAAACCTAAATAATTGTTATTTGGTGCCTGCATTGAGCATGAACATTGTATCTGGATCATGTTTGATGCAAAGTGGTCATTCCTTTAAATCTGAAAACAATGGTTGTTCGATTTATAAGAATGATATCTTCTATGGTCATGCACCTATGTTGAATGGTTTATTTCTGATGGATCTCGATAGTAATATTACGCATATTCATAATGTTAATGCTAAAAAGATTAAACTTGATAATGATATATCTGCATATATGTGGCACTGCCGTCTAGGTCATATTGGCGTTAAACGCATGAAGAAACTCCATTCTGATGGACTTTTGGAATCACTTGATTTTGAATCATTTGATACATGTGATCCATGCCTTATGGGCAAGATGACTAGAACGCCGTTTTCTGGTTCAATGGAACGGGCGACAGATTTATTGGAAACCATACATACTGATGTGTGTGGACCAATGAGTGTGTCGGCGCAAGGTGGATATCGTTATTTTGTTACTTTCACGGATGATTTGAGTAGATACGGGTATATCTATTTGATGAAACACAAGTCTGAAAATTTTGAAAAGTTCAAGGAATTTCAGAATGAAGTGGAAAATCATCATAATAAAAAGATCAAATTTCTATGGGCTGATCGTGGAGGACGGTATCTAAGTTACGAGTTTAGCACACACATGAAAGAGTGTGGAATAGTTTCACAACTCACGCCTGCCGGAACACCACAACGTAATGGTGTGTCGGAACGTCGTAATCGTACCTTATTGGATATGGTTCAATCTATGATGTCTCTGACTGACTTGCCACTGTCATTTTGGGGTTATGCACTGGAAACAACTGCATTCACTTTAAATCGGGCACCATCTAAATCTGTTGAAACGACACCGTATGAATTATGGTTTGGAAACAAACCTAAGTTGTCATTTCTTAAAGTTTGGGGATGCGATGTTTATGTGAAGAAACTTCAGCCAGATAAACTCGAACCCAAAGCGGAAAAATGCGTCTTCATAGGATACCCTAAGGAAACGATTGGGTATACCTTCTATCACAGATCCGAGGGAAAGGTTTTTGTTGCCAATAATGGATCCTTTCTTGAGAAGGAGTTTCTCGCGAAAGGTGTGAGTAGTCGGAAGGTAGAACTTGAAGAGGTTATTGAACCTTCTCTTCATGAAATGGCGAGTAGCGCAGCACCGGAAGTTGTTTCGGAGTTGACTTCACCTAATGAAGAGAGAGCTAATGATATTGATCATGAAACTCTGAAAGAGGACACTACCGAACCTCGCAGGTCAAGCAGGACATGTGCAACTCCTGAACTATACGGCAATCCTGTTGTGAATTTCAAGGTTGATGAAACGGATGACCCTGCGACATATGAAGAAGCGATGATGAGCCCGGATTCCAACAAATGGCTAGAAGCCATGAAATCCGAGATGGAATCCATGTACGAGAACCAAGTTTGGACCTTGGTGGGCTTACCTCACGATCGAAAGGTCGTTGAGAATAAATGGATTTTCAAAAGAAAAACTGATGCTGATGGTAATGTGACCATCTATAAGGCTCAACTTGTAGCAAAGGGGTTTTGACAAATTCAAGGAGTTGACTACGATGAGACATTCTCTCCCGTAGCGATGCTTAAGTTAGTTAGGATTATGTTAGCAATTGCTGCATATTTCGATTATGAAATATGGCAGATGGATGTCAAAACTGCGTTCCTCAATGGTAATATTGAAGAAGAGTTGTATATGATACAACCTAAGGGTTTTGTCGATCCTAAGGATGCTAATAAGGTATGCAAACTTCAGCGGTCCATCTATGGACTGAAGCAAGCATCCCGGAGTTGGAATCTCCGCTTTGATGAGGTGATCAAAGAGTTTGGATTTGTCCAAACTTATGGAGAGGCTTGTATTTACAAGAAAGTGAGTGGGAGCAATGTGGCATTTCTGATATTATATGTGGATGACATATTATTGATTGGAAATGATATAGATCTTTTAAACAGTGTTAAAAGTTATCTAAACAACAAATTTTCGATGAAAGACCTTGGTGAAGCGTCATATGTATTAGGCATTAAAATCTATAGAGATAGACCAAGGCGCCTAATTGGGCTATCGCAGAGTACATACCTTGATAAGATATTAAAGAAGTTTAATATGGACAGAAGTAAGAAGGGGTTCTTACCTATGTTGCAAGGCAAGACATTGAGTAAGACTCAAAGTCCGGCTACGGCGGAAGAAAGAGAGATGATGGATAAGATTCCCTATGCCTCGGCCATAGGCTCTATATTGTATGCCATGCTATGTACAAGACCGGATGTGGCACATGCTATTAGTTTGACTAGTAGGTACCAATATGATCCAGGTTCGGAACACTAGATAGCGGTCAAGAACATCCTCAAGTACTTGAGAAGAACTAGGGATATGTTTCTTATATACGGAGGTGAAGAAGAGATAGTCGCTAAGTGTTATGTCGATGCTAGCTTTGACACTGATCCGGATGACTCTAAGTCTCAATCCGGATACGTATTTCTCTTGAACGGAGCAGAAGTTAGTTGGAGGAGTTCCAAACAACCTGTGGTGGCTGGATCAACGATGGAGGCGGAACATGTTGCTGCTTCAGAAGCAGCGCAGGAAGTGGTTTGGATGAAAGAGTTCATTACGGAACTAGGTGTGGTTCCTAGTGCGTTGGACCCGATGGTGATCTATTGTGACAACAATGGAGCCATAGCCAACGCAAAGGAACCGAGGTCTCACAAGAATTCCAAGCATATTAAGCACCGGTTTCACTCCATCCGCGAGCATGTCAAGGATGGAGATATAATGATTTGTAAAGTACACACGGACCTAAATGTAGCAGATCCGTTGACTAAAGCTCTCCCTAGGGAAAAACATGATCAACACCAGAACTCCATGGGTGTTAGATTTATCACTATGTGAACTAGATTATTGTCTCTAGTGCAAGTGGGAGACTGAAGGAAATATGCCCTGAGAGGCAATAATAAAGTTGTTATTATGTATTCCTTATATATGATAGATGTTTATTTTGCATGCTAGAATTGTATTGATCGGAAACATCAATACATGTGTGTTTAATAAACAAAAAGGGTTCCTAGTTATGCCTCTCTTATAGACTAGCTTGTTGATTAACAAGATGATCAAGGTTTCATGATCATGGACATTGGATGTTGTTAATAACAAGGTCACACCATTGGTGGAATGATGTGATGAACATTCATTCGAAGTATAGCATTACGATCAAGTCATTATGTTTATATTGCTATAACATCATACGAAGTAATCTTTATCCTTAGACCATGAGATCATGTTAATTGCTAACACCTGAAGAGTATCTTGATAACATCAAACGTCACACCGTAACAGGGTGACTATAAAGATGGGTTCAGTACTACGAAGGTGTTATGTTGAGGCTCATGGATCAAGAGTGGAATTTGTCAATCCCGATGATGGATAGATATACTCTGGGCCCTCTTGGTGATATCACATTGAGATAGCTTGCAAGCAAGTGATGTGATCACTAGAATGTTATATCACGGGAACGAGAAAAGAGTGCATGTCGGTAACAAGATCAAACTAGGTATTTGGATACCGATGATCGAATCTCGAACATGTATTATATCAAGAGACAAAGGGATTTAGTTACAAGCGTTAAAGGTTCTCACGATCACAGAAGTCATCGTTGAATATGCAGGAGTCAGTATGGATCTCCAGGTCCCGCTTCTGACTATTGATCTGAGAGGAGTCTCAATCATGTCTGCATTATTCGCGAACCATAGGGTGACACACTTAAGAGTTACCGGACACCATTTTGGAGCACATATGTTTCAGACGAAAGAATTGCAAAGCGCAGGAATTGTTTCGATAGAAACCGAAAATTGTTTCTGGTGAAATTGCAGAAAGTGGTTCTGCATGTGATATTGAAATATTGCAAGGGGCTATATGTGAATGTTTGTTAATTAAAGTAATTAACAAAATTCTGAATAAATTTAATAAAAGAGTTTTATTAAATGAGAGCATTAAACTTGGAGAATTTTAATGCATTTAAAGTAGGGACTTTAAAGGGGAATGTGAAGAGGCATTTTAATGTGGAGGGGTTACCACCACATGAATGGGGGAGGTGAGGGGTCACCCCCCATGCGCCGGCCATGGAGAGAGGGGGTACCCCCTCCTCCTATAAAAGGCTACCCTCTTCCTCCTTCTTCCTTACACCTCCTTGTGAAGGATCTCTCTCCCCCTCTAGAAGGTCTCGGATTAGCGAGATACATGTTCCCGATGGCATTTCGTCTGGAAGAAGTTGCTGCTTCCGCTGGATCACTGGAGCGAGGAGGTGGAGGTTGTCCGGTGGCTTGAACGTGTGTGCGAGTACGGATGCGCTGCTGAGTTGCGGCGCTCGGACTTCCACTCGATCTTGAGATCGGCAAGTGTATGACTACATCAACCACGAGTTCCTACTCGTTAAGAAAACTCGTTGTCTTCGAGGGTAAGTTCTCGTTGGATGTATGTCCACCCGTTGCTTTGTACCTAGTAGATAGATCTTGGCGTGTAGTTCTCATCGTAGGAATTTTTTTTGTTTTCTATGCTGCAGACCCAACAAAAACCAACACATGTACAAGGGGAGAGTAACTTTAAATGTAAATGAGTTGAGAACATGTTACCGCAAAGAGGAACAATGGATATATGATAGGGATAAGATAAACTAAATGACTTGGCTTGAAAGAATATAATTGATAAAGTTCCCTTAATTCTTCATGATGTAGCCAAGTCTCCAATGCCCTCCATCAACACCCATTGATTAAGTTTTAGCTTGTTGGTCCCCAACTAGGTTGGGTCCTAAGAAGTTAGTTACAACAGGCTTGGCAACCCAAATGGTTCTTTTTTCTTGACACCACATCGGGCACCAACATATTTGGCAAAC
Organism: Avena sativa; assembly: GCA_916181665.1. Lineage (NCBI taxonomy): Eukaryota > Viridiplantae > Streptophyta > Magnoliopsida > Poales > Poaceae > Avena > Avena sativa. Next base: position 234,208,733 of record OV702287.1, read on the forward strand.
ACATTACCAACCTCATCCTTATGAAGAGAATAAACATCATCAATCATGATAGGGTTCGATGGGAAGTTACCAATAGTGCATGAGGAAGAGAGGTGACCTTTATCACGACATATGTAGCAAGTTCTTTTCTTCCCTTTCTTCTCACTTGATTTCTCCACCATGGGAGTATTAGCTCGATTCTTCTTGGGAAATGGTCTTTCTTCAACTTGAGGTAGACCGTGAACTTGAAATTTAGGTTGCTTCCATTTTTTCTCTCACCAAGAGGCTTCTTCTTCAAAGGGCAAGATCTAACATGGTGCCCTTCAATTTTGCACTTGAAGCAAACAATTTTGGCTGAATTCTTGACTTGTTCTTGACCCTTCTTCTTGTTGCTCTTGAACTTCTTCTTGTTAGTGGATTTGTTCTTGACATTGGATTTGAATCCAAGCCCACTCTTGCCATTGGGAGATTTTTGCATACTCAACATTTTGTCAATTTTGGATTTCCCTTCATGACTCTTTTTCAAGTCATTCTTCAAGGAAGTGACTTGAGCCTTGAGCTCATTGATTTCCTCTACATGGTTAGTATCAACAATAATAGTAGAGGAAGTAGATGCTTCATTGTTAGAGCAACAAGGCAAGGAGTGTAATTCATCACAAGATATATCAATAGCACGAGTTGATGAATTACAAGTACTATCACATGGCAATATGACATTTGTAGTGGATATAGTGCTAATGTCCACATGAGGCTCACTAGATGTTACCTTTGACACAATAGTCTCATGAGCTAACTTTAGCCTATCATGGGAGGCTAGAATATCCTCATGAGAGCTTGATAGCATAACATGACTTTCTTCCAATTTCCCAAAATTGCTAGTTAGCAAAGCAAGTTGAGCCTTTAGCTCAACATTCTCCTTCAAAATAGATGCTTCACAAGAAACAGAGTTAGTAGCACAAGCATCATTATAATTAGCAATAGTAGAAGACAACTTGGCAATCTCATTATATTTTCTTTTGAGATCAATTGCCACCTCAAGAGCTTTATCACGGGTTTCCTTTACTTTGGACACTTCTAGAGTAAATGTCTCCTCAAGAGATTCCTTAGTGGTTTGTTCCTCTTCGAGAGCTTCATTTAGATTAGTGATTTCATTAGCATACTCACGCTCACGACAACTCATCTTATCAATGGTGTTCTCATGCTCTGATGACCCACAAGTATAGGGGGTGTATCGCAGTATTTTCGAGGGAAGTGAAACCCAATTTATTGATTCGACACAAGGGGAGCCAAAGAATATTTATAAGCCTTAACAACTGAGTTGTCAATTCAGCTGCACCTGGAAACAATCTTGCTCACAGCAGTTTATCAGTAGCAACAGTTTTGTAGTAGGAATAGTAAAGTAACAGCAGTAGTAAAGTAAAGACAGCAGTAACAATAGCAGTAAACAGTAGGATTCGAGTGCCATAGGCATAGGGATGGATGGACGAGCATTGCATGGACAAGACAATTCACATAGCAATCAGAACATAGGGCAATTGTAGATAAATAAGATAAAGCATCCAAGTACTAGATAATCCTAGGCATGTGTTCCATATATAGTCATACGTGCTCGCAATGAGAACTTGCACAACATCTTTTGTCCTGCCAGCCCATTTGCAGCGGGGCCTCAAGGGAACTACTGTCAATTAAGGTGCTCCTTTTAATAGAGCATCGGAGCAAAGCATTAACATTCCGTGAACACATGTGATCCTCACATCAAAGCCATTCCCTCCGGTTATCCCAATTTCTGTCACTTCGGGGCCATTGGTTCCGGACAACAATGTGTGTATACAACTTGCAGATAAGACCATAAACAATACTATCATAATGAATCAATAACATGTTCAGATCTGAAATCATGGCACTCGGGCCCTAGTGACAAGCATTAAGCACAACAAGTCGCAACAAAGTCATAAAGCACTAATAAAAGATACTAGGCACCATGCCCTAACAATCTGATGCCATTACATGAACGATCCCATCCAATCCCTACCATCCCCATAGCCTACCACGGGGGATTACTCACTCATAGATGAGGGAAACATGGATGGTCGATGGAGAAGCGATGGTGATGATGATGGCGATGATCTCCTCCAATTCCCCGTCCCGGCAGGGTGCCAGAACAGAGTTTCTGGTGCTGTTTAGTGGAATCTGATGGTGGCGGTGGAGCGGAACTCCTTCTGGAAAAACGTCGAACCCCCCAAAGTTTTTAGGCCAGAAGGCTCCTTATAGGCGAAGAGGGAGACCGAGGAGGTGCCTGGGAGGCCCACACCACCCCTGGCGCGGCCTGGCCTGGCCCGCGCCAGCAGGTGGTGTGGCCACCCCTAGCTCTTCTCCATCTCGTATTCTGGCTCCTGGAGTCTTCGGGTGAAATAGGATTTTTGGCATATTTTCCTGGATTTTTCCTGATAGTTGGTTTTCTGCACAAAAAGTAGACACCAAGGCAATTCTGTTGAAAACAGCGTCAGTTCGCGTTAGTTGTATCCAAATCACACAAATATAGAGGAGAAACAATAGCAAAAGTGTTCGGGAAAGTAGATATGTTTTGGACGTATCAACTCCCCCCAAGCTTAGCTTATTGCTTGTCCTCAAGCAATTCAGTTGAAAACTAAGTGCGATAAAAGAACTTTCACGAACACATTTGCTTCATATGATGTAAATATTCTCAACAATGTGATCAACTACTTAGACAATTCATAATAAAGAGTATGCAACTAAACTTACTTAATAGGCATTGCAAGCTATGAAGAGATTCCAACTCAAAAATAATAAGTAGCATGAGGCATAAACATAAGCAACATTACAATGCTCATAGAAAGGTATGATAGAGTGGTATCCCGCTTGCCTTTGATTATGAATATCAAGGCACCTCTGAAGTTCAAGTGATGACTAGAAGTAAAGATATCAAGGATACAAGCATCAAAGTCATAACACAAATAATCAAGTAATGGGACAAGCACAATGAATGACAACTATGCTCTCAAGAAGGTGCTCAAAGAATAAATGGAGACTCAACAAGTAAAGGAAAAGGTTTTGAATAATTTGAAAGGCTTCCAAATGCTTAAAGTATGGTACTCATTAGCTTTGAGCTCTCATTGCCCCTATCATAAGCATCTTTAATGTGGTTAAGGTGAAAGTGAGGTCCAATCTGAGTTATATGCTTGACAGACTATAAACTGAAAATCCCATGTCCCTTGAGTACGAGGGCCCTCCTCATGCTACTCAACTTTAGTTACCGGTAAGTTCTTGTCATCATAAATATGTGCGTATCATTGAGAACCGCCAACGAGGTACCCCTTGCCCGATGATACAGAAGAATCCCCATATCAAAATGACAAGGCAAGCAGACAATGAGTATCTCAGCAATCTTCTTATTTACCATGGGAAAATGGTGCTTTTTTCTCTCTTTCCTCTTTTCATAAATCTCTTTTTTTTCTTTTTCTCAATAGCTATATCTCTCTCTTTTTTATAAGAAGAATGCTTCATAGATATCATTATGGTTACGCTGCAGGTTTCCACCATGTCAGTATGGATTAGACCATCGGCCCAGGCGTTTCTCTAACACACATACATAACTCCATGGACTTACAAGCTCCCCTTTTATTTCACACCGACGACATCCGCAAACAAAAGAGCAAGGTATCAACTAGGTATATATTTACAAGTGTTGAAAGCGTTCCCCGTGATAGCACGGTTCTGCTAATCCCCAGCCTATAATTAGCAAGCATATAACTTTCATGGAGAGTTCACAATGGTTCAGGTTTATTAAGTGCAGGAAATAAAGTGTGCCATCAAGTTCATGAGAGCTTTACTAACTAACTTTCTCATAACAAGCAAACATTTTATTCAGAAGAAAACAAGGCATATTGAATATGCACGGAAGTAGCAAATGATGCTAATAGGTAGGTATGGTGGACCCCTTGGCAATATTTGGTTTAAGGGAGTTGGAAACATGAGTAAAACACTCAGTGGAAGTGAAGGCTAGCAATAGTAAGGGAGTGACAAACGAGAGAGCAATAGCTGTCATTATCATGCTTGCAACAAAACAGGACTACTCATGGCATGAAAGTGATTCGAGATCCTCAAGGAAAAATAATTCATCGAGGCTCAACTGATTATTACAGTCATGTGCATGCGTGAGCATGTGCCAAGTCAATTCAAATCATACATTCAGAGGAGGATACCACGGTGTCATACCAATTTATGAATAGAGCAATGCAAGCAAACATTCATAAGACATGCTACAAACTATTAGCGAGCTGGAGCTAATCATAAGAAAGCAAGAACTCCTAAGCATCCAAAGAAAACATAGACTCTATGTGAACAGACTAAGCATGCCCACAGTGATGAGTATATGTACAAAAATGAAAACAAATAGAGTTCATTACCAGCCTCTTACCACGCCTCAAGTTGTCATTAATCCTCATTATTTCTCTTCACTTGTGTGGCTTGAATAATAATATGAAACCAATATTCCACTGAGGACTGCCGAACCCTGTAGCAAACTCACAAAAACCAAAGAAGAACGACAAATATTTTTGTTGTTTTTGATTTTTTTAAACAAGAACCAAAGGAAAAACAAGCAAAGCAAAATCTTTTTGGGTTTTTCAAGTAGTTCAAACAAAGCAAAAAGGGAAAAACAAACCAAGGCAAAAATAAGAAGCAAACCAAAGAGAAACAACAGAAATATTTTTGGTATTTTTGTGTTTTAGAAATCAAAAGCAAAGAAGAACGAAAACTAAAAAGAGAACGAAAACATGAATATACAAAGTACCGACGCAACATGATATGAAGATGAGTGCGGTGTCGGTGTACCTCCCCCCAAGCTTAGGCTTTTGGCCTAAGTGGGTATCAATCCATGTACGAATAGGGGTTCCAAGCAGGCGGATCTTGATAAGAATGGTCGTAGTTGGGCCCGTGGGAAGAAGAAGAAGCTCCCCAATCATAAGAAGGCTGCTGATATGAAGACTCTCCCTCATTCGAGGGCTGGACCGAATCATCCGTGACCTCCCTTCTATCCTGCTCCTGTTGGGAGAGCTCTCCCAAGTACGTGTCAAGCTCCTCCTTAGTGAGGGACCATCCTTCCCTGTTATCAAGGTTAAACAAAACAGGTGCAGGCAAAAAAACAACACGCTCAGACTTGCTCTTTCTCCAACCATCTTTGAGAAAGGTTATTTCATAAGATAACTCACTCATACTAGCCCACGTGGAAACAAATTTATGCTGTATCATGGAATTAAGATCAAGCCTTTCTATGGGAAACTGTAGGTCTAGATGATGAGGCACTAAACCATGCAATGCTAGTAAACGAGAAGCAATGAGGCCTCCACAAATTCCACCTTTCTCATGGTTAGTAGCAAGACGGAAAGCTATCAAAGCACCTAAGTTGTAAGACCTATCTTGTTTAAGAGCAGCAACGATAAATGCTAGATCAAACGAAGATAACATATTGGCAGTTTTCCTAGCAAGAACACACTTGGCAATAAAGTAGGCAAAGTAGCGAATGGAGGGAAGATGAATGCTACGGAATTTTCCCCTCTCCTTCGAGAAGCTACTCCCTTGGCAAATTTCTGCGTATAAATCCATGAGTGGTTCAGGTCTCTCCTTAATCTTTCTACATGATCCTCATTGAGGTACCTTAATAGCTGCACAAAAATCATCAAGAGAAAGGTCGACAGCAATATTGTAAATTTTGTAATGGACCATGGGGTTAGGCAAAGAGTGACTAAATTGGAAGTCCTGCACCACAAACATGGTTAGCTTCACAAATTGACAAGGTTCATCTTCCAAAAAGTGCTCTAACCCTACATTAGAAACCAAAGTGTGGAAATCTTGTAGAATTCCTGCAGCTCTCATGAACTCAGAGCATGGATAAATGGAGGGAAAAACTTCCTCCTCCCGGTGGACCTTCATGACCTCAGGCACCCAAAGGTCATGTTGGTTTAGGTGGTGTTCACTCATCTTCTATTCTGAAATTTAAACACCTATTAAACAAGTGATTGCAAAGTGAATATAATGAAGGATTCTACTCATAGGGACTTATAAGAGGCCTAACATGCATCAAAACTATATCTCTAAGCATTAAACAAGCTTACAAGCTCTCATAACCAGTCACCTACAGCAGCAAAATACTCAATATATAATCCACTAAACACAAATATACTTGGACAAGGGGAGGAGTCACATACCAGGGAACAAATGCTCCAAATTTCAGCAAGAAAGATGGGCTGAGCAAGGAGATCGAAAAAATCGAGAGCAAGCACAGCAAGAACACGATTTTGAGCAATGAACTGGAGCTTACTCGAGAGAGAGAAGAAAGTGGAAGGTGAGAGAGTTAGTGGGGGCCAGGGGTGGCCCACACCAGGGCATGGCACCACCCAGGGCTGGCCGCACCACCATGTGGTGTGCCTGCCTGGTGGGCCCCCCCTGGTACCTCCCAGGTAGTCCTCTGCCCCTTTTTTCACGTAAAAATTTAATATAAATTTTCTGGAATTTTTTGAGACACTTTATTTTTGGGCATTTTTCAAAAATAGAAGAATGATTTTTCTGATAGACAATTTTTTTGGAAACATGATGCAAGGACAAAACAAGGCTAGAACTACAGAAGTTCTAAGACACTCTAACATGCAAGCAACTAACAACAAAAACAAAGCTAAACGAAAGCAAAAACTAAAATGCAAAGGATAGAAATAAACGGAGATAATCATAATGAAAACATTGTTTTGTTCAATGAAATCCTTTTGTTAACAAGGTTGATCAAGTCTTGCTACCAAAACAATTCCATATGAGACAAAACTTTGTATTCCACTAATGATTATGTTACCTCAACCTTGATAGCAATGGTCCCAATCATAATAGTTCCAAATTTTTCTCTTGGTATGGGACAATATATTTCTCCAACCTGAATGCCTTCAACATGTTCAATTGAATTCAAACCATAAGTCCTTTCAATCTTCCTGGGGAAATAGACAGTATGTTCCTTGTCATTAACATTGAAAGTCACCTTTCCTTGATTACAATTAATAACAGCTCCTGCAGTATTAAGAAAAGGTCTCCCAAGAATAATAGACATATTATCATCTTCAGGCATTTCAAGCACAACAAAATAAGTTAATATCAAGCAATTGTGAGCCACCTGAACAGGTACATCCTCACATATACCCACAGGAATAGTGGTAGATTTATCAGCCATTTGCAAAGATATATCAGTTGGTATTAATTTTTCAAGTTGAAGCCTCTTATAGAGAGAGAAAGGCATAACACTAACTCCAGCTCCCAAATCACACAAAGCAGTTCTAACATAACTATTCTTAATAGAGCAAGGGATAGTTGGAATCCCTGGGTCTCCAAGTTTCTTAGGAACCTTACCATTGAAGGAATAATTAGCAAGCAAAGTAGAAATTTCTTCATTATGGATCTTCCTTTTATTCGAGACAATATCCTTCATATACTTTGAGTAAGGAGGCAATTTAATAGCATCAGTCAAAAGAATTTGCAGGAATAAAGGTTTCATCCACTCACAAAACTTATTATAGTGTTCATCTTCCTTTGACTTGTGTTTCTTATCAGGGAAAGGCATAGGTTTTTGGACCCAAGGCCCTCTTTCACTACCATGTTTCTTAGCAATAAAATCTTCTTTGGTGTATTTAGTATTATTAGTGTGGTTTTCAGGTTCTTCTTCAACTTTTTCTTCATTAGGAACTTCATTTTCTTCATTACCACTTTCAGTTTCAGCATCAGAGATAGATATACTATTAGGATCTATAGCAGGTTCAGAGGGTTCTACAATAGTTTTATGCTTCTTTTTCCTTTTCTTACGAGTAGAACCACTATTTTCAGTTTGTTGAGAATCCTACTCAATTCTTTTGGGATGCCCCTCGGGATATAGAGGATCCTGGGTAGCAGCTCCACTTCTAGTTCTAATTTCATAAGCATGTTTTTCTTTAGCAGCATTAACTAGCAAGTCGTTTTGCACTTTAACGAGTTGATCTATTTGAGTTTGAACCATTTGGAAGTGTTTAACAATCATTTTAACGTCATTAGAGGTTCTTTCCACAATATCTTTCAACTCAACAATAGCTCTAGTGTTTTCCATTAGATGATTTTGCACTCTTTTATTAAAGTTATCTTGCTTAACAATAAAGATATCGAATTCTTCTAAGCATTGATCAGGAGGTTTAGAGTAAGGGATATCACCTTCATCAAAGTGTTGGAGAGAGTGTACCTCAATAGTGGATGAGTAGGGAATAGGCTTACATAATTCTTCTATAGAAGGTAAATTCTTGACATCTGCAGCTTTTATTCCCTTCTCCTTAAGACATTTCTTAGCTTCCTTCATCACTTGATCATTTAATTCAATAACTCCCCTCTTCTTTGATGTTGGAATAGGCACGGGAATAGATGGTTCAGGTACAATTACTTCAGGTATAGCTTGTTTAGGAGGAGTCCAATCTTCATAATTCTTGCTTATTTTAGCCATTAATTCCTCAGCTTCCTTAGGAGTCCTATTCCTAAAAACACAATCAGCACAACTATCTAGGTATGTCCTAGATTCTTCAGTTAGTCCATTTTAAAATATATCAAGAAGCTCATTCTTAGGTAATGGACTTCCGGCCTGTGCATGAATCAAAGCACAAAACCTTGCCCAAGATTTGGGCAATACCTCTTTTTCTCCCTGTTTAAAATCAAAAATTTCCTGCAAAATAGCATGTCTAGCACTAGGAGGAAAATATTTCTGCAGGAAAGTACTAATCAAGCACTCAGGGCTATCAATAGATCCAGGAGGTAAATTACTAAACCAAGTTTTAGCTTCTCCTTTTAGTGAAAAGGGGAAAATCTTGGCAACAAAGTAAGTACGCATCTTAATATCATTAGAAAACAAGCCACTCATGGTAGAAAGTTCATTCATATGTGCTATCGCACTTTCATTCTTAGTCCCACAAAAAGGTTCTTTCTTGATAATAGCTATGTAAGATAGATCGAGAGAGAAATCATAATCTTCATCTATAATGTTTATGGGAGAAGCAGCAAACTTAGCAGTAGGAGCCAATTTGGGTCTAATAGTACGCCTCCCAAGGAGTCTCTTAGCAGCGCTCCTATCATGGGTGTTTTTACATTCTTTAATAAATTCATTGATCATCTCAACATAACCATCTTCAATATCATAACTTTCACTAGACTCAGGTGAACTAACAGGTGTAGTAGTGTCTTCATTAGGAGTTTCAGTATTTCCAGCTATAGTTCTAGCAATCGTAGCATCTAGGAAAGGACCTAATGAACCACTCTTATCAAGCACAGGAGAAGCAGCATCATAAGCATCAGAAGTTTCAGATTCGGCAGTAGTAGTAGTGTGTGTAGCATGTGTATGTGGTGGTGTAACGAGCTTACTTATAACAGATGGTGAATCAAGAGCAGCAGAGGTGTTCAGAACCGTACCTCTTCTTGTAGTGGATGGTAAAATAGGAAACTTGCCATCACGAGACTTACCCATGATGGATGGATAGTAGCGAACAATAGAGAATCCAAGTGAACTTGATAAATAAAGCTATGCTCCCAGGCAACGGCGCCAGAAAATAGTCTTGATGACCCACAAGTATAGGGGGTGTATCGCAGTATTTTCGAGGGAAGTGAAACCCAATTTATTGATTCGACACAAGGGGAGCCAAAGAATATTTATAAGCCTTAACAACTGAGTTGTCAATTTAGCTACACCTGGAAACAATCTTGCTCACAGCAAATTATCAGTAGCAATAGTTTTGTAGTAGGAATAGTAAAGTAACAGCACTAGTAAAGTAAAGACAACAGTAACAATAGCAGTAAACAGTAGGATTCGAGTGCAGTAGGCATAGGGATGGATGGACGGGCGTTGCATGGACAAGACAATTCACATAGCAATCAGAACATAGGGCAATTGCAGATAAATAAGATAAAGCATCCAAGTACGAGATAATCCTAGGCATGTGTTCCATATATAGTCATACGTGCTCGCAGTGAGAACTTGCACAACATCTTTTGTCCTGCAGCCTGTTGGCAGTGGGGCCTCAAGGGAACTATTGGCAATTAAGGTGCTCCTTTTAATAGAGCATCGGAGCAAAGCATTAACACTCCGTGAACACATGTGATCCTCACATCAAAGCCATTCCCTCCGATTATCCCGATTTCTATCACTTCGGGGCCATTGGTTCTGGACAACAATGTGTGTATATAACTTGTAGATAAGACCATAAACAATACTATCATAATGAATCAATAACATGTTCAGATCTGAAATCATGGCACTCGGGCCCTAGTGACAAGCATTAAGCACAACAAGTCGCAACAAAGTCATAAAGCACTAATAAAAGATACTAGGCACCATGCCCTAATAATCTGATGCCATTATATGAACGATCTCATCCAACCCCTACCATCCCCATAGACTATAGCGGGGGATTACTCACTCATAGATGGGGGAAACATGGATGGTCGATGGAGAAGCGATGGTGATGATGATGGCGATGATCTCCTCCAATTCCCCGTCCCGGCAGGGTGCCAGAACGGAGTTTCTGGTGCTGTTTCGTGGAATCTGATGGTGGCGACGGAGCGGAACTCCTTCTGGAAAAACGTCGAACCCCCCAAAGTTTTTAGGTCAGAAGGCTTCTTATAGACGAAGAGGGAGACCGAGGGGGTGCCTGGGGGGCCCACACCACCCCCTGGCGCGGCCTGGCCTGGCCCGTGCCAGCAGGTGGTGTGGCCACCCCCTAGCTCTTCTCCGTCTCGTATTCTGGCTCCTAGAGTCTTCGGGTGAAATAGGATTTTTGGCATATTTTCCCAGATTTTTCCCGATAGTTGGTTTTCTGCACAAAAAGTAGACACCAAGGCAATTCTGCTGAAAACAGCGTCAGTCCGTGTTAGTTGTATCCAAATCACCCAAGTATAGAGGAGAAACAATAGCAAAAGTGTTTGGGAAAGTATATACGTTTTGGACGTATCATGCTCCTCAATTTGTGCTCCTAACTATTAATATGTTCTTTGCTCTTAATAGCAAAGTCCAAGATTTCAACAAAGTTAGAGCAAGCAATATATTCTTAACAAGGGCACGATAAACAACTCACCCTTTTCATATAAAGCATCAACATCAAACTCTTCTCCCTCATTATCCTCATCCTCATTATCACAAGAGGTATTGGTTTCCAAAGTAGAAGTTACCTTTGAATCCCTAGCCATAAGGCATAGGTGGGTACCAGAAGAATGTGAAGATGAGATTGCATTTGTAGCTCCATTCAAAACCTTGTCTTGGCCAATAAAATCTACGATTTCCTCTACATGGTTAGCAACACAAGCACTAGAGGAAATAGAAGCATTTTTATCATGACAATGATACGTCTATTTTGCATCACTATTCTATGTCTTAATTCACTATCATTCATTGATATATTTCGTATTGAGAGGTGATACTTATGTTATTTCATCTATTTTTGCATGGTTGATGACTTTTGGAGCATGGACCGCTGCAGTCAGGATTCTGATGGAAAAGGTGCTGTTTGGAGGCAAAATTCGCGAAGATCAGAAAATCCGGGAAAATATATGGAAAATCCTATTTTTCCAGAAGACTCAGGATGCCAGAAGATGGAGTGGAGGTGGGACACAGGGGGCCCACACCACCCCATGGGGCGGGTAGGCCTAGGCCGCGCCTAGGAGTGGTGTGGCCGCCCTGGCCCACTCCAGCCTCTCCCCTCTGGCGTATATTATCCTCCCAAAACCCTAAGACTCGGGGAGCGACCACAGAAAGATTCCGCCGCCTCTGCGGGGCGGAAAACACCGAGAGAGAAAGATCTCTCTGGCAGATAGATTTCTGCCGGGGGAATTCCTTCCCGGAGAGGGGAGATCGTCGCCATCAACACCACCATCAAGCTGGACTTCATCGGAATCATCATCATCACAACCATCATCACCATCAGCACCCTCATCACCATCTCCATATTGCTGTAACAATTGAGTTGAATCTTGCATTAGTTCATAGGGGAAACTTTCCCGGTGTTGATTACTCCTTGTAGTTGATGCTATTGAGTGAACCATTGAATTATTGTTTATGTTCAGATTGTTATACATCATTATTCCATCTTTGATCATGATCCATATGATGTCTTGTGAGTAGTTCGTTTTGTTCTTGAGGACATGGGAGAAGTCTTGTTGTTAGTAGTGGAGTTGCGTTGAGAAATATTCAATAGATTGTTATTTAAGTTGTGGTGTACTTCTTCTAGTGGTGTCATGTGAACGTCGACTACATGACACTTCACCTATATGGGCCTAGGGGAATGCATTGTGTATTTGGCTACTAATCGTAGGGGTTGCCGGAGTGACAGAAACCTGAACCCCCGTTAGGAAACCATTGCACAAGGGACGTAAGGGTCTTAGAGTTTAAAGCCGTGGTTAGGTTTCTACCTTAATTACTTTCTTGTACTTACGGATGTTTGCAAGGGGTATAATCACAAGTATGTATTAGTCTTGGATGGGGCGGTACATTAGCACAGGTTCACCCACACAACACTTAGCAAGGTAAAGAAGATTAATAGACTATATGAAGCGAAAGCACTTGACAGTCTTCCCATGTGTCCTCGAGAACGTTTGGTCATCTGAAGTAATACAACCGGCTTGTCCTTTGCTGCATAAAGGATTGGGCCACTTGCTGCATTTATTCCTACTTTCTTTTATTTACTCGTACTTTGTTTACTTGCTTTATCAAAAACCCCTAAAAATCTGTTTGCTAAGTATTTGCAGAGAATTCCTGATCCATACCACTAGCCAGCACCTTCTGCTCCTCGTTGGGTTCGACACTCTTACTTATCGAAAATACTGCGATACACCCCCTATACTTGTGGGTCATCAAGGCTATTTTCTAGCGCCGTTTCCGGGGAGTGAAGCGCTATTGGAGAGTGGAACTGGTAAAGGAAACTTCTACTGTGAGTATTGTTTACTTCTGCTAGTTGCTTTATTTTCGTTATGGATAATTCGCTGAGTTTCTTATTTGGTAATGCTACTACCACTGCTAAGGTAGTAGATAAGCCACCACCTGCTGAGAATGATGTTTTCAACATACCTACAAGAATTATTGATCGTGTTATGGATAAATACTATGTTGGGGATGAACTGTCCATCCCGGTGATCTGCTCTTTATACACGAATTATGCGGGTTGTTCAAGTGTGCAGGTATTACTACAGATCAAGTTAAGAACAAGTTATTCTCATTATCGTTGAAAGGAAGAGCTGAGGAATGGTATAAGCTACTGAAGAATGGTCAAGCTCTGGAATGGGAGGAAATAGTGCCTCTCTTTTATTCAAAATTTTATCCTCCTAGTGAGATTCATAAAGATCGGAATCAAATATACAACTTTTGGCCCCTTGATGGAGAGAGTACATCCCAAGCTTGGGGGAGATTGAAGTTACTAATGCTCAAATGTCCCATTCATGAGCTCCCCAACAATATTATTATCAATAACTTCTATGCAAGACTCCCTCTACATGACAAAGATTTATTGGATGCTTCTTGTGCTAGATCATTCACTCGCATGGGAGAAGAAGCTAAATGGGATCTTCTGGACCGTATTCAAGACAATGCTGAAGCTTGGGAGAATGACAAAGGTAGAAAGTCAGGTATAAATTATGATTATGAATGCATTGAATCTTTTATGGGAACTGACGACTTTCAAAATATTAAAAATGCTTATGGTCTAGACTCTCAAGCTATTGCTTCTTATTTTAAGGCTTTTGCTTCCTATATTGAAGTGCCTAAAAAGAAGTGGAATAAGTATCATGAACCTTATAAAGATATTGCTAAGAGTGTTCCTGCAAGAAATACTGAAGTTTATACTGCTAATCATGTTTTACCTGAACCTTATATTGAGAAAATGCCTTTTCCAGTTAAGGTAAAGGAACATTCTATGATAGCTAGTATGGTTAATGAAAGTACAAATAAAGCTGTTGAACCTGATAAACAAATGGTTGATGAACCTATAATAGCAAGTGTGAAAGACTTTGTCACTAAATATGAAAAAGAGGGACACACTATCCTTTGCAAGGATACCTCTAATATTGTTTCACTGTAGTGTTATGAGAGCTAGTATTCCTGTGTTTTCTGTTAGAATAAGTGATCATTGCTATGATGGTCCTTGTGATAGCTATATTGTTAAGTTTATGCATGATACTGAAAGCTACTATGAGAGAGGGAAAAGTGTTCTTATGCATCTCAATAATATCAAGTTTCCTCGTTTTATGTTGAAAGTTTTTATGTTGCACTTCTTTTGCCTTCTTATGCAAGTATCCTTTGGTTTCAACAACTTGTTTGTTTACAAAATTCCCTTGCATAGGAAGTGGGTTAGACTTAAATGTGTATGTGTTTTTGCTTCTTAATGCTCTCTTTCACTTCAATTCATATCCCTATGAGAGCTTCTTCAAAATTATCATGCCCATCTTAATGGCTATAAAGAAAGATCTTTATGGGAGACAACCCAATTTGTTTTTTGCTTTCAGTTTGTTTTTGTTTCTTTGAGTCTTGGAAGTTATTACTTTGGTAATGACCTCTCCTTATTTGTTTTTGTTTGGTTTTTGTGTCAAGATCAACCTCTAATGAGAGAGAAGTAATATTTGGGGAAGTTGCTATCACGAAACAGATTTTTGTGCCCCACCGTAAAATTCGTGAGAGATCTCTGTATGCCGGATTGAGCTGTAATGTTTTGTGCTTATGCCACAGGTTGTTATTTAACTTTCGTTAGTTTTGCACTTTTTGATTTGAGCAACAGAAGATTTTCGAAAAAATTGATCTTTACCTGCTGGTCTGTTTTGACAGATTTTGCCACTCTTGCATTTGCCTCTTTATTCGTTTTCCTTTTTGAATTCTTTTTGGGTTTTTGGAAGGAGTTTCTACAGTAGCTTATGTTTTGATGGTTTTCAGTTGAAGTTGGACTCAAAAGGTTTTATCACTTCACTTATACTAATGTTGCTAATGAGAATTGTGTGAAGTTTTGTGTGAAAGAAATTTCCAGGAAGTGGAGATAATGGTGTAATAAGGAGGAGAAGGGTTTTATGACTCAAGTAATAAGTGTATGAAGATAAAAGATATTGATGTTATTCAAGAGATGACTCCGGAAGAATCTACTAGATACCAAATTCAGAGACCTACAGAGTCCGTTTCCAACTAGGTAACAGTTATGGTAAGAAAAGTTCCACGAAAATACAATCCAACTATATTTTTGCAGTTTTTAGTCAATAAGGAAAGTTACGAAGCGAAAAAGAGACGGAACCGGAGCCAGGGTGGCCCACACCACCCCATGGCGTGGGTCCACCCCTGGCCACGCCACCAGGTGGTGAGGCCACCCAGGACTCCGCCTCCGACTCGTTTTCTCCCAGTACCTTCCTTTTGATGTGAAACTTCGTAATATATAACCCCCGGATCCCCCGAGGTCCGTATATCGTGTTTTCGTCGTGTTTTTGTTTCGATATGTTTCTGTCAGGACATACTCTTTGAAAGCTTAGAAGCACAATGGTGTCCGCCAAGGATAAAGGGAAGGAGCCTATGGAGGAGGACCTTCAAGATCCCAAGCAGAGGCTGGTACCTTTAGTCTCTTTCCCTGCATCAATGGAAGCCTTACGAGTCACTAAGGAGTTCTGCGATAAATACCGGGATTTGAAGAGGAAGGTGGACATGCTTCAATGGGAGAATAATAGACTTCGCAAGATGCTGGAAGATTTCCTCACGTCAACTAAGAGCATAATACCACCACCACCAAAGGAGTGATTCATCATCAGGTTTGGCATCCCCTTGGTTTGTTCCAAGCTTGGGGGAGTGCCGCGGTATCACATCACTATCTTCTATCTTTTTACCTTATTAGTAGAGTCATATCTTGAATAGAGGAGTTATTTTGTAGTATGGTTTGCATTATGGAAGTGTCCCCTCTCTCGTTAGATATGTATCCCTTGGTGTGAGTTGCCGTTATGGAATATTAATGAGAAGTTCTATCATTCACTCTTTTGCATAGCTTATATTAGTTTTCAATTCGTGGTTATATGATTGATCTTGTTGTTAGTATTGGTAGCACTCTGGGATCATTGAGTTAATTTAGTTGGTTTTGGCAAACCTGGCTCGGTCAGTAGCAACACCTTTTTGAGAGTTGAAAAGAAAAAGATAGAAGTACTCTAGAGGAAAATAATTTCATCATCTTTCTTTCTTTATTTGCTCATAAGTCTAGTATTCTCTAGTTAAGATCTTTTGTGCTTCCAAGGAAGATTGCATGTTTGTTTTTATCATTTGTATGTTTGGTTGTTTCCTTCAACTCTTGTACTTGCTACCCAGCCTTGCTAGCCAAAAACCTGTACTGAGAGGGTATTCTTCTCGTGCATCCACCTCTTTTAAACCAAAACCTTTGCCATTTGTGTCCACCATACCTACCTAGTAGCATTATTGCTATTCCAAGTAAATTCTTGTTTCGTCTACCTCCCAAATTAAACTTGTTATGTGAAAATTAGTGATTAAAGCTCTCTTGAACTTGATGGCACACTTTACCTTCTTGCACTAATAAACTTGAACCATTGTGCTCAGCTATGTTGCGTATATGCTTGTGCTTTGTAAGTTGTGAATTAGCAGAACCATGCTGTCATGGGGAACACTTTCAACATTGCACTGGTACTTTGTACCAAGTTGATATCATGTTCTATTGTCTATGGATGTCGTCGGTGTGAAATGAAAGGGGAGCTTGTAAGTCCATGGAGTTATGCATGTGTGTTAGAGAAATGCCTGGGCCGTTGGTCTAATCCATGCTGACATGGTGGAAACCTGCAGCGTAACCATAACGAATATCTATGAAGCATTCTTCTTATAAAAAAAGATATAGAGATTGAGAAAAAGAGAAAAAGAAAAAAAGGAGATATTATGAAAAGAGGAAAGAGAGAAAAAGCACCATATTCCCATGGTAAATAAGAAGATTGCTGAGATACTTGTTGTCTGCTTGCCTTGTCATTTTGATATGGGGATTCTTCCGTATCATCGGGCAAGGGGTACCCCGTTGGCGGTTCTCTATGATACACATATGCTTACAATGACAAGAACTTATCGGTGACTAAACTTGAGTAGCATGAGGAGCGGCCCTCGTATTCAAGGGACATGAGATTCTCAACTTACAACTTGTCAATGCATATCCTCATATTTGATCACTTTAACCTTAATCACCTAAAGATGCCTATGATAGGGGCAATGAGAGCTGAAAGCTAGTAAGTATCATAATTTTTGGGAGCTCTTTATGAGACTTGCAATCCCTGCTTCCCTCTGTGAAGGGCCTTTCTTTTACTTTGTAGTTGAGTCAGTAAACCTACTCCCTTCTATCTCAGCAAGTATTTTGATTTGTTGTGTTTCATTCATTCATATGATGATTTATTCAATCATGTTTCTTATGTTCCTTGTTTAGCACATTGCTCTTATCTTGAAGTTTACTACTTTGAAAGCTTTCATTGAAAAAACAGTTATTTGTGAACTCCAGCAAATTATCAACTATTCTTCGACCAAGAGCTAAGTTTGCCATTACCAATTATGATTCACTTTATGTATCTTTATTGTGTTTCCTTTACTCGTTAAAAGTTGAGTTATATAATAGTGAGTTGTCTTCTAGTATGATCTATGTATTGATGAATGTGATGCTCCTTGTCCGTATTCTTTTATCGACTCTTCACTCCATAAACTTGAGGCCATGTTTATTGAGCTCAATTTCGCTTGGGGACAAGCGAAGTCTAAGCTTGGGGGGAGTTGATATGTCCATTTTGCATCACTATTCTATGTCTTAATTCACTATTATTCATTGATATATTTCGTATTAAGAGGTTATACTTATGTTATTTCATCTATTTTTGCATGGTTGATGACTTTTGGAGCATGGACCGCTGCAGTCAGGATTCTGATAGAAAAGGTGCTGTTTGGAGGCAAAATTCGTGAAGATTAGAAAATCCGGGAAAATATATGGAAAATCCTATTTTTCCAGAAGACTCAGGATGCCAGAAGATGGAGTGGAGGTGGGCCATAGGGGGCCCACACCACCCCATGGCATGGGCAGGCCTAGGCCGTGCCTGGGAGTGGTGTGGCCGCCCTGGCCCACTCCAGCCTCTCCCCTCTGGCGTATATTATCCTCCCGAAACCCTAAGACTCGGGGAGCGACCACAGAAAGATTCCGCCGCCTCTGCGGGGCGGAAAACACCGAGAGAGAAAGATCTCTTCGGCAAACAGATTTCTGCCGGGGGAATTCCTTCCCGGAGAGGGGAGATCGTCGCCATCAACACCACCATCAAGCTGGACTTCATCAGAATCATCATCATCATCACCACCATCATCACCATCAGCACCCTCATCACCATCTCCATATTGCTGTAACAATTGAGTTGAATCTTGCATAGTTCATAGGGGAAACTTTCCCGGTGTTGATTACTCCTTGTAGTTGATGCTATTGAGTGAACCATTGAATTATTGTTTATGTTCAGATTGTTATACATCATTATTCCATCTCTGATCATGATCCATATGATGTCTTGTGAGTAGTTCGTTTTGTTCTTGAGGACATGGGAGAAGTCTTGTTGTTAGTAGTGGAGTTGCATTGAGAAAGATTCAATAGATTGTTATTTAAGTTGTGGTGTACTTCTTCTAGTGGTGTCATGTGAACGTCGACTACATGACACTTCACCTATATGGGCTTAGGGGAATGCATTGTGTATTTGGCTACTAATTGTAGGGGTTGCCGAAATGACAGAAACCATTGCACAAGGGACATAAGGGTCTTAGAGTTTAAAGTCGTGGTTAGGTTTCTACCTTAATTACTTTCTTGTACTTACGGATGTTTGCAAGGGGTATAATCACAAGTATGTATTAGTCTTGGATGGGGCGGTACATTAGCACAGGTTCACCCACACAACACTTAGCAAGCTAAAAAAGATTAATCGACTATATGAAGCGAAAGCACTTGACAGTCTTCCCATGTGTCCTCGAGAACGTTTGGTCATCTTAAGTAATACAACCGGCTTGTCCTTTGCTGCATAAAGGATTGGGCCACTTGCTGCACTTATTCCTACTTTCTTTTATTTACTCGTACTTTGTTTACTTGCTTTATCAAAAAACCCTAAAAATCCGTTTGCTAAGTATTTGCAGAGAATTCCTGATCCATACCACTAGCCAGCACCTTCTGCTCCTCATTGGGTTCGACACTCTTACTTATCGAAAATACTGTGATACACCCCCTATACTTGTGGGTCATCAGACAACAAGAGAACACAAGCATATCATCATCATATTTATTCAAGCCATTTCTACATGATATGCAAGGACTATCAACACAAGCATGTAAGGAGTTTGTAGTGCTAGAAGTGTTAAAGTCCAAAGTTAGATCATTGCAACTAGATAGAGAGGAGGGATTACAAACACTATGATGCAGCCCATCCTACGGGCGCTCCTACATCTACACCACCAAGTCCCCCAAGTGGACCGATGACCCGTGCCCGAGCCAAGCTCCTTCAAGCTAAGGTGAATTCGCTCCTTGTCTCATGTGACTTTGATACATCCTCGGATGGCTTGCTACTTCATGCCAATACCTTATGCATCATCAGGTACGAACCCCATGAAGAAATGCCAAGAGAAGGAGCCAAGCCAACGCGAACCGGAGTCCCAGGCCAAACCGGTGCTAGGATCGGCGGACTGGACTCCTCGCCAGAACTTCCGGCGCATGCCCCGGTGGACCGGACATAGGACCGGAATTTCCGGCGCATGCCGGAACCGACCGGCACACGGCAAAACGCTGTTCTGTACGCCATTCCGGTGGCAGACCGAAATGACGGGCACGGACCAGAAATTCCAGCGCCTAGTCCGGCGCGACCGGACTTATCGCCGAAATGCCTCCAGTCTCAAGTCAACTAGGGTTTAATGCCCGAGAATATTCCCTATTTCGTCTAGTTTTACCCTTTTATGCCCAAACTACCCCTGTTTTAGTGGCTGGCCTATAAATAGCCCCACACCCCTTTGTAAGACTTAGGCATGATATTTGGAATTAGTGGAAACCCCTTGTGGATCTATCTAGTTCTTGCCTCATTCTCCTTTGACAAAGGAGCACCAAATATCACAAACCTCGTTGGAGTTTGCATCGTGCCTCCGCGTTGTAGAAGGCCTAAGCATCGGAGTCCCTTTGCCTAGACATCAAGATCTCACCGAGTCTCCCATCTCGCCGTGCCGGTTCGAGAGAGAGATCCCTGCCCGACGCCGATCCTAGGGATTGCGCCAGACCGGTAGCCGCCGGCGTGAGCAATTGGGTTGTATCGTGTCTTTGTGGTGTGTGTGTGTGTGTTCATCGTGTTCTTCGTGCGTGAGTTCACGGTTTCGCTCTCTCCCTCATCCCCACACCTCCTCCACCTCGATTTCAAGGGATTCGTGAAAGATCGGGCCACCCTCGAGGTTAGCCCTCAACATATTTGTATCAAGAGCTTCATTGCTCACAAATTCCCCCACAAATTTTTCTTCTATCCACCAAAAATTTGAAAATCCCCAAAAAAGAGCCCCAAATTTTCCTTCGGATCGATCTCTGGATTTGGTGCATTTTTCGTGGTTTTGTTCCACAGATCTGTTGCTTTGGGTACCGATCTACCTTCCTAGAACCTTTTGCCAGCCCAATTTGGACAAATTTTCGAAATTTTTGACCGATTTGACTTTTGGAGTTCGTCATGAACTCAAACCGGCACCAGGCTCAGCGGATCGGCACAGCCGTCGGAAATTTTGGCGACAGTTCCGGCGAACCGGAATAGCCACCGGAATTTCCGGCACCAGGCTCGGCGCCGCCGGTTTGGCCGCCGAAAGTTCTGTTTAGCCCAATTTTGTCCGTTTTTCCTCTCGCAGTGTTCATGTTTCGTGTCGCCCAACTAACTTCAAGCTTCCGCAACAATATTCACATACCGCGCTCATCAACACCGCGACACCGAACATCATCCCCAACACCGGTAACAAGTCATCAATACCGAAGGTATAACTTATTACACCTTGTTAACCCTTCTTCCTTATGTGTATCTATCCTATGAGAGCAACTCATCTTGTGTTTGCCTGAGCATTGTGCACTTGTCCTTGGAAAGTGAGAGTGTGAGAGCAAATACAAGAGTTAACATAGTAGTATAGAAAGGGAGAAAAATAATCAAAAAAAGAGAAAAAGAAAAAGCAAAAGAAAAATAGAAAGATACATAGTTTCCCAATACAAAGAAAGTCTCAAGCTTGTAAGCAAAGAGAGCAAAAGAGCGCGACTGAAGCAAGTGCATAAATCCGTTGCTTATTTCTCTTTTGGCGAACGATTTGTGGTCTCTCCTTGCGTTGGCACGACACCGAGCCTAGTCTTCATTAGGACCTTTTGTGCTCATTTTCATAGTCGTACTAACCACATCCGTCTCCATGTGTGTGTATCCTAGTGTTTTGTAGATCGCCTCCTATTTGCGTTTGATCTTTTGGTTCTCTACCACGTTTGACAATAACCTTTTCTTTGGATCGTTTCGTTTGGTTTTCCACAACCCTAACCTTCCACCCGCAGCTTTTGAGAGTTTTCGCTTTCCTTCTTTATAGTGAGTTTTCTTTGCGTTTTCATGTTGCAAGCCAATAGTTCCCTCTTGTGGTTTCTAGTTCGGTGCAATCCCAAAGGTGAGGTACAAGGCTAACACCACCATACTCCACTTCCATATACAATCCTTGTGTGTTTTGCATAATGGATAGGCACGGTGAGTCGAGCCAACCACCTCCCTAAGAAGAAGAACAAGGACCATACATGACGCGCGCAAGTCACTTCATCGTCCGACAAGAGTTCCGTGAATGTTGTCAAGCCCTTGAGACGCGACAAGATGAACAATTTGGCAAGATGCAAGCCGAGTTCAAGAACATCGACAACTGCTTCGATGGCCTTGAAAGACAAATAGACGCAATGCATCACAACTTTGGCCATCAAAATGAAGCGCGAAACAAATGACAATCTTTGACGCCTCATCGATGGAATGGCAAGGCCACACTCACATGCATCAAGCTCTTCAAGTTCTACGCGTTGTCATGTTCCTCTACAACAAGGTCTCCATCCAAGTGCTCCAAGATGCAATGATGCCCCCGTGGTTGAATATGGAAGTTCTTCCAACTACGTACCTTCTCCACGGCACGCCGCGACGTCAAGCTATGATGGTGATTTCTCTTCAAGGCCACAAGCAAGGCAAGAAGCACACCGTCATCACGCAAGGGCATTGGTGATACAACAAGAGAAACCACAAGAAGAACCGCAAGTCCACCACCATCGCCCGCGACACGTACTTGACACAACAAGTGATGAATCTGTTGGAAATATGCCCTAGAGTCAAATAGTAGTAAGGACTATTATCATATTTCATATAGTTTATGATTAAGTTTTATATCATGCTATAACTGTATTGAGTGGAAAAATCAATACACGTGTGATATACAAACAACCAGGGGTTCCCAGTGAAACTCTAGTCACTGGTTCATTGGTCAACAAATGATCAAGTTTCCTGATTATGTGGCATTTATGCCAATTGGAAATGAGGTCATCTCATTCTGTGAATGAGATGATGAACCAATACCCAACCTAAACATCGTGACCCGATCATGTCACGAAGTTCAAGTTACGATGATTAGAAATGGATCCTCATAGACTATTCCTTAGACCGTGAGGCTATATCAATCAGTCTCTCCTGAGAGTGCTTAGATAGCATCAAACGCCATCTGGTAATACGGTGGTTATAAAGGTGTGTTCAGGTACTCGGAGGAAACCGTAGAGGCAATATATGTCAAGAGCGGGATTTGTCCGTCCATGTGACGGGAAGATACTCAAGGGCCCACTTGGAGAAGTTATATCCAATAGCTGCGCAGCGTGTGATTTGATCACGGGGATATCACTTGTCGGAACGAGTCAAGTAGCATTGTTCAGTAACAATATTGAACACGACATGGTGATGTCATTGATCAGATCTAAGGCAATGCAAGTATCGAGTGACAAAGGGAATAAGACACGACTGTCCCGGTTCAAACAACGAAAGATCTTCGTGGAACGCACAGGGGTCACATGGCCATCCAGGTCCCTCTATCGATCATTGGTGCGGGAGTGTCCCGACCATGTCTGGAGTGTTCCCGAACCGTGGGGTATCACGCTTAAGGGCTTGATGATGCTTAGAGAGTGTTTATAGGATCGGTGAAATCACCGAAGAAGAGTAGGGAGAAAACCGGAAGGGTTTCGATAAGTCCGGAGTGGAGGTGGAAGGTGTTCCATAGCCACGGAGGTTGAATAATATGTGAATGAATGTTAAAGATTGATTTAATCACTTATTCATAATTATTTAATAAAGAGAAAAATCAATTTTAATGGTCAAAGGCTTAATGGGCCAATTCCGGAGGGAAAGGGCCCATTAGGGGAAAGGAGAGAGGGAGAGGGGCCCAGGGGGAGGCCGACTGGGCCTAGCCCCCCCCCCCCCCGCGCGGGGCCCACTAGGTGGCTGGCGGCCACCTCCTCCCCCCTCCTCTCCTTTAGTCCCACCCCGGGACTTTGAGGGAGGTAGTATGTAGCATCCCAACTGTCTAACAATTGCAATGCTACTAGCCTAGTCTATATAATTGCTACTTCCTACATATAATTGTTGCATCATAATTATATCATGCTCATGTCATCATGCCACCTTGCATTTGAGCATCATATAAAACCCTTTTCATTTGGTTCTTCTCTCTTATGCATTATTAATTGTATTTGCCTCTTGATATATTGTATTTGGTTCTTGGTAAATGCTTGATGCCTAAGTTCAGTTGGGGGCATATCTTTTATTAACTCCACCACCTTTCTTGTTACCACCCCATAATTCCACCATCCAACTATATGTGAGCTTTGCATCTTATTGAGTTTACCTCTAGCTCATATGGGTTGGAATGGATCCTCTTACTATTCTACATGCTCCCACACTAGCATCATGTTGTTTTCACATTATTGATATGTGAAGCCACCTTTGCATGCTTTGTGAGGGTACCCCTTTTTCTAGCTTCCATATGGGTTATCATGAATGTATGCTCATGTTGGGATATTTTTAGACTATTATTCATCTAGTGGAACATACACACTAGCATGTCTAAATTATATTCAAATATGATCATCTCCATCTACTCCACATGGAACATCCAATTTAATTCCTTTAGTTGGCCTTAGATCCATGTTTTGGAATGCATGTGAATCAATGCCATGGGAATTTATTATTGTTTTCACAATATTAAACATGGCATTTACTATTCATGCATGGGCCATGCAAGGTCATCACCTTTTTCCTTTTCTTTGGTTTTTCTTGTATTTATGAAGTGGATCTTTGTCTTTGGAATCAAGTCAGTGTGGGCTTTCTTAAGCTCTATTCTTTGCTCTTGCTAAACCCTCATCATCTTGATCCTTGCTCTCCTTACCATGTGCACCCAAAAACCCTAAACACCTCATCTCTCTCTCCACCACCACCATGTGCCCAACAAAACACAAAAACCCTCACCTCTATCTTCTTATCCTTCCTCACACCCCTCCCTCTTGCTTGATCTTGGTTTGTTCATGTCAAACCCAAACCCTAACCAAGCCCTACCCCATCCCTCTCTCTAAAACTCTAGCCCTAATCCACCCCATGCCAAGCTAACTCTAACCCGCCTAGCTTCGGTTACACCTCACCCCCTCACCATGCCGAGGCACCTCTCCCTCTCTCTGCCAGCAAGGGCCACCCTAGCCCTCTCTATCTCATGCCGAGCTACCCCAACCCTAGCTAACCACTCCCTCCAACCCTAGCTCCATGCCACACCCTCTCTCTCCCTGCCAGGCCGACCCCACACCCGAGCCAGCCCTCCTTGGCCTCGCCCTGACCCCACCTGCAGCCCCTGCACCCCTGCCCGAGCCGGTCGAGCATGTGAGGGTGGAGAGGAAGGAAAAGGTGGCCACCCGACCACCTTTCCCCACTCTGAACCCCCACGCCATCTACCTCTCCCTCTTGCCCTTATCTTTCCCTCTCTCTCTCTCGCCTGGTTGCATCCCGAGATCCGTCCTAGGGTCTTGCCTAGCCCCTGCTTTCCCCACCTGCCGGCTACCCCTCTCCCTTCCATCCCCCGGCAGCCCCACCGTCGGTTTCACCACCGTCCTCTCGATCCAGCAGGCGGGCGTGGAGTGTGGGGTGTCGAGGAAGACCGTGAGGCCCCTGCGTCGCCCCCGTACACAGCAGCGAGGAGGAGGAGGCCCTGTACACGCTGCACGCCGACGCACGCCGACGGAAACCCTAGCTCCGACCGTCTGCATTGTCGCTGATCTGCTGCTCCTCGTCCCGATCCGAGCCCTCCATCGAGCCCGTGGTGAGCGTCCGAACCTCCCAGACAAACTCCCTCCGTTCACCGCTCCCTGTACGCGCCATGCCGCCGGACGAGCGTCTTCGGTGCATCGCGCTCGCTGTCGTCGAGGACCGTCCTCTCGCCGGATACGCTTTATCTGGCCGCGCCTGCACGTCCTAACACCAACCTCCCCCTAGCCCAGCGGTAGCCGCCGCCGCACGCTAGCGCCAGATCGCGGGTTCGATCCCCCGCTGCGCCGCGCGCGCCCGTCTGTCAGTTTCGTCAGAAACGCAAGGGAAGAAAAACAGTAGCAGCTGCACACTTTGCATATCCTCCCCCAATCTTTTGTTTCGTCAACCCACGCTCCCTCCGACCCCACCTATCAGCCTCAGTGGCAATTTTACAAAAAGGTACCGCGAGTTTGGGGTTCTCAACCCGTGGTCCCTGGCTCTGCCGCGTGGCATCTGCTCGCCCAGCCACTGGCGCGTGGGCCCGTCTTGCCGCAGGACCCACCTGTCTGTCCCTCAGGCTAGACATCTCCATGGTGAGAAAAGCCCGCGTAAGCCTGCTGCGTCCCACTGTGCTGAGTCAGCAGCTGGCCCACATGTCACCCGCTGTGGCTAGCTGTTCCTGTGTATAAAAAGTCTCTCTGTTTATCTATGTTATAAAAACAATTTCAGAAATGTTTAAATATGAATTTAAATCTGTTTTAAATAAATTTTAATTTGTAAATCCAAATATTACAAATGATATATGTTTTGGAATCAGAAAAAGGTGAGGATTTCAAATATGCCATTTAAAATATCTTTTGAGCAATTTAATTTTTTTTGGAAATTATTCAAATGCAATAAATATGCCTTTTCTTAATTAATTAATGACTTTAATTTTACAACTCCAAATTCGACAAATAATATATCTAAATCGATCAGCGCGACGAGCCCGTTCTAACTATGCATTCCATGTTCTGAATTGCAGCATGCATCATATAAATATAAAGTATACAGCAACTTATATGGGAGCAAAACATGGATAAAACTCAATAAAATGCTTTATTCTTGTACCCCACACCTCACCCATGCCATGCTACTTTATTGCCATGTAAATTGTGCATCATTCATCATGGCATGCTTGTTTGCTTGTCGCATTTTAATTCATATGCTTGTGCACTTTATTTATGTTGGCCCTTGTTTGTTTGGTTCTTCTTCGAATATACGTCGAGCAAGGGATATATCAGGAATCCCAGGAGCACTACCTAGATCCGTCTCTCGCTTCAACTGAGCTGCCAGGCAAGCACTTCCCCATGCTTGCATACGTACAGTACCTATTGCCTCTATCTTATTCTTGTATCATTGAGTCGCGATTGCATTAAATTGAATCCCAAGTACTGCATAGCCTTTACTTTTAAACCCCACCGAAGCTTGTTCCTCCATCCCATGAGCCATTACTACAGGAGTTGTTTGAGCCATGCGAGTTGTAGAAAAGCATGTGTAGGGTATGTGAGTGTCTGATGGATAACGAGGTACCTAAACAACTTAACCTGAGTAGTAATGGGATAACTAATGAAAGAGGCACCGGTGAGCAATATCTGCTATTTGGTTTTTCATGCTCACTTGCGTCCCGTAGGACCCCGAGTACTTTATTCCTGTTCCTCGACTATTCGCACTATCCACATCCGGGAGGCCTTATGGAGCCCCCTGAGCCAGAGCTTGATTCATTCTTATTTCTTGGGGCCACAAAGTAGTTTGGGGCTTTATTACTATCCTGTACTTATGCCATGTTTTACTGTTTTATTTAAGATTGTGCGAGGAGCACCTGTACTATTTAGGGATCGCGGCACGATTTCGTGGTATCGACAAGCCTAGTCACACTTTCGGGTTCCCAGTCGTTTACAGTCGTTCTCGCAAACCCTGGGTCCGTCTCGGAGCCGGCCAACTTCGTTGCGGGTAGCTTATTGGGGTGGCCCCCTGAAATATTTCTGAATCCTGTGATCGCTTTGTCGTGAATGCCTCGTTGGGTTTTGATTTGTTTTTTTCCGAGGTTGATCGAGTGTGTGTTGCTATTTGTGCACCCCTGCAGGGTAAATCTTTCTGAAAGCCGTGTCCGCGGTTATGGACGACTTGGAGCACAATTTCTCGATCATAGACAAGTATAACTAAAGTACCGCTTTTAATTTGACTAAGTACTTGACTAGTAAATAGTGCAATACTCATGGAATGGTTAATAAAACTGCCAACGGATGGGTTGTTCGTCTGCTTTCTCGTTGATAAGCGAGAAGGAGGATGGATCTGTTAATTATACTGTTATAACTGTTGTTACTATTTAACGGACATCCTTCTATCATTGGTTAGGCGGATGGTTAGTGAGTATCTATAGACTTGTTAGTTATTATCTTTTGCTGCAATTGTGTCACCCCAGGTTATGTCCCCTTTAGAGGCATAAAGACTTGCTGAGTACCCCTAGGGTCTCACACGATAAATTGTTTGATTCAGATGAACAGGTGTACTCGCAAATGGATACTGGGTGGAGGAGACAGATGATGTTGGCAACGATCACTCGGTGTAGAGATTTCGGGGATGGGGATCCGCGAGATCTGTGGGCGGGATGTGTTTATTTATGTGGCATCTTATGCCGATTTGCTTCTTATCCGTACTCGGATCTTGTTTTCCGCTTCCGCCTGATACTCTGATGTTTGATGTATGAGGAGCTATCCTAAACTATTATCTCTATCTAGGATATTTGGATCTTGCCGTGTGATGTTGCAATATTTCTATTTCTTTTAGATGGAATGGCTCTGAAAACTGTTGTATGGTGGCTTGCATACATACTCACTTGTGTATGTAGTTGATCCCTTCGCCTGCCGATTACGCCGCTCGTTCTTGTCCTGATGTTCTGGAAGTGGTTAGGACGGCCGACAGGTCTACCTGTGAGTGGCCCCTGGGCCCCACCGTACTATTTTAACCACTTTCGCTCATCTAGGCATGCAACTTAGAGCGTAATTCACCGAGGTAGTTACATAGTACCTCCCCTCCCCCTATATATAGTGGGGTATTTGGCCAAGATAAATACACCAATAATCAATAAAGGTCTTCTCACTTTTGGGAGGACCTCCAGTTGATATTTTCTCTCTCACCCTCTCTCTCGTGACCGTGGTCCCAAGTCTGGACTGCGTGAGCGAGAGACATCTTCACCGCGGAGCGCCGTCGCGCTGCGGGATTCGGATCCGGGAGCTCTACTTCTGCAACTGTTGCTGGATCAGGGAAGCGGGAGTCATCGTCATGCACCAGACGTGTGTAACTCCCCGCGAGGTGTCGCACTTGAGGCACTCAAGTCGTTGGAGCCAAGGAGCGCAAGGACTTCATCCCGACCTTGAGGTCGGCTTCGACTCGTCTACATCAACCACGCTCTCCTGAGCATTGACAACGCTTACAGCTTCAGGGTTTCAGGGGCGTAGAGTAAAATTTTATTGTTTTCATACGCGGAACCCCAATAGTGGTATCAGAGCTAGATCTCTGTGTAGTAATGCTAGTACGGGTAGAACACACGAGATGTAGCATGTGGGCGTTGATCTTTTAGTTGTTACCCTCCCACGTGTACTTGTGTATACCGCAGTAATGCTTGATGAAGCGGCCCCCAACCGACTTTACGCGTTCATTCGCGAGACTGGTCCATGCTTGACATACGGCTTGTACCGTATAAAGTGGCTTAGGGGGGTGTCTGTCTGTCTCGCATTAGTTGGTATGCCATTTGTAATGGAGGGCCCCGAAAGGGGTGTAGTATAGACAACTACTTGATCAACGTTGTGCTAAAAGTTCGTAGATAAGAATGGTTCTTGTGCGAAAGCCCATTCAGCCACGTAAAACATGCAAAGATAAAGTAGAGGCGTCTAACTTTGTTTTGTAGGGGGGCGTTGCTTTGTGATATGGTTGTGGCAAAGGTAAAGTGATTGCCTTTTGTTACGTAGTAGTAGATAGTCACGGAGGTGACAGACTACCACGCCAGAATGACACCGGTACCCTGGTGTCTACAGCGCCGGAACCCTAGCGTTGGAACCCGGTGACGATGGATGGAGATCACAACGTGAAGGACCATATCACATAGCATTTACATTCAATGTTATTGTTTGTATGTCTTATTGTGTGCTAGTATTAGATACTCGACGGTAGCCTAATAAGATGATCCCTGTTAAAATTATCAACGATTGTGTTCCCCCTTAGTGTGCACCACCAAGAAAGTTCTTCGGTATGAGGCGATCCAGGGTTACAAGCCTGGGTGTCAGACATATCTACGTTCGCGTACAGTGGATGTAAGCCATGTTGCACAACGAATACACTAAGGTTGAGTTGGCAAGCCTAGCACACCACAGAAGCGTGGCCTCGGAACACGAATGGCCGAAAGATCGAGCACGAGTCGCATGAATGATGTGACCGACGTTTAGCGTCCACCTTTGAACCCACATCGATGGCCGTGATCAATCGGGGGAGATGTGGCTGATAGGGGTCGTGTTATCACTAGGAACCCTCACTGGGGATAGGTGTTTCTGAGTGGAGTTATTATTAACTCATTTAATTATAAACATAGTCTAAATTCCTTTTGCAATTATAAATGTGGATGGGACCTTCCGTGTTGACAATTAATGGTTAGAAGGAGAGAATCTCAGATTAGATGGATCAAACTTCTCCATTTGGGTTGCCAGTCTCCATGTTCTCCTTAGCGAGAACGACGTGGTCGACTACATACTCGACAGGATGGATTTGGATCAGCCCACGGACCTTGAGAACCCAGAGGAGCGGAAAGACCGCTATCTCCGTCGTGAGATGGCCTCCTATATTTTAGTTGTGATGTGTTTCGGAATGGTGGACGAGCTGTGGCCTTTTGTGGGTGATGTCAACCCTCGTTCGGTAATGCTACAGCTTAGGACACATTTTGTGGAGCAGACACGCATTTGGGAGCATGAGCTGATGGGAGACTTCCTCTCCATTAAGATGGAGGAGAACTCATCACTAGATGACCACTTGGAGCACATGCATGATGTGTACATGAGGCTTGCATACTTCCTGGATGTCTGGATTACGGGCTCTTTTGCAAACGCCGCTGTGCTATGGTCGCTGCCACCAAGCTACCAAGCACAAGTCAGGACTTGCGTAATGAGGGGTGACGCAGAAACAATGGAGTTCCACCGGTCCATGATACATCTCAGGAATGTGTTGGTTGAACCAGATGTCGCTCCGGTCGTCAACAACAAAGGTATATATTTGATATACAGTTTTATAAATGTTATAATCTTGCAAACACATTTGTAGTGTTAAGTATATTTGATACTTGTTCTGTTTTGCTGAAAACAGGTCCTTCTGCATAGAGGTGCTTGCTGGAGAGGAGGTGGCGTTGCGTGTTGATGGCGAGCATGATGATGATGGCCGACGACACTCTCCCTCGACATTTATCATTTAGTTCATGTTTAGGATGATTAATGTAATCAAGAGATTGTGAACTTCTTTAGTGTGTCTCACACTTCGTGAGAAAGTTATTCATATGAGTTTGTAACAAACAGTTGTTCTGCTTTTATGAATGATTTCTATTCGTGTTCATATCTTGTTTGATTATGTGTGAATTATCCTTGTTGTTTGAAACTAATTGATAATGCATGAATATTTGTAATAACATTAAAAATGCCTTGTTCAAAATACCCAACTTAATGATATGTTCATTAATGAATGAAAAACCATTGTTTGAATTCAAAGTTATGGGATAATATGTGAAAGACATTCGATTTCTTATCACATATAAATCATTCCTAAGTTCGGCAAAATAACTTGAACACCTTGTATTACTTGAACACAAAGTGTTTAAAGAATTGTTAAAAGTTAATACATATTCGATGTATTATGTTTTAACAAAAATAGTAATTATCATTATATGATTATTTAAATGTGTAAAGAAGTTTACCAAAGGAAACATGAATATGAAACTATTTGATTTGATCAAAGTGTTTCATCAACAATGGGTATAAATATAAAAGAGAATCCAATTACTATGATTTGATCAATAGTAATGAAATTCAACTTTATAAGAGTGGCATAAAAGAAATTGTGGAATGCAAAGCTTTTTGAAACGTCAAAATGCAAAGCATCACAATATGATATTAGATATCAAAGGGGTTGAATAGAAGGCACCAAATAAATCGTTGTAGTGTAGATGTAGAGACCATTAGCTTAGAAATAGTTAGCACTCAATTAGAATGTAGTGAACCATTTGAATTCGTGAAAGTTTTGGGGTTATTCGATATAACCAAAACAATAGCGAATAAGTCCTTGTAGAGTATTCATTGGAAACTTTGAATACGAAATCCATAGCTGAAACCAAAAGGAAAGCAAGATTCGTATTGCTTGGATTTTGGTACATTTTTTAGGAAACCCACTTTTAGTGATGTTTCTCAATTATGAAGCAAATGGAAAATAGTGTAAAACACGATGAGGATTCAAAGCCCTGCATCAGAGTGTTGAGAAGCGCAACGAACAACGTTCCTGAACGATTCTCTTCACAGAAGGAAAGAATCAATGATATTGATCATTGTGTTTTCCCCACTAGTGTTTTCACTATATGAAGTAGGATTCAAAATGTAATCCATATCTTGTATGGAGACATTTGTGAATCATTTGTCATGATTATTAGAATATGACATACCTACAAACTACTAAGGAAATAATACTAAACTAGAATTATGAGAAATCCTAAAAACAAAATTCACTTGAGATTAGAAAGCAATTCATTGCTGAATCTCACAAGTAAAAGGGGTTACTTGGAATTTTCCCAAATGACTGCAAAGCCATAGTGGAAAAGGTGGTGAATAACAAAAGCACAATTTGTCAAGTATTGGATAAATTCAAATGTGCTAAATGTCTAGTGGATTTAAAACTACTAAAGTACTAGTATATCATAGTAAATCTCCAAGTTTGATATTTGATCAAAGAATTTTGAAGTTGTTCAAAATAGTGGGAGGATATGCAATTTGCATAAAATTGAGTGGGAGCTATAAAGGCCTTCCTGAAACAATATGTGATTGACATATTTTTAAGTGGGAGCAATATAAGTTTCAAATTCAATTATGTAGGAACATATTTTGAGTGGGAGCTTATAGGAGTAATTCTTAAGTATGTTAAGAATGAAAGCGCAAATACTTATAAATAATGATTTATAAGAGGTAGAAGTTGATAATAGGTGTATTATGATGTTATGCAGTATTCCTTAAGGGATTCTGAAAAGGGTTTTGGAATAGAAGTTAATTAAGGAAATGGTTCTTAATAACTCAAAATTAGGAATAGTATTAAGTTTAACATCAATGGTTGAAAGAAAGAAAAGGATGATCGTCATCCACTATGTTGAGACATAGGTTCTTTGTTAGAAAACCATGATGATAACTTAGCATATTATGTGATCCAATTAAGGAACGTTTGAAAGTGATTAAGTTTGAATCACAGAACGTTGAGCTAAGTTTGTCCGCAGTATCTAGTAGATAACTTTAGACGTGTTTTCCAAATCCATAAAGGATGACATATCTTAAAACATAAAGAGTTATATTATAAGGGAATATGTTGGAAACTCCTGTAGATACCAATTAAAGTCAAGTAGGAAGCGAGGTGAATAAAACAAAGAAAGTAGAGTGCACTAGTGTTTCGATGAATACATTTATAATAATAGATAAGGGTACCATCTAAAGTGTTGTATAATGTTATGGTAGGGCTAGTTCGCTTTTAATGTAGAATGATGTGTCCCAGGGCACAGTGCCCATGAGAAAGCCCTCGAGGTTGATCTAACGTCATTGTAGGCTCCTGGAATCAGGCCTCGTTCTGCTGCCATAGCGATGATGCATTTACACAGATGCTATCATGTGATGATAAAGTATTAATGTCAATCAAGGTGACATTAGTAAGTTGCAAAGGATTTAGGACTGTAAAGTACAGACCCAAGACTCAACCTCTTCCATGAGCAAGCATGTTCAGGGTACCGGACATATGGTGCCAATGATTGAGAACAAATGCAGCTAGTGTATTTGTACTCTAGTGCAAGTGGGAGACTGTTGGAAATATGCCCTAGAGTCAAATAGTAGTAAGGACTATTATCATATTTCATATAGTTTATGATTAAGTTTTATATCATGCTATAACTGTATTGAGTGGAAACATCAATACACGTGTAATATACAAACAACCAGGGGTTCCCAGTGAAACTCTAGTCACTGGTTCATTGGTCAACAGATGATCAAGTTTCCTGATCATGTGGCATTTATGCCAGTTGGAAATGAGGTCATCTCATTCTGTGAATGACATGATGAACCAATACCCAACCTAAACATCATGACCCAATCATGTCACGAAGTTCAAGTTATGATGATTAGAAATGGATCCTCGTAGACTATTCCTTAGACCATGAGGCTATATCAATCACTATCTCCCGAGAGTGCTTAGATAGCATCAAATGCCATCTGGTAATACAATGGTTATAAAGGTGTGTTCAGGTACTCGGAGGAAACCGTAGAGGCAATATATGTCAAGATCGGGATTTGTCCATCCATGTGACGGGAAGATACTCAAGGGCCCACTCGGAGAAGTTATATCCAATAACTGCGTTGCGGGATTCGGATCCGGGAGCTCTACTTCCGTAACTGCTGCTGGATCGGGGAAGCGGGAGTCATCGTTAGGAACGGGACGTGTGTAACTCCCCGCGAGGTGTCACACTTGAGGCACTCAAGTCGTTGGAGCCAAGGAGTGCAAGGACTTCATCACGACCTTGAGGTCGGCTTCGGCTCATCTACATCAACCACGCTCCCATGAGCGTTGACAACGCTTTTCAGTCTTCAAGGGTAAGTTCGCGAAAAACCCCTCCCGTTACTGTATTACTAATAGATAGGTCTTGGCAGCTCCAGGGGTTCAGGGGCATAGAGTAAAATTTTATTGTTTTCATATGCGGAACCCGAACAGACTCCAATTTGGAAAATCAAGCTCGTCATCGACGTGAAGCTCTCCAAGATCCTCCTCCTCGTCATCATCATCATGAATGTCCGCACTGACACCATGGTCATCACGAGGCGCCTCCTCCACCATGCCAAAACTTGGAGCGCCAAGTGGTCCAAATCGAGCGACGCCCACCACGTCAAGACGCTCAAGAACATGATCTTCGCCGTGAGGCCCATGTGCCTAACCAACATCACCAACCGAGGAACGAGCCTCCCCTTCGTCGTCAACCGCGCCAAGAGGCTCCACACCCTCACCACCATAAGGCCCAAGCGGCTCAACCACATCAACAACCACGCCAAGAGCAAGAGCAAGCTCCACAACAACAACATCAAGAGCAATCTCCGCAACAAGATCACGAGAACCAAGTTCCAAATCCTCAACCACAAGATCATCAACAAGGTCACCAAGCTCGTCGCAATGACCGCAATGATGAAGAAACTTTCGGCAAGCTCAAGTTCACAATGCCCAAGTTTACCTTATCCAGTGACCCCGAAGAATACCTCTCGTGGGCACTCAAAGTCGACAAGATCTTTCGTATGCATAATTATAGCAACGAGAAGATGGTCGCCATGGCTTTGCTTAAGTTTGATGATTACGCCAACCTTTGGTGGGAACAAGTTCAAGTTGCTTGTGATGCAAGACAAGAGCCGCCAATCACAACTTGGCATGACATGAAGGCTCATATGAGATCCTGCTTTGTCCCCGCGCATTACACGCGCGACCTCTTCAACAAGCTACAAGCGCTTCGTCAAGGGACAAAGAGCGTGGAAGAGTACTTCAAGGAAATGGAACTCAACTTGATTCGCACCAACATTGACGAGCGCATGGAGCAAACTATGGCACACTTCCTTATTGGGTTGAACCACCCAATCAAGCGCATCGTCGAGTTCCAAACATACAACACCATGGTTGAGCTTGTGCACATCGCAACAAAGGCCGAACGTCAAGTGCAAGAGGATATCAAGTACAACAATCCCAAGACGTACTTCACCTACAAGAAAGCTTCAACCGCTACACCAACAACTTTCAATGGAAGATCCTCAAGTACCTCCAAGCCTTCCTTCAAGCCCACACTTCCTCAAGGAAAACTACCCCCAAGTGGCAAACAAGCAAAGAGTGACACACCTTTCAACGGTGAGTGCTACAAGTGTGGAGGCAAAGGACACAAGTTAGACGAATGTGGAAACAAGAAAGTATTGTTCATCCATGACAATGGCGAAGAAGAGTACTTGAGTAAAGATGAATTTGATGCTCGAGTCAAGGAAGCAATGGCAAAGCAACGAGTGGAAGATGACCAAGAACTCCTCATGTGTGAACATGACGCAAGTCCATCGCTTGTCGTCACAAGGATCTTGACCACTCAAGCACAAGAGCATGAAGACCAACGCTCAAATATCTTCCAAACACGAGCTGGCATCAATGGCAAATCTATCAAAGTGATCATCGACGGAGGGAGTTGCCACAACCTTGCTAGCACCGAGTTGTGTGAGAAGCTCAACCTCACCCTCCATCTGCACAAGCACCCCTACCACGTGCAATGGCTAAGTGACCAAGGGTCCGTGAAGATCAAGCATACCGTATCGGTCTCCTTTGCCATTGGTCCTTACAAAGACACGGTGGAGTGCGATGTGGTTCCTATGACAGTTTGCCACATGCTTCTTGGTCGACCATGGCAATTCGACAAGGCTGCTCTACATGATGGTCGCACCAATGTATACACCTTCAAATGGCTTAACAAGACATGTGTTTTGCAACCGATGACTCCTAGACAAATAATTGCGGACAATGCAAAGGCTTTAGCGAGGGCGCAAAGCACAACACTTGTGAGAAGAGCGGTGAGAGAGAGAGAACCACCTCATAGTGAGTGAGAGCCACAAGCCAAACTCGAGTGGAAAAAGTAAGAGTGTTCTCCTTGCCACCAAAAGTGAGATGAGAGAAGTGCGGAAGAACCCATCCATCTTGCACTACGTCCTCATTTACAAGGGCCTAGTGCAAGGAACTAATGAAGTAACCAATGTTCCTCCATCTTTGATGATTGTCTTGCAGCAATTCAAGGATGTGTTCCCAAAGAGCTTCCACATGGACAACCTCCCCTTCGTGGAATTGAGCATCGCATTGACCTCATCCCCGGCGCACCCCTTCCAAGCCGTGCCGCCTACCGCACGAACCCGGAGGAGACGAAGGAGATCGAACGTCAAATCAACCAACTCGTCTCCAAAGGTTTGATCCAAGTTAGCACTAGTCCAAGTGCGGTACCCGTGATTCTTGTCCCAAAAACGGATGATACGTTATGGTTATGCATGGACTGCCGTCCAATCAATGCTATCACCATGTGTTATTGACATCCTATACCACGTCTCGGTGACATGCTTGATGAGTTATGTGGAACCACTATTTTTTCGAAAATTGATCTTAGTAGTGGTTACCATCAAATACGCATGGCGGAAGGTGATGAGTGGAAAACCGCCTTCAAGACCAAACTAGGTCTCTATGAATGGTTGGTCATGCCCTTTGGCTTATCTAATGCCCCATCCACCTTCATGCGCCTTATGAATCATATCTTGTGTTCTCTCATTGGAAAAAGTGGTGTTGTCTATTTCAATGATATACTTGTGTATAGCAAGTCACTTGAGGACCACGTGACACATGTCAAGGAAGTTTTGCAAATCCTTCGACATGAAAAGCTTTATGCTAATCTTCCCAAGTGTACTTTTGTTAAATACAAGTTGATTTTTCTTAGATTTTTCATTTCTTTGAAGGGAATTGAAGTTGATGTTTCCAAGGTCAAAGACATACGAGATTGGCCCATCCCAATAATGTGAGTGAACTCCGAAGTTTTCATGGGTTGGCCGGTTTCTATCGTCGCTTTGTGAAAGACTTTTCAACCATTCCTTGTCCTCTCAACGAGTTGACGAAAAAGAATGTCACCTTCGTATGGGGTAAAGCTCAACAAAAAGCTTTTGATGAACTTAAAAAGAGGCTCACCGAAGCACCTCTTCTTGCGTTACCAGATTTCACAAAAACTTTTGAGATAGAGTGTGACGCTAGTGGTATTGGCATTGATGGAGTCCTTATGCAAAACAAACGTCCTATAGCCTACCATAGCGAGAAACTTGATGGTGCTCGCCTTAACTATCCGATTTATGACAAAGAGATTTTTGCCTTAGTTCGTGTCCTTCAAGTTTGGCAACACTACCTATGGCCCAAAGAATTTATCATACATTCTGACCATGAGTCGTTGAAATATCTCAAAGGCCAAGCCAACTTGAGTAAGATACACGCTAAGTGGGTTGAGTTCATGGAGTCTTTTCCGTATATTCTCAAGTATAAGAAGGGCAAAGATAATGTAGTTGCGGACGCTTTGTCTTGCAAACACACAAGCATTCTTATGAGACTCAAAATCAACATGTTGGGTCTTGAGGAAATAAAATCTTTGTATGCTTCTAACCCGTTCTTTGAACTAATTTTCACAAAGTGCTCCATTGACAAAGGAGTTGATGATTTCTATTTGCATGAGGGATTTGTCTTTAAACAAAACAAGCTTTGCATTCCGAAATCGTCGCTCCAACTTTTGCTTCTCCAAGAATCTCATGGTAGAGGCCTCATGGGTCACTTTGGCCGTGACAAGACATTGGACATTCTATCTGATGTCTACGCACTTCTATTCTTGTAGACAGTTGTTGGGCCTCCAAGTGCAGAGGTTTGTAGAACAGCAGCAAGATTTCCCTTAAGTGGATCACCCAAGGTTTATCGAACTCAGGGAGGAAGTGGTCAAAGGTATCCCCTCTCAAGCAACCCTGCAATCAAGATAGAAGAAGTCTCTTATGTCCCCAACACACCCAATACACTTGTCAGGTGTATAGGTGCACTAGTTCGGCGAAGAGATAGTAAAATACAAGTGGTATGGATAAATATAAGTGGTAATGGTGATAGAAGATAACTTGATGGCGTGGAAGAGACTAAAAGCAAACTGAAATAAAGAAGGAAGCAAGCAAACATGTAACAGATCTAATAGAAAACGGTGTTTCAGTGCTTAGAAACAAGGCCTAGGGATCATACTTTCACTAGTGAACACTCTCATATAAATATATTCTTCTTTATGATACTACGCTGAACTACTCTTCGGTTGGACACTCTAATTGATGGTAGGGCTATAACAGCACACCTCAAAGTTCATCTTTCCCATCTAGAAACCCCACACTGTCACCTTGAGTACTAGATGAGTCCAATAAACACCACAATTTCATAAAGACATCCAACTCCAAATATAACTCATAACAAGTATTTGAGAACTCTAGCCTAAGTGCCACCATGGTGTGCACGCTGTCACTTTCACACACATGGGGAGAGCAGAGATCTATTAAGCACTTGAGTAGCAAGGTAGATCTATAGATTACAAGCTCATGATTACAATATGATCATGCATAGAGAGAGAGATGAACACATAGCTACCGGTAGAACCCTTAGCCTCGAGAGAGAACTACTCCCTCCTCATCATGGGAATCAGCAATGGTGATGGAGATGGTGGTGGAGATCGATGGAGATGGCTCCGAGGGCACTTCTCCATCCCGGCAGGGTGCCAGAACAGAGACTTTCTGTCCCCCGAATCTCCCCTTCGGTGGCGGCGGCACTGAGGAACTTTTCATGGCTGGAGGCTTGATGTTTTAGGGTTTTGGTATCAGGAGGCTCTTATAGGCGAAGGAGGCAAGGTCGGTGGAGTGCCAGGGGGCCCACACCACCTGGTGGCGCGGCCAGGGCTAGCCCGCGCCACCACATGGTGTGGCCAGCCCCTGGCCCCTCTCTGTCTCGTATTCTGGCTCCGTGAGTCTTCCGGTAAAATAGGAACTTTGGCTTTTGTCCCGTCCAATTCCGAGAATATTCATTTTTTGACTTTCCTAGAACCAAAAACAGCAGAAAACAGGCCACTGGCACTGTGGCTCTTGTTAATAGGTTAGTCTAAGAAATCATATGAAAAGTACTCCAAAGTGTGGACAAAACATAAGAAAGTAGATAAAACCAAGCATGGAACATCAAAAATTATAGATACATTTGCAATGTATCAACATCCCCAAGCTTAGCTCCTGCTCGTCCTCGAGTAGGTAAGTGATAAAAAGAAAGTAATTTTTGAGGTGACATGCACCATCAAAGACTTGATCAAAGTATTTGTAAAACATTCAAAGCTGAGATCATAGTACTTCAATCATAACATGAAAGACAAAGTTCTAGCAATAAGACAAAGAAACTATGATGCAACATGAAAAGGCACAAACAAAAGATTCGTGAATAACAATGATTTGCAAGACGTTTGTTTGTTTCACATAAAGAAAGCATAGCATAATAGTATTCAGCTTGTCCCTCATAGAGTAGAAAATATAAATGCATAGGACACCTTCAAAGTTCATAAGAGTGACTAGATACAAAAGTTTAAAACAAGCAATATCAAGTTATGCATCAATCAACTAGTCTTGGGACAATGCACATAGAACTAAGAATGGCCACTATGCTCTCAAAGTAGGTGCATAAAGGTAGAAGGTGGAGACTCAATATAATGGTGGAAGAAAGGCCTTCATAAAAGGAAGTAGGGATTCAAGTCTCATAAAGAGCTTCCAAAAATTATGGTACTTATAGCTTTCAGCTCTCATTGCCCCTTTCATAAGCATCTTGAAGTGATTAAGGTTAAAGTGAACAAACTATGGTGTACATGCTTGACGAAGTATAAGTTAGGAATCTCATGTCCCTTGTATACGAGGGCCGCTCCTCATGCTACTCAAGTTTAGTCACCGGTAAGTTCTTGTCATTGTAAGTATATGTGTATCATAGAGAACCGCCAACAGGGTACCCCTTGCCCGATGATACGGAAGAATCCCCATATCAAAATGACAAGGCAAGCAGACAATGAGCATGTCATCATTCTTCTTATTTACCATGGGAATATGGTGCTTTTTTCTCTCTTTCCTCTTTTCATAATCTCTTTTTTTCTTTTTCTCTTTTTTTCTCAATATCTGACTCTTTTTTTATAAGAATGCTTCATAGACAGCTCATTATGGTTACGCTGCAGGTTTCCACCATGACAGCATGGATTAGACCAGCGGCCCAGGCATTTCTCTAACACATATACATAACTCCATGGACTTACAAGCTCCCCTTTCATTTCACACCGACGACGTCCATATACAAAAGAGCATGATATCAACTAGGTACAAGTACCAAGTGCAATGTTGAAAGCGTTCCCCATGAAAGCATGGTTCTGCTAATACCCAACAAATAAGTGCAAGCATATACAACATAGACGACACAATGGTTCAAGTTTATTAAGGGCAAGAAAATTAAAGTGTGCCATCAAGTTCGTGAGAGCTTTAATCACTAGTTTTCTCATAACAAGTTTAATTTGGAAGGTAAACAAAAGCATGAATATACTTGGAATAGCATATGCTATTAGGTAGGTATGGTGGACTCTTTGGAATAACTTGGTTTAGGGAGTTGGATTCATGAGTGGAACTCATACTTTATTGTGGAGGCTAGCAAAAGACTGGGATCGACAAACTAAGAGAGCAATAATGGCCATAATCATGCAGAGCGACAAAACATCATTGATCAAAGCATAAAGTGATACTACAAGTTGAAAACTAAAGGATCATAAAAGCTATGGTGACTTGAGATAGTCATAACATGGTGTGAGCATGCGCCAAGTCAACCCAAATAAAGCATCAAAGGAGAATACCACTATACTATGCTTTAATATGCTAAAACAACGCATGATTCATCCAAGGCACATTAAGCAATCTCAATTGTTTATAACAAGTCATGCTACAACAAAGAATACTAAGCATAAAGCCAAAACAATATCAAGCATGGCATGACAAAGCATAGGCCACAGTAAAAAACGAGCTCTTTTCACCACAAAAGTACGAACTTTCCTACTCTTTTCCAAACCAAACCAAACCACTTGCAAACCAATGTATGAAAGAGGGGGTCCAACCAATTTATTCAGAAAACTAAGCAAACCAAAGCAAACAAAAAACCAAAACGAAAACGAAAAAGAAGACGCTCCAAGAATAACATAACTGTGCATGAAACAATAAAAATGAAGCGTTTGGAAGAAACCTGGGATTTTTATTGATGAAGAAGGGGATGCCTTGGGCATCCCCAAGCTTTGACGCTTGTACTTCTTGGATAGTTATTGGGGTGACACGCGTGGCATCCCCAAGCTTGAGCTTTAGTCCATCCTTCATCTCATTACTCATTCCTTCCATACACCTGAAATTTTTTCTTCATACAAAACTTCACACAATCTCATTAGCAACATTAGTGCACTTAAGATAAATAAGTCTCAAGGTTCAGTTCTAACACAAAATAAACTTCCATAAAAACACTAGCTACTGAAGCACTTCCCTCAAAAAGCTCAATTTCCCAAAAAGAACTCAAAAAGGAACCAACAAGAAGCAAATGCAAATAATGGCAGAAATATGTCAAAACAGACCAGCAGGTAAATACGAATTTTTTCGAAGACCTTCTTTTGCTCAAATCAAAAAGTGTTGAACTAACTAAAGTTATATAACAACCTGGGTGAGAAGCACAAAAATTCACGCCTCAAAAAGACGTTCAGAGATTTTACACGAATTTTTACGGTGAAGCACAGAAATCTGTTTCGGGACAGCAACTTTCCCAATCATTACTTCTCTCTCATTAGAGGTTACTCTTGGCACAAAAAGAAAATAAAAAGGATAAGGAGCGGTTATTACTAAAGTAATAACTTCCAAGACTCATCTAAAACTCTTGGGTTATATCCCAACAAGTACTTTTGTTTAACGCCTTTAAGTTAGGCATGATAGTTTGAGAAGATGCTCATATAAGAAATATGAATTGAAGTAAAAGAGAGCATCAAGAAGTAAATTCAAAACACATTTAAGTCTAACCCACTTCCTATGCTTAGGAATCTTGTAAAGAAACAAGTCATGAAAGCACAAAGCAACAAGCATAGGAAAGCAAAACAAGTGCAACTTCAAAATTTTCAACATAAAGAGGGGAAACTTAATATTAAGATGCATAAAACCATGTTTCCCTCTCTCATAATAACTTCCAGTAGCAACATGAATAAAATTAACAATATAACTATCACATAAAACATTCTTATCATGAGCCACATGTATAAAATGATTATTACTCTCCACATAAGCATAGTCATTCTTATTAATCGTAGTGGGAGCAAATTCAACAAAATAGCTATCATTATTGTTCTCATCACCATAATCATCAAATATAGGAGGCATATTGTAATCATAATTAATTTTCTCCTCAATAGTAGGTGGACTGAAAATATCATATTCATCATTGTAATCATCATATATTGGAGGTTTGGTATCATCATAAGCAACAAAATAGCTATCTTCCAAAGCTGGGGAACTAAAAAGATCATTTTCATAAAAACTAGCTTCCCCAAACTTAGACTTTTCCATAGCATTAGCAATAATGGTGTCAAAAGAATTCATACTAACAACATTGCTATTAGCATGCAAATAAAGTTCCATAGGTTTTCTAATTTTCTCTTCAAACACTTCATGTCCTAACTCAAGATAAATACTATAAAGCTCTCTAATTTTTTTGTTATTTTCCATACCTTTTACCTTACCTCCCCGGCAACGGCGCCAGAAAATAGCTTGATGTCTACGCACTTCTATTCTTGTAGACAGTTGTTGGGCCTCCAAGTGCAGAGGTTTGTAGAACAGCAGCAAGTTTTCCCTTAAGTGGATCACCCAAGGTTTATCGAACTCAGGGAGGAGGTGGTCAAAGGTATCCCCTCTCAAGCAACCCTGCAATCAAGATAGAAGAAGTCTCTTGTGTCCCCAACACACCCAATACACTTGTCAGGTGTATAGGTGCACTAGTTCAGCGAAGAGATAGTAGAATACAAGTGGTATGGATAAATATAAGTGGCAACGGTGATAGAAGATAACTTGATGGCGTGGAAGAGACTAAAAGCAAACTGAAATAAAGAAGGAAGCAAGCAAACATGTAACAAATCTAATAGCAAACGGTGTTTCAGTGCTTAGAAACAAGGCCTAGGGATCATACTTTCACTAGTGAACACTCTCATATAAATATATTCTTCTTTATGATACTACGCTGAACTACTCTCCGGTTGGACACTCTAATCGATGGTAGGGCTATAACAACACAACTCAAAGTTCATCTTTCCCATCTAGAAACCCCACACTGTCACCTTGAGTACTAGATGAGTCCAACAAACACCACAATTTCATAAAGACATCCAACTCCAAATATAACTCGTACAAGTATTTGAGAACTCTAGCCTAAGTGCCACCATGGTGTGCACGCTGTCACTTTCACACACATGGGGAGAGCAGAGATCTACTAAGCACTTGAGTAGCAAGGTAGATCTATAGATTACAAGCTCATGATTACAATATGATCATGCATAGAGAGAGAGAGATGAACACATAGCTACCGGTAGAACCCTTAGCCTCGAGAGAGAACTACTCCCTCCTCATCATGGGAATCAGCAATGGTGATGGAGATGGTGGTGGAGATCGATGGAGATGGCTCCGAGGGCACTTCCCCATCCCGGCAGGGTGCCGGAACAGAGACTTTCTGTCCCCCGAATCTCCCCTTCAGTGGTGGCGGCACTGCGGAACTTTTCGTGGCTGGAGGCTTGATGTTTTAGGGTTTTGGTATCGGGAGGCTCTTATAGGCGAAGGAGGCAAGGTCGGTGGAGTGCCAGGGGGCCCACACCACTTGGTGGCGCGGCCAGGGCTAGCCCGCGCCACCACATGGTGTGGCCAGCCCCTGGCCCCTCTCTGTCTCGTATTCTGGCTCCGTGAGTCTTCCGGTAAAATAGGAACTTTGGCTTTTGTCCTATCTAATTCTGAGAATATTCATTTTCTGACTTTCCTGGAACCAAAAACAGCAGAAAACAGGCAACTGGCACTGTGGCTCTTGTTAATAGGTTAGTCCAAGAAATCATATGAAAAGTACTCCAAAGTGTGGACAAAACATAAGAAAGTAGATAAAACCAAGCATGGAACATCAAAAATTATAGATACATTTGCAATGTATCACTATCCACTCACTACTTCTGGCCCAAGATGAAGCGCGATGTGGAGCGCTACAACCTCAAGGTTTGGGAGGAATGCACCCCACACGCCGAGTTCGCCTACAACCGTGCCAAGCACTCAACAACCAAGATGAGTCCATTCATGATCGTCTATGGTTTCGAGCCCCTCACCACGCTTGACATCCTACCGCTACCTCTGCCTGAGCACACAAACATGGATGTCGAGAAGCACGCACAAGCTATGAAGAAGCTTCATGAAGAAACAAGAGCTACTATCGAGCAACAAGTCCTTCGCCAAGCT
Organism: Avena sativa; assembly: GCA_916181665.1. Classification (NCBI taxonomy): domain Eukaryota; kingdom Viridiplantae; phylum Streptophyta; class Magnoliopsida; order Poales; family Poaceae; genus Avena; species Avena sativa. The sequence continues at coordinate 234,253,489 of OV702287.1, forward strand.
TCAAGGTTAAACAAAGACAAGAAGGAAATGATCTTTGAAGAAGGTGATCTTGTGTGGATACACCTAAACAAAAACCGCTTCCCCAAGGAACGCGACTCCAAGCTCAAGCCAAGAGGAGATGGTCCCTTCAAGGTCCTCAAGGGAATCAACAACAACACCTACATCATCGACATACTGGCATCCAAGTACCTCGCAAGCAATACGTTCAACGTCAAAGATCTCTCACCCTACCATGGAGATGTTCAAGATGACAACCATGAAGAGTCGAGGACGACTCTTTCCCAAGGGGGGGGGAGCTGATGCAGCCCGTCCTATGGACGCTCCTACATCTACACCACCAAGTCCCCCAAGTGGACCGATGACCCGTGCCCTAGCCAAGATCCTTCAAGCTAAGGTGAATTCGCTCCTTCAAGCTAAGGTGAATTCGCTGCTTGCCGAAATGCTGTTCTGTACGCCATTCCGGTGGCAGACCGGAATGACTGGCGGACCGGAAATTCCGGCACCCAGTCCGGCACGACCGGACTTATCGTCGGAACGCCTCCAGTCTCAAGTCAACTAGGATTTGATGCCCGAGAATATTCCCTATTTTGTCCAGTTTTACCCTTTTATGCCCAAACTACCCCTGTTTTAGTGGCTGGCCTATAAATAGCCCCCACACCCCTTTGTAAGACTTAGGCATGATATTTGGAATTACTGAAACCCCTTGTGGATCTATCTAGTTCTTGCCTCATGCTCCTTTGACAAAGGAGCACCAAATATCACAAACCTCGTTGGAGTTTGCATCGTGCCTCTGTGTTGTACAAGGCCTAGGCATCAGAGTCCCTTTGCCTAGACGTCAAGACCTCACCGAGTCTCCCATCTCGCCGTGCCGATTCGAGAGAGATCCCCGCCCGACATCGATCCTAGGGATTGCAACGGACCTGTAGCCGCCGGCGTGAGCAATTGGCTTGTATCGTGTCTTCGTGGTGTGTGTGTTCATCGTGTCCTTCGTGCGTGAGTTCGCGGTTTCTCTCTCTCCCTCATCCCCACACCTCCTCCGCCTTGATTTCAAGGGATTTGTGAAAGATCGGACCACCCTCGAGGTTAGCCCTCAACATAGTAAGCACACTATCCATATTGCAATTTCTATCACCACTTACCATATCATTACCTTGTGAAAAATCACATGTTGGTGAAGTGGTAGAAGATGTGGTAGAAGATGAGAACTCGCCTCGACCGGAAGTGGAAGCAACACAATCATCCTCAAAAATATTGGACACAGCATATTTATCCTGAAGTTTTGTCCATAACTCATGAGCGCTCCAAAAAGGTATGAATGAAGAAGTAACTACATTGCTCAAAGCATTAACAAGAACATTAGAAGCTTGAGCATCGAGACATAAGTTTTTATCATCCTCACAACATAGATTAAGGAAATCCATTGGAGGAGAAAAACCTATATCTACAATTCGCTCCAAATTTGGGTCCATGGCCCAAAAATGATTAAGCATACGAATTTTCCAAATCTCATAACATGAGCCATCGAATATGAAAATGTCATCATGCACTAATCCCCTAGCCGACATCTTTACTCTTAAGGCGGTGAAGCCCCAAAAAAGAGACCGGGCTCTGATACCAATTGAAAAGGATACAGATGCCGCCTAGAGGAGGGGGGGGGGTGAATATGCGGTTTAAAACTTTTACGAGAAGGGCTTAACAAAGGCGGAATAAAACTAGCGTTTACTTTGTTAAGCACAAAACCTATATAAACTACAGTTCACCTATGTGCACCAACAACTTATGCTAAGCAGAACAAGCAACTATGTGATATCTAGATATAAGACTTCAAGCAGGAAGGCTATCACAAAGTAAAGTGCATAAGTAAATAGCTCGGGTATAGATATAACCAAGGCACGTGGAGACAATGATTTATTACCGAGTTCCTCCCATAAAGAGAGTATGTCTCGTTGGAGGGGTGGGCGGTACTAAGACCACCACGCCACAAAAGGCCTCACCCTATTCTCTTGTGAACCTCGCCACAAGAGGCCTGGTTCACTTCTTCACTATCGGTGCACTTGTCGGTGGCAATCCGTAACCTCTCTCAAAGATTGGGGCACTTCTCCACAACTCAATTGGAGGCTCCCAACAAACAAGCTCGGGGAAATCTCTACAACTTAATTGGAGGCCCCAAGTAATCCATAAACCTGCAAAACAACTAAACCGTCTAGCGTTCCAAGAACCTAAGAGTAAAAAGCTTCTCACCTTTCACCCAATCGAATCCTCACCGTGAACTCAAACCGATGCACCAAATGCAATGGCAACAACACAAGAAGTGCTCAAGTCCTTCTTTCCCAAATTCCACCAAAGCTACAAAAGCTAGTGGGAGAATAAGAGAGGAAGAACACAAGAGGAAATGGACAAAAGAAACCCTAAGATCTAGATCCCAATATGTTCCCCTCACATAGAGGAGAGATGTATTGGTGGAGTTGTAGATCTAGACCCCTCCTTTCAAATCCCCCAAAAAGATTTAAGAAATATGGGAGGGATTGAGAGTATTTGCAAGCTCTTGAAGGTCAAAACAATGGACGAGAGTGAGAATGCAAGCAACTGGCCTAAGGAGGAAGAAGGGGTCTATTTATACCCCTCCCCAACAAAATATGACCGTTTGGGACCTCCTAGGCCAGATAATCTGCCCCTCCCCCGGATATTCCGGGTTCCCTGAACCAAAATATGGCTAAGGACTTCGCGGTGCGACCCTCCGTATAGGGGGCGGATATTTGGGCCGAATAATCCACCCCCGGAGACTCGGATAATCCGCCCCTGTTACAGGGAGCCATTCCTCAAAGTCCTTTAGCCGTTTTCCGAAAATTGGGCCGGATAATCTGCCCATGGCCGGATAATCCGCCCCCTTGAAAACTGGCAGAAATAGCGAAAATGAAAAAATCATAACTTTTGCATCCAGACTCCGTTTTTGATGATCTTGGGATCGTTTTAAAGAGGACAATGAGCTCTACAAGATCATACAAAGAAACATCATAGTCCAGCAAGGTAGGACATAATCAAATGACGAAAGGTTTGACCTCACCCAAAAAGATGAACCGATAAAACCTCCAACATCGAAAACGCAATAGTGAATGCATATGAAATTCGTTTTCGATGAACTTGAGCTTGTCATGGAGATTAACACAAGCTCTAAATACTCACATGAGTAAGACCCAAATAAGAACCAAGAAAGATGATGCCAAGTATGCAAAGGTTTGAGCTCTCACCGAGGGATATGATCAAGTTATTCACTCGAGAGCCCCTCTTGATAGTACGGTTATCTATCCTATAAACCGGTCTCCCCAACTAACACCACGAGACTGGTAAGAAAGAAACCCTATCAAGATCAAACAATCGCCTTGTGTATATTCCACTTGATGTTGATGATGACGATCTTCTACACCTCAAGATGGAACACCTTTCTTGATTACACTAGCTTAGTGAATACTTGGAATTTGCTCCCCATACTCCACTATGGAAGAGCCTCTCTTTTAGGCATATCTTCACATATCCATGATCACCATAAGGATAGAAAGCTACACTTGAGATCATCTTATTATTCAAGACACACTTGCCATAGACTCAACTTCTACTTGACCAATTTCTGGATCATTCCTTGAAACCTTGGTCAACACTTGATCTTCTTCACTTTCTTATTCTTCCAACCTTGAAGACAACATATGGTTTAAGCATTGCCTATGGACAAATCCTACAAGTAAAACTCAATGCAAACATAAGTCCATAAAGATTGTCATTAATTACCAAAACCACACATGGGGAACACATGTTATTTCAGATACTACAACAAAAGGCTAAGTACATGACTGCTATAGTAGCAGCAAAGGAGGGAATTTGGTTAAGTAGTTTGTTATCAAACTAGGTGTGGTTCAAAGTGGGCTAATGCTATGAAGATATATTGTACGACAATACTATTAACATGTTTTAACCCAAAGGAACTAAATGTCTCACCAAAGGACTAAATTTATACAATGCCATCTCATTAGAGAATGAGTGATGCGTAGAGACGCAAAGGCATGCAAATACACGCGGACCTGAAATTATCAGATTCGGAGATTATGTTAACCACTAGTAAACGCGTATATACAAAACCATAAAGCCATAGGTGTTGAATGTGCAAGTTTACAGACTAGATTATTGACTCTAGTGCAAGTGGGAGACTGAAGGGAATATACCCGAGAGGCAATAACAAAAGTGATTATTATCTTATTCTTTGTTTATGATAAATGTTTATTTTACATGCTATAATTGTATTAATTGGAAACATTAATACATGTGTGTTTAATAAACAAATAAAGGATTCCTAGTTATGCCTCTTATAAACTAGCTCGTTGATTAACAAGATGATCAAGATTTCCTGATCATGGATATTGGATATTATTAATAACGAGGTCACAACATTAGTGAAATGATGTGATGAACATTTATTCGAAGTATAACATTACGATCAAAGTCATTGTGCTTATATTGCTATAACATCATACGAAGTAATCTTAGTCCTTAGACCATGAGATCATGTTAATTCCTAACACCGGAAGAGTTCTTTGATAACATCAAATGTCACACCGTAACAGAGTGACTATAAAGGCTGGTTTGGGTACTCTGAAAGTGTTATGTTGAGGCTCATGGATCAAGAGTGGGATTTGTCCATCCCAATGACGGATAGATATACTCTGGGCCCACTTGGTGATATCATACTGAGATAGCTTGCAAGCAAATGATGTGATCACTAGAATGTTATATCACGAGAACAAGAAAAGAGTGCATGTCGGTAACGAGATCAAACTAGGTATGGAGATACCGATGATCGAATCTCGGACATGTAATATATCACGATATAAAGGGATTTAGTAACAACGTTAAAGGTTCAGACGATCACTAGAGTCATCGTTGAATGTGTGAGAGTCAGTATGGATCTCCAGGTCCCACTGCTGATTATTGATCGAAGAAAAGTCTTGATCATGTCTGCATTATTTGCGAACCGTAGGATGACACACTTAAGGGATACCGACACCATTTGGAGCAAATATGTTTCATATAAAGATTTAAGAAAGCACTAAAATCATTTCAATAAAAACCGAAATTGTTTCGGGTGAAATTGCAGAAACTAGTTCTGCATGTGATATTGAAATGTGTAAGGGATTTTATGTGAATATTTATTAATTAAAGTAATTAACAAAATTCTGAATAAATAAATAAAAGAAGTTTTATTTAATGAGATATTCAATTAAATTTGTTGGAAATTTAATGGGATTTTGAGTGGAAGAAATGGAGAACCATTTGTGTTAGTGGGAGCTCCACTCACATGAATGGAGGAAGAGGTGGGGGCACCCTCTTTGGCCACCGGCCATGGCCCTTGGCTGCCCCCTCCTCCTATAAAAGGAGTCCCTCCTCTCACTTCTCGCTTACACCTCTTCGTAAAGGATCTCTCTTTCCTTCTAAAAATTATTCCCCATGGTCTAGGATTAGCGAGATACATGTTTCCGGTGGATTTATCTAGAAAGAAGTTGTTGTTTCCACTGCTTCGCTGGAGCGAGGGATGGAGGTTGTCGGGGTACCGGACGTGTGTGAAATCACGGACGCACCGCTGCTTTGCGGTGTTGGACCTGCTAGGCTTGCTGGTGCTGGACCTACTAGACTCGCTGGACTTCATCACGATCTTGAGATCGGCAAGTATACGACTACATCAATCACGAAATTAGTTTCGTTAACAATGGTTTGTCGATCTTCAAGGGTATGTTCTCTATGGATGTATATTCACCCGTTGCTTATATCTAGTAGATAGATCTTAGCGTATAATAGTTTTCATCGTAGGAATTTTTTTTATTTTCTATACTGCGAACCCAACAATCCTACACTTCGCCCGTGCCACCAGGCTGACCACCTCGAGCGCATGCCCCATCGCGTCTCCTCGGCCTTTCCGCTCGCCGCCCTTTTCCTTGTACACGCCTGGCACGACGTCGCTACCTCTACCGCCCCAACTCCCTACCCCGGACCTCTCCCTCCTCTTCTTGTGGCCGTCTAAGGACTCTGCACCATCCGACTTCCATGCGCCTCGCATACAACGCCGACATCAGTGCGGCTCACAGGTCTAGTCGAAGCCTGAAAATCGTATGTCCCACTGATACATCATAGCTAGGGGTGGGCATATTAAGCGAGGACTGAACAGCCGGACAGATAAACCTGAAACCAAACGCGAATAGATCCAAGCCGAAATTTCCGCTCACTAATTCGGTTGTTATTTTTTAAAAACCGAAATTAGTTTGTTAAGTTCGGTCTAGTGACTTGGTTACCCGATAAAACCGAACAACCCAATTAGATATGCACACATCCCGAAAGTCTACGTATTCCAGTCCAGCCCACAGCCCAATATTTGTAACTCCCGTGACAGTGAATCGCTTTTCTCTCATACGCAGCCCACAACATGACAGAAGCAGCAGTTCAGCACCTCGACACTTCTCTGCCTCCGTTCGTGATTCCCCCGTGGTCTAACCCTAGCCACCAGTGTCATGCCTCTTCTTCTCTTGACCCTGGCGGAGGCAGCTTGTTGTAGTCAACGCTCCATCTCTTCCCCGTGGGCGGTAGCAGCCGAGTCTCCTCTCCACACTGGCGGGGGATGGCCGCGTCCATGGCGTCCTTCATTCTACTTAGAGGAGAACCCACCAAGCGTATAGCATTCCCTCACGCGAGGATTATCTCCTACTCCACCCCTGCAAGCGGCACTAGCTGTAGCCCCACAGGCAACGCATACCTTTGGCCTATGATCTTCCAATTTCACTTCAATTGCATCGCAATGACAACTTTTTTCTCTCTCCATGGCCAAAGATTATTCATAATATGAGATGTGGTCGAAGGTTATGATTTTTTAGTACCACTTCCATCGTGTGCATCATGTTTATTTGCAATCAATTTCAGAACGAGCGTGTCTGTTTTGTACGTTTCTGGAATCAATCGGTCAGATCAGTCTAAACCGACTACCGAACCGATTTACCGGTAGACCGATTCATCGGTTACTAGTATTCCAAATGACCGATCGTTCCTCATATTTTGAAAACCGAATTTCTTGGAAACATGAAGAACCGAACCGATCAGTTCGGTATAATCAAACGCCCACCCTAGTCAGCGACGCCAGGTGCAAAGGCCTTTCCTATTGGGACGCCTCGCTGTGTTGGTTAAATCCAATTTTTTAATTTTGATAAACTTTGATGAAGTTAGATGAAATAATTTAACTTTGATAAATCTAGATAATTTTTATTGTTAAACTGATGAGATCTCCAGATTTACCAATATTTTACTCGAGCGGAAATTAAATACCTTGAGATAAATAGCATGCACGTGCAAAAGTAGAAAACCTATGCTGCACATCGTTTTAGCCCGGGAGGATCCTCTCCACACCAAGTCAACTAAATTTTCCTTTTTATAACCTACTAGTGTGACCATGCATGCTGCTCCTACTAATTTTAAGCAATTTGATTCGACGCAAAAATGGATAACTAAGGGAGACTGCTAGGTGCCATTGATCTACAATAGAAAAATATGCAAAAACACTTAAGACATGTATCTATAAAAGAGCAAGCATATTAAACATTTTAATACTTGTGCTCTCACTAGAACCAACACCCCTCCGATGGTTACTTAGTGATTCAGGATCCTAAATAAGCAAGCCGACTAGTGAGGTTTACCATCACCGCTAGGCGTCAAGTGATCTAGGTAGACAACTCCTTGTTAATCGCATCTCATACGACTCCTGTTGGATGGGTGGCATCACATGCCCCGGCTCCCGTCCGACTTTTCCCCGAATCCCACAACCGTTGTGATAGACCCGTCTAGATTACCGAGTGCTTCGCTGTAAGTGTCCGACTCAAACCCACCTAGTCGGAAAGAGTTTTTGACACCACCTTCATTTTATGAGCCCACTACCAAAAATGTCCGACTTGTGATGGTGCAGCACTAGGCGAGAAAACTGACTAGACTTCCTTTGAGGGATTACTTTCTACCAACTATATAATAGAGGTAAAACAGAGACATAACAATAACACAAAATAAAACAATTATAATGTGAAATGGTATGGCTCTCTTCATGGCGATCTCCATCTCCACAAAGCTTGTATTTCGACTCGTGCCAACTCTTGTAATGTGTCGCCTTAAACCATGTAGCCGACTTGTATATTGACTTGCATGCCATCCGGGTTCTCCAAATAGCTACAGTAGCTAGTAAAGAAAATTACATAGAGAATCCGACACGCAGGTCGTTATACAATAAAATGACAGCACTTAGGCTCCAACTGGCTGATAGAAATCATGATACGCAGATCACGTATGGATTACACACATCACATGCACACAAGCCATACCATTCACAACATCATCCTGCAAAAACAAGTTATGCATAGATACGATATCTACCGACGTTGTGAAAACTTGCAATGACATCTAAGGCGCTATGACAGGGCAAAACCGGCGGTCCCAAGATCTAGCTGAGGTAGTAGGCCCCGAGAATTACCACTAGACACGCAATTGCGAAATTGATGAAGCACGTCACTAGATACAGTGCAGTCCCCACGATCCGATCGTCAAAGTGCTAAACGTATAACACCTCTGCGAGTATCCACGTGTACGCGGAGGAGCGTCAGCGGTGGACTGCTAGGTCCGGTATGGCGACAGGACTGGACTGACCAGCGCTAGGGTTTCCAATGCATGTAATGACCTAACTGTGTGCTCTAAGAACCTGCGCCCTAGCTTATATAGGGAGTGAAAGTGGGCTTCACTCACTTGTGGCCCATTCACTAAAAGGCATATATTAGTCAGTGCGAGTCTAACTCACTGACTTAGTCTGTATCTGATTCGGGTCCAACCCAAATAGATTTTTGGTTCGGGTCTAACCCAAACATCTTCCGCTCTTAAGTGTGTGAACTGTCAGTCTCATGGTGACTTGGACACGATCCGAGTCTCACTCGTAACCGATCATTCGGTAGCGGCTCCTAGCAAAACATGTCGATTCCCAAGTACCAACGAGTCATGCCAACATACCTTCCAATGCGACCTGCGTCCAAGTCCTTTTTGCCTCACGATATACCTTGTAGAACTATAGGCAAATAATTCTCATGCCTTAAATAGTCTGACTCTTCTCGATCCGTGATAAGCGATTCATTCGACTAACTCTTAGTCGATCACCTCGGTTAACACTTAACCGAGTCATGCATGGCTATGCTTTCCGAATCATATCACATGAGATGGCCCAGAGAATATCTCTCCAGGTGGAGGGGAAAAATCCCATCTTGGTTATCCACATCACGCAGCTTGATTCTCAGTCGACCCGAACTCTGCCTTTATAATTGCCCTTTGTCGGAACAATGTTTGACAGAACCTAAGTCGGTGATCCACATCTCGAATTGTGCAATAAGCTCAGGTCTAAGGATTATATTGATTGAGACATACAAATAATGACTTGTTTGTTGTACCTCAATATGGGCCAGTCCGACTCGCTAAACTCTTTAGCCGAATCCGTGTAAGTCGGAATAGCATCTCCATGCCCATGACAAGTGGAACCAAGTCATCAGCCGACTTACATATTAGTCTAAGTTGTGTGTCCAGCACAACCTTAGTGACCAAGGACAACTAGTATGAACACCATGAATATATAGTTTCACAATCGAATCACATATTCAATGATATGTATTAGTAGTTCATACTAGGACAATAACTTTATGAATACACTAGGAATAACATCAAACATGATTGCCTCTAGGGCATATTCCCAACAGTAATCAAACCTTGTTTGACATGGTAGGATCAACGGTGTTATTTATAAAATTGCCATTATATTTTGAAGATTAAGTGTTAGTGACTACCGCTTTTACACTGAAAAGAGCTCCATCGTGATCCGTTGAACTAACACCATGTCAGTTATGGATTGGGATAAAACTCAAATCGTATTTTCTTAAATTTCGGTATGCGAGGTATAAGTAAAATGTTTAAAATCATAATCGGATGAGCATGTCTTTGTAGGTTATCCGAAATAACCGTTGGGTGTTCCTCCATAACACCGAAGACAAAAGTGTTTATCACTTAGAACATCAATTTTCCTGAGAAGGATTTTTTCACGAAAAGTTAAGTGGGAGGACAATAGAACTTTTATAAGGTTATTGAACCTTAGCTATATGTGCTGAGTTGCGCAGCGCCGAAAAGTGTCCCAGAGGCAGCCATAATGCTCATGGCTCCCATGCCTCAAAAGTTGTGGTCACGAAGATCTAAGTTCCTATTGAACCACGTAGGCTAGGTAAACAATCAAATACTACAATTTAAGATTAAATCATTGTTGTTTGACAACGATGAACTGACTACATGCAAAGAAGCGATGATGGTCCCTAACACCATCAAATTGCTTGAAGCCATAAAATCCGTGATAGTTCCATACACGAGAAACCAAGTTACTGAACTTGGAAGACCCTCTAAAAGGTATAAATACTATCAGTCGTATTTGGATCCATAAAAGAAACATACATGGATGTTTCACATCTCTGAAAATGTCGACATGTCGGTAAAGTGTTTATGACAATGTTCAAGGAGTTGAATACGACAAGATTCAACCTTTCATAGCGATATTTAGTCTGGGCGGATTAGTGTAGAAACCACTACATATGTCAATTGTTGTTTATGCTAATTGAACAAACAAAACAACGTTCTTCTAATAGAATAGTTACCTAGGACGTGTATGTGACACGGTTCAAAGGGTTTTGTAAAATCAAAGGATGCTAAAAAGGCATACAAACTTCAATTGTGGAAGTAAGCATAGCGGAGTTGGAATCTTCACCGTGATGAAAATGTTAAAATAATTAATTTCATCAAAGACGATGAAGATGCTTGCATTTGAAAGCAATTAAGTGGGAGCACTGAGACATATTTCTAATACATTGTGTATAAGACACATTGTTGATTGGAAATGATGTATATTTTGTTGACACGAGTTAAGGATTTCATTAAATTAGATTTAAATGAATGATTTGGGCAAAATCAGAATATTTGGCATCAGAGTCTATTTGGATAGATTGAGACGCTAATATGGTTATGCAAAATGTACATAGATGAAATATTGAATGAGTTCAATATGGAAACAACGAGCAAGGTTCTTGCCACATGGAAAAGGTTGAATCAAGATTCAAGTGTATTGACACTTGGTGAGTGAATCAAGATTCAAGTGTTTTGACACTTAGTGAGTAAAATCACATGAATATATTGATAAACAAGATTCAAGTGTTTTGACACTTGGTGAGTAAAATCACATGAATATCTTAATCAATCATAACGTGATATGTACATATCCAGATATGTCCTATACTCTATATGTTATGAGCATATACTAGGGTGACTCATAAGACGATCATTGGATGATAGTAAGGATATTCTTATGGTCTTTGGAAGAGCTAAGAATATATTATGTATGTATAAGTGACAAATAGTTCATTGTAAAGTATTACATTGGTACTAAACTGATAGTAATGTAAGATGTTACATTGGTACTAGTTTTGTCAAAAGATACAAGTTAAGTTTATCTCAATTTAGGCTATGGGTTAATGATGAGGACATCCATACTATTCCACTATCTCCTACTCCTATTCACAATGAAGATGTTGCTGCAAAGAACAAGTCCAATGAAATCAGGATTGGACCCATTACAAGAGCTCGTGCAAATCTGATTGAGCAACAGGTGAATTCACTCTTAATTGAACTTGATGTTTTACTTAATGAGAACTTTATACTACCTAAGTCTATGCATTTATGTATGATCAGGTTCGTTGAAGAAACAAGCATGGCACGAGGAGGAGAAGGGGTATAAGAGGGGCCCGGCATGATGATCGCCCGAGGATGCGCGAGGGAGGAGCAGGAGGAAGGCGCAAGAGAAGATCATCAAAACGAAGTCGACCGAGAGTTAGAAGGCGAACAACAAGGAAGGTTCAATTCGGACAGACAGAAGTTCTGAAATTGAAATGGACGTGGTTTCCACATACCAACTCCAAATTAAGCACATAAGTACTTGTTGGAAAGATAATTCCGAGATCTTTCCAATGGCTACTTGCATGTCTCCTTGTTCGTTACGACCTGTGCACAGCAACCAAAACAAGTCGACAAACGTTTTCTGTCAGTTTACAAATAGAGTCCTTTTAAGTTAGGAAAGTTAGAGATATGTTTGGTTTTGACCCCAACTCTATGTTGGACGTCCAGCAGCCTTTATATAAGCTTGTAAATCATGGTTTTTAGGTTTTTTAGACAATGTTAAAATATTTTGGAGTTGTTTCTTTTATAGAACCTCTGGAATTACCCTGTGTTCGAATCTACCAACTATAATTGAGTGTGATCTGTTGTTTCATTGGGAATTAGTAGATTGCATACTACTATTCATGGTCACGGCTGTGTGCACAAGAGCATGGTATTGTGAATATCCTACAAGGTTCAAGAGCTGTTGCATTGGCATCAGGGATCGAGCGGGAGAGTTCATAGCTACAGGCTAGTTATCTATCATCCACCATCATCACCGCCATCCGCTTACTGAGAAGATCGGGCCACCCCATATCATCTTGGTATCAGATTTCCAGTGTTGCCTCGGTAAGCATCCACAAATCCATCCATAGGTTAGTTGTTTTTGTCCTATACAGAAAACGCCATAAAAATATTAGGGTTCATAGTTCATTGCCATAGCCTAGATAACACTGTTCGTGAGTTCTAGTTGCTGATCGTAATCCTTTTGTGTAGCCTTTCTTCTAAATCCGAGTCATAGTTTTTGTCTAGTTTTCATCTGTTTTTGATCCGTTGTCAGAGTCCCTAAACTATTTCTAGACTGTTCGTCGTGTTCTTGAGTTTTAGATCTATTAGATCTGTTTTCTTTTAGTCTGAGGTTGTAGATCCGTTTGAAAGAAGGAGAATTTTTTTTCTAGTCGCTGCTTCATGCCTGACCACAGATCCTTCCGTGGTGGTACGTGAAAGCAAAGAAAAAAAAATCAATCCGGATCGGTACCGTACGCTTGACCGCAGACAAGTCTGCCCCCCAGCGTGCGTGAGAGTCAGCAAAAAAAAAATCTGAAAAAAAATCGGACCCTCGCTGCACCACAGACCAGTCTGTGCTAGTACGAAAAAAAATTCTGCCGCCATCCTGCCGCGGCAGGATTTTAGGCCGTTTTTCTGCCGTGGCAGAGACCAATTCTCAGGTCAATTTTTTTTCTTTTTTTTGTTAATTTTTTTTACTGAGTCCACATAGCGTACCTATCCTTGTGAGCCTTAGTAAGCCTTTCTTCGTGTCTAAAACTATCCTACGAGACTAGCGTGCTTAATGCTCTACGGGCTGCTCAGTTTAGCATCTTGTGCCCGTTTCGTTGAGACATTGCTAACGTCTCTCCTTGTGCATTACAACACGAGCGTTCCTCCGACATACCTCACTTTATTGAGTTCATTTTCATAGTTGCAATTGCCCATTTATCTCCACCGTGTGTGTTTCCGTGGGTCTTTGTCATACGATCAACACTAGGACTTGTTTGCAGTGTAGTTAGAATACCATACCTACAGCTCCACCATAAATAACCTGTGTGTCCTGTGATCATTCTCTATACCTTTGATATTCACTTCATCACATCAGTGCATCAGTTTTTGATTTCGTTTGGTAAGGCATCTCTATTCACTTTAGAACGGTAAGATCTCCTTTCTTATTAGTTGTGAGTGAGCTGTAAGAGTACCACCATACCAATTTTGATTTTTACACTAACCTACTAATCATGTCTTCTAGTGATGATGATGTTGTGATGCAGAAAAAGAAGGATGACGAGCTTGTTAATTGGCGTGAATATGAGGCTTTGAAGTCCCACTTGACATGTTTGTTTACTAACACGACATATGCCATTGACAAGAATCTCTAGGATATGAATATGAGACTGGATCAGCATGTTGGAACGGTTGATACTATTCTAACGCAAGTGGCTACGCTCAATGTCAATGTCACCACTTTGCAGCGTTCCATTGAGGGTTTGACAACCGCTTTACATAGAAGGGAAGATCATCAACATGATGATGGCTTTGATGTTTCGATGAGGGTAGCGCTGTGGATGCTGCTCCACATGTTGGCAGGGGACGTGCTATTCCCCCTGCCCATGCACCTACTCATGGCCGTGGGTTTGCCCCTCTTGGGCGTGCTCAACGTGTTCACAACCAAGCTGCTGATGATGGTTTGGGCAAGCCAAAGTTCTCAATCCCCAAGTTTGATGGTTCCATTGATCCTGAAGATTACCTCACATGGGAGTTGAAGATTGAGAAACTCTGGCGCTTATTTGACTATCCAGAAGACAAGAAGGTCAATCTTGCAGCATCTGAATTTGATGGTTATGCTTCGCGTTGGTGGGATGCTCTTGTGCAACATAGGAGGGAGGATAATGAACTTCCTGTGATGGATTGGCGCGAGATGAAGCAAATCATGAAGGCTCGTTTCGTTCCAACCAACTACTTGCGATCAGTTTTTGATAAATTGACGCAATTGAAGCAAGGCACAATGACAGTAGATGAGTACTACATGGAGATGGAGCTGCTTATGCAGCGTGCTCGACTTCGTGAGTCCCTTGAGATGACCATGCAGCGATTCCTAAACAATCTGAAGTTGCCAATCAAGAGCATAGCGCGTCATCACAAGTATGAGACCATGAATGAGCTATTGCACCATGCTAGAGAGGCCGAATCCCAGTTGGTAGAAGAGGCGAAGTCACGCGCTCGTTTTCCATCCTCCAGTAGATTTTCGGCCAGATCTACTCCTCCTACAGCCGCGTCACTAGCTGCTGTTCCGTTTACACCATCGACCAAACCAGCAAGTACACCTTCGTTTGGTTCTAATGCTCGGAAACCCGCTGCTCCTGCTGCTAGCTCGGGTTCCAACATGTCTACGGGACGTACTCGTGATGTGGTGTGCCATACTTGTGGAGGTAGAGGTCACTACAAGAAGGATTGTCCAAACAGCAAGGTTATGTTTGTCAACGAACAAGGAGAAGTAGAGAGTGGAGATGAAGCTTCTGATGATGATATTGATGATGGCGAGGATGGTGCTGATGCATATGCTGAGCGTGCACCAACTATTATCATGTCTTCACGTGTACTTAGTGTGCAACCGGTTGAGGAATCCCAGCGTTGCAACTTGTTCCAAACAAAAGCTCTAGTTGGACCAAATAAAGCTTGCAAGGTCATTATTGATGGAGGTAGCTGCAGAAATCTTGCAAGTAAGGAACTATGTGCCAAACTGAATTTGACATACTTACCTCATCCCAAGCCATACTACATACAATGGTTGAGCAACAATGGTGAGATGAAGGTAAATCATATGGTACATGTGAATTTTCAAATAGGGCCATACAAAGATTCTATTGATTTTGATGTGGTTCCTATGACTGTTTGTCACCTACTATTGGGTCGGCCTTGGCTCTATGATCGCCATGTGCAACACAATGGCCGAGCCAATACATATCACTTGGAATTCAAAGGAAATAAGATTACTATGCAGCCAATGACACCACAAGAAATTGTGAATGATTCTCGCCAGAAGATAGAGGTGAACTTGAAGGAAGATACTACCACTCGGCGAGATTGCGTGACAGCTGTTCCTGATGTCATTGAGCCTAAATTGAGTGATATAACGAAAAGTGAGAGAGTGCCCGGTTTATTGATATTAGCCACTAAGGAAGATATGAGAGAATTTCGTGAGGATCCTACAGCCATGCCACTTGTGCTCATGTATAAGGGCGAGGTATTGGTTTCTAACGACATGACTCCTATTTCTCTTGGTGTCTCTTCTGTTTTGCAGGACTTTGGGGATGTGTTTACAGAAGATGTACCCGCAGGCTTACCTCCATTGCGTGGTATAGAAAATCAAGTGGACTTGATTCCTGGCGCCACACTTTCCAACCATGCACCCTACAGGACTAATCCCGAAGAAACTAAGGAAATTCAGAAGCAAGTACAAGCGTTGCTGGATAAAGGGTACATTCGTGTTTCTCTTAGCCCTTGTGCTGTTCCTGTTATTTTAGTTCCTAAGAAAGATGGTACATGGCGCATGTGTGTTGACTATAGAGCGATTAATAACATCACTATTCGATATCGTCATCTTATTCCACGCTTAGATGATATGCTAGATGAATTGAGTGGTGCTGCTGTTTTCTGTAAAATTGACTTGCGTAGTGGTTATCATCAAATTAGGATGAAAGAAGGGGATGAATGGAAAACTGCTTTCAAAACTAAATTCGGCTTGTATGAGTGGTTAGTCATGCCGTTTGGTCTTACTAATGCACCTAGTACTTTCATGCGTTTGATGAATCATGTTTTGAGAGAGTTTATTGGTCGTTTTGTGGTTGTTTACTTTGATGATATACTCATATACAGCCACACCGAATCTGAACATTGCACTCATATTAGACAAGTTTTGCAAGTGTTACGTGATAATAAACTGTATGCTAATCTTGAGAAGTGTACATTTGCAAAAGATAAGGTCATATTCCTAGGATTTGTTGTTTCTAAGCATGGAGTAGAGGTAGATCAATCTAAAATTGAATCAATTCAGAATTGGCCTACTCCAATGAATGTAAGTCAAGTGCGTAGTTTCCGCGGTCTCGCTGGTTTCTATAGGCGCTTTGTGAAAGATTTGAGCACCATTGCTGCACCATTAAATGATTTGACAAAGAAAGGTGTTCCTTTTGTATGGGGCGCGGCCCAAGACATTGCATTTGATACATTGAAACGTTTGCTTACTTCTGCACCATTGCTTGCATTACCTGATTTTTCGAAGCAATTTGAAGTTGAATGTGATGCTAGTGGTATAGGCATAGGTGGCGTTTTGATGCAAGAGGGTCGGCCTATAGCTTATTTTTCTGAGAAATTGACTGGTGCTCGTTTGAATTATTCAATCTATTATAAAGAATTGTATGCACTTGTGAGAGTACTTGAAGTTTGGCAACATTATTTGTGGCCAAAGGAATTCATCATACATTCTGATCATGAAGCATTGAAATACTTGAAAGCTCAATCAAACTTGCATAGAAGATTAGCTAAATGGGTTGAGTTCATTGAGTCTTTTCCTTACATCATTAATTATAAGAAGGGAAAAGAGAATGTTGTTGCTGATGCTCTATCTAGGAAGAACATGCTATTAACCAATCTTGATGTTAAAATTCGTGGATTAGAAGCTATTTGTGCACTTTATGCAACTGACCATGATTTTGCTGAACCATATCGTTTATGTGCTCTTAGAAACGCATGGGATAAGTATCATATACATGATGGATATTTGTTTCAAGCTAACAAACTATGTATTCGAGAATCGTTGTTGCATTTTTTCTTAGTGCAGGAATCACATGCTAGTGGTTTGATGGGTCACTTTGGGCATGAGAAGACGTTGCTCATGCTTACTGATCATTTTTATTGGCCCAAGATGAGACGTGATGTGTACAGATTTGTGAGCAGATGCATTACTTGCCACAAGTCGAAATCCAAGCTGAAGCCTCACAGTTTGTATACACCTCTCTCTGCACCTACTACTCCATGGGAAGACATTAGTATGGATTTTGTGCTAGGTCTACCTAAAACTCAGAGAGGTCATGATTCTATATTTGTGGTAGTGGATAGGTTCTCTAAGATGGCTCATTTTATTGCCTGCCACAAAAGCGACGATGCGTCGCATGTTGCTAACCTGTTTTTCAGAGACATCGTGAGATTACGTGGCGTACCAAAGACGATTGTTTCTGACCGTGATGTGAAGTTCATGAGCTACTTTTGGAAGACCTTATGGGGGAAGCTAGGAACAAAGTTGCTGTTTAGTACTACATGTCACCCCCAAACAGATGGTCAAACGGAGGTGGTGAATAGAACATTGTCACAGCTGCTAAGGACCATGATTAAAAAGAATCTGCGGGAGTGGGAAGAGTGTTTGCCACATGTTGAGTTCGCTTACAACAGGGCTGTTCATTCAACTACTCAGCTTTGTCCTTTTGAGGTGGTGTATGGCTTCAAGCCATTGACGCCACTTGATATGTTGTCTCTGCCATTACATGAGAGAGTTGATATGGAGGCATCAAAACGTGCTGATTATGTGAAGAAAATACATGAGAAGACTCAAGAGGCTATTGAGAAGAAAGGCAAGAACATTGCTGCTGCAAGGAATCAAGCAAGAAAAGAAGTGTTGTTCGAGCCTGGAGATATGGTTTGGGTGCATCTACGCAAGGACAGATTTCCACTACTTCGCAAGTCCAAGTTGAAGCCACGTGGTGCTGGTCCTTACAAAGTGCTAGCCAAAATTAATGATAATGCCTACTCAGTTGATATACCTATTGAGGAGTTTGGTGGTGCTAGCAACAGCTTCAACGTTGCTGATTTATCACCATATGCTGGAGAAGACCTTGGAGCATCGAGGTCGACGCCTTTTGAAGGGGGGGGGAGATGATGAGGACATCCATACTATTCCACTATCTCCTACTCCTATTCACAATGAAGATCTTGCTGCAAAGAACAAGTCCAATGAAATCAGGATTGGACCCATTACAAGAGCTCGTGCAAAGCTGATTGAGCAACAGGTGAATTCACTCTTAATTGAACCTGATGTTTTACTTAATGAGAACTTTATACTACCTAAGTCTATGCATTTATGTATGATCAGGTTCGTTGAAGAAACAAGCATGGCACGAGGAGGAGAAGGGGTACAAGAGGAGCCCGGCATGATGATCGCCCGAGGATGCGCGAGGGAGGAGAGGGAGGAAGGTGCAAGAGAAGATCATCAAAACGAAGTCGACCGAGAGTTAGAAGGCGAACAACAAGGAAGGTTCAATTCGGACAGACAAAAGTTCTAAAATTGAAACGGACGTGGTTTCCACATACCAACTCCAAATTAAGCACATGAGTACTTGTTGGAAAGATAATTCCGAGGTCTTTCCAACGGATACTTGCACGTCTCCTAGTTCGTTACGAGCTGTGCGCAGCAACCAAAACAAGTCGACAGATGTTTTCTGTCAGTTGACAAATTGAGTCCTTTTAAGTTACGAAAGTTAGAGATATGTTAGGTTTTGACCCCAACTCTATGTTGAACATCCAACAGCCTTTATATAGGCCTGTAAATCATGGTTTTTAGTTTTTTTAGACCACGTTAAAATATTTTGGAGTTGTTTCTTTCATAGAACCTCTGGAATTACCCTGTGTTCGAATCTACCAACTATAATTGAGTGTGATCTGTTGTTCCATTGGGAATTAGTAGATTGCATACTACCGTTCATGGTCATGGCTGCGTGCGCAAGAGCGTGGTGTTGTGAATATCCTACAAGGTTCGAGAGCTGTTGCATTGGCATCAGGGATCGAGCGGGAGAGTTCATAGCTACAGGCTAGTTATCTATCATCCACCATCATCACCGCCATCCGCTTACTGAGAAGATCGGGCCACCCCATATCAGTTAAGGTGGCACAATTTGATGGAAGAAAGTTCCATGATAGATTTGGATGAGTTCCAAAAGGTTAAGTGTTGTGACAGATACTATAACGAAAGGCTAAGTATAAGACTACTCTAGTAGCAGCATAGGAAGGCATTTGTGTCAAGAAGTTTGTTAATCAAACTAGGTGCAGTTCCAAAGGGGATAATACTATGAAGATTTATTGTACGACAATAGTATCGACATGTTTTAAAACCCCGAGGGACTAAGGTCTCACCAAAGTACCAAATTTATACCATGCCATCTCATTTGAGAATGAGTGATGTGTAGAGACGCAAAGACATGCAAATACACACAGGCCTGAAAGCGTCAGATTTGGAGATTATGTTTACCACTAGCAAATGCGTATATACAACACTAGAAAGCCATATTTGTTGAATGCGCAAGTTTTTCAAACTAGATTATTGACTCTAGTGCAAAACTGAAAGGAATATGCCCGAGAGGCAATAATAAAATGGTTTTATTATCTTATTCCATGTTTATGACAAATATTTATTTCTCATGCTATAATTGTGTTAACTGGAAACGTTAATACATGTGTGTTTAGAAAACAAATAAAAGGTTCCTAGTAATGCCTCTCATTACACTAGCTTGTTGATTAACAGATGATCAAGGTTTCTTGATCATGACATTGGATGTTGTTAATAATGAGGTCACAACATTGGTGGAATGATGTGATGAACATTCTCCCAAAGTATAGTGACACGATCATGCCATTATGTTTACATTGCTATAACGTCATTCGAAGTAACTCTAATCCTTAGACCATGAGATGACGTCAATCACTAACTCTGGAAGAGTACTTTGATTCCATCAAACGTCACAACATAACAAGGTGATTATAAAGATGTCATCGGGTACTTGGAAAGTCTTAGTTGAGGCTTGTGGATCAAGAGTAGGATTTTTCCATCATGATGACAGACAGATATACTCAGGGCCCTCTCGATGATATCACATTAACATAGCTTGCAAGCAAGTGATAACGGTCAATAACAATGTTATATCACGGGAACAAGAAAAGAGTACTTGTCAGTGAAAGCGAGGATGAGTATGAATTATGTGGGGCTAGTTTCTTTACCCAACGGGTTCACAATACCCTGTTACCAAGGACTTCAAACTTCCTCATGATCGCCAAAAGTACAAGGTCTCCAGGAACATGAGGCTTGGCTGGCAGATTACCTGGCAACGTTAAACTTTAGGGTGGCTCCAAGGCTACCGCACTGCAAAGCTTGCAGTTACACCTAAGCGACACCGGTCGCTCATGGCTCAGGAAGCTACCCGAAGAATCCATCAGTAGCTGGAACAACCTTGAAGATAAGTTCATCCGAAACTTTACATCCACATTCGAGTGACCCACATCCTTGGAGCAGTTACAGGTGTGCAAACAGAAATCTAGAGACCCAGTACGAGCATTTATCCAACGGTGGAACATCATTAATAACTCAGCCGAAGCTATATTTGATGAAAGGGAAATTGACGCATTCAACAATAGCCTCCGCCGAAGAGAATTCATTGAGGAGCTGGGGCAAGTCAAGCCTAAAACAATCTCGCAATTAATGGACATGGCAAACCGCTGGGCAGATGGTGAAGGCGCAGTAAACAACAAGCGAGGGCGCTCACTCGAGGAAGATTGGGACATGTGCAATAATTACAGGAGAAGGCGCAACAACAATGGATATGTGGGCCAAGCTAGGTTGTGGCTGGTTTTTCAGGAGAGGACAATAGAATAAACGACAATCGTAATGGCGGGTACCGCAACAATAGAGATGGCACTGGTGGAAGCCAATCGGCACAGCGGTACCAGCCAAGGGCTTAAGAGCCCCCAATGTCTCAACTGCAGATGTTGGAAGGACCCTGCAATATGCACTTCTACGCCGACTCCACAGGAAGGGGGCGATTGAACCACCTCATGAAGGAATGTCGCACTTTCCTAAAAATGCAGGAGGTATGTAATGCAAAGGCAGCCGAAGTAGCAAACCGAGGATATGCCACTGCACCTGGAACCCTAGCTCTTGGTGCGATGCCACCACCTCCAGTACAGCCGCTAGCAGGGAAACCACAACCGCAGTAAAAAGAAACCAGGAGGATGAGTATCCGAGGTCTAGGGGTGCAATGTCAATGATCTAGAAAGGGCACCCATCCAACAGGATCCAGAAGCTGATCACATGACAAGTCAACATGGCGGAAACAACACCACCACCTACACCCGAATATCTCCATTGGTCGGAGCAAGGAATTACATTCAGCAGGGCCGATCATCCACTTTGAGTCCCATGACCGGGCCACTCGGCTCTAATAGTGGAAGCCCAAATTTGCGGATTCGACATGATCAAGGTTTTTATGGATGCAGGAAGCAATATCAACTTAATCTATGCCAAAACCCTACGGGCAATGAACTGCTCCTTGACAAATTTGGCCCCAACAGTCACATCCTTCCACAACATAGTCCCAAGTAAAGCCGAAATTACTTTAGGAAAAATTTAGCTTGATGTTGTCTTCGGATCAAAATAAAATTTCAGGCGTGAGAAGTGATACGTCCATTTTGCATCACTATTCTATATCATAATTTACAGTTATTCATTGATATATTTCATATTAAGAGATCATACTTATGTAATTTCATCTATTTTTGCATGGTTGATGACTTTTGGAGCATGGACCGCTGCAGTCAGGATTCTGATGGAAAAGGTGCTGTTTGGAGGCAAAATTCGCGAAGATCAGAAAATCTGGGAAACCATATGGAAAATCCTATTTTTCCAGAAGACGAAGACTGCTAGAAGGAGGAGTGGAGATGGGCCACAGGGGTCCACACCACCCCCTGGCGCGGGCCAGCCTAGGCCGCGCCACCAGGTGGTATGGTCGCCCTGGTCCACCCCTGGCTCTCCCCTCTGGCGTATATCATCCTCCTGAAACCCTAAGACTCAGGGAGCGACCATAGAAATATTTCGCCGCCTCTGCGGGGCAGAAAACACCAAGAGAGAAAGATCTCTCCGGCAGACAGAATTCTACCGAGGGAATTCCTTCCCGGAGAGGGGAGATCGTCGCCATCAACACCACCATCAAGCTGGACTTCATCGGGATCATCATCATCATCATCACCACCTCCATACTGCTGTAACAATTGGGTTGAATCTCGCATAGTTCTTAGGGGAAACTTTCCCGGTGTTGATTACTCAGATAGATAACATGCTGGGTGAAAAAATTACAGCGGGGCAATTGACAAGCATCGACAAAGCAATACATGCATATACTAATCATCTTGACTCCTTTGAGATTCGATTGGGCATTACAACATTATACATAGACCACCATCCAACTGCATCTATGACTATCCACCTTCAGGTTATCATCTGAACCCCCTCCAGTATTAAGTTGCAAGCAACAGATTATTGCTTTACGAATTGCATGTAAAGTAAACAATACGATTGTTCTATCAACAAAGGATTGTTGTTTTCTCCCTAGTAGCAACAGCACATCTAGTACCTTAGAGATTTCTGTCACTTCCCCAGATTACTAGAGGCATGAACCCACTATCGAGCATAAATACTAACTCTTGGAGTTGCTAGCATCTACTTGGCCAAGATAGCTACTAACAACGGAAAGCATGCAAGATTACAAATAACAAAGACATGATAGAATCAATAATCAATCTGAAATAGCATCTCAATATCCATTGGATCCCCGCAAACACAACATGCAGAATTACAAATAGATGATCTTAATCATGAACTGAGCTCACAAGATCTAGACATGAAATCACAAAGGAGGAGAACCAGCCATCTAGCTACTACATGGATCCGTAGTCCAAGGATGAACTACTCACGCATCACACCGGAGGCTTGCATGATGATGAAGAAGGCCTCCAGGGTGAATTCCCCTCTCCGGCAGGGTGCCAGGAAGAGCTTTAGATCCCTCCCGATCTAGGGATGGAGATGACGGCGGCTACAGACTCTTTCGTGGATTTTTGATCGGGTACTTAGGGTTTTCATCCCGAGGGCATCTTATAGGCGGAAGGAGAGGCCGAGGGGGTGCCCGAGGCGGCCAGACCACCCCTGGCGCGGGCCAGGCCTGGTCGCGCGGCCAGGTGGTGTGGCCGGCCCCCAGCCCTTCTTCGCCTCGTAATCTGATGACTTCCAGAAAAATAGGCACTTTGTCTTTTGTCCCGTCCAATTCCGAGAATATTCATTTTCTGACTTTCCTGGAAGCAAAAACAGCAGAAAACAGGCAGCTGGCACTGTGGCTCTTGTTAATAGGTTAGTCCAAGAAATCATATGAAAAGTACTCCAAAGTATGGACAAAACACAAGAAAGTGGATAAAACCAAGCATGGAACATCAAAAATTATAGATACATTTGCAATGTATCAACATCCCCAAGCTTAACTCCTGCTCATCCTCGAGTAGGTAAGTGATAAAAAGAAAGAATAATTTTTGAGGTGACATGCACCATCAAAGACTTGATCAAAGTATTTGTAAAACATTCAAAGCTGGGATCATAGTACTTCAATCATAACATGAAAGACAAAGTTCTAGCAATAAGACAAAGAAACTAGGATGCAACATGAAAAGGCACAAACAAAAGATTCATAAATAACAATGCTTTGCAAGACGTTTGTTTGTTTCACATAAGGAAAACATAGCATAATAGTATTCAGCTTGTCCCTCATAGAGTAGCAAATATAAATGCATAGGACACCTTCAAGGTTCATAAGAGTGACTAGATACAAATAGTTTAAAACAAGCAATATCAAGTTATGCATCAATCAACTAGTCTTGGGACAATGCACACAGAACTAAGAATGGCCACTATGCTCTCAAAGTAGGTGCATAAAGGTAGAAGGTGGAGACTCAATATAATGGTGGAAGAAAGGCCTTCATAAAAGGAAGTAGGGATTCAAGTCTCATAAAGAGCTTCCAAAAATTATGGTACTTCTAGCTTTCAGCTCTCATTGCCCCTATCATAAGCATCTTGAAGGTGATTAAGGTTAAAGTGACACAACTAAGAGGATATGCTTGACAAGTTATAAACCGAAATCTCATGCCCCTTACTTACGAAGACCGATCCTTATGCTACTCAACTTTAGTCACAAGTAAGCTCTTGTCATTGTAAGTACATATGTATCATAAAGAACCGCCAACGGGGTACCCCTTGCACATGATACAGGAGCTATCTCATAATCAAAATGACAAGGCAAGCAGACAATGAGCATCTCAGCGATCTTTTTATTTGCTATTTGCATAGGTTTTTATTGAGGATGCTTCATAGAGTGCTCATTATGGTGATGATGCAAGTTTCCACCATGATTAGGCATGGCTTAGGCTAGCAGCCCAGGAGTTTCTCTAACACACATACAAACTCCATGATCTTACAAGTTCCACTTTTATTTCACACCGCCGAGATCCGTAAGCAAAAGAACATGATATCAACGGGGTACAAAGTACAAGTGTAATGTTGAAAGCGTTCCCCATGATACATGGTTCTGCTAATTTCAACTTATAAAGCGCAAGCATATACGCAGCAAAGAAGGACCCAATGGTTCAAGTTTATTAGATGCAAAAAAGTAAAGTGTGCCATCAAGTTCATGAGAGCTTTAATCACTAGTTTTCTCATAACAAGTTTAATTTGGAAGGTAAACAAAAGCATGAATATACTTGGAATAGCATAAGCTAGTAGGTAGGTATGGTGGACTCTTTGGAATAACTTGGTTTAGGGGGTTGGATGCATGAGTGGAACTCATACTTGGTTGTGGAGGCTAGCAAAAGACTGGGAGCGACAAACTAAGAGAGCAATAATGGCCATAATCATGCAGAGCGACAAAACATCATTGATCAAAGCATCAAGTGATACTACAAGTTGAAAAACTAAAGGATCATAAAGGCTATGGTGACTTGAGATAGTCATAACATGGTGTGAGCATGCGCCAAGTCAACCCAAATAAAGCATCAAAGGAGAATACCACTATACTATGCTTTAATATGCTAAAACAACTGATGATTCATCCAAGGCACATTAAGCAATCTCAATTGTTTATAACAAGTCATGCTACAACAAAGAATACTAAGCATAAAGCCAAAACAATATCAAGCATGGCATGACAACGCATAGGCCACAGTCAAAAAGGAGCTCTTTTTACCACATAAGTATGAACTTTCCTACTCTTTTCCAAACCAAACCAAACTATTTGCAAACCAATGTATGAAAGAGGGGGTCCAACCAATTTATTCAGCAAACTAAGCAAACCAAGCAAACGAAAAACCAAAATGAAAACAAAAAAGAAGACGCTCCAACAACAACACAACCGTGCATGAAACAATAAAAATGAAGCGTTTGGAAGAAACCTGAGATTTTTATTGATGAAGAAGGGGATTCCTTGGGCATCCCCAATCTTTGACGCTTGTACTTCTTGGATATTTCTTGGGGTGACACACGTGACATCCCCAAGCTTGAGATTTACTCCATCCTTCATCTCATTACTCATTCCTTCCATACACCTGAAAGTTTTTTCTTCATACAAAACTTCACACAATCTTTATTAGCAACATTAGTGCGCTCAAGATAAATAAGTCTTAAGGTTCAGTTCTAACACCAAATAAATTTCCATTAGAACACTAGGTACTGTAGCACTTCCCTCAAAAAGATCAATTCCCCAAAAGAACTCAAAAAGGAACCAACAAGAAGCAAATGCAGAAAATGGCAGAAATCTGTCAAAACAGACCAGCAGGTAAAGACGAATTTTTTCGAAGACCTTGTGTTGCTCAAATCAAAAAGTGTTGAAGTAACGAAAGTTAGATAACAACCTGGGGCAGAAGCACAAAAATTCACGCCTCAAAAAGACGTTCAAAGATTTTACACGATTTTTTTACGGTGAAGCACAGAAATCTGTTTCGGGACAGCAACTTTCCCAATCATTACTTCTCTCTCATTAGAGGTTACTCTTGGCACAAAAAGCAAATAAAAATTATAAGGAGAGGTTATTACTGAAGTAATAACTTCCAAGACTCATCTAAAACTTTTGGGTTATCTCCCAATAAGTACTTTTCTTTAACGCCTTTAAGTTAGGTGTAAGAAGCAAGAAAAAGGACCAAGTATTCTCAAATGAAGAAGCATTAAAACCAAATTTCTTCCCCTTACCTCTCTTACTTTTATTCTTAACCTTGGATAAAATATGATTGTTTGGTGGAGAAGAAAGGTGCATGGTCCCCTTTCCCACATCTATTATTGCTCCAAGGAGTTCTAATAGGGACCTTCCAAGTGTAATTTGTCCTTTTCCTGCACATTCAATAACAAGATAATCAGTAGAAATCATTTTCCCAAGGATCTTTGTAAACACTCCTTCAGCTATTCCAATAGGTAATATGGTAGCATTATTAGCAAGAGATATTTCTTTTCCTCCTTCAGTAAGCCCCCAAATATTCAAAGATTCATAAATATCTTTGGGCATAAGAAAAAATTCAGACATGATATCACAGCGAGCTTGAAAAGTTTCACTATTTATCTCAATCTTTACTATAGGGAGCCACTTTGATGGTTCAGAATTTATTGGAATATAATTGTGATGCTCCCTAAGCGTATTATAGCAATCTTTTAAGCTAGCAGTGCCAGTCTCAAGAGTGTTCAATCTAGCAAATATTCTTGCGAAAGAAATATCAGTTTGGCTAGGAAAGTTGTAAGTGAGGATCAATTTCTTTATATCATTTATAGCATCATCCTCATTACATTGGAGGAAATCTCCTCCCACGACAGCATCTAAAGCATATCTATAGCAAAGAGCAATTCCAAGGTAAAAACTTCTAAGGAACAAGCTTTGGGTCATTTTAGGCTCAGTTTTTCCACTTAGATCAGAGATTCTAGACCAAGATTCCTTAAAATTTCCTCAATTCCTTGTTTAAAAGTGAAAATCATTTCCTCGGGTGACATAGTGATTGGAGCAAGGCTAGACATAGTGGCAACTTAAGATAGGAACTAATTTTTTGTGTGTTTTCAATAAACAAAGCAAACTTGTAAAACTAATTTTTTGTGTTTTTGATAACAAAACAAGCAAACAAAACAAAAAAAACTAAGCAAAACAAAAATAACAAAGTAAAGAGATTGGTTATGAGGGACTCCCCTTGTGAAGATATCCTTGACTCCCCGGCAACGTCGCCAGAAAAATGCTTGCTGGTGCGGTGTTGACGTGGGAGTTTCTTCTTCTTCGTTCCCCGGCAACAGCGCCAGAAAAATGCTTGATGGCTCAGTGTTGATATAGAGCTTGTTGGGGAACCCCAAGAGGAAGGTATGATGAGCACAACATCAAGTTTCCCTTAGTTATGAAACCAAGGTTTAATCTAACTAGTAGGAGCAAGGAAACACCCCAAAGGTGTTGCTAGCTGAGCCTTGGCAGGGTGCACTACCGGTGCTAGTAGCAACGTGGAGACCTGCACAACTCAACCACAGAACTCTGTCCCCAACTTGCGATGAGGTTGTCAATCTCACCGTGTTTTGCTGAAAACAAAGGATTAAACGTATCGAATGGAAGGAAGTAATAGTTTGCAGAAAGTAAACACAAAGTAGTAAACAATTTATAGATTGTATGTAAAGAAAAAAGACCAGGATCCATAGTTCACTAGAGGTGGCTCTCCTTAAGATAGATAACATGCTGGGTGAACAAATTACAGTGGGGCAATTGACAAACATCGAGAAAGCAATACATGCATATACTAATCATCTTGACTCCTTTGAGATTCGATTGGGCATTACAACATTATACATAGACCGCCATCCAACTACATCTATGACTAATAATCCACCTTCAGGTTATCATCTGAACCCCCTCCAGTATTAAGTTGCAAGCAACAGATTATTCCTTTACGAATTGCGTGTAAGGTAAACAATACGATTGTTCTATCAACAAAGGATTGTTGTTTTCTCCCTAGTAGCAACAGCACATCTAGTACCTTAGAGATTTCTGTCACTTCCCCAGATTACCAGAGGCATGAACCCACTATCGAGCATAAATACTAACTCTTGGAGTTGCTAGCATCTACTTGGCCAAGATAGCTACTAACAACAGAAAGCATGCAAGATCACAAATAACAAAGACATGATAGAATCAATAATCAATCTGAAATAGCATCTCAATATCCATCGGATCCCCGCAAACACAAAATGCAGAATTACAAATAGATGATCTTGATCATGAACGGAGCTCACAAGATCTAGACATGAAAGCACAAAGGAGGATAACCAGCCATCTAGCTACTACATGGATCCGTAGTCCAAGGATGAACTACTCACGCATCACACCGGAGGCTTGCATCATGATGAAGAAGGCCTCCAGGGTGAATTCCCCTCTCCGGCAGGGTGCCGGGAAGAGCTTCAGATCCCTCCCGATCTAGGGATGGAGATAACGGCGGCTACAGACTCTTTCGTGGATTTTTGATCGGTCACTTAGGATTTTAGTCCCGAGGGCAATATATAGGTGGAAGGAGAGGTAGAGGGGGTGCTGGGGTCGGCCAGACCACCCCCTGGCGTGGGCCAGGCCTGGCCGCGTGGCCAGGTGGTGTGGCCGGCCCCCAGCTCTTCTCCGTCTCGTATTCTGGCATCTGATGACTTCCGGAAAAATAGGCACTTTGGCTTTTGTCCCGTCCAATTCCGAGAATATTCATTTTCTGACTTTACTAGAACCAAAAACAGCAGAAAACAGGCAGCTGGCACTGTGGCTCTTGTTAATAGTTAGTCCAAGAAATCATATGAAAAGTACTCCAAAGTAT
Source organism: Avena sativa (assembly GCA_916181665.1). Lineage (NCBI taxonomy): Eukaryota > Viridiplantae > Streptophyta > Magnoliopsida > Poales > Poaceae > Avena > Avena sativa. Next base: position 234,282,763 of record OV702287.1, read on the forward strand.
GGACAAAACACAAGAAAGTGGATAAAACCAAACATGGAACATAAAAAATTATAGATACATTTGCAATGTATCACGTAGCTATTGGATATAACTTCTCCGAGTGGGCCCTTGAGTATCTTCCGGTCACATGGACGGACAAATCCCGCTCTTGACATATATTGCCTCAACGGTTTCCTCCGAGTACCTGAACACACCTTTATAACCACTGTATTACCAAGTGGCGCTTGATGCTATCAAAGCACTCTCGGGAGACAGTGATTGCTATAGCCTCACGGTCTAAGGAATAGTCTACGAGGATCCATTTCTAATCATTGTAACTTGAACTTCGTGACATGATCAGGTCACGATGTTTAGGTTGGGTATTGGTTCATCATCTCATTCTCAGAATGAGATGACCTCATTTCCAACTGGCATAAATGCCACATGATCAGGAAACATGATCATCTGTTGACCAATGAACCAGTGACTAGAGTTTCACTGGGAACCCCTGGTTGTTTGTATATCACACGTGTATTGATGTTTTCACTCAATATAGTTATAGCATGATATAAAACTTAATCATAAACTATATGAAATATGATAATAGTCCTTACTACTATTTGTCTCTAGGGCATATTTCCAACAGTCTCCCACTTGCACTAGAGTACAAATACACTAGCTGCATTTGTTCTCAATCATTGGCACCATATATCCGGTACCCTGAACATGCTTGCTCATGGAAGAGGTTGAGTCTTGGGTCTGTACTTTACAGTCCCAAATCCTTTACAACTTACTAATGTCACCTTGATTGACATTAATACTTTATCATCTCATGATAGCATCTGTGTGTATGCATCGTCGCTATGGCAGCAGAACGAGGCCTGATTCCAGGAGCCTATAGTGACGTTAGATCAACCTCGAGGGCTTTCTCATGGGCACTGTGCCCTGGGACACATCATTCTACGTTAAAAGCGAACTAGCCCCGCCATAACATTATACAACACTTTAGATGGTACCCTTATCTATTATTATAAATGTATTCATCGAAACACTAGTGCACTCTGTGCAACTTTCGATGTTTTTGTTCACCTTGCTTCCTACTTGACTTTAATCGGTATTTACAGGAGTTTCCAACATATTCCCTTATAACATAACCCTTTATGCTTTAAGATATGTCATCCTTTATGGATTTGGAAAACATGTCTACAGTTCTCTATTAGACACTACGGACAACACTTAGCTCAACGTTCTACGATTCAAACTTAATCACTTTCAAACGTTCCTTATTTGGATCACATATTATGCTAGGTTATCATCATGGTTTACTAAGATAGAACCTATGTCTCAACATAGTGGATGACGATCATCATTTTATTTCTTTCAACCATTGATGTTCAACTTAATACTATTCCTAATTTGAGTTATTAAGGACCAGTTCCTTAATTGAATTTTATTCTGAAACCCTTTTTCAGAATCCCTTAAGGAATACTACATAATATCTTAATACACTTATTGTCAACTTCTACATCTTATAAATCATTATTTATAAGTATTTGTGATTTCATTCTTAACATACTTAAGAATTACTCCTATAAGCTCCCACTCAAAATATGTTCCTACATATTTGAATTTGAGACTTATATTGCTCCCACTCAAAAATATGTCAATCACATATTGTTTCAGGAAGACTTTCATAGCTCCCACTCAATTTTATGCAAATTGCACATACACTCACTATTTTGAATAACTTGAAAATCCTTTGATCAAATATCAAACTTGGAGATTTTACTATGAGATACTAGTACTTTACTAGTTTTAAATCCACTAGACATTTAGCACATTTGAATCAAATTCATTTGAATTTGTCCAATACCTGACAAATTGTGCTTTTGTCATTCAGCCCTTTTTCCACTATGGCTTTGCATTCATTTGAGAAAATTCCAAGTAACCCCTTTTACTTGTGAGATTCAGCAACGAATTGCTTTCTAATCTCAAGTGAATTTTGTTTCTAGGATTTCTCATAATTTAGTTTACCATTATTTCCTTAGTAGTTCGTAGGTATGTCATATTCCAGTAATCATGACAAATGATTCTCAAATGCCTTCATACTAGATATGGATTACATTTTGAATCCTACTTCATGTAGTGAAAACACCAGTGGGGAAAACACAATGATCAATATCATTGACTCTTTCCTTTTGTGAAGAGAATCGTTCAGGAACATTGTCCGTTGCGCTTCTCAACACTCTAATGCAGGGTTTTGAATCCTCATCGTGTTTTTCACTATCTTCCATTTGCTCCATAATCGAGAAACATCACTAAAAGTGAGCTTTCTCAAGAATGTACCAAAATCCAAGCAATACGAATCTTGCTTTCCTTTTGGTTTCAGCTATGGGTTTTGTATTCAAAGTTTCCAATGAATACACTACAAGGACTTATTCACTATTGTTTTGGTTATATCGAATAACCCCAAAACTTTCACGAATTCAAATGGTTCACTACCTTATAATTGAGTGCTAACTATTTCTAAGCTAATGGTCTCTACATCTACACTACAACGATTTATTTGGTGCCTTCTATTCAACCCCCTTTGATATCTAATATCACATTGTGATGCTTCGCATTTTGACGTTTCAAAACACTTTGCATTCCACAATTTATTTTATGCCATTCTTATAAAGTTGAATTTCATTACTATTGATCAAATCATAGTAATTGGATTCTCTTTAATATTTATACCCATTGTTGATGAAACACTTTGATCAAATCAAATAGTTTCATATTCATGTTTCCTTTGGTAAACTTCTTTACAAATTTAAACAATCATTTAATGATAATTACCATTTTCGTTAAAACACAATACATCGAATATGTATTTACTTTTAACAATTCATTAAACACTTTGTATTCAAGTAATACACGGTGTTCAAGTTATTTTGCCGAACTTAGGCATGATTTATATGTGATTAGAAATCGTATGTCTTTCACATATTATCAGCATAACTTTGAATTTAAACAATGGTTTCATTCATTAATGAATATATCATTTAAGTCAGGTATTTTAAACAAGGCATTTTAGTGTTTTATAAATGTTCATGCATTATCAATTAGTTTCAAACAACAAGGATAATTCACACGTAATCAAACAACATATGAACATGAATAGAAATCATTCATAAAAGTAGAACAACTGTTTGTTACAAACTCATATGAATAACCGTCTCACGAAGTGTGAGACACACTAAAGAAGTTTACAATCTCTTGATTACAAAAAATCATCCTAAAACATAAACTAAGTGATAAATGTCGATGGAGAGTGTCGTCGGCCATCATCATCATGCTCGCCATCAACACGCAACGTCACCTCCTCTCCAGCAAGCACCTCTCATGCAGAAGGACCCGTTTTCAGCAAAACAGAACAAGTATCAGATATACTTAACACTGCAAATATGTTTGCAAGATTATAACATTTATAAAACTGTATATCAAATATATACCTTTGTCATTGATGACCTGGGCGACATCTGGTTCGACCAACACATTCCTGAGATGTGTCACGAATTGGTGGAACTCCATTGATTCCGCGTCGCCCCTCATTATGCAAGTCCTGACTTGTGCTTGGTAGCTTGGTGGCAGCAACCGCAGCACAACACTGTTTGCGAAAGAGCCCGTCATCCAGTTATCCAGGAAGTATGCATGCGTCATGTACACATCATGCATGTGCTCCAAGTGGTCGTCCAGTGATGAGTTCTCCTCCATCTTAATGGATAGGAAGTCTCCCATCAGCTCATGCTCCCATATGCGTACTTGTTCCACGAAATGTGTCCTAAGCTGTAGCATCACCGAACGAGGGTCGACATCACCCACGAAAGGCCACAACTCATCCACCATTCCGAAACGCATGGTAACTGAAATGAAGGAGGCCATCTCACGAAGGAGATAGCGGTCTTTCCGCTCCTCTAGGGTCTCTAGGTCAGTGGGCTGATCCAAATCCATCCCGTCGAGTATGTAGTCGACCATGTCGTTCTCGCTAAGGAGAACGTGGAGACGTGCAACCCATATTGAGAAGTTTGATCCATCTATTCTGAGCTTCTCTCCTTCTAACCAATTAACCATCAACACGAAAGGATCCATCTACATTTATAATTGCAAAAGGAATTTAGACTAAGTTTATAATTAATTGAGTTAATAATAACTCCACTCAGAAACACCTATCCCCAAAAGGGTTCCTAGTGATAACACGACCCCTATCAGCCACATCTCCCCCGATCGTCACGGCCATCAATGTGGGTTCAAGGGTGGACGCTAAACGTCGGTCACATCATTCATGCGACTCGTGCTCGATCTTTCGACCATCCGTGTTCCAAGGCCATGTCTGCACATGCTAGGCTCGCCAACTCAACATTAGTGTATTCACTGTGCAACATGGCTTACACCCACTGTATGAAAACGTAGATATGTCTGACACCCAGGCCTGTAACCCTAGATCGCCTCATACCGAAGAACTTTCTTGGTGGTGCACACTAAGGGGGAACACAATCGTTGGTAATTTTAATAGGGATCATCTTATTAGGCTACCGTCAAGTATCTAATACTAGCACACAATAAGACATACAAATAATAACATTGAATGTAAATGCTATGTGATATGGTCCTTCATGTCGTGATCTCCATCCGCCGTCACCGGGTTCCGGCGCCAGGGTTCCGGCGCCATAGACACTAGGGTACCGGTGTCTTTCCGGCGTGGTAGTTCGTCACCTCCGTGACTATCTACTACTACGTAACAAAAGGTAATCACTTTACCTTTGCCACAACCATATCACAAAGCAACGGCCCCCCTGCAAAACAAAGTTAGACGCCTCTACTTTATCTTTGCATGTTTTACGTGGCTGAATGGGCTTTCGCACAAGAACTGTTCTTACCTACGAACTTTCAGCACAACGCTGATCAAGTAGTTGTCTCTACTACACCCCTTTCGGGGCCCTCCGTTGCAAATGGCATACCAACTAATGCGAGAGAGACAGACACCCCCTAAGCCACTTTATATGGTACAGGCCGTATGTCAAGCGTGGACCAGTCTCGCGAATGAACGCGTAAAGTCGGTTGGGGGCCGCTTCATCAAGCATTACTGCGGTATACACAAGTACACGTGGGAGGGTAACAACTAAAAGATCAACGCCCACACGCTACATCTCGTGTGTTCTACCCGTACTAGCATTACTATGAATAGATCTAGCTCTGATACCACTGTAGGGGCTCCACGTATGAAAACAATAAAATTTTACCCTACGCCCCTGAACCCCTGAAGCTGCTAGGACCTATCTATTAGTAATATAGTAACGGGAGGGGATTTTCGCGAACTTACCCTTGAAGACCGAAAAGCGTTGTCAACGCTCAGGAGAGCATGGTTGATATAGACGAGCCGAAGCCGATCTCAAGGTCGTGATGAAGTCCTTGTGCTCCTTGGCTCCAACGACTTGAGTGCCTCAAGTGCGACACCTCGCGGGGAGTTACACACATCCGGTGCCTGATGATGACTCCCGCTTCCCCGATCCAGCAATAGTTGCGGAAGTAGAGCTCCCGAATCTGAATCCCGCAGCGCGACGGCGCTCCGCGGTGAAGATGTATCTCGCTCGTGCAGTCCAGACTTGGGACCACGGTCATGATAGAGAGAGGGGGAGAGAGAAAATATCAATTAGAGGTCCTCCCAAAAGTGGGGAGACCTTTCTTGATTATTGATGTCTTTAATTTGGCCAAATACCCCCACTATATCTAGGGGGAGGGGAGGTACTACCTCCCTCAAAGTCCCGGGGTGGGACTAAAGGAAAGGAGGGGGAGGGGTGGCTGCCGGCCACCCTAGTGGGCCCCGCATGGGAGGCTAGGCCGAGCCAGCCTCCCCCTTGCCCCTTCTCCCTCTCTCCTTTCTCCTAATGGGCCCTCTCCCTCCGGAAATTGGCCGATTAAGCCTTTGACCATTAAAATTGATTTTATCTTCATTAAATAATTATGAATAAATGATTAAATCAACATTTAACATTCATTCACACATTATGCAATCTCCGTGGCTATGGAACACCTTCCACCTCCACTCCGGACATCCTCCGGAGTTACCGAAACCATTCCGGTTTTCTCCCTACTCTTCTTTGGTGATTCCACCAATCCTATAAACACTCTCTAAGCATAATCAAGCCCTTAAGCGTGATACCCCACTATTCAGGAACACTCCAGACATGGTCGGGACACTCTCGCACCAATGATCGACAGAGGGACCTGGATGGCCATGTGACCCCTGTGCGTTCCACGAAGATCTTTCGTCGTTTGCACCGGGATAGTCGTGTCTTATTCCCTTTGTCACTCAATACTTGCATTGCCCGAGATCTGATCAATGACATCACCATGTCGTGTTCAATCTTGTTACTGAACAATGCTACTTGACTCGTTCCGACAAGTGATATCCCTGTGATCGAATCACACGCTGCGCAGCTATTGGATATAACTTCTCCGAGTGGACCCTTGAGTATCTTCCCGTCACATGGACGGACAAATCCCGCTCTTGACATATATAGCCTCAACGGTTTCCTCCGAGTACCTGAACACACCTTTATAACCACTGTATTACCAAGTGGCGCTTGATGCTATCAAAGCACTCTTGGGAGAGAGTTATTGATATAGCCTCATGGTCTAAGGAATAGTCTACGAGGATCCATTTCTAATCATCGTAACTTGAACTTCGTGACATGATCGGGTCACGATGTTTAGGTTGGGTATTGGTTCATCATCTCATTGTCAGAATGAGATGACCTCATTTCCAACTAGCATAAATGCCACATGATCAGGAAACATGATTATCTGTTGACCAATGAACCAGTGACTAGAGTTTCACTGGGAACCCCTGGTTGTTTGTATATCACACGTGTATTGACGTTTCCACTCAATACAGTTATAGCATGATATAAAACTTAATCATAAACTATATGAAATATGATAATAGTCCTTACTACTATTTGTCTGTACGTCAGATTGAGCTGTAATTTTTTGTGCTTTTGTCCCAGGTTGTTATTTAACTTTTGTTAGTTTTGCACTTTTTGATTTGAGCAACAGAAGATTTTCGAAAAAATGATCTTTACCTGCTGGCCTGTTTTACAGATTTTGCCACTCTTGCATTTGCTTCTTAATTCGATTTCCCTTTTGAATTCTTCTTGGGTTTTCGGAAGGAGTTGTTACATTAGCTTATGATTTGATGGATTTCAGTTGAATTTGGACTTAAAAAGGTTTATTACCTCGCTTACACTAATGTTGCTAATGAGAATTGTGTGAAGTTTTGTGTGAAAGAAATTTCCAGGTTATTGGAGAAAATGGTGTAATAAGAAAGTGAAAGGTTTCATGACTCGAGCAATATGAGTATGAAGATGAAGATACTGATGATATTCAAGTGGTGACTCTGGAAGAATCTACTAAATGCCAAATTCAGAGACCTGCAGAGTCCGTCTTCGAATAGGTAACAGTTCTGGTAAGAAAAGTTCCGTGAAAATTCTGTCCAATTATACTTTTGCAATTTTTATCCAACAAGGAAAGCTACGAAGCGAAAGAGGGACAGAAACGGAGCCAGGGTGGCTCACACCACCCCCTGGCGCGGGCCCCCTGGCCGTGCCAGCAGGTGGTGTGGCCACCTCGGCCTCCGTCTCCGACCCGTTTTCTCCTAGTACCTTCCTTTTTTTGAGAAACTTCGTAATATATAATCCCCCAGATCCCCCGAGGTTCGTATATCGTGTTCTCGTCGTGTTTTCGTTTTGATCTGTTTTTGACAGGTGGAGCCCTAGATCTGGAGCCAAATGTCTTCCTTTGGAACAAGCCAAGGAAGATTCCTCTGCGGATATCATCAACCCATACATGAGAGAGTTGAAGATTCATCCCAAGGAGTGGTTGCTTGAATATGGAGAGGTACGGATAAAGGAGGTTCAAGGCCCTAAAGGTGAAGGAAGTCTAGAGGACAGGATGGAAGCACTGGAGCAAGAAGTCTTTAGGTACAAGAAGATGGCGGAACACGAAGTGGATATCATCCATAAAATTTGCTCCGAACTCATCGCCGGGCACCAAAAGGAGACTGCTGAGCTCAGGGATGAAGTCCTTTCACTCCGCCAAACAACCAACCAATTGCAAGCACAACTCTACGACTTTCAAAATCAAAACTGTGAGTACGAGGTTAGGTTTAAACGCATAAGTGTTGCTGCAAGTTTCAGGATGCTGGAGACCACAATGTCCTTTGTTGATGGGGATCCCTTACCTTGGAAGTCGGACGATGACGAGAGAATACCACCACCGAAGGAGTAATTCGTCATCAGGTTTTGGCATCCCCTTGGTTTGTTCCAAGCTTGGGGGAGTGCCGCGGTATCACATCACTATCTTTTATCTTTTACCCTTTTAGTAGAGTCATATCATGAATAGAGAAGTTATCATGTAGGATGGTTTGCATTATGGAAGTGTCCCCTCTCTCGTTAGATATGTATCCCTTGGTGTGAGTTGCCGTTATAGAATATTAATGAGAAGTTCTATTGTTTACTCTTTTGCATATCTTATATTAGTTTTCAATTCATGGTTATATGATTGATCTTGTCGTTAGTATTGGTATCACTTTGGGATCATTGAGTTAATTTAGTTGGTTTTGGCAAACCTGGCTCGGTCAGTAGCAATGCTATTTTTGATAGTTGAATGAAAAAGATAAAAAGTACTCTAAAGAAATATAATTTCATCATATTTCTTTCTTGATTTGCTCATAGGTTTAGTATTCTCTAGTTAAGATCTTTTGTGCTTCCTAGGAAGATTGCATGTTTGTTTTTATCACTTGTATGTTTGTTTGTTTCCTTCAACTCTTATGCTTGCTACCCAGCCTTGCTAGCCAAAAACCTGTACTGAGAGGGAATGCTTCTCGTGCATCCAATCCTTAAACCAAAACCTATGCCATTTGTGTCCACCATACCTACCTATTAGCACTATTGCTATTCCAAGTAAATTCTTGTTTTTGTCTACCTTCCAAATTAAATTGGTTATGTGAAAACTAGTGATTAAAGCTCTCACGAACTTGATGGCACACTTTACTTTCTTGCATTTAGTAAACTTGAACCATTGTGTCCATCTCTGTTGCGTATATGCTTGCGCTTTATAAGTTGAAGTTAGCAGAACCATGTATCATGGGGAACACTTTCAACTTTGCACTTATATTTTGTTGATATCATGATTCTTTTGCTTATGGATCCTGGCGGTGTGAAATAAAAGGGGAACTTGTAAGATCATGGAGTTTATATGTGTGTTAGAGAAACGCCTGGGCTGCTAGCCTAAGCCATGCCTAATCATGGTGGAAACTTACAACATAGCCATAATGAGCACTCTATGAAGCATCCTCAATAAAAACCTATGCAAATAGCAAAGAAAAGGATCGCTGAGATGCTCATTGTCTGCTTGCCTTGTCATTTTGATTATGGGATAGCTCCTGTATCATGTGCAAGGGGTACCCCGCTGGCGGTTCTCTATGATACATATGTATTTACAATGACAAGAGCTTACTTGTGACTGAAGTTGAGTAGCATGAGGTTCGGTACTCGTAAGTAAGGGGCATGAGATTTCAACTTATAACTTGTCAAGCATATCCTCTTAGTTGTGTCACTTTAACCTTAATCACCTAAAGATGCCTATGATAGGGGCAATGAGAGCTGAAAGCTAGTAAGTACCATAATTTTTGGAAGCTCTTTATGAAACTTGAAATCCCTGCTTCCCTCTGCGAAGGGCCTATCTTTTACCTTTTAGTTGAGTCAGTAAACCTATTCCCTTCTACCTCAGCAAGCATTTTGAGTTGTTGTGTTTCATTCATTCATATGACGGTTTATTCAATCATGTTTCTTATGTTCCTTATTTTACACTTTGCTCTTATCCTGGTGATTACTACTTTGAAAGCTATCTTTGAAAACCAGTTATTTGTGAACTCCAACAAATTATCAACTATTCTTTGACCAAGAGCTAAGTTTGCCATTACCAATTATGATTTACTTTATGCATCTTTATTGTGTTTCCTTTACTTATTGCAAGTTAAGTTATATAATAGTGAAGTTGTCTTCTATTATGACTTATGTATTAATAAATGTGATGCTTCTTGTCCGTATTCTTTTATCGACTCTTCACTCCATAAACCTGAGGTCATGTTTATTGAGCTCAGTTTTCGCTTGGGGACAAGCAAAGTCTAAGCTTGGGGGAGTTGATATGTCCATTTTGCATCACTATTATATATCATAATTTACTGTTAGTCATTGATATATTTCATATTAAGAGATGATACTTATGTAATTTCATCTATTTTTGCATGGTTGATGACTTTTGGAGCATGGACCGCTGCAGTCAGGATTCTAATGGAAAATGTGCTGTTTGGAGGCCAAATTCGCAAAGATCAGAAAATCCGGCAAAATATATGAAAATCCTATTTTTCTAGAAGATGAAGACTGCCATAAGGAGGAGTGGAGATGGGCCATAAGGGGCCCACACCACCCCCTGGCGCGGGCCAGCCTAGGCCGCGCCACCAGGTGGTGTGGCCGCCCTGGTCCACCCCTGGCTCTCCCCTCTAGCGTATATCATCCTCCTGAAACCCTAAGACTCAGGGAGTGACCACAGAAAGATTTTGCCGCCTCTGCGGGATGGAAAACACCGAGAGAGAAAGATCTCTCCGGCAGACAGAATTCTGCCGGGGGAATTCCTTCCCGGAGAGGGGAGATCGTCGCCATCAACACCACCATCAAGCTAGACTTCATCGGGATCATCATCATCATCATCACCACCATCATATCCACCAGCACCATCATCACCACCTCCATACCGCTGTAACAATTGGGTTGAATCTTGCATAGTTCTTAGGGGAAACTTTCCCGGTGTTGATTACTCTTTGTAGTTGATTCTATTAAGTGAACCGTTGAATTATTTTTTATGTTCAGATTGTTATACATCATTATTCCATCTCTGATCATGATCCATATGATGTCTTGTGAGTAGTGCGTTTTGTTCTTGAGGGCATGGGAGATGTCATGTTGTTAGTAGTGGAATTGTGTTGAGAAAGATTCAATAGTTTGATATTTAAGTTGTGGTGTACTTCTTCTAGTGGTGTCATGTGAACGTTGACTACATGACACTTGACCTATATGGGCCTAGGGGAATGCATTGTGTACTTAGCTACTAATCGTAGGGGTTGCCTGAGTGACAGAAACCTAAACCCCCGTTAGGAAACCATTGCACAAGGGACATCAGGGTCTTAGAGTTTAAAGCTATGGTTAGGTTTCTACCTTAATTATTTTCTTGTACTTGCGTATGCTTGCAAGGGGTATAATCACAAGTATGTATTAGTCCTAGGAAGGTCGGTACATTAGCACAGGTTCACCCACACAACACTTAGAAAACTAAAGAAGATTAATCAACTATATGAAGCGAAAGCACTTAACGATATTCCCATGTGTCCTCGAGAACGTTTGGTCATCTTAAGTAATACAACTGTCTTGTCCTTTGCTGAATAAAGGATTGTGCCACTTGCTACATTTATTCTTATTGTCTTTTATTTACTCGTACTTTATTTACCTGCATTATCAAAAACCCCTAAAAATCCGTTTGCTAAGTATTTACAGAGAATTCCTGCTCCAAGCCACTAGCCAGCACCTTCTGCTCCTCATTGGGTTCGACACTCTTACTTATTGAAAATACTTTGATACACCCCCTATACTTGTGGGTCATCAAGAAGCTTGAGTTCGAAGTCATGGACTGGCCATCACAATATCACGTGATCTTGGGGTGTCCAGCCTTCGCACGATTCATGGAAGTGCCACATTATGCATATCTGGTAATGAAAATGCCAGCGCCAAAAGGAATCATCAAGGTAAAGGGCAGCTTTACCAGATTAGACAACTGTGATTGAGAGTTCAATAAAAGCTCCGAATGTTTTAGGATGGAAGCAGAATGCGAGCAACTAAAAATATCAACGAACACTGAACCTATGGCAACAACATGGGTCAACCCCGATCAAGCTTTCGACACAACAAAAGATACCAGGGAAGTCCAAATCCACCCTACAGACGCAAAGAAGACAACTTTCGTGGCTTCCAATCTTGGTCCCGCATACGAAAGTGTGCTCATCGAGTTCCTACGTGACTGTAACATCTCAAAAATATTAAAAGGGAAAAATCAATTTCCAATGATCCAAAATTAGGGTTAACAAAAACTTTTAATCTTAAACCCTTATGAATGCATGTGTGTGTTTGTTAATGATGTATGAATGCTTGTTATGCCATGTGTGATTGTTATATATGTTGAGAATTAGATTAAAGATCACAATAACCTCATCTAGGTAAAATCCAAACAAAATCAAATCAAAAGAAAATCAAATAATAAGGCATATGACCTAATGGTCATTTTGCCAAAATTAACACCTAGCCCACTTTGGGCATCTCTATTAAATGATTTCCACCAGAAACAATTCTATTTATTTTCTCACCTTGCTAGACCAGGTGACAATGAACACAAGTGAACTTTCAAAACTCACCAGAACATTTTCAAATCCATTTGAGGGAATTTTAAAAATTGAATCAAGTGTATGCATCTAGATACCTATTTTTCAAAAACCAACCAAACGTTCTCCACTTGACAAATCCTAGCAACCAGAGACACTCAAGCATATGACCAACACACTCACCAAATATAATTTGAAAATTCAAATATTTCTTTCATGCGGCCATTTAATCAAACACTTAGCAGGAACAATACAAGTCTACCAACTATCTACTGTTGTGATCAATCTAGTGATCACCATTGTACTCAGTTGATCCTCTCTCACTTGCCCACGATCATCCCTAGTACCAGCCCGTGCAGCTAGCACCGCTCACTCGCTCCAATGACTAGTGCCAGCCCATACCCGAGCGTGCCATGTCGGTCGAGCATGAACACGATGCCACAAGCTTTGCCGCCCTCTCCCACGACCACTAGCAGCTAGGCGTGACCTCACCGCACCCCCAGTCCACGCCCCAGCCAATGATAACCAGCGGAGACACCAGCGTAGCCGCGCCCATTTATCTCTCTGCCATGCCGAGCGCACGCCAGAGCGCCGAGACGCCCCATGCAGCCATGCTGCGCCTCACTCTCTCCTTGCGTAAATGCATTCGTCGTGTCACCAGCGACCTCCCAGACACGACCGTTTGATGCCACACGCCCTGTGACCACCGTACGCCATGATGAACACCGCGGTACCTGAGACGAGCATGGACGTCTCCCGTCCGATTAAGACCGCGCCTCGCTGTGCCACTATGCGCATGACGATCGCCACACAACACCGCGTCGACCTATACCCGCAGCCATGCTGATTGCCCCCTATAGCGACATTGCCAACGAGCCCGAGCCATGCCCCAATGCTCCCTCGCCGGGTGTATAAATAGACCCCTCCCATGCCTCCAAATGCACACCACTCGACTCACCTCTTCCCCAGAAACCCCTCTGAACCTTCCTCGGAGCAAGGCGAGCACTACATCACCGAAATTTCACCAGAGCCCGCCGCTGCTATGGTGGAACAGAGCCAGAGGTTGGAGCCGCCCTAGGAGCTGCCACGACCACCATTCGACTCGCCATACCAGTCTGTTCGCCCCCATCGCCAGACCTAGCTGGAGCCCTGGTAAGCCCCCGATGACCCCCACCATAGCTCTAGGGTTAGAATCTCGCGCGCTCAGTGCGACGGAGACGATGACGCTGAGCCATTGATCGCTCTCTAATCGCGCGGCTGAGATTTGCCCATACCGTTTCGCTTAGAGACAGCTGCTGGCGCGTGGAACCAACTTGAGAGCCTGTTGCGCGCGCGCCGTGCAGTTGGCCCGGCCCATTATCATTCCCGTGCATGCCCAAAGACTCAAACTTAGATTTTCCATTTAATTCAAAACCCTATTCTGTCAGTGATTTCAAAATTGAATTCAAAGAGATTTACTTAACCAAATTGCATGATTCCAATTTTGTTAGAAAGGTATTGAAAATCTCTACACACTCCCGTTGGATTAAAACCGTTTGAAATTATAGATCACCCATAGTAAAAATAACAAGACAGAAACTTTTCCAATTTCAAACATTTTTCTAAAATCAACCATAAATGCTTTTGAGTTGATTCCAACTCTCAAAAATCACATTTGCCCCATGCTCTATCTGAATATGTAAAAATATTAATTTTACATGCAGTAATCATGGACTAGTATTAAAAGAATGCTATATAGTCCTTTCTAGTCCTTTTAGTTATATCAAATACTAATATTCAACTTTGTAATATATGCCAACCACCTGAAATCACATTCCCAAGTATTGGAATATGTGGTGATGACATGTGTCAACATGATCTCATATTTTAATTGGAGAATATTAAATCTTAGGTAATTTTCAATGAGTAGAAATTGCATTTCCAAAATAAGATAAATAAGAATATGTCAAGATTTCATGTGGTGATTGAGATGATGCTAGATCATCTAGTGTGAACCCTTGTGTGCAAAATAGAAGTAACTAAGTATTGTTTGGTGATTATATACCTCGTATTTATTTATAGACGCTAGTACGGACCCGGACTACGAGGAGGAGGAGTACCACGAAGAAGAAGAAGAGAACTTCAACAACTGCAAAAACCAAGGCAAGCTATCCATGCAAGCTAACCTATGCAAGATGCACTATGCATGCTTGGTTAGCAACCTTGATTATACCAATCCCAAGTTTTCCCTACAAGTTTTACTTTTCCCTTTACTAAAGTTTCTTAAATAGTAATTATTGATGATTAGTGGAAAATGAAATAGATGCCCTCAAGAGCATAGAACTAAGATTGAGTAGTTACACCTGATTAGCACCCCATCAATAGTGATACCCTCATTGGTAGTGACTAGTGCTAAACTAATATTGATCACTTTAGATGGGAACACTTGGAGAAAATGATTATGAAAACCTTGGAATGATGAGTCATTCTATTGAAATGTTTTGACAGGTGTTATGAAACACAATGATTTGGAGATGATACTGAATGAGGCATGTGCCTTGACTTTGATAAAAATTGATGGTTGGGTTCGGATGCGATACCATTCCAGCTTTTACCGTACAACCACAATACCTGAGTTGGGTAGGGCTTAACTGGAAGTTTATATGTCTTAGTATGGGTTCACTCGCGGAAAGAGGTTAAGCTGAGGCTGCCTCGTGAGTATGAATGTCCACCTATGCAGTTCTCGGGATGGCGGATGGCCATGGCTGGGAGGCCAAGCTCATAGGGGAGGTGCCTATACTAGGGTGTGTAATTGAAAGGTTAGGATTGATTATCCACATACCAAGTATGATGATTCAGGGTTATCCCTGATGGATGTATCGAATTTTGTGGTGAAAGTGTACCACCTCTGCAGAGTGTCAAACTATTCAAATAGCTGCGTCCGTGGTCATGGACAGTTGGAGTGGCCATACTGTTTCGTTGTCAGATGCTTTCAAAATGACTTGTGACTTGAGATATGACTTTGATTTGAACACCATAGGGTTGTGGAAATGAAAACTAGGTTCCCACCTGAGTAATCTAGAGAACTAAAATAGGTCTTTACTACTAAGTAGTCCTGAAATAAAATTGGCTTGTTGCAAACAAGACTAGATCTTAGGATTCCTACTAGCATTGTCTTACTTACATTAGTGATAGTTTGCGAGTACTTTAAAAGTACTCATGACTTTGTCCCTGGCTATTCCCATGGCCAGACTATGAAGAGGACTATTCGGAGGACGGACAACAAGAGGTCTACGATAACTAGGATCATCTCCCATTGTCAGCATTACCTGTGATAATGAAGATGGAGTCTACTATGTTTATTTCCGCTGCTTTGATGTGTATTAAGACTTGATCATGAGATCAACTATTTGTAAGACTATTATGGTTTGTAATGGATGATGTACTGTGCTACCAATTCTGTTATGTCTCGCAAAAATGGTATTCTTGGGATTGCGATGTACGACATAACAGGCATCTGGACTTAAAAATCCGGGTGTTCACAAGTTGGTATCAGAGCCATCCTGACCATAGGAGACCCTAGTTAGAATGGACATCTGAAAAACTTAATTTCAAAACAAAGGAAGTGAGTATTTATGAAAACCTATTCTCACTCTTATCCTTGAGATTCTTTCAAAAAGAGTTCACATGTTCCTCAAAATTCTTGCAATTCTACATAAAATTTGACACACTTGATCACCTCACTAACTTACTCATCCTAATTTCTTATAGATGGAAGTAAAGTACATCAAGTTCTATCAACTTGGCAACGGAGGATAGCTCATCTTCGAGAGGGACTTGAGCTAGCTAGCGGAGTTTCTTGAACGCCCGCACCCCGAGTTCTTCGGAGCGCAACACAATGATCAGCCAGGAGGAGAACTAAAGTGGTTGATCGTGGCAGATCTGAGGGGAAAGATGGAGCCACCCACCTCGGAGAAGATACAGTTCAGCTTGAGGGAGAACAACTGGTTAGATGGACTAGCTAGAGCAATGCAGGAGGCACTTGCCCGTCTATGTGCGCATAACATCAACCAAATCAACAGCACTCGCTTCGCTCACTACGCAAGACGTGATTCTATGGGACAACCCTGGGCCATGCTAGAACATCCGGAGCTGAGGCATCATGTGGATCACCTCGACTTCATGCTGCACGAGACCCAGAAGGAGTTGGGCAACACCCGTGCCTATGCCAACCAGAAGCACATTGTTGCAATAGAGAGGAATCAAACCCTTGCCATCCTAGCTAAGGAGCACAAGACACTTCGTCACCAGCATGACAAGAAGGACCACATCATCGCTCGCCTCCGCCAGAAGGTGGCAACCCTTGAAGAAACCATCCATGACCAAGAGATTCATCTTGAGGAGAAGGAATAAGAAGGTGAAGATATTCGTGGAGATATCACTTCTTACCTCAGTGACAATGACGACTACCGGGAGGACATTGCCACGGAGTTCCACATCGATGAGGAAGACGCAGACTTCCTAGATGATGAAGAACCCACCAGTTCCGATGATGAGTAGTCACACTAGAGCACTATCATAGGTGTGAGTTTGTATTCGGTCCCATTGTATTGTAGCATGATAGAATGGTTCTTAAAACCATCTGGTTAGTAGTTGTAGTGTGTTGCTTGTAATGTGTTGCTTGGAATGAATGAAAATGAGTTGTGGTTTTCAAACCTTAGCAATACTCAAGTTTAAATCTTTTGAACCAAACCCATAAACCATAGAAATTTCCCTCTTTTTTTATGATCTATCTCAATCTTCAGATGACTCGCGACAACCACGGGGGAAGCAGCTCATCTTAGGATCTGATGCTTCAAATTCTACAAATGCTAGTTTCAGATCATGAAGCTGGTAGAACCGAGCGTCAAGCCAATCTAGCCACTCTTCAGAAGATCGCCCAGATGGCACACAACAACCAAGGCCATGGAAATCATGATCACCTTGGATCTAAGCTCAAGAACTTTCAAAACACCAATCCTCCTATGTTTAGCAAGTCTGAAGAGCCCTTAGATGCTGATGACTGGCTGCAATTAATGGAGAACAACTTAGAAGTAGCCGGAGTAGATGCCACATAGAAGGTACCGTTTGCCACCCACTATTTGGTAGGTTATGCAAGATCATGGTGGAATAGCAGTCGTACAATGAACGGAGGACAGATGATGACTTGGGAGGAATTCAAGCTCAAGTTCTGCAGGACCCATGTGCCCCCAGGTTTGATCAAGTGGATGAGGGATGAATTCAGGGAGTTGAAGCAGGGAAGGATGACCGTGGTAGAATACCGTGACAAATTCCTGTCTCTGGCTAGGTATGCCCCTGATGATATTGACACCGAGGCAAAGAAGAAGGAAAGGTTCCTGAAGATCAGAAAATCCGGGAAAACACATGGAAAATCTATTTTTCCAGAAGACGAAGATTGCTAGAAGGGGGAGTGGAGATGGGCCACAAGGGGCCCACACCACCCCCTAGCGCGGGTAGCCCTAGGCCGCGCCAGCAGGTGGTGTGGCCACCCTGGCCCACTCCAGGTTCTCCCCTCTGGTGTATATTATCCCCACGGAACCCTAATACTAGGGGAGCGACCACAGAAAGATTCCGCCGCCTCTGTGGGGCAGAAAACACCGAGAGAGAAAGATCTCTTCGGCAGACAGAATTCTGCCAGGGGAACTCCTTCCCGGAGAGGGGAGATCGTCGCCATCAACACCACCATCAAGCTGGACTTCATCGGGATCATTATCATCATCACCACCATCATCTCCACCAGAACCATCATTACCACTTCATACCGCTGTAACAATTGGGTTGAATCTTGCATAGTTCTTAGGGGAAACTTTCCCGGTGTTGATTACTCCCTGTAGTTGATGCTATTGAGTGAACCATTGAATTATCGTTTATGTTCAGATTGTTACATATCATTATATCATCTCTGATCTTGATCCATATGATGTCTTGTGAGTAGTTCATTTTGTTCTTGAGGACATGGGAGAAGTCATGTTGTTAGTAGTGGAATTGTGTTGAGGAAGATTCAATGGTTTGATATTTAAGTTATGGTGTATTTCTTCTAGTGGTGTCATGTGAACGTCAACTACATGACACTTCACCTATATGGGCCTGGGGGAATGCATTGTGTATTTGGCTACTAATCGTAGGGGTTGCCGGAGTGACAGAAACCTGAACCCCCATTAGGAAACCTTTGCACAAAGGACGTCAGGGTCTTAGAGTTTAAAGCTGTGGTTAGGTTTCTACCTTAATTACTTTCTTGTACTTACTGATGCTTGCAAGGGGTATAATCACAAGTATGTATAAGTCCTAGGAAGGTCGGTACATTAGCACATGTTCACCTACACAACACTTAGCAAACTAAAGAAGATTAATCAACTATATGAAGCGAAAGCACTTGATGATATTCCTATGTGTCCTCGAGAACGTTTGGTCATCTTAAGTAATACAACCGGCTTGTCCTTTGCTAAAGAAAGGATTGTGCCACTTGCTACATTTATTCTTATTGTCTTTTATTTACTCGTACTTTATTTACCTGCATTATCAAAAACCCCTAAAAATCCGTTTGCTAAGTATTTATAGAGAATTCCTGCTCCAAGCCATTCGCCAACACCTTCTGCTCCTCGTTGGGTTCGACACTCTTACTTATCGAAAATACTGCAATATACCCCCTATACTTGTGGGTCATCACTATATCGCCAAGTGTCATATCTGTCAGAGAGTCAAAGCGGAACACCAGCAACCCGTAGGACTTTTGCAATCATTGCAAATTCCAGAATGGAAATGAGACTCTATTGGAATGGATTTCATCACAGGTATGCCTACCTCTAGTAGGGGAAATGATTCTATTTGGGTCAGAGTAGATAGACTGTCCAAAGTACCTCATTTCATATCCGTCAAGACCACCTACCAAAGCTCGAAGCTAGCAGAGTTGTACCCTGCTAGGATAGTCAGTCTGCATGGAACCTGTTGAGGGCAAACCTCTAGGGTGGCCCGATCTTTCACGAATCCCACACAAATCGAGGATGGAGTGCGGGGAAAGGAGGGGAGGACGAAGACGACAAACTCACGCACGAAGAACATGATGAACGCACACACACAAAACCACAATACACACCAATAGCTCACGCCGGCGGTGACCGGTCCGGCGCAATCCCTAGGATCGGCGTCGGGCGGAGGACTCTCTCTCGAACCGGCATGGCGAGATGGGAGACTCGGTGAGATCTTGACGTCTTGGCAAAGGGACACCGGTGCCAAGGCCTTGTACAATGTGGAGGCGTGATGCAAACTCCAATGAGGTTTGGGATATTTGGTGCTCCTTGATCAAAGGAGCATGAGGCAAGAACTAGATAGATCTACAAGGGGTTTCCACTAATTCCAAATATCATGCCTAGGGTTTACAATGTAGGTGGGGGACTATATATAGGCCAACCACTTAAACATGGGTACTTTAGGAATAAAAGACAAGTTCTAGACGGACTAAGGGGTACATGGGCCGCCGGCCCAAAGGCCTTTACATGCCTGGCGTCGGTCGGTCCGGAGACTCCGGTGTGCTGGCCGGAGACTCCAGTCTAGGCCGGAGATTCCGGTGTAGCCTCCAGACCAGCCTCCGGAGGGGCCTTCAGATTGTCCCGGAGCCTGGTGCAGGGGGTTAGACCAGAGGTGGGGCTGGAGTCTCCGGTGTCTTCAGGCCGGAGACTTGGCAGGCCAGAGACTCCGGTGTGCACAGACCGGAGACTCCGGACTGAGTAGCTCCAGCGGCTTCTGCCTCACGATCTGCTCCTTGTTCTCCATCCTTGGGTGCTTGGTGATGTGTTGGGGCTTCGTACCTGATGATGCATAGAGTAGTTGCATGAAGTAGCACACCATCCAAGGAGGTATCAAATTGGCACGAGGAGAGGAGCAAGTTCACCTTAGCTTGTAGGAGTTTGGCTTGGGCACGAGTCATGGGTCCACTTGGGGGACTGGTTGGTGTAGATGTAGGAGCGTCCGTAGGACAGGCTGCATTAGCTCCCCCCTTGGTAAAGAGTCGTCCTCGACTCTTCATGGTTATCATCTTGAACATCTCCATGGTAGGGTGAGAGATCCTTGACATTGAATGTATTGCTTGCAAGGTATTTGGAGGTCAGTATGTCGATGATGTAGGTGTTGTTGTTGATTCTTTTGAGGACCTTGAAGGGACCATCTCCTCTTGGCTTTAGCTTGGAGTCATGTTCCTTGGGGAAGCGGTCTTTGCTTAGGTGTATCCACACAAGGTCACCTTCTTCAAAGATCATCTCCTTCTTGTCCTTGTTTAACCTTGAAGCTTGAAGGACTTGTTGCTCGATAGTAGCTCTTGTTTCTTCATGAAGCTTCTTCATAGCTTGTGTGCGCTTCTCGACGTCCATGTTCGTGCGCTCATGGAGAGGTAGTGGTAGGATGTCGAGCGTTGTGAGGGGATCAAAACCATAGATAATCATGAATGGACTCATCTTGGTTGTTGAGTGCTTGGTACGGTTGTAGGCGAACTCGGCGTGGGGAATGTATTCCTCCCAATCCTTCAAGTTTTTCTTGATCAACACTGGTAGAAGGGTTCCGAGGCTTCGATTGACAACTTCGGTTTGGCCATCAGTTTGAGGATGTGATGCGGATGAAAATAGGAGCTTGATGCCGAGCTTGGCCATGAGTGTCTTCCATAAGTAGCTCATGAATTTGACGTCGCGGTCGGAGACGATTGTTCTTGGCACACCGTGAAGACGAACGATTTCCCTGAAAAATAGATTTGCAACATGTGAAGCATCGTCGGTCTTATGGCACGGTATGAAGTGTGCCATTTTGGAAAAGCGATCCACGACAACAAATATAGAGTCATGACCATGCTTAGATCTAGGCAATCCTAACACGAAATCCATGATAATGTTGGACCAAGGTGTATGAGGAATAGGCAATGGCATATAAAGACCATAGGGATTATCTTGCGACTTAGCTTGAACACATGTCGTGCATCGTTGAATGTAGTGCTCCATGTCGCGCTTCATCTTGGGCCAAAAGTAGTGAGTGGAGAGCATGTCCAGTGTCTTGTCACGACCAAAGTGACCCATAAGGCCTCCACCATGATATTCTTGGAGAAGCAAAAGTTGGAGCGATGATTTCGAAATGCAAAGTTTGTTTTGTTTAAAGAGAAAACCCTTATGCAAATAGAAATCATCAACTCCTTTGTCAATGGAGCACTTTGCGAAAATTGGTTCAAAGAACGGGCCAGAAGCATACAAAGATTTTATTTCCTCAAGACCCAACACATTGATTTCAAGTCTCCTAAGAAGGCTTGTATGCTTGCGAGACAAAGCCTCCGCAACTACATTATCTTTGCCCTTCTTATACTTGACAATGTACGAAAAAGACTCCATGAAATCAACCCACTTAGTGTGTCTCTTGCTCAAGTTAGCTTGGCCTTTGAGATATTTCAACGACTCATGGTCGGAATGTATGATAAATTCTTTGGGCCATAGGT